>OU696696.1:91285974-91940356 GCA_916050605.2 Platycheirus albimanus
TTAGGATAATGATAATGATATAATGATAATGATAATGATATATGATAATGATAATGATAATGTAATGATAATAATGATAATGATAATGATAATGATATGATATGATAATGATAATGATAATGATAATGATAATGATAATGATAATGATAATATGATAATGATAATGATAATGATAATGATAATGATAATGATAATGATAATGATAATGATAATGATAATGATAATGATAATGATAATGATAATGATAATGATAATGATAATGATAATGATAATGATAATGATAATGATAATGATAATGATAATGATAATGATAATGATAATGATAATGATAATGATGATAATGATAATGATAATGATGTGATAATGATAATGATAATGATAATGATAAGATAATGAAATGAAATGAAATGATAAGATAATGATAATGATAATGATAATGATAATGATAATGATAAATGATAATGATAATGATAATGATAATGATAATGATAATGATAATGATAATGATAATGATAATAATGATAATGATAATGATAATGATAATGATAATGATATATGATAATGATAATGATAATGATAATGATAATGATAATGATAATGATAATGATAATGATAGAGGAATGATAATGATAATGATAATGATAATGATAATGATAATGATAATGATAATGATAATGATAATGAGTAATGATAATGATGATAATGATATGATAATGATAATGATAATGATAATGATAATGATAATGATAATGATTAATGATAATGATAATGATAATGATAATGATAATGATAATGATAATGATAATGATAATGATGATAATGATAATGATAATGATAATGAAATGATAATGATAATGATAATGATAATGATAATGATAATGATAATGATAATGATAATGATAATGATAATGATAATGATAATGATAATGATAATGATAATGATAATGATAATGATAATGATAATGATAATGATAATGATAATGATAATGATAATGATAATGATAATGATAATGATAATGATAATGATAATGATAATGATAATGATAGATATGATAATGATAATGATAATGATAATGATAATGATAATGATAATGATAATGATAATGATAATGATAATGATAATGATAATGATAATGATAATGATAATGATAATGATAATGATAATGATAATGATAATGATAATGATAATGATAATGATAATGATAATGATAATGATAATGATACTGATAATGATAATGATAATGATAATGATAATGATAATGATAATGATAATGATAATGATAATGATAATGATAATGATAATGATAATGATAATGATAATGATAAAGATAATGATAATGATAATGATAATGATATGATAATGATAATGATAATGATAATGATAATGATAATGATAATGATAATGATAATGTAATGATAATGATTAATGATAATGATAATGATAATGATAATGATAATGATAATGATAATGATAATGATAATGATAATGAATGAAATGATAATGATAATGATAATGATAATGATAATGATAATGATAATGATAATGATAATGATAATGATAATGATAATGATAATGATAATGATAATGATAATGATAATGATAATGATAATGATAATGTAATGATATGATAATGATAATGATAATGATAATGTAATGAATGATAATGATAATGATAATGATAATGATAATGATAATGATAATGATAATGATAATGATAATGAATTGATAATGATAATGATAATGATAATGATAATGATAATGATAATGATAATGATAATGATAATGATAATGATAATGATAATGATAATGATAATGATAATGATAATGATAATGAAATAAGTGATAATGATAATGATAATGATAATGATAATGATAATGATAATGATAATGATAATGATAATGATATGATAATGATAATGATAATGATAATGATAATGATAATGATAATGATAATGATAATGATAATGATAATGATAATGATAATGATAATGATAATGATAATGATAATGATAATGATAATGATAATGATAATGATAATGATAATGATAATGATAATGATAATGATAATGATAATGATAATGATAATGATAATGATAATGATAATGATAATGATAATGATAATGATAATGATAATGATATGATAATGATAATGATAATGATAATGATAATGATAAGATAATGATAATGATATGAAATGATAATGATAATGATAATGATAATGATAATGATAATGATAATGATAATGATATGATAATGATAATGATAATGATAATGATAATGATAATGATAATGATATGATAATGATAATGATAATGATAATGATAATGATAATGTAATGATAATGATAATGATAATGATAATGATAAGAATGATAATGATAATGATAATGATAATGATAATGATAATGATATATGATAATGATAATGATAATTATAATGATAATATAATGATAATGATAATGATAATGATAATGATAATGATAATGATAATGATAATGATAATGATAATGATAATGATAATGATAATGATAATGATAATGATAATGATAATGATAATGATAATGATAATGATAGATAATGATAATGATAATGATAATGATAATGATAATGATAATGATAATGATAATGATAATGATAATGATATCGATTATGATAATGATAATGATATGGATAATGATAATGATAATGATAATGATAATGATAATGATAATGATAATGATAATGATAATGATAATGATAATGATAATGATAATGATAATGATAATGATAATGATAATGATAATGATAATGATAATGATAATGATAATGTAATGATAAGATATGAATTAATGATAATGATAATGATAATGATAATGATAATGATAATGATAATGATAATGATAATGATAATGATAATGATAATTGATAATGATAATGATAATGATAATGATAATGATAATGATAATGATAGATGATAATGATAATGATAATGATAATGATAATGAATGATAATGATAATGATAATGATAATGATAATGATAATGATAATGATAATGATAATGATAATGATAATGATAATGATAATGATAATGATAATGATAATGATAATGATAATGATAATGATAATGATAATGATAATGATAATGATAATGATAAATGATAATGATAATGATAATGATAATGATAATGATAATGATAATGATAGAATGATAATGATAATGATAATGATAATGATATGATAATGATAATGATAATGATAATGATAATGATAATGATAATGATAATGATAATGATAATGATAATGATAATGATAATGATAATGATAATGATAATGATAATGATAATGATAATGATAATGATAATGATAATGATAATGATATGATAATGATAATGATAATGATAATGATAATGATAATGATAATGAATGATAATGATAATGATAATGATAATGATAATGATGAATGATAATGATAATGATAATGATAATGATAATGATAATGATAATGATAATGATAATGATAATGATAATGATAATGATAATGATAAGATAATGATAATGATAATGATAATGATAATGATAATGATAATGATAATGATAATGATAATGATAATGATAATGATAATGATAATGATAATGATAATGATAATGATAATGATAATGATAATGATGATTTCTTGTGCTGTGTGGTGCTCCGTTTTTGCTGCCATATGCCGTTAAGATTATTTTTTTATTTTCAAAGCTCTCCTTTTTATAACCAAAAAACTTTTGTATGAAAAACAAGAAAAAAACACGGCCATTTTGTTTAACTTGCGTTGAGTTTTTTTTTTAAGATTTGTTGTGCTGCGTTGTGCTAAGCTTGTGCTGCTATGTGCCGTAAATATAAACTTTTTATCACCAAAGCTCCAGCTGTAATAGCCAAAAAACGATTTTTACACTAAAGTTAGCCCCGCCATTTTTTTTCTTTTTTTTAAGATTTTTTGTGCTGTGTTGTGCTCCGTTTATGCTGCCATGTGCCGTAAAGATTATACTTTTTTATTTTCAAAGCTCTCCGTTTTATAAATAAAAAACTTTTGTATGAAAAACAAGAAAAAAACCACAGCCATTTTTTTTTTTTTACTTGTGCTGAGTTGTGCTCCTCTTGTGCTATCATGTGCCGTTTAAATACAAAATTTATCTTAAAAGCTCTAGTTTTTATAGATAAAAACCGATTTCATGACTAAAGTTAGCCCCGATTTTTTTTTTTAATTTGTTGTGCTGCGTTGTGCTAAACTTGTGCTGCTATGTGCCGTAATTATAAACTTTTTATCTCCAAAGCTCTAGCTTAAATAGCCAAAAAACGATTTTTACACTAAAGTTAGCCCCGCCATTTTTTCTTTTTTTTTAAGATTTCTTGTGCTGTGTTGTGCTCCGTTTTTTTTCATTTCAGTTTTAATTCAATTCATTCCTTAATCTAAATTAACAGCTAGACCAAAAACCTTAAAAACTAGCTTAAATATCTACTTCACATCGCTCATCCACGAAAAGTGCCGAGCTTGTTTAATAATATACCGACGGTCCCTATTGGACACAGCCCTACTGAACCGAAGGCGCTCTGCTCCGTCTCCTGCGGCGACGTCTCGGTCGTACAGGAGTCGCCGATCCACAGTCTTACGGCCGACGTGGTAGATTAACGGAACCGCCAACCTATCCTGTATCAGCCCTCGACTATCTAGAAAGAGGAAGCCTCGGCTGGAATGAAGCCGCTTAAATGTGCCTTTTCAAAGTATTCATCATTTAGGTAGTAAGCCCCAAAGATGAGTCCATTAGAAGAGGTCATAGCTCTCGCAACATGACCGCGAATACGCTTCAACAAGAAGTCATCTATCCTGTTTATGTTAGCCCCATTGTATAGGACCTCGTTGGAATAGTAACGTTTGTACTCGGACTCTGGTGTTCTGTGTAATCCAAGGCAGGTCCTAAGACACTGCCTTTTAAACACCCGAATCTTTTCCATTTGAGATGGGGCAACGTTGAACCACACAGGGCACCCATAGGCAATCATCTGCCGGATGAGGGCCATGTAGCAAATCACTTGCACCCTGCTATCAAGACGGCTGCTATAAAACAGCCGTTTTGACAGGGCAAAAGCTCTTCTAGCTCTGGACAGAGCAGCATCTATATGTCGGTTTAAATACAGATACTGATCTAGCCAGATGCCAAGGTACTTTACCACACTTTTACTCGCCAATGGATGTCCACTTGGTCCAACGATCACTAGATTTCTCCAGTTCTTTCTTGTATCCTTAGGAGCCCTAGACAATGGGGTTCTAAACAGGATAGTTTCCCATTTCTGGAAATTGATTTTCAATTTCTAGTCATCGCAATATTATTGAATCTTGTCGAAGTCACGCTGCAAGAGAATTCTTATGACCTCGACTTTTGGCGCCGTTCTTTACGCTACAAGGTCATCGGCATACGCAATCGCATGAGCAAGACAACCTATCAGATCGCTGGTGTAAATACTAAAGAGGATCGGCGAGTTCACCGCTCCTTGCTGTAGACCATTTTGTATACCAAATGTTGTGGTAGAAATTAGATTGCCACTTTTGACAACAAATTTTCTACCATTAAGCATGTCATAAAGAATGTATAACAATGGTTTACTTATGCCAAGTCTGGTCAGCTTCAGATAAAGACCCTCTAACCAAACGGTGTCGAAGGCCTTTTCCAGATCAACCAAAACGGCACTCGTGCATTGATTCCTAGCTTTGTTCCATTGGATGGAGACTAACTTAGACGCAGCATGAATGGTGTCATGCCCCGCCTTAAAACCAAACTGATTATCCGGAATAATATTTTTGTCCTCTGCCCACTTGGTCAGAGCTGTATCGACTGGACATTTGCCTGATTGGAGCTATCTTTTCCCTTTTTCGGGAGAGGATAAACCACAGCTGTTTTCCAACGCACCGGATAATATGCATTATTCAGTGCGTTGTTAAACAGTGTGGTGTAAATGTCTACTGCTTCCTTAGGGAGATGTCGCAGTACAACGTTGGGTATACCATCGACTCCTGCTGACTTCTTTTTCTTTAATGATTCGAAGATGAGCTGGAGCTCTACCTTCGATATAAGCAGGGAACTGGGCCCATTTAGCTCGGCGACAGTTACGTTTGCCAAATTGTCTTCATAAAACCTGGTAAAACCAGTGTTCTCAGATCGCCATTGCGTAATGCTGTTTCGAAGGTAGAAATGGTGCACCAGAGCTCTGATCTCCAGGTCGTGATTTGGGCGAATGCTAGCATTCACCTTAAACACTTGCTGAAAAACAGCCCCCAATGCTTCCACCTTCTCTTGAGGATCTTCAACCATAAAGAAGTCGTCATAATGGACGGCATTCCTTGGATCTATATCTGCGATGGTAAGTACGTCTTCGTTGTCCGTATTTCTCGGAAGCTTAAGGCAGGGAAGATCGTTTTGATCATTCCTCCTAAAGATTTTACGATGGTCTATCAGTAGCAAATAGGTCGATCCTATACTCAATGTTGTATCGACCCATCCTATTAAAAAGATGGTATCCTCTAGGATTTTGAATTTGATTTCCCCAATCTTCATGTTTGGCATTCAGATCTCCGGCCATGAGATAATAATTTTCCTCCGAGTTGGGGCGAAGACATTCGAAAAGTTTTTCGAGGTCTGATATAAAATTAGCAGGCTGAGGTGCTTCTGGTGCGTACACCGAGATCACGTACATTCGCTTCCCCTGTTGGAGAGGAATGCAAATGATGCAGGCTTCTAGCAATCCGAATCTTCGCACTTCATTATTATAAATTACCTTATAACTAATGCCTTTTCGTATGAAGATTGCGACCCCACGCCCACGCGTGTAATTGTTATGAGTCAGTTTGTGTTTCTGGCTTAGCTTGGCTTCGCTAGCCAAGAACACATCAGGACTTTCGTCTTTTAGCAAATGAAAGAGATTTCCTCTGCGTTCGGTCCTAATCAGTGAATTTACATTCACAGCTAGGATCTTAAGGGGACTCTCAAATAGCGCGCCTTTAACCTTTAAGCGTTTGGACGGGCAAAATAGAGTAGAGGAAATCTACCCTTTCTGCCTGTTCCCGGATCTGTTTTTGCACGTCAGCAAGCATACCCGCAATGGTATGCAGCGCCTTCATGACATCGTTCTGCACCGTAGGAGCCGTAGGCACAGGGGCCTGTGGGGCTACCTTTGGTGCAGGTTGTGACGTAACTCTTCTCCCCGTCGTCATTTGGGTGAAGGAGATTTGAGGTGTAACGGTCTGAGAAGGAGGACGCACTATTGGGCGAATAACTTCAACTTTTCTATTTCCGGTTTTTTTTTCCTTTTTTAAGTTCCTGGTACTTCGGGCATCCCAGATAATTTGCAGGGTACCCGGAGCCCTTGCAAAGAGCACATTTAAGCTGGGCCCTATCTTCGGCCCTAATTTCCCCGAGTTTGCACTCTCCCTTTTTGTGGCCTTCTGCGCATTTCACGCAAACAGGATCCATATTACAGTTTCCTGCTGCGTGGTGAGGGTTTTGACAATTCGTGCATCGGGGCACGTCGTCTTTATTATTTAATTTTTCCCAGCGTACAATCTGGTAGTTCAGCACGGTGATTTTGCTTAGACTACTCAGCTTGCTTTGGGGCGAGAGCTGAACTAAGAACATAGGAAGACTCCGTTTCTCCCGTCTTGACCTTACTTTGATAAACTCGAGGTCGTCGCTCGCCACTCTGCAGAGCTCATCTAAGAGCCCCTCTGGTTCCGTAGAGGAATCAATACCCTTAAGGACCATAGTTTGGAACTTTTCGTCCTTAGGGGTGAAAGTATAGTATAATCGGTTGATGCTTTTTTAAGCAAATCTTTTATTTCTTTGTGATCTTTTAAATTGAAGCACTGAATTGCGTGCTTCAGATCACTATATCTTTTAACATTAAACCTATCGCCTATAGCCAACTTACATAAGCTTATTGTGTCCTTGATATCCATTTTGTATGCATAAATTGGTGGCACCTTTTCTTTTTTCGGCTTGAGCTGTGACTGCTGCTGTTGTTTCTGCGGCTGTTGTCTCTGCGACTGTTGTCTCTGCTGCTGTTGTATCTGCTGCTGTTGTTGCTGCTGTTGTTGTTGTTGTTGTTGTTGTTGTTGTTGTTGTGGTGGTTGTTGTATTTGTTCTGTTGTTTCTGCGGCTGTTGTCTCTGCTGCTGTTGTATCTGCTGCTGTTGTTGCTGCTGTTGTTGCTGCTGTTGTTGTTGTTGTTGTTGTGGTGGTTGTAGTATTTGTTCTTGTTCTTGTTGCTGCTGCGGCTGATTAGGTGGCTGTTGTTGTTGCTGCAGCTGTTGCTGCTGTGGTTGTTGTTGCTGCAGTGGCTGTGATTTTTGCTTTTTGGGCAGTTTTTTGAGCCCGCTGCTTTTTTGGCTTTGCAGCTGAGGATGCTCCTTCATTTTGCGCTACAGTTTGCTCTTGTAGCGTCTTTTGCAATTCTAGAGCTTTTTGCGGCTCCTGCTCTCTACGGGCATCTTGTTTTGCTTTGAGCGCCAGCATCATGTTTGTGAGGAGGTCGATTTTCGCAGTTAGAGCTGCAATTGCCTCGTCCTCATTATCGGGCACCTGTTCCATGCTTGCTGACGCTGACGTAATGCCCCTGTCCTCCGTCTGATACGTAGGCAATATCTTCAGGGGCATTTTCGAGATCAGGATCTTCGTCATCGCTTTCTTCTTCGCCGTCGTCGTAGTCGTCGTCGTCATCTTCATCTTCATCTTTCTGTGCGCGTGTGTCACCCACAAAAATAATAATAAAAAAAAAAAAAAAAAAAGATAAACCAAACCAAATTTACATACCTACCATAAATAATGCAATAAATCTAAAGCCATAAACTAAATTCAGCCCTAAACTTGAAAAATAAATAGAATCAGTGCCAATTAAAAGAAAAAGAAAAAAAAATACACCAAATACCTCGCTCGCATTCGCAGCACAGCATCCAACAATACCCACCCTCTCCACCCGCGCCACCCGTAACTGTTGCTTTCTATACAATGCAAGCCTCTTGTGGGGCTTATCGCAAGAGATTTTGCATTGGATGGTGCGCAGCATTTGATGTATATTTCTTTCGTGTTTTTTGTCTATATTAATTCCCGTTTGCAAATTGTTTTATGGGCATAACACCTAGGACAGCTTGTTTATAATTGGAATTAATATGGGCCTATACTGCACGGCTGAAATTAGTTTCGTCAAAGTTGAATCTTTTGTGTTTAGTTTTTCAAAATGGTAAGTGATTTTTGTGTTGTATATTCAAATGTTCGTGGGCTAAGAAAGAATTTCTTTTCTGTGTACGCCCATACTGTGCAATACAGGCCAGCTGTTTTGGCATTAAGTGAAACTCAGGTTGGACAGAATACTGATTTATCAGAATTTTGTTTGTTTGGATATAACTTAGTGCCATTACTTTTTTCCCACCTTGGTCTTGTCGTTTATGTTAGGAATGATATTGCTTGCCAGAGCCTTCCCCAATATGGGCATTGTTCTAATACGAACTTTAACTTCCTGTGGCTCAAATTCACTGTCCGCAAGCATATCATTCATTACTGTTTTCTTTACAGGAGTCCGAATCTTGACAGCATGTCTACTTGTGATGAGTTAGATGTTTTGTCAGATTCAATTTCCCGAATTGTTTCCCATTGTCCTCACACTGAAGTCGTGATTACGGGCGACTTCAATGTACACAATTCAAGTTGGCTCCGATATTCTGGCCAGACAACACTCGAAGGAAGGTATACCGAGATCTTTGCTGAGTATAACCATCTTACCCAGCTTGTCGATGAGCCTACTCGTATACCGGATGTTGATGGGCATTCCGCCCATACTCTTGACTTGTTCCTTACTTCCCATCCTGATAAATATACTATTAAAGTAACTTCTCCATTTGGCACCTCGGACCATTGTGTCATTTCAGCTAATTTCTCGATCTCCAACCATCCAGTTAAAGAAAAAATTCCCACTAGGACCGTTTGGCAATACGAGAAAGCCAACTGGGACGGTCTGAATAATTTCTTTCGCAACTTTAACTGGTCATTATGCTTCCTCGATAATGACATTGATGCCAGTGCTGAAATGATTACAGAAGTGATTTTTCTTGGAATGAGAACTTTTGTCCCTCACAGAACAAAATGTATCAAACCAAAAGAAAAGTCTTGGTTTATTTCCTCCTCCTCTCCAGCTAACAGCTTCGCTGGATTAGAGGTACGGTTTGGTTCAACCAGATTTGACATCGGCTTATTTTTTCGCCGTCTAACTCCCTTATTCCTTTATGTCACCAGTGTAAAGGCGACATCTTTATCCAATGTTGAATTTTCTGGTGTAGGTCCAACATTTTTCAGTTTTGCTGCTGCTACGGCACTTCTTGATTTCCCAATCGCTGTTGCTAGGCTACATGACCCAGGCAGATTGGGATTACTTGTTATTGGGACCATTGTCCCCGCTATTTTTGCTGGTGCATTGACGTCAGCATCAACATCCGATGCATCAGCCGACTGCTCCATAATCCAGCTATGCTGGTACTGTTGTTGCCTTTTTTGATGCTTATCCCAGTACTTTAATAAAAAAAAGACCTTGTTGGTCCTGGCCGGGATCGAACCCGGGATCTTCTGGTTTGGAGTCAGCCACTCTACCAACTAGGCTAACTCGCCACTTAAAAATTGATGTATAAAAATCAAACTTGATCACTACCGATGCTGATTTAAATCTGCTAAGGAAAAGTCGCCAACGATGTGCACTCTTCCGCAGTTGATGCACGACTGGTAAAGATATTTTCACTGGACATGTGCGAAAATTTGAGATTTTGTTTTGATTTTTGTTGTCAGATTTTAGACAACATTTGAAAAGAACAATAGCATTTTTGTTTTGGAATTGAAACATTGTCAATCTTTTAACATTTTGTTCCCAGAAAAAAATATTTAGGTAATGGTTTTATTTGGTCGTACTATTTTTATACCCTATTCCATAGAATTTGTATATTGTATTTGGTGTGGAGTTTGTAACATAGAGAAATAATACCGTTAGGTATAGAAAAGTATATTATTCTGACTAAAGGGCTAGTTATAGCGATACGGAAAGCCAAACCGAAAAAGGTGGAACGGGATGAAAATAATCTTTTTTTTCGTTTTTAGCGTTTATAGCGATCATGAAAACGATGCCAGAAAAAATATTTCTCTGTGATATTTCACAAAACAGGCGTTTATCTACACGCATGCAGTGTATTAATTTTCTGCATTGTGTAAAAATGAAATTTTCAATAAAAATGAACAAAAATCGATAAAAAAAATTATTTCGAAGAAAAACGATGTCGGATGAGTGAGAGTGAGCAAGAAAAAAGAGTTTAAATCAAATTATAGTGCGAATCAATTCTTATGTGATTTTTGTTGGTGCGTCGGATCAATTTTTTCTTGATCTCATATCAGACTTCAGATCAAATTTAACACACATTTGCACACATACTTCAATAATTTGACATTTCTCAAGCGTCAAATCCGTTTTTTTTTAATTCTGTGAAATTCATTGTGGATAAATTTTTTGGTAGAAAAGTGATTAAAGTTTTGAAATAAATACAGAAGATTCATGTGAAAATTAATTTTGGATTCATAAATGAATAGGTTGCTATAAATTTGCAAATATTAAATTAAAAGAGTGTAATGAATTGATTAATGTATTTTTGCGCAATTGAACAAATAAATGTGAATTAAAATCATTAGTTTTCTTAATTTTTATAGTTTTTATATTAAGAACGTCAAAAGAAACACAAATAACACAATTCAAAAAACAGACCAAATCTGTTTCAATTTCTTTCACATACAACAGATTTGATCTGTTATTTTGTTATTTGTATTTCTTTTGACGTTCTTAATTTATAAACTACAAAAAAATAAGAAAATTAAAAATATTATGTACATTGTACAATGATTTTAATTCACATTTATTTGTTCACTCGCGCAAAAAACATAAATGAATTTATTAATTTAATTAAATTAATTAAACTATGTTTGTATGTTACTCCTTAATACCTAAATAAAAATTAAATATTTATTTATGAATCCAAAATTAATTTAAAGAGAATTCTTTTTCCACAAATCTGCATTTACCAAAAAAATCACACTACAAATCATTACGACATTGCGTTGCTGGCGACACTGGTGGCTCGGTGCGTGTAAATAAACAACTTCCTTGATAAATGTCAAACAGAAGTCAGTGGTCAGTTCCTCTGTCTCTGTCTGACTTATGATATTTTGTTCAAAAATTGCAACGAAAAACTTTTCATTGCCCAATTTACAACAAAAAAATTTTTTTGACAGCTCACCTTCCAGTGGAAAGCGAAAACAATTGAATTGAAACAGCAAAGACTATTTGTTCCATTCTGGTGGAATTGTCAATCAGCTGTGCGAAAAACCAAATTTAACCATAAAAAAGAATAAATACATTTTTAACAAAAAATATTAGTTCAATTGAAACTTTTATTAGCAAAAAAATTCTCTGAGTTATTTAGCATCGATCAGTGTAGCATTTGTGTTTAAAATCGATTTATAATATACAAAATTTTCCATATGAAAATTTTTCCGGTTTGGGTTTCCGTATCGCTACAACTGGCCCCTAAGAATCAAAAGATTAGTCGATTTAGCCATTTCCGTCCATCCGTCCGTATGTATACTCTCTAGAGGTCGCAATTTTTGAGCTAGAAAGCTAAAATTTGGTATATCGTCGCGTCGGCAGAAAGCAAAATTGTTCTAAGTCACAAAAAGTAAATTTTACAGGGGACGATTTTTTTATTTTGAATTGAACTACGGTCGCATTTTTTGGCTCACAAGAAGTACATGTAAAGTTTTATTTATCGCTTGCTTTTTTCTTTTCAATATAGTTAAAATTTAGCTTTTTTAATAAATACCTACTATTTTTAGATATTTTTTGAAACAAAAAACCCAGAAATGGACATAGAACAGTTCCTATATAAGTGTGCATATTTCTGAAATTAATGTGGACTTAGAACAAATTATGGGAGTTAGAACAAGCGGGCATAATGGGGCTCAGTTTAAGTATATCATTTGCCTCTTTTTGTATTGTTCTATGTCCCATTAAGTTAATAAAATTTTTCATTTCTTTTTTAATTTTTAATCCTAAAAGCTAGCCAGCCAAAAACCAAAAAAAACAAGTCATTAAAACAACATAATTTATTTAAATCAAAGTAGGTACAAAAAATAGAAAATATAATTAAAAACAAAACAAACACCTATGTAAATAATTCTTATTTCAGAATAGCTTTATATAACTGGATATCCTCCATGGGTATCCACTTAAACATTGATTCGATGTCATTTTTCTTTTCCTTTGACATTTTTAAACTTCCAATCGAGGTTTTCGACACTTCTGGCAAAACAGTATCTCCTTGTTTTTTCTTTTTTATTTCGTGGTTTTTTCTCATTTAATAAGTAAACGGCTGTCAAAATAATGTCTTCTCCATAATATTCACGGTACTTGATTTGAAGTAAATTTTGTGGCTCATAAATTATTTCCTTACATTTTGAGTAAGGAATGAAATTCAACCCCTGCGTAGCAAGGTTGTAGTTATAAAAATCGTTTTGGTTTAGTTGCATCAATTTTAATTTTACGTTCGGATAATCCATGCTCTTGAGATTGCGCATAAGGGAAATCGGACTGAAATAAGATATATTTTTTAAATTACGATCAATTACACTGTGGACCGCATCAAGCTCCTGTATTCTTGAATGTCCTGAAGAAAAACGTTGGGTAATAATTTTGATCCTTGGACTAGTTTCCAAGAATTTTAGCAAGGCCAATGACGTTAAGCAATTCCTGTTTTGAGGTATACAAGAATCTGACCAGAGAATAATTTTCGTCACGTCAGGGTTGTCTTCCAACACTGCTTTAAGAATCCTTATTAAGGCACTCGCAATATCGTTTCCACTTCTTCCGCTCTGACTTTCGTACCACAAGGAATAGTATGTTGTCTTGTTCAAATTACACAATCCAGTTAGATTATACATACTGAAATTTCTTTTGTAGTAAAAGTTTGATATGTTTGCAACCGGCATGGAAAAAACGCTTTGCAAGTCATAAGATATTACTGCGGCTTCTGTGTCCTTCAGCTCACGATCTGCTTGGCGACGCACCTTTGCATTTGCATTAAACCTTTTATGCTCCTGATATTCACTGATTTCGTTTGCAGAAGGAATGATGATGTTTTCAAACTTTGTGCATACATCGCATTGATCTTTTTTCGGTTTGTAGAACGAGATGTTATATTGAGTTGTGAAAATGCTTCTACATACAAAGTATAATAATAATTAATAATAATTTTAGTAATAATTTTAACTATGTGCCTGTTAAGACCCAAGGTCTTTTGAATGCATATTGCACGGCAATAGTTAGAAGGAATAGAAAGATAGTAAAGATTTTTTGTTGGTAGGTACAATGGATTGAGAAATAGGTGATATTTATCTTATGAAAATCCCACGGGTGGCGTCCAGTTGAAGCTGGGTGAATATTGAAAAGTTGCTGCCCAGGCTGGGGCTCGAACCCACAACCCATAGGTTAGCAACCAAGCACTTCATCCACTGCACCATTGCCACCCGTAGAAGGGCTTCGCATATATTTGTGTTCATGACAAAAGGAATGATATTAATGTTTTGGAATGGACTGGCAACTCACCCGACATCAATCCAGTTGGGAATCTGTGGTCTATTATTAAAGCGAGGCTCAAGAAAAAAGATTGCACTACAAAAAAAAGCTGTTTTCTACAATTTTTCAGGTATAGTGTCATGAACAAAAAATCAAAAATATATGCGAAGTTCTTTTTAAAGAAGTATGTTATGCCATAAGGCAGGCATATAAGCTACTTGAACAAATAATATACTAATTTTGTAAAGATTATTGGCAAATAAAACAAAATACGTTGAAAATACTACATGTCCCAATTAATTTGCACAAGACTGTAGTATGAAGTTTCCATTTTAGATAGAATAAATGAGAATCCTTTGTCGCTTAGAACAAACCGTATCTCGGAATTAAATGTACGATTTATACTGTAAGTTGGATATAGAACAATTTTGAATATTTTTTATTGAGAGTAAGAGTATGGAAAATTGTTCTATCCCATACATAAATGTCTCTTAGAACAATTGGGAATTAATTTTACCAGAAAAATTTGGCGCTTAGACTAAAATGACTGCCAAATATCTGCTGAACGGAAAGACATAGATCAAAACGGATAGAGCATGTTTTGGTTAATAAAACTGCATCATTACTTTGTTTTTGAATAAAAGTGGATTTAGAACAATTTTGCTCTCCGCCGACGATATATAATCTTTGGTTCAAGAGCAAAGTTAAGTTCTTGAACCGGTAAAATCCGCTTACAAACACGCCCACAATCACCATTTTTGTTGAACAATCTCAATTTGGTAAAATAAAATTATGTTTTTTATACAGTTACGATAAAAGCATAATGCTAAAGTTTTGCACACGTAAGTTTTAGGTAAACCTTCTTCCAATTTAATACAAATATTACAGTTTGGGAGTGGCTGACTCCCATTTTTCATACAAAACCATCAATATTGTTTTTATAAAATAACAATTGTTTTATTAAAGCAAATAACATTAAATTTTGTAGGTATTACTTGCACATAAACATCTTATGTATAAAATCAATACATTTTATTTTGGGCGTGGCTGACGCCCACTTTTCACTAGAAACTATAAAAAAATTGTTTTTGCAAATATACGGTATATTTATAATGAATCCGCAAACCAAAAATTTTTTTATAGAAAGAAATGTTTGAATTTCATGAAAGAACGAAAATCGTAGTTTTAAAAATTTAAGGTTCTACCAATGTTCAATTTAAACCTTTTTTCCGTTCGTTGTATGAAAAAAAAATATATCTCTACATTTCCTTGTGTGAATTTTTTCAATACGCCTACTTTTAAGAGCGTGGTTTTTATAAAATACATTTGTCTATGTAAGATCGTTTAAAAACTACTCGATTCAGTTGTAGTTTAACACATATGACTAAAAACGGATTGATGATAAAAGCATAGTTAGTGCTTCAATTTTTTAGGACACGCCCACTTTTAAGAGGCTTTACCGTAAAAAGCCGTAATATGCATTATTTGTGAAGATGAACCATTAAGGTCGTTTTCCTTGGTTACGTAGCAGAGTGTGGGAGGGGGTCTATTCCCCTCCGTTTAGCCGGGAAGAGCAATTTTCTAAAAACATGACTTAGATTTGAAAAAAATGATCAAACAATAACGGTAACTCCTACAAAAACATGATATACCTTTCTCCAAAGCCAACAACTTATTCTTTTATCATAATTTTAATCGAAGTTATTCTAGTAACCGTTTTCAAAATATTAACTTTCGAACTCAAAATTTTGAAAAAAAAATTAAAACAAATAATTTTAAAACAAATTTTTTTTCAAAATTTTACCCTGTAGAACTTTTATAAACAAAATAATAAAAATTCTTAAATTTTTCAAAAAACGTTTTTTTGAGTTTTTTAAAAAAGTTTTTTTTTTTTTTTTATTTTTTGTTTTTTTCCAAAAACGGTTTGATTAATTTTTTTTTAAATTTTATTTTTCTGATAAAATTATTTTTGAAAAAACTGGTCGAACGATTTAAAAAAAAAAATTCTTAAAATTTTTAACAGTAAACGAAATCAGATGGTTTACTTAATTTTTTCCAAAAAACGATTGACCTAGTGATTTTTAAGTGATCAATAAAATTTATATCATTTTTTCCCTGATTTTGTTCCAAAAATCTCAAACCATAAGATCACTGTCACACATGAGAGCAAGAAAATTAGGGTATTTTTTGGTAATTAAGTCAAAATTTGGTGACAAAATTAGTATTTTTAATCAAAAAAATTGCAGTGTGTTTGAAGCATAAAACCGCAAGTTTTCATCAAATTTCATGAAATGAAAATGTTTTTTGTAAAAGATAAAAATAATAAACCAAAAATTTTGTTATTTGATTTTTTGACATACATTTTGAGGTTATGTGAAAAAAGTGTATGGTCCAAAGTTGTACCTATATCTTTTAATTACCTAATTTTGTAATCTAACTTTTGTCCATAGGAATTGTAGTTTAGCCGCAAATCGAGATAGACCGCTTTTTTCCTTTAAAACCTTTAAACAAACAAATTCTTAGCAACACTACCAACGACCTTGCCTTGCAGTAAAAAAAAAATATCAAAAATTTGTTGTTGAATAATTCTATACGCAGGATCATATAGTTCTTCTCACACAATAAGAACCTGCTACAGGAGAGGAACCGAAAAAAATTCCAATAAGTCTACCGGTAAAGAAAAAACAGCACATACCTAAATGATATTTTTCTGTCTCCTTTGTTTCCCTTTGACATGATACACCTAAATCTAGACATAATACTTTGCTTACCAAAGAAAAAAAACTCCAGTCAAGTCAATAGGAAAAAAAATAGGTACAAGACTACTTTTGTACCTCAACTCGCCCTCAATACAAAATTCTCTGTTTTTTGAAACCTGGGGTCGCCCTGAAGTCACCCTGAAGTCGATCTTGCTATTTAGCTGGGGCGAGTTGAGGTAACGAATCAGCTGTTGAAGTGACTTTTGCTGTCAAGCATTTCTTGTGTATTTTACTTCTGTATTTGATTTTTCATGTCTTTTTTTCGATAGAACTAAATGAAAACTTGCATTTATTTTGATGAAAGAAAATACAAATCGAACAAATAAAGCATAATGGAAACTTTTGATTTCGTGCGTTGTGAAAAATATACAATCAGCAGCCGTCATGCGTTTTTTGAGAACCGAAAAACCCGAGTTTTTCTGACAACTCTTGGAGTTGTCAAGAAAACCCAGGGCGACCCTGGGTAAAGTTCAACAAACAAAGCTATTGTATTGGTTCCACATTCCTTACAACGGAACTACAAATATTGTTACATTCAAATGCTTTTTTAAATATGCAAACATTTTTTTTTTTAAACCAAGAGCTTTCAAAGGATGTATGGTGCTTTGATTTAAAAACTATTTACAAGCAATACAACAAATTACTTGCCAGCCCCAGTAGGGCAGCTTGAAAAGTATTGTAAAAAAAGAATGTTTTTTGATTTTTTGTATAAAAAATTATTGTAAACATAAAAAAAAAATTAAAATAACTGCAAATATATCTTGGCTTTTAAAAAAAGTTAACTTGACTTCGCTAAGTCTTATATTTTAGAAGTTCTATCAAATATAACATTCATACCACAATACAAATTTGCCCTATTTTCATAGTTTTGTATATTTTTTTTGGGAATAAAAAAAAAACAAAACCTAGCTATACGACCACTTGACATCTCTTTGCTCTTGGAGAAAAATATAAAACAAATAAAAAGAATTTAATTGTACAAGCCCCACAGATTTAAACAAGTACCTACTTAAATTTAGTTATTTTTTAAGGTTTCTAGCGGTTTTTAGGAGCAAATATTTTTTTAAATTTATATAGCCAAACAAATATTTTACCAAATATACTTCAAATCAAAATCCGTTCATTTCATTAAAATATTTAAAAAATTGAGAACGCTACAAAGCTTAGCGCAAAGCAGCAATCAATTGTTTGTAGGGAAACCTACCCTTAAGCTTTGTTTTCGAATATACTTTTAACACAGAAACCTGCGGATCTCTACAGTGATATCGTTTTCTTAAATTCAAGTAGATCAGGAAATTTATTGGTCCCTTGCTTTAACTGTTTGACGTCTGAACCCCAGTTTCTTGTCAACTCTATACGCCTATGGAACCCCAACAATTAAGAAACATAACAATAGCACAATTCCATTGAAGAAAGAACTTAAACTCTTTTTTGGAAATATATTGAAATTTGTTTGATTTTTTGTGAACGTTTAAGCTTTCTTTTGTAAATTTTGAACCTTATAAAGTAAAAACAACTTGTACCTACCGATCATTATATTACTTCACTGTACTGCGAGAAGAATAGATGGAACTTACTTTTTCGAGTATTCGTTTTGCTTTTTAAAGAATAAAAATAAAGTAAAGTATACTTCAAAATTTTAGTTTTCAAATATGCAAGTCGTTTAATTTGAATCGGTCGAATAAACAAACATTTTAAAGTTTTCAACAATCATAAGTCGACATTTATATCATTTTTAGTACCCAAAAGATGACATCTTAATTTTAAGTACTAAACGTTTCTAAACCTTTGCTCCCGTATATAGGATTTTCTAGCTTTAGCCAATATTTTTTTACTTTTTGCCAATTTTTTTAAAGAATGAGTAATTGTTATTGCTCGAAAAGTTTTTAATCATTGTTCTATTGCACCCACAGAGCAAATATGAGCGAGCCAGTCGTGCATTTTATTTTTTCAGCGCGAAATCAATAATTGCCCTATAGTGCAAGTTAAAATAAGCCTTGCTCTTATGGCGTTACATACCCCTATTTTTTTTTTTTTTTTTTTTTTTGCATGTTTCGGGGCGTCTGGCCCCCCTTTTGACCCGACTAACTGGCAATTATATAAATAATTGACTCAACTGCTAGTATAAAAAATTTAGCTTTGCACTGACGTTACTGCATCATTTTTTTGACGTCTTTAAGGCTTAGCCAAAGGTAACTTATAAATTTTGTGTGCACTGATGACGTTTCGAAAAAGTTCACCAGCTCTCCCACTAATTGCGCTGTTTTTAAATACTCAAACAAATTCCAAAATATTTTTTTGAAAAGTATTTCAAAAACAACTTTTGAATATATTTTTTACATTACAAGCTGACCCGCGAGCTCAGTACCCTTTTTTTCGAATGTTTTCAAAATTCCTGAATTTTTGTTTTACATTATGTTTAGATAGGAATGCCTCAGCTCCATTATTCTAATAAGTTGAATTATAAAAAATTACATACATGTTGACGCGTTTAATGTACGGAAAGTGATTAACCTGCCAAAAAAAGTACCGTAAATTTAACACGTTACGTCCTTAATGAAAAAAAAAATTGCCATCACGGGACGCAGTCCGATGTGAAACATTCAAGTGAATATTATAATTCAAAATTAATAAAATCATTAGAGGAAATAAGGAGCAACAAAAGTGTGACTAACAAACCCCCAAAACCCCAACCCACCATTCCCCACCAACCCTCAACAATCAAACCAACATCCTCAAACCCTAACCAAGCACCCACCATTTTCGACAAATTTTTCCTTACCCCATCCTCTCAACCCCCCACCAACCAACCACCCATAATTTTTGACAATTTTTACTTGCGATTATAGGTACTATAAGGCAAGTTATGCATTCGTCGAAAAAAAAAGTTTTGAGATAACAATCAAACATGACATTACGATGATAGCGAAGACGAAAAAAGATGGTCTAAAAATTCTGTCCGTCTGTATGTCTGTCTGTCTGTCTGTCTGTCTGTCTGTCTGTATGTAGACCTACAGCCAAACGGGTGGGCCGAATTGCTTCAAACTTGGTATATAGACTTTTTTAGGTATTGTACAGAAAGAAAATTGAAATTTTTTTTTTAGCTCAAAAAATAACGGTACCTGCCATACAACCGTTACGTTAAAGCTTATTTTTCTCAAAAACGGCTCTAACGATTTTTAATTAAAAAAATCAGTGTTGCTTTTTAGGTACGACCAATCATATGGCTGAAAAAAAAGTTTTAAAAAATGGCTAAGAACGGTACTTTCCATAGGACCGTTTTTTTTGCTTTCGACTATCTCGAAAACGACTCAACCGATTCTTTCGAAATTCCACACACATATAGCTGTAGGTAGCTCAATTTGTATTGCATACCAATATTTTTGAAAAATATTTTTTTGTATTTTTAAAAGCATTTTTTAAAAAAAAATTTAAAAAAAAAATATTTCGAAAACTGCTTATTAAATTTTTTTTTAAAAATTTTTAATAAATGTATTTGCTGAATACCTATGAACTGGCGTTTTTGAATTTTTTTTGAAAATTTTTTTCAAAAAGTTTTTCAAAAAAAACTTTTTTTCTCAAAAACCGCTCCACAGATTTTTCTAAATTTATTCTCATAAATTCAAATTTATCCAAGAAATAAAATGGCGTACTTTTTTTTCAGCTCAAATTAGTTTAAGTATTTATTTAAGAATTTTGAAAATTTTATTTTTATCAAAATCTCAAGCCCATAAACCACTGTCACTCATTAGAGCAAGTTCGTGCGACCCAGTCGTGCATTTTATTTCCTCAGCCCTCGCCTCACCATCAACCACATACCTCACCTACAACCTCCAATCAACCACCCATCATTTTTGACAATTGCCCCCACGAAAATAATTATTATTAATAAAATAAAATATAATTATAAATAACATATTTTGGCTAACCACCCATCTCACCTACAACTGCCAACCAACATCCCACCATTTTAAAAAAAAAAAATTTCGTCTCAATATACGATCGATTTCCAACATCTACTATCTACCGTCTTTTCCACTATCTACTCGTATCAAAAAGTGTTTCTTGGAAAAGCTTTTCGAAGTTAATAAAATAATACACATACATTATGTGCATAATGTATGTATCTATGTATGTGTATAAATACATATTTTGTTTGCGAACTTAACGATATTTTTTACCACAAAACAAAAAACAAAAAACTAATATAAAATTCCGACTGATTGATATTTCATAGAAATGATTTTTCAGCTTTGCTAAGTGAGCTATTAGTGTATATTTTTGCAGCCGAACTTCCCAAAAAAGTCAAAAGATTATTTATGTTTCTCGCCGTTTACACCTTCCCTGAACTTTCACAAATATTTCAAGATCAAACAATTAGGTAGGTACGAGTATAGCAGGTACCGTTCTATTTATTTGACACCATTTCACCATAATCTTCCTTCGACTGCGACGATGACGACGACAATGACGACACGACGACGAGAACCTTATTTCGAAATGCGTCACAGCCGCATTAGCGACATCGGTAAATACTGCACATGAAACTATTAGAATGAGAACTAACAAGGACAACGTACGCGCACTGAGCTGCTGAGTGCCGAGTGCTGATGCTGGTATGCTGGTACATAGGTAATCTCGTTGAAGTGGATTTGACGAATTCTTTTAAATAATTCTTCGAAAGATGGTTAAAGGATATCGAACGTCTACAATACATCCTTTGAATTTAAGCGAAGGCTTAAATGGGCTTTGCACTAATGACGTTACTGCATCATTTTTTTGAAGTCTAAGGCATAGCCAAAAGTAACATATACATTGTGTGTGCACTAAAGACGTTCCGAAAACATTGACCAGCTCTCCGACTAATCGGATTAAACTATTTTTTACATTAAAACAATTCTAGAAATCACGAGCTTTATTTTGATACCAACAAAGGAATAGTTCTGTTTGCTAAATCGTCTTAAAATCAGCAATCAACATCTTCACGGATGCATTTCAATGAAAGCTATAACTGGCCCCTAAGAGCAAGTTCGTGTGACCCAGTCGTGAAAGGATATAGTTAAGTGTTTGGTTAACCTTTTTCATACCCTCCTTTTGAGACATAAAAAAAAAAAAACATACAACCAGCCACAAGCATTCATCAGGGTATATTGCACATTACATATGTGTCCTCATTCCTTAATTACGAATGCATAAACTGTTAATTTGTTTCTATTGAAATGACAATATAATTGACAACGACCAAAAGATATAATATGTATTTCTCTTTCATATCAGTAATCGAGAAAAAAAAAATTAGATATGTACGAGTATAGCAGGTACCTTTCTATTTGACACCATTTCACCACAATCTTCCTTCGACTGCAACGATGACGACGACACGACGACGAGAACCTTATTTCGATTTGCGTCACAACAGCATTAGCGAAATCGACAAATACTGCACCTGAAACTATGAGAATGAGAACTAACAAGGACAACGTACGCGCACTGAGCTGCTGAGTGCCGAGTGCCGAGTGCTGATGCTGGTATGCTGGTACATAATCTCGCTGAATTGGACTTGGCGAATTCTTTTAAATAATTCCTCGAAAGAAGGTTAAGGGATATCGAACGACTACAATACATGCTTTGAATTTAAGCGAAGGCTTAAGTGGGGCTAATTTTGGGTTTGGTCTTCAACGACAACAGCCCCGTCTTCGACGTGACGCGACGGTATGATAATGATAATAATAAAATAGTTGAAGAGGTAGCTAGTTGCTAAAGCAAATAATAAAATAATTATCTGCTCGAGGTGGTTACATAAGATCCATTGTGTTTGAACATGGATAATTATTTGTACAGTTGAACTCACCACACAGTATTTTTCAGATGACTTTGTGCACTCCTTAAGGTAGAGTTGGGCGTATCGGTCGGAATAGTTAAGGCATGGTGTAATCGAGCCCACTCCCTCATTGTACTGGCCGCACATGTAACACTTGAGGCCATGTGTTATTGAAAATCCAATAAGGGCTACTGAAACTACAATAATTATGTTGGGAAAACTTGTAATAGCGATGGCCATTGTGGCAGTTTTTTTTTTTTTTTTTGCTTCTTATTAAAAGTCTGGCCAAAAGTAACCACGAAACAAGACACTATTATTGAAATACACAATTAAACAAGATGCTTAAACAGTTTATTTTGAAATTGATTGCGCTATAACGAAGCAAACCCCTTCTTTGTTGTACTTTCTTAACCGAAGTTAGGGGGATGTGTTAATTTATTGTTGACCCTGCAAATCATTTTCGTTTGGTTTTGTTCTTTTTATTGATGGGTGACCACAACAATAGTGACGAAGCTTGATTAATTGCTTGATTTTTGTTATAAGTGGCTTTAGCTAATGGCAATGACACTAAATTATCGCGTGTTGTTAGATGCGGCTAAACTTAATTCAACTTAATGAACGAATACCAAATCAAGTTATTATTTAAATTCAAATGTTATAATTACGAACGGTACCGTTATTAAGAATTTATTTTTAATTTATTATTAAAATTCAAATTTAAGGAAATAACGGTAGCTAAGGATTTTGAGAATAAACAAACACACGTCCTATGGTGCACTACCTAATATAAGGACTTGAAGACAACGAAATTCCAAATTATAGTGAATCAAAAAGCACTGTAGAAGAAGCTGTTAGAATAAGATTTTTCGCGCATGAGATATTGCTATAGGATACATGGATGCTGCGCATATAATATAAATGGTTTGAAGATTCGCTATAATTGGGTTAAAAGTTCAGCTTTTGATTCTGACATATTGATAATAGTGTGAGATTTTGTTGGTTATTTTTTGTTAATGCTTTAGTACTAGTAGTAAAACATTTTAATATTTTCATAAACTTTCGTGTTTAACTTGAAAGAAAGTTATGTTGAAAAGTTTAAATAACAATGACATAAAAAGTCGTCTGTTGTGTAAGTCGGTAAGTGAAAAGGTACAGATAACTTTATCTAAGTATACATTTATTAAAAAAGAAACAATTTTTGATCTTGAATATATTTTAAAAGACGAATCGTGAATTGTCAAATGATACGTACACCGTACATAGTTTACACTATTTTCAAATTAAATAAGCTCTGTAAAGATTTGTCTCATACTAAATTCATTTAGTATGGGGCACCTGCCTAAGAAATGTTGTATATCCTCCTCTTCGCATAGTTGCACAGACTATACAGTTGAAACTCGACTAACCGTAATGGTTGGGACGGAGGCCTAGACGGAGCTCATTACGAAAAATCGAATATCCTAGAATAGAACATTTTTCTCAAAAATTAGAAAAATTTTCATGATTTTTGGATTAAGAAAACTTTTCAGGATTTATGAACTTAGAAAAAACGGTCATGATTTTTGGATATAGAAACATTTTAGGGATATTTCGATTAGAAAAATTTTCAGGATTTTGGACTAAGAAAAATGTTCATGATTTTTAGATTTAGAAAAATTTTCATGAAGTTAGTTTTTAGAAGTGACAAAATTTGTCCGGTCCTGTTTTCATGTTACGGATAGTAAAGTTTCTAATGTAAACCTAATGGAGCCTAAATAAATATTTACATTTCTCTTTGTTGTCCAGATAGAAGACGTTTTTGTTTCTTTTACGGATAATAGTTTTGTTTCAAGTTTCAACTGTCTATAGTTTATTCGTTGCCTCCACGCCTAGTCCATTGAATGAGATAAGATCTGTTGCGAGTCAGGGTTTGCGAGAAGAGTTTGGAAAAGGAATGACTCTACGTTAAGAGGTATGAAAACGTTGCTTCTAATCAAAGGACTTTCACGCTACCTGAAGGAACATATAAGTATAGTGCTTTCAATTTTAAACTAACCTAACTGAACGTAACTAAGATCATAAATAATAAATTAAATTAAATTCCACCACCAAAAAAAATAACAAAATGTGACCTATCACCAAAGATTTAAAAAAATGCAAATAAAATCACCTCAACCAAAGTTAAATTCGTTGGTACGAATTTAAATCTATAAAAATCTTAAATTTACCTTAATCTAAACCTTAAATCTAAAACTTACGGTTTTTTTGAAAAACTTCGAAATCGCATTTCAAAATTTTTTTGAGTATGCCAACATCCAGCAGTTTTAAATTCTTATCAGAAAACATAAATTTTTAAAAATTATGGACAAACCGTTTTTGAAAAA
Organism: Platycheirus albimanus; assembly: GCA_916050605.2. Taxonomy (NCBI): domain Eukaryota; kingdom Metazoa; phylum Arthropoda; class Insecta; order Diptera; family Syrphidae; genus Platycheirus; species Platycheirus albimanus. The sequence goes on from OU696696.1 coordinate 91,311,580, forward strand.
AAAATTTTAAACAAATTGTTAGTATACTGTGTTTTTAAAAACTCAAAAGAATTTTTAATAAAGAATAAATATTATTTTGTTAATAAAAGAGCTTTCACATTAAAATTTTCATCATAATCCGTTGAGTGGCTTACGAGAAAATATGATATGAAAAAACTGGTCCTATTGGAGGTACCGTTACAAAAAATTTCCTGAACAATTAATTCCAACCAAAACATAAAGTTTACTCAAAAAACACTATTTAGAAAGTTTAATCAAAATCGTAGGAGCCATTTTCGAGATAAATGAGTTTTTCGTAAAAAACTAGCTAGAATGCTTATTCCAAAACCCCTTTGAAGGACGCGAAAATAATACTTTGCACCAAGTCTTAAGTGAATCGCTCCAGCCGTTAAGGCTGAAGTCATCGTTACAGACAGACGGACAGAATTGTGGGACCCACTTTTCTGGCCTCTCAATCATCGTAATGCTATGTTTGATTGTCAAAGAAAAAATTTCTTACGGATGCATAACTTGCCTTATAGTACCTAACTATAATCGCAAGTAAAAATAATAATATCCTTATCATTAAATTGCAACTACCCCTGGCCCATCTTCTTAGAATTTAACTACATATACCCGTTGCAATAGGTATATGATCAGTCCGATCGGAAATGCAAATTCGGTTAATTGAAACGTAACGATGGACAAGACGGAATTAAAACAATCGAAGAAAACAAGTAAAGAATAAAAGTGAGTGAGTAAAAGTGAGTGAGTAAGTATCTGAAAGTATTTCTCCAGAAATAACGCGGCGTAAAAACACAACCAATTGGTCGCTACCGACAATACCGTGATACGAATAGAATATAATCGTGAATAAAAACCGATTGCAAATCGTTTATCGATCGTCTATACACGAAGACAGATCGTTATTGATGATCACAAACAGAAATCTTGACCGTATGCAATCAATAAAAAGGAAAAGTCCAACACTGTCCCTTGGTCACAGAAAAACTCTGATGTTCCACCGGTAAGGATAGTTAGGAACTTTCTCTTAACGTAACAAAATAGTACACCGACCGAATAGAAGTTCGTACTCACTTTACTAGCTTTAAGATTTACCGAACATAAAACAAATAGAATGAAGACACGGATATTCAAATTAATATTTCACTTCTCATGCCCATAATTGATAATAATATAATTATAATCATAAATTCAATAGGTCTTTATAGTATATGAATGTTTGAAGGCACAAAATGCAATAAAATGCAATGCATGTGCTGGAGTGGAGGAGGCGCAAGGTCCTCACACTTTATTTCTTGGTAAGAAACGTGATTTGTGCATAAACCACCGTCCGTGGTTAACTGACTCTGTACGACAGCGTCAACCGCTGCGTCAGGCGATAAGTGGATCGAAGATACTGATCCCAAGCAAAAATAATTCGTTGGAGTGGTAAGAGCTCTGCTCCCACTCAGGACGTAAACAAGAATAATACACAATATAAAAAGTAATTCTTTGTTACCTGGTAATTATTTGGATATATATATAAACTTATATGCTTATGGATGAACAGCAACGACTGCTTCGCAAGACAGGTATAGATGAGATGTTTTCCGCTCCTTCCCGTGTTGCTCCAACACAAAATCTGTAATGGAGTTGGTGCTTCGTTGGGGACTGGCATCCGTGCATTAGCAAGCGCCAAACGTCCGATGAATCGATTCTTAAAGTTGTAACGTTGGGCCTAGTAGCCAGTGGAGATGTTTGCTGAGTAAAAACTCACGTTGGGCATAGAAGCCATTGATGTGGTAATATGGATAAGATATCTCACGTTGGGCATAGAAGCCATTGATGCGAGGACATATGCCTCAGGACACAAAGTGTGTATGGGTAGCAAAAACGGTATTCCAAAGGGAATGATAATTTACCTCGGGTGTGTGGGTGTGATTGTCGACGGGCCGGTAATCGGATCGCCGTCTGACAAGCCACGTGGGTCGTTTCGCCTAGTGTTTGGCGAAATCCTTCGGCTGCGTCGGAATGTGCGTGGTCGCACTGGTATGTGGCCAGTTAACAAAAAAACTATAGCCACTGCAGTAGAGCGCACAATTTGGTGCAAACTAAAATGTATTTGCATGAATGAAAATCACGATGTACAAGGTACGGAGTACAGGGCGAGTATTCGCATGGTAAGTATTATTTTTTTATTAAAAAAAAATTCAGCGCGGATAATCTTTTTCCAGTGGTGAGTAAAAGTGTTGCCGGACATACCAGAGATATGGCAAAAAGATCCAAAAACTGATATGGATTCAAATGTGTGGCAAAAAGAAATCCCGAAATCTGGCAAGGAATCCAAAAGGTGGCGCAGCCTTGCCTGCCCTATCCCGTTGGGGATAATAAAAGCTTCTCTGCAAGGATGTTCCTAAGGGCAGAGAAAAAAAAATGTGGTTTACATGGGGTCGCCATGTGCTGCCATCGCAAATCCAATTTATCTGAGCAGAGGAATAAAAATTCTGCTCAGATAATTGCCACTAATTTCACCTTCTTACCTGGTATTTATATAGTGCAATCCTTTATTAGGAGTTGAATTACTTTATTGCCCTTGCAATTTAAGTAAATTCAATCAAAAAAGTTAAAAGTGGGCGCGGTATTGCTGCGCACAAAAGTTCACTTTGTCCTGTTGCCCTGTTCTGTAACTCTCGCGTTGTCGAGAAACGTTGAAAACTGGAACAAAACACATTTTATCGCGTTCATCGGTTTCTTTAACTCTGACAGGCGATAATTTTATTGCACGGAACACATCGAAATGAAACAACTGGAAAACTGCGATAAAATGGTGTTCTCTATGACCGAAAAGTCATATTTTTTTAATTTTAAACGTCAAATTTACTCGCCTTGTATTGAGCACGCGATAGGCAATAAATAAACCATTAAAAATGTTTAAAGCCGTTTAAATCTATTTCTAGACGTACACTACATTCATGACAGACTACATGCTCTATTTGGGCAAATATGTTTGTGAACTTCGCCAGAAGAAAAAGGCCTCTCATAAATATTCTGTCGAAGAAGACGACTAACATTTTTAATATACAAATGTACATATGTATATTTATAATTTTTTTTTGAAATTAAAAAAAAAAAAAAAACCGAAAGTGTTCGTTTTTATGTGCATATTTATACTATAATATTTAATCAAGTTTGGCGTTGTTAATATTTTTTTTTTTTTTTCATTATTTACCCATTTAACATAATAATAACATTTAACATAATAATATAAATGTGAAGAAAAATGTGCCCGCAGTAACCAGTAAGTAGTAGGTATAGGATACAAACATAAAATGCCAATCAAATTGGGGAGCAAAATTATATTATTAACTCACATAAATAACACAGACAAGTATGCATCAACATTCAGAATAAGTATTCCTTTTATACTTAAAAATTTCTTTTTAAATAACATAATATAATATAATAACATTTTTTTTAAGGAAATAAGTCTTTATTTATTAAAAAACAACTTAAATTTCAATTTCACAATCTTTCAAATCTTGAATTATTTTTGTTTTGATTTGACAGATTGACACTTCAATTTATGGCCTTCCAATGGAAGTTCCAGTCAAAATAATATCGAAATCCTTGCATATCGCTTCAACTTACAGAAACCCTACTTTTTCCAGACGCCATAAAAGCGGAATGAGTTGTTTCATTTTATAACGATACAAACAAATTTCGCCAAAGTTACAGAACAGGGCCACTGGTATGGAGTAGTTTTTCCTATGGTGTCTGTCTTCAAAATGAAGAATGCAGACGGAATTGGGTTCCACTATAGCCGGCACCAATCAGAATTTATTTTTAATTTATTATTAAAATTCAAATTTAAGGAAATAACGGTAGCTAAGGATTTTGAGAATAAACAAACACACGTCCTATGGTGCACTACCTAATATAAGGACTTGAAGACAACGAAATTCCAAATTATAGTGAATCAAAAAGCACTGTAGAAGAAGCTGTTAGAATAAGATTTTTCGCGCATGAGATATTGCTATAGGATACATGGATGCTGCGCATATAATATAAATGGTTTGAAGATTCGCTATAATTGGGTTAAAAGTTCAGCTTTTGATTCTGACATATTGATAATAGTGTGAGATTTTGTTGGTTATTTTTTGTTAATGCTTTAGTACTAGTAGTAAAACATTTTAATATTTTCATAAACTTTCGTGTTTAACTTGAAAGAAAGTTATGTTGAAAAGTTTAAATAACAATGACATAAAAAGTCGTCTGTTGTGTAAGTCGGTAAGTGAAAAGGTACAGATAACTTTATCTAAGTATACATTTATTAAAAAAGAAACAATTTTTGATCTTGAATATATTTTAAAAGACGAATCGTGAATTGTCAAATGATACGTACACCGTACATAGTTTACACTATTTTCAAATTAAATAAGCTCTGTAAAGATTTGTCTCATACTAAATTCATTTAGTATGGGGCACCTGCCTAAGAAATGTTGTATATCCTCCTCTTCGCATAGTTGCACAGACTATACAGTTGAAACTCGACTAACCGTAATGGTTGGGACGGAGGCCTAGACGGATCTCATTACGAAAAATCGAATATCCTAGAATAGAACATTTTTCTCAAAAATTAGAAAAATTTTCATGATTTTTGGATTAAGAAAACTTTTCAGGATTTATGAACTTAGAAAAAACGGTCATGATTTTTGGATATAGAAACATTTTAGGGATATTTCGATTAGAAAAATTTTCAGGATTTTGGACTAAGAAAAATGTTCATGATTTTTAGATTTAGAAAAATTTTCATGAAGTTAGTTTTTAGAAGTGACAAAATTTGTCCGGTCCTGTTTTCATGTTACGGATAGTAAAGTTTCTAATGTAAACCTAATGGAGCCTAAAAAAATATTTACATTTCTCTTTGTTGTCCAGATAGAAGACGTTTTTGTTTCTTTTACGGATAATAGTTTTGTTTCAAGTTTCAACTGTCTATAGTTTATTCGTTGCCTCCACGCCTAGTCCATTGAATGAGATAAGATCTGTTGCGAGTCAGGGTTTGCGAGAAGAGTTTGGAAAAGGAATGACTCTACGTTAAGAGGTATGAAAACGTTGCTTCTAATCAAAGGACTTTCACGCTACCTGAAGGAACATATAAGTATAGTGCTTTCAATTTTAAACTAACCTAACTGAACGTAACTAAGATCATAAATAATAAATAAAATTAAATTCCACCACCAAAAAAAAATAACAAAATGAGACCTATCACCAAAGATTAAAAAAATGCAAATAAAATCACCTCAACCAAAGTTAAATTCGTTGGTACGAATTTAAATCTATAAAAATCTTAAATTTACCTTAATCTAAACCTTAAATCTAAAACTTACGGTTTTTTTGAAAAACTTCGAAATCGCATTTCAAAATTTTTTTGAGTATGCCAACATCCAGCAGTTTTAAATTCTTATCAGAAAACATAAATTTTTAAAAATTATGGACAAACCGTTTTTGAAAAAAAAATTTTAAACAAATTGTTAGTATACTGTGTTTTTAAAAACTCAAAAGAATTTTTAATAAAGAATAAATATTATTTTGTTAATAAAAGAGCTTTCACATTAAAATTTTCATCATAATCCGTTGAGTGGCTTACGAGAAAATATGATATGAAAAAACTGGTCCTATTGGAGGTACCGTTACAAAAAATTTCCTGAACAATTAATTCCAACCAAAACATAAAGTTTACTCAAAAAACACTATTTAGAAAGTTTAATCAAAATCGTAGGAGCCATTTTCGAGATAAATGAGTTTTTCGTAAAAAACTAGCTAGAATGCTTATTCCAAAACCCCTTTGAAGGACGCGAAAATAAAACTTTGCACCAAGTCTTAAGTGAATCGCTCCAGCCGTAAAGGCTGAAGTCATCGTTACAGACAGACGGACAGAATTGTGGGACCCACTTTTCTGGCCTCTCAATCATCGTAATGCTATGTTTGATTGTCAAAGAAAAAATTTCTTACGGATGCATAACTTGCCTTATAGTACCTAACTATAATCGCAAGTAAAAATAATAATATCCTTATCATTAAATTGCAACTACCCCTGGCCCATCTTCTTAGAATTTAACTACATATACCCGTTGCAATAGGTATATGATCAGTCCGATCGGAAATGCAAATTCGGTTAATTGAAACGTAACGATGGACAAGACGGAATTAAAACAATCGAAGAAAACAAGTAAAGAATAAAAGTGAGTGAGTAAAAGTGAGTGAGTAAGTATCTGAAAGTATTTCTCCAGAAATAACGCGGCGTAAAAACACAACCAATTGGTCGCTACCGACAATACCGTGATACGAATAGAATATAATCGTGAATAAAAACCGATTGCAAATCGTTTATCGATCGTCTATACACGAAGACAGATCGTTATTGATGATCACAAACAGAAATCTTGACCGTATGCAATCAATAAAAAGGAAAAGTCCAACACTGACCCTTGGTCACAGAAAAACTCTTATGTTCCACCGGTAAGGATAGTTAGGAACTTTCTCTTAACGTAACAAAATAGTACACCGACCGAATAGAAGTTCGTACTCACTTTACTAGCTTTAAGATTTACCGAACATAAAACAAATAGAATGAAGACACGGATATTCAAATTAATATTTCACTTCTCATGCACATAATTGATAATAATATAATTATAATCATAAATTCAATAGGTCTTTATAGTATATGAATGTTTGAAGGCACAAAATGCAATAAAATGCAATGCATGTGCTGGAGTGGAGGAGGCGCAAGGTCCTCACACTTTATTTCTTGGTAAGAAACGTGAATTGTGCATAAACCACCGTCCGTGGTTAACTGACTCTTTACGACAGCGTCAACCGCTGCGTCAGGCGATAAGTGGATCGAAGATACTGATCCCAAGCAAAAATAATTCGTTGGAGTGGTAAGAGCTCTGCTCCCACTCAGGACGTAAACAAGAATAATACACAATATAAAAAGTAATTCTTTGTTACCTGGTAATTATTTGGATATATATATAAACTTATATGCTTATGGATGAACAGCAACGACTGCTTTGCAAGACAGGTATAGATGAGATGTTTTCCGCTCCTTCCCGTGTTGCTCCAACACAAAATCTGTAATGGAGTTGGTGCTTCGTTGGGGACTGGCATCCGTGCATTAGCAAGCGCCAAACGTCCGATGAATCGATTCTTAAAGTTGTAACGTTGGGCCTAGTAGCCAGTGGAGATGTTTGCTGAGTAAAAACTCACGTTGGGCATAGAAGCCATTGATGTGGTAATATGGATAAGATATCTCACGTTGGGCATAGAAGCCATTGATGCGAGGACATATGCCTCAGGACACAAAGTGTGTATGGGTAGCAAAAACGGTATTCCAAAGGGAATGATAATTTACCTCGGGTGTGTGGGTGTGATTGTCGACGGGCCGGTAATCGGATCGCCGTCTGACAAGCCACGTGGGTCGTTTCGCCTAGTGTTTGGCGAAATCCTTCGGCTGCGTCGGAATGTGCGTGGTCGCACTGGTATGTGGCCAGTTAACAAAAAAACTATAGCCACTGCAGTAGAGCGCACAATTTGGTGCAAACTAAAATGTATTTGCATGAATGAAAATCACGATGTACAAGGTACGGAGTACAGGGCGAGTATTCGCATGGTAAGTATTATTTTTTTATTAAAAAAAAATTCAGCGCGGATAATCTTTTTCCAGTGGTGAGTAAAAGTGTTGCCGGACATACCAGAGATATGGCAAAAAGATCCAAAAACTGATATGGATTCAAATGTGTGGCAAAAAGAAATCCCGAAATCTGGCAAGGAATCCAAAAGGTGGCGCAGCCTTGCCTGCCCTATCCCGTTGGGGATAATAAAAGCTTCTCTGCAAGGATGTTCCTAAGGGCAGAGAAAAAAAAATGTGGTTTACATGGGGTCGCCATGTGCTGCCATCGCAAATCCAATTTATCTGAGCAGAGGAATAAAAATTCTGCTCAGATAATTGCCACTAATTTCACCTTCTTACCTGGTATTTATATAGTGCAATCCTTTATTAGGAGTTGAATTACTTTATTGCCCTTGCAATTTAAGTAAATTCAATCAAAAAAGTTAAAAGTGGGCGCGGTATTGCTGCGCACAAAAGTTCACTTTGTCCTGTTGCCCTGTTCTGTAACTCTCGCGTTGTCGAGAAACGTTGAAAACTGGAACAAAACACATTTTATCGCGTTCATCGGTTTCTTTAACTCTGACAGGCGATAATTTTATTGCACGGAACACATCGAAATGAAACAACTGGAAAACTGCGATAAAATGGTGTTCTCTATGACCGAAAAGTCATATTTTTTTAATTTTAAACGTCAAATTTACTCGCCTTGTATTGAGCACGCGATAGGCAATAAATAAACCATTAAAAATGTTTAAAGCCGTTTAAATCTATTTCTAGACGTACACTACATTCATGACAGACTACATGCTCTATTTGGGCAAATATGTTTGTGAACTTCGCCAGAAGAAAAAGGCCTCTCATAAATATTCTGTCGAAGAAGACGACTAACATTTTTAATATACAAATGTACATATGTATATTTATAATTTTTTTTTGAAATTAAAAAAAAAAAAAAAAACCGAAAGTGTTCGTTTTTATGTGCATATTTATACTATAATATTTAATCAAGTTTGGCGTTGTTAATATTTTTTTTTTTTTTCATTATTTACCCATTTAACATAATAATAACATTTAACATAATAATATAAATGTGAAGAAAAATGTGCCCGCAGTAACCAGTAAGTAGTAGGTATAGGATACAAACATAAAATGCCAATCAAATTGGGGAGCAAAATTATATTATTAACTCACATAAATAACACAGACAAGTATGCATCAACATTCAGAATAAGTATTCCTTTTATACTTAAAAATTTCTTTTTAAATAACATAATATAATATAATAACATTTTTTTTAAGGAAATAAGTCTTTATTTATTAAAAAACAACTTAAATTTCAATTTCACAATCTTTCAAATCTTGAATTATTTTTGTTTTGATTTGACAGATTGACACTTCAATTTATGGCCTTCCAATGGAAGTTCCAGTCAAAATAATATCGAAATCCTTGCATATCGCTTCAACTTACAGAAACCCTACTTTTTCCAGACGCCATAAAAGCGGAATGAGTTGTTTCATTTTATAACGATACAAACAAATTTCGCCAAAGTTACAGAACAGTGCCACTGGTATGGAGTAGTTTTTCCTATGGTGTCTGTCTTCAAAATGAAGAATGCAGACGGAATTGGGTTCCACTATAGCCGGCACCAATCAGATTGCTCCGTTCTTCCAATCATATTTTACTTTCCAGAATGCCGTTCCATTCAAACTAGCGAGTTCAATGGACAAAGTAACGAGTGTTAATGTTCGGTTCACACTACGTTACATCTGCTATGCCGTGAATTACATGTGACATAACATGTGTTATGGTAAGTATTTGGATGGAGTGATGTATCTCAAGGATACGATTACACTAGGGGATCGGAATTTCGTTCGGTGGCTACTATTCTGGTGACCTAACTAATGAATTGTGGTGACATTTCAATGTGGTTGTTTACCTGTCATTCTTGTCAGTTCTAAGAAATCGTTCTCATGACAGCTCTTATATACGAGATTTTATTTTTTACTCCAATTAATGGATATTTTCAGGTAAATAGGAGCCTTATAGGACATGGACTTTGATGGTAATGATGTGATGCTTGTTTTGGTAAAATCCTGAAAGTTTCTGTCATTGACGTATTTATTGAACATAGCGTATGACGCGTTCTGGACGAAAAGGTAAATGTCAGAATTTTAATTTTTATGGTGTGTTTCAGCACCGAATAGTGATTTAACTCATAGTTGTCTTATGGTTGACGCCTATTCCACACGATGTCTAGTCATTTTGTTTGTGCTCTTGAACAAGTCAGAAATACGATTGCAATGTTGCAGGTGACAATCTGACATTCAGCATGAATTCAGATCGACGAAATTTAAGTAAATAATCGGCCGCTTCGATTATCTGCTATGATTAGGTTTTTCTGACAGCTATCTGTCAATTGTACATTTCTGTTATGCGTTACTACATGATTGATATTACATTCTACAAAGTTGGTTAGTGTGACTATTATTCCGATGTAATTGGTGTGAACACTACTCAACACAAACTAATGAATAGTTGTCTTCTGGGATCCAATTTCGCATCTAGTGACGTCACGGATACCAGACCATACTGGAAATGGTTTTGGCAGGGGAAACATTGTGGATTGAAATCCGAAGTGGAATCTAATTTCCAAAATGGTTGCCTTTTGTGGGAACTGTCTCTGGTGGAACTCATCGGCTGCGTTCAGCACTGTGCGAGTTAACGTTGAGTTTCGCACATAGATGGCACCAGTGACAGAGAATTTATTTATTTGCGAATTATTGGCGAGAAAGTTTCCCTACACCCCTATCAGTGTGGTTTCAGGCCCGGTAAGTCAACCGTTGACCAAATTTTCACACTTTGGCAGATTTTGGAAAAGACCCAAGAATTCCAGATCGATACTCACCACCTCTTTATCGATTTTAAAGAAGCCTATGACAGCGTAAGCAGGAACGAGCTATACAGAGCCATGTCACTTCTTGGCATCCCTGCCAAACTCGTTCGATTGTGCAGGATGACTATGGAGAACTCGCGCTGCTCCGTAAAGGTTGGTAAGAACACCACCGACTCATTTAATGTCGAGAAAGGCTTACTACAGGGTGACGCGCTGTCATGTAACCTCTTCAACATCATTCTTGAGGCAATCGTACGCAACTCGCATGTCAACACCAGCGGTACGATTTTTTTTAGATCCGTTCAATTACTAGGCTATGCTGATGATATTGACATTATTGGAAGAACGAAGCGCGCTGTCAGTGGAGCATTCGCAATTATTGAAGTGGAAGCGGCTCGAATGGGTCTGGCTGTAAATGAAGATAAAACAAAGTATATGCTGTCCTCGGGTGAAGTAGATCATCACCGTAGGCTCGGACAAAACGTCACAATGGACAGATATAACTTTGAGGTTGTCAAGGACTTTGTCTATTTGGGTTCCACTATAACCTCTCAGAACAACATCAGTGAAGAGATCAGTCGAAGAATCACTCTTGCCAATCGTTGTTTCTTCGGGCTAAGAAGGCATCTTAGTAGTAAAGCCCTCTCTCAAAGGACCAAGGAGACACTATACAAGACCCTTGTCATCCCAGTCCTGCTGTATGGGGCAGAAGCGTGGACACTGACACAATCGGATGAATACAGGCTGAGAAAGATTCTTCGGGTGATATTCGGGCCTGTATGTATCAATGGAGTATGGAGGAGAAGATTCAATGACGAACTGTACGGGCTATGCAGCGACATTGACTTGGTTAAGAAGCTGAAAATTCAGCGGCTTAGATAGCTGGGCCATGTGGAGCGTATGGACGAAAACGCTCCTGCCCGACGAGTCTTCAATTCCAACCCGGAGGGCCGACGCAGTTCTGGAAGACCCCATCTAAGGTGGCGCGATCAAGTGGTAAACGACCTCAACCAACTTGGTGTACGCAACTAGAGGCCACTGGCTAGGGACCGGCCTAGCTGGCGAGGATTGTTGGTTGAGGCCGTGGTCCACAATGGACTATCTGCGCCACCTTAAGTAAGTAAGTAAGTAAAAACAAATAACTAAACATAGATGAATTGTATGTATGTCCTACGCAGCTGGCTCAGAAGTAGTACAATCTTGAGCTGCAATTTTCGATCACTTTTTGGAGCATCATCGTCATCTTCATCATCATCTTCTCTGGCTGATTTGTGCATACTGTAGCAACATAACATACACCCAAAGAAAAATAGTCTAAAGAGCTGTTTTAAGTCGCGCGATCTTGTATGGCAACTCACTGGTCCAAATAACGAACTAATGCGCTCAGCAATAGCTTCCTTTAACAAACTACGCCCTGAAATGATGTGTCAAAATTAAGCTCCAAATAATTGTGCCGCTAAATTTTGACATGTACACTGTGAAATAAAAAATTGAAATTTATTCGGAGCTGCGTACAACTCGGCTAAAATTAAGGAAGCGGTCGAGAGTTGCTTTCAGGGAGCATGGCTTCGCAGGTAGGTTACTCTTTGGTCGGATCCCCTACTGGTACCGCAACAGACTCTCCCTGACAGTCACAGAGGCAATTTGTTGCATCCGTTCGTAAAAACACACTTACAAGCACTGGCAACTTAGGCCTTCGGCTCAAGACAACACACAGTAATAACAGCTCGCAGTTATTAGTTTGACGGTCCTCCATCTTACTACTAACCACGCGCAACGATGCTTGATTTCGCTGATCTATTGGGAAGCGATGCTTTATCAGAGCCAACTGATTTTAATTTACTAGAAGTGCTAGATTTCCCTAGCCCGCTATTGTACACCAGTGTGTAAATGAGACGTTAATAAACAGTAGCACAAAAAACTCAGTATTTTCAAAGATATGTATTGAAAAAAGCGGTACGGAGTTCGCCGGGTCAGCTGGTAATGATATTATTCTCCAAATAATCGATTAGATAACTTTTTTGCACATCAGTTGGTCTTTTTCCTTTATTTACTTTATTTATTTCCATTTCTTTTTCTTTTCAGCTGCCTTTTCACCAAAAAAATATCAATGATAAATAATTTTTCAAATGAAAACTTTTTGACAGAAGATTTCATTTCTGAATAGAACGAGAATCGCAAAACAGTATTTTTCAGTAAAAAGTGTTTTCACAGCTTTTCATAGAACTAGAATAGGGGCCCTGATCTCAGACTGATAAATATGTGCCGTAAATACCTTCAATTTCTAATGAATTTGACAATAATTGCAAGAGTTGATTTTTAAGTACTCGAATGTAAAACCAAACAAATATCAAAAAACGTTTATGCATTTGTATGAATTTGCACAGTTTTATATAATTGCTATAGCATCTATATTCCGCTTTAACACCCCGAAAAAAAGTTAAAGAGTCATTAATGTGTTGCAGTTAAAAGTGCTTCGGTAATGATATTATAAAAGTATCGTATGCAAGTCCCAAAAACATTCTGCTATATAAAAGTTACCATAGTTTTTATATAAGCGCTATAGGAGCGAAGCAATGGTCGCTCATATTACGTTTGTATAAATTATTTTCTGGAGCCGATGGCCCAAGCTGCCAGTGCTGGTAAGTGTGTCTACTTCGTCGATTCATCGACGGAGCAGATTAATATGTAATGTAATGTAATGTAAATTATTTTATGAGTTAACTATTGGAACGAATGCTCCTTGCTTCTTTAATATTGGAGCAGTATAGGAACAAAGCGATAGAGTCGCTCATATTACGTTTGTATAATGATTTTATAAGATGACTATAGCAGCGAATACTCCCTACTTCTTTAATATTGGAGCAAATACGTCTTTCTTCTTTTATAGTATGAATATAGTGTGACTTCAGAGAAGTCGATTCATTGCGCCTGTAATATATGCTATAGAAAACATTTAAAGAATGAAATATAACAGCATTTGCTCCAATAACAATTTTACTTCCATTCAGAATGGCTATATAAGCACTACAGCTACGAATAATGTGGATTTTTTTTGGGAAAAGCAAATTTGATCAAAAATTTGATCAAATTTGCTGTCCAATAAAACGGCAGATAGCTAAGAAAAGTTTTTGTTATTGCGTGTGTGTTTCTTTTGACGTTCTTAATTTGAGGCGTGTTTAACCATACGACAATGTCTAACAAGATTGATTTTTCTGTCATGTTATCTTCGTTGGAATAATCTTTAAGCAATTTTTTTTTAGATTTTCGTGTAATATATTTCGACATTAATATAATAATGTAGCTGCAATTAATTATTTCATAAGTTAAAATGTACTTCAATGTCTTTTTAATGTTTTGTAAGTCGGAAAGGTTTGTTCGCAGTTGAGTCATAATTTAATATTGATTAAATAAAGTTCACCGGCTGAACACACCCAACCAAGCAAATGTCAGATTTTTACACGCAAGCACGAGGGAATGCAAGCAATTTGTAAACGGAATTTCGATTCGGGTGGACATTATTTAATTTTAGTTCTGCCGCAAAGTAGATAGTTTATTTAAATGTTAGTATATATGAAGTGTTAATGTATATTTAATACAAAGAAGTCTGAATAAATGTTAATGTACCCATAGTTAATTAAAAAAGTCTGAATAATCAACGTGATATTACCGCTACTATTAGCAAGATGGATTGCAACATTGAGGAACTAGATTTAATTAATGTTTCAATAGTATATAATAAAAAGGGAATTGTTTTTCTTGACGAAGACAATGTGCTCCTCCAGAATAATTCCAGGAAGTAGTAAAATTTAAAAAAAGTTGAATTCAAACAATAAATGTTTGCAGATGGTCGTGTTGTAGCAGCCCCTAATTGTGAAGTGCAAGATTTTTATTGATTGGATCCAAGGGTCTTCGTTGAGGCTTATGGGGATGAGCTAGCCATGAATTCATCAGCAGCTGGTACGAACCTCTAAAAAAAAATTTGCATTAGTGTTTTAAAACAATTCATGATTACAGGATCAACATTATCGATTGGTCTTCCCAGCACCAGCGCACAGACTCCAAGAGTTTTTGATGAGGGCTGCAGAAATGAACTCCCCGTAGATTCATCAACAACAGGTACCTAGAAAAAAAAAGCTTAGTAGAAGGTTTTTCAAAATGTTTTTTTATGATTAGGATCAGCATCATGGAAAGTTGTTCCCAGCACCAGCACACAAGTACCAACAGAGGTCCTTACCGATGCGGCTTCAGACCTGGAAAATCTACAACCGACCAAATATTCACATTACGCATACGGAACACCCATGCCAGCACATTGGGAACGATCTTTAATAAATCGACACAATTATTTGGGTTTGCGGACGACATAGACGTGGCAGGGAGAACAAAGCGAAAAGTAACCGGTGTCTATAAAAACTATACCTAACAAATCTTTAGTGAATTCGACACAACCGTTGCCAACTTATGGAACAGCTATGTTATGAAGTAGGAATAAAATCCGGGCTCAATCACTGCATCCTTTTCAAAGCGATTCAATTCATTATACACTCTGTTCATTTTAATTTTGCAAGTTCATAGTTCATACCTATTTATTTTTAAATTGTCAATTAATTTTCACTTCAAACGTTTGTATTTATTTGTTATTATTTTAAAACTTTGATCACTTACCAAAGAAGAATTCTTTTTCCACAATGAAATTCACAGAATGCTAAAAAAATAAACAACAAAATTTTACGTTTGACAAATGTCAAATTATTGTAGTGTGTGTGCAAATGTGTGTTAAATCTCAATTTAAAATGAGATTTCATTTGGGAGGTATGATTTGATCAAACACCACAAAAAGATATGATCATTGCCCAAAAGAAAAACACTTTTTGATGTTTGATCATATTTCACACGAAAAAGATTTGATCAAGCGACCCAAAAAAAATCACATAACTCTTTAATTTGGAAATTGGAAGCAAAATTGTGAGTTGGGTGGCGTGACCAATAAAAATCGACATAAGATTGTATGCGAAATTTTACGCACATCTTCAAGCAACATTACACTCTCTTCATTATGTCCTCTCTGAGTCGAATAGAATGAATAACAGTGCTAGTAGATGTCGCGAATTCCCAGGAAATTTTACGATTTGTACGTAGACTTTTTAAATAAAAGGAAATTAAGTGGTTTTGTTTCCAATAGGTATTGAGTTTGTGTTTAATTAAGGTATGATGGAAAACATCATAATTAGTGGAATAGGTAGGTAGGTATATTATGTATAAGATCCATTCGGTATATACAAAATTTTTCTTTGAGTCCGAACCCAACGCAGCAACACCGGAACAATTAAGTTTCAACGTAAAGCTAGTCGACAATCGCTCCTTGGCTCAAAGTAGCTAAAAGAAAGAGAGCGTCTATAAGGAAATATAGTGTTATTAGTAGTTTATTTGCAATATATAATCCTAACATTTCACAGGTACATTTCAGGAGTGCACTTCCGGAACGACGTATAGTGAATTTTGAAGATTCTATCTACCTTATTGGTAGGAATCTGCATATTAATTTTATATTATATTGAAATTTTTGCAATATTATTTTTATTATACACTATATTGACTTTAATATTTACGATCGATTATGTGTATGAAGCCGAACTGGATTCATGCATATATGGTACCTTTACTTTTTGACTACATTGAATAATACTGTGTTCTGGGTGGGAATTACTTGTCCATCAGTCTTTCGTCTGTCGTGTTTTACCTTTGTTCTAATATTTTCCTGTCCGCGTACAGGATCGTCTTGATTAATCTCGCGTTTAAAGATATTAATGATTACACAATCGAGACAATGTGTAGCGAACAATTCTGACGCCGCGTTAAAAAAAAAAAAAAAAAATTATGAGCTACGAATTTTAGCTATCAGAAATTATCTCACCCGTATTGAGAGACAACGATCCGCGTATCGCTTGTAAAAAGATTTTAAAAATCTTTTTCTTTGAATTTTACTAATTATCCTTAGGAATATTTCACATTTCATAATTCCTTAACAATTTTCTTAGTTTATAAGATAAGAACCGTTTAGATTTCGATTAAAGTTCAGCTGCGCTCAATTTAAGAAAGCGTAAGCATTTAATTTTTCTTTGAATTTAATAAGAAAAAGTAACTATTCATGAGATATCCTCCATGTTAATGACTTTGATATTAACTTTCATGTAGAATGATAAGACATTTGAGATTATTTAATAGAATTATAGATTAGATCTAAATAGGCATATGAGCTAGTGATTTTAAGATTTCTTTAATATTTAATAAATAAGACTTCTCTTTATAACGTTTAACTGAATCTTTTGTGGTCAATTTATTTCGTTATATTTCATTTTTGAAGACTTTCAGAATTTATAGAATGGCAGTTTAAGTTAATTTCAGGGAGGGTGGTAACCCTCGTGAACCCTTCTGATGGAGTAAGTTGGTGTGTGTGATTTTCTTTTAGAGGTTGTAGTTTAGTACAGCTTTGGTATTTAGTTTTTTTTGATGATCGAGTTTAGGTTATAGGTAGATTAGAGTTTTAGGCAAGCAGACTTTCTGCTTGTTTATTATGTCAGGGGTTGCCCACAAATATTGTAGAGTCATGGGGACTCGATAGGTCCAGGGTCAGCCAACGGATGGGTACACAGGAGAGATGATTTCTGTGCTCATTTTGGGTGGGTTGTGAGACTATGAGGGTCTGCTTTACACCTTAGATCCTCCCTCCCCATATAGTTAGACACCTCTTCTGCCACCTTTTGCATTTCATCGTGGCAGCAAAAGGGGCGGAAGTTAATTTTGTGCCACAGCAGTCACGAGCTTCTATGACTTGCTTGCATTAGAATACTTACGTGTTGCGTTCTCTGGGTCAGTGAAATAAAGATAATCGCGAGATCTTTGCTTTCGATTTACGATTTCACTCTTTATGATGAAGAGGTGCAATTGAGTCAACCTTTTCTTTCAAATCAATTCTGGTAGATCTTTGCTTCGATGGTTATAAGGGCCAATAAGCGTATTAACATTGAATATTCGAACATGCACATCTTGTGTTCAACGGTCGGCAGTGAAAAATAAGAGGTAACACCGGTCTGATAGATCCCGGAGCAAGTGCCTACGGCCTGGCTGAGCTAGCTATGGCTATGGTACTGCCGGCCACCGCGACGGTCGATCTAGGCCACGACCTTACGTTGTCGCATGCCGTTCCCATCATCTGCTCTTCTCGGGTAGCTGATGAGAAAGGGGGCGTTGCCGACGAAGGGTTGCTTCCATCCCATTCACGCGAATACAGTTGACGTTGTCGAAACTCAAGCATGCGGACTGGAGTAGAACCTCCGGTGGAGATAAAGCATTGGTTATTAAGGTCGTATAGCAAGTTTAGAAATGTCAGCAGGGATATTAGTAGGGTCCTTATTTTATAGGTGTAGGCTACTGTGTGAACCAGCTGCGAGCAGAACACCTGGCACTCGTAGCGGATAGGCGGGAACATGCTGTCAGGTACCCTCTAGGCTGTTCTACGGGGTTTTGTAGTCAGTACCTATGGTAGGCTGGTGGATGGTTCTCGCTTCTGTGATGAGGATGGAGATGAAGTTGATGGAGAGTGGTAAGAATGGGAAGAGGAGCGGGAAGAGCAAGGTGCCGCGTTAGCGAAGTGTAAGTATGTCTGTTGCAGGGATGCTGAATACACCGATGCACGGGTGGTTGCTGGTGGAGATATCGTTCTTTGATATAAGAGTCAAGGATAGGTATGGGTGCTTGTTTCTTCCGGCTTCCTCTTCGGTTTATGGTGACGATAGGCATTGGGTTCGGGGCTCGGGTGTCCATAGGATGTTTGAGTGACGGGGTTCGGTGTCTGTTGGTTATCTATATTCTTAATTCTTATTTCTATTTATAATTAACTTTTATTTTATTTTTACGTTACAGATGGCGCCCAACGTGGGGCCCGAATTAGCCAGAGAAGTTTAGGTTAGAATTGATTGAAATTAGGTCGATTCAGAGTGACGTAGAAAGAAGTTAAGATTTTTGAAAAATTTTTTTGAAATTTTTCAGTTTTTTTTCAGAGCTAAAGTTTTTTTTGTTGTTCAGGTTTCTTAGATGGAGGAATACCATCGGGGTTAGCAGTATAGGCACTATTTTGTCCAGTGGTTTGGTGACTTTATCCTGAGCCAGCTGTTGCATTAGGTCTATCTACTTTCCCTCTACCTTTATTCACTTAGGGATGTCTTCGATCTCTCTCCGGATTGAGTTGTGATTTTCGCTTGATCGTCAGTAGCTGAGGTGTAGATAATATCCTGGATGTGATGTCTAAGAACCCGGTCGAACAAGAGTAGAATGAGCAGGTCTTTTGACCGGTGGTTGGTGCTTATTGCCCGACGCACGTCAGCTGCAGAAGCTGGTCACTCGCTCAAGAACGACCCAATTTGTTTCAACTTCAAATGAACTTGTTTCTTTTCTTTTATTATTGCTACCCAGATTGTTGTTTTGGAAGTTTACAGATATTTTTGATAGATGTTAGGAAGTGATAGTCTGCGGGGAGACATGAAGCGCTAACCGGTAGTTGGAGTTTTATACCCGATGTACGTCAGCAGTAGCGTAATGTTATCTTCGCATACCTGATCAACCGATCATTTAGATAGATTTGTCTTTTCTTTTACAATAGAACGCCGTAAAGTCTTACAAAGTCTAAACACACTAACAGTTTTTTTTTTGATAATTTTTTTTTTGAGTTGATTTTGGTGAAGAATCAAAATCCGAACACACACACTTTATCCTGAAGAAGGGAGGGCTACCCTCTCCCGAATCTTTTTATGAAATATAGATTTATATAGACATTTAGTTATTTTTTTTTTTTTTTTTTTAGATATTTTTGCAATTAAGTATTGATTTTTTTTTTGGAGTCCCGTCAATTGAGTTGAGACGAAAACTTCTCAATTGATGTGTAAGTTTGGGATAGAGCCCACCATTTAGTAGTTTTGAGTTTTTTTGAGTTTCCGTCAATCAAGTTGGGACGTAACTTCTTGATTGTCGTGTAAGTTTGGGATAGTGCCCGCCTTTTTAGTCTTTTGGGATAGTGCCCGCAATTAAGTCTTAGTTTGGGATAGAGCCCGCCAATTTAGAATATAGTTTAGAATTATAGTTTAGACAATATAAAGTTAGTTTTGAGTACGATTTAAGTATTGATTTCTGAATTAAATTCCCTTTTGATATAAGTTAAAGTATATCATATTTCCTTATTAAGAATACCTTTAAGTATCTAGTTGAATATAGGATTTTTGAAAACGCTTTGAAGTATTGTTTTCGATAGACGAATAGCCTATATATATAGATACATATATTCACTATTATTATTAAGCACTTTTTAGATTATTAATTTTTTTTTATTACTCACCTTTATTTTTTTTTTTGAATTAGTTGATTGTCAAATAGCCGTTTGAGGTTTGCTCACGGTATATTTGAAATTTTTTTTTATATACTTATACACCTGACTTACTTTATTTTCACTATGATATACTTGTGTAGTTTCCGTTCGAGGATTTCTCACGGACTACTAGAATTAGTATTCACCAGACTTACAGTTTACTTTGAGTTAGATTGATAATTGATCGTTTGAGGCAATTGCCCACGATAGTTTTGAATTTTCCTTTTTTTTTTGATTTGACAAATTTTTGATTTATCTTGTTATCACTCGAGTAGTAACCGTCAGAGAAATTTCTCACGGGCTACAAAGTAATTACCTTTTTTTAATTAAATCCTTGATTTACGCGTTTGGCGCAGTTCATTCGATCACCCTTCAGTTTCAATCGAATGAACGGTTCAAGACCGAGGCGCACAGTCAAAAGTACTTACCTAACGAAGTACCGGGATTTCGACGCAATGGCTACTGGGGGATCGAAAACAAAACCCGGCAACGTTCAGAACGATGTCGTGGAAGATCACTCCGAGGACGATGACAGCGTAGCCGAGAGTCTACTGAGAGATAACACAGTCGATGGAAGCGTCGTGGTAGACGACGATGAGGTAGCACGAGCTGAAGAGCAGTTGCGTAGAGATGCTGCTGACCACTCAGCGTATATCCAAAAGGTAGTTTCTGCCACTATTGACCTACACCGGGTCGACGATAAGAAGTTCATGGTAGAAGCGCTGGAGAAGAGTCACATGCGTTTGCTTGACCAAGTAGCTCAACTCTTACGAAAACGTACGGTCAAGGCAACCCAACCCGTCGCCCCTCCTCAACCAGTTGCTCCTCCAACGAGACCACTTATTTCACCTAACGCTTCCTCAACACAGCAAGTCGCACGGCAAGTCAATTTAGCCAACACAGACACTACACGTGTCGTAAATTATAATGTTCCAAATGGAGCATCCACTTCTAGACATGTCCAGTCCGAGTATAGACCAGTCGATGAAATCGATTTGGCAGACAGATATACACCACATTACGAGCCAGCTAGAGTGCCACCTATGTCGGATGTCAATCCAGCACAAATGCTTCTAGGCTCAAATCTAGACGAGTTTATGTCTCGTGTAAATGCATTTAATTTCGACGACGAGTCACCTCTCTCGCCACCCAGGCCTCCACCCTCGAATGCCACATCATCGAACCGTGTCCATCCATTCCACAAATGGGGATTAAAGTTCGATGGGAAAAATATGTCCGTGGATGATTTCCTGTTTCGCCTGGGGTGTATCCGTAATAGTTATGGTGTGTCGTGGTACAAAATCACAGCGAACTTTTACCATTTTGAATCAGGTTCAGTGGAATCCTGGTACTGGGTATATTTGAAAAGTAACAAACATACGACCTGGGATGAATTGAGAACTGCTTTGGTAGAACAGTACCGCAGTTTGGAAAGCGACACCGAGCTATTCCGCAAGTTGTCCGATCGTAAGATGATGAATGGCGAGTCTTTCAATGACTTTTACGATGCCATTCAATATTTAAACTCCAGGATGAGAAGTCCAAGGCCTGAAAAGGAGTTAATTGAAATTATAAAAACAAATGTCCGTAGGCGCATGGGTGAACTACTCATCACCTACAGTCCGTCCAGTTTAAGGCAACTGGCCTATTACTGCAGAGCTATAGAAAAAGCTCAATCTCAATACGAGAATGTCCGTCCGAATTTTGTGCCGAATGCACAACGTCCACCTGCAAGGCGTTTTGTCAACGAGATCGTTGAAGAACCTTGTCAGGATCTAGTTGTGGCATTGCCCACTAATAGTCTTGAAGCGATCCAGAGGGACCGCAAATTACAAAAATGTTGGAATTGCCAAGTTCTTGGCCATAGTTTTCGTGACTGTGTTAAACCCATCGACAAAGTTTTCTGTTTCCGATGTGGCTTACCAGATGAATACAGCCCATCCTGTCCGAAATATCTAACGGGAAACGAGAGGAGGAACAACCCATCAACCGGGGGGGTTCGCTCCGACTAGACATACCCGGAGTTCAAGCGTCTGAGCAGAAATCGCCTCTTGAAACTCCAAAGATTACTATACTAAAACCAAACATTGATAAGAATGAATTACCAATTAATAATAAGAATGATTGTAGAACAATCCCTACTGTAGATAAAGAACCCAAACCAAATTTGAATATGAATTTTAAGAATTATGATACAGAACCATTATATCGTAAACCATTCCATGAAAGGTTACGCAACTATAATGAGGTACGTAGGAAGATAGTCACTTTTCCTGAGTTATCTAAACGGATACGACGGACAAGGGAGCGCTTCCATCGGAAGCGGACTACTTATCGTAGCATAGCGTCTGCAACCATAGGCCGAGAATCTAACGACCCACGTCCGTACGTGACCGTTAGCTTGTTCGGCGATAACTTTTTAGGTCTTCTTGATTCAGGGGCAAGTATCAGTTGCTTAGGCACAGACATACTTCCCTATCTAAGAGACAAAAACGCTACGGTAAGGAAGGTAGAGACTACCGTGTCCACGGCCGATGGACACAAGCAATCCATAGTGGGAGTGATTACTACCCCAATCCAATACAAAGGAGTGACAAAAGATATAGATCTTTACATTGTGCCAACGTTGAGCCAACGTCTATATTTAGGCGTAGACTTTTGGCAGAAGTTCCAAATAGCACCTCAGGTAATTGCGGGTCTTTCAGGAATTACGACTGGTGGGCCAGATGAGAGACCCACCAACCAAATTAAGTTGAATGATGAAGAGTCTAAACGACTAGAAGCAGTTGTTCGTGGATTTCCTTCTTTCGCAGTCAATGGACTCGGGAAGACAAATCTAGTGCAACATTATATAGACACGGGTGATGCCGTACCTATAAAGCAATGGTACTATCCCGTATCTCCGGCGATACAAACCCTTATGTATGCGGAGTTGGACCGTATGCTTTAGTTGGGAGTCATCGAGGAAAGTTCCAGCGCATGGAGTTCCCCAGTAGTGCTTGTCCGCAAGCCTGGTAAGAACCGATTGTGTCTGGACTTTCGGAAGGTGAACTCCGTGACAAAGAAAGATGCTCGTCCTATTGCGCATATAGAGGGGCTGCTAGCACGTCTGACAGAGACACGATATATTTCTAGCGTGGATCTGAAGGATGCGTTTTGGCAGATACCGCTGGAGCAAAGTTCGAGGGAGAAGACCGCTTTTACGGTACCTGGCAGACCACTGTACCAATTTAAGGTCATGCCATTCGGTCTATGTAATGCAGCACAAAGTTTGAGTTACCTGATGAGTCGCGTAATCCCATCAGGATTACGAGATCAAGTATTCGTATACTTGGATGATCTATTGGTTGTGTCGAAGGATTTCGACGAACATCTGGAGACTCTGGAGATAGTCGGAAAGTGTTTGACGAAGCCAGAACTGACGATTAACGTCGAGAAGTCGAAGTTTTGTTTTGATGAGCTTCACTATCTCGGATACAAGGTCGGTCAGGGTTGCTTGAAAGCAGATCCAGATAAGATCGCAGCTATAACTAGCTTTCCATTACCAACCACAACTCGCCAAGTCCGCCGATTTCTCGGTATGGCAGGTTGGTATTGGCGATTCGTGAAGGATTTCAGCACCCTAGCCGCACCATTGACCGAGACGTTGAAAAAGGGAAAAGTCTTCAAGCTCAGTCCAGAAGCTATTGAAGCATTCCTGCAAATCAAACAAGCTTTGACTTCGGCGCCTGTACTAGTCAATCCAGACTTCTCCAAAGAATTCATCATTCTCTGCGACGCATCCGCGACTGGCATCGGATGTGTACTCTGTCAGAGGGACGAATCCGGAGCGGAGCAGCCTATATACTACTTCTCCCGGAAACTGAACGCTGCGCAGAGAAACTATTCGGTGACAGAGCGTGAATGCTTAGCAGCTTTTGAAGGTATCCAGAAGTTCAGGTCTTACGTTGAGGGATACCATTTTCGTGTTATTACAGACCATTCCAGCCTGAAATGGTTGATGACTATGAAGGATCCAACCGGAAGATTAGCGAGGTGGAGTATGCGTCTCCAAGGCTTCGATTTTGTGGTGGAGCACCGAAAGGGAACATTGAATGTCGTGCCAGATGCTCTGTCTAGAGCATATGAAGACGATGAGTTGACAGTGTCAGCTTTCCTTTCGTGTCTACCACAGATCGGTACCTCGGAGGTACTCCACATCGATCTTGAGGATCCGTCCTTTAAATCCGAAGGTTACCTTGGTATCATCAGTCATATCAGGAAGGAACAGGAGAGGTTACCCGATTTCAAAGTGTCGGAAGGGTACATTTACAAACGCACTAAACATGCGGTTGGTATTCCCTTGGCCGACGACCTAACTTGGAAGTTGTGGGTTCCCTCAGAGATGACGGAATCGTTAATAGCACTGGTTCACAATCCGCCGCGCGCATCGCATGGTGGGGTGGTGAAGACCATTTACAGGTTGAAAGATAGGTTTTACTGGCCAGGAATGTACACTCAGGTTAAACTGTACGTAGACCGGTGTGAAGCGTGCAAGACCAGTAAAGCAGCCAACATGACATTAAGAGCCGAAATGGGAAACTGTTTCGAAGTAGATAGGCCGTTTCAACATCTATATGTTGACTTCCTTGGGCCATACCCCAGATCGAGATCTGGAAACGTTTATATCGTCATCGTGTTGGATCAGCTGACTAAATTTGTCTTCATGAAACCACTACGCAAGGCAACAGCCGCGAGCGTGGTCAAATTCCTAAAAGATGAAATTTTCTTGGTATATGGAGTGCCGGAGAGTATTCTCTCCGATAATGGCACGCAGTTTGTTGGGAAGGAGTTCCAAAAACTCATTGATGTTTTCGGGGTCAAACACTATCGAACGGCAGTGTATGCTCCCCAGTCAAATGCTAGTGAACGAGTCAATCGTTCTATCTTGGCAGCCATACGATCGTATGTCAACCCACGACAAACAGATTGGGATGCATACCTATCCTCGATTAGTAGTGCTTTACGCACAACAGTACATTCAACTCTTACGATGTCCCCATACGAAGCCCTATACGGACAACGTATGATAGAACATGGGGCAGACTATCGCCTTCTGAGAGAGTTGGGTGGACTGAACTGTTCGGAGATAGACTGGCTTCCTAAAGTAGCCAAGATGAACATTATTCACTCGTATCTGAAACAAGCTTTAGTAAAATCTCATGAAGCATATGAGAAAACATATAATTTACGGAGTAGGAACATCTTTTTCAAAGTAGGTGATGAAATTTATAAACGCAATCATGTCTTAAGCGATGCAACCAAGCATTTGAGTGCGAAGTTGTGTCCTAAATTTATCAAGGTTCGAGTAAGCCAAGTCTTTGGTAATAACTTATATGAGGTAGAAGATAGACGAGGACACAAGTCAACGTGTCACACCAAGGATTTGAAGCGATTATACCTGACATACTCTAATATATCTCGGATTTTCTTTTAATTAACCTGACTTTCCCCAAATATAGTATTAAAGAAGAGTTTGAAACACATATTCTGTCACAATGCATAAACACATTGTAGCGTGCAAGAGACATAGATTTTCTGCAGTAATTTCTTAATCTTATGCCCGGCTCTCAGCTGTGCATGAGACTCTTCGGTTTAACGCCAGTTTTCATTTTTTTTTGTATATACCCAGAAATCTATGGAGCACTCAAAGGTGTAAACTCAAATATGTTGTATAATTTTTTTTTGTCTTCCACCGACTAGACATGAAAGAGTCGCAGTATCTTCACGATACGATAATGAGAAAATGCACGTTCAAAGTTTTTTGTTTTCACGAGAAATATTCCTTTTTCTTGGAAATTAGACCAAGTAGACTCGGTCTAAATTCCATGTTTTGTAGGGAAACTTTCTCGCCAATAATTTGCAAATAAATAAATTTTCTGTCACTGGTGCCATCTATGTGCAAAACTCAACGTTAACTCGCACCGTGCTGAACGCAGCCGATGAGTTCCACCAGAGAGAGTTCCCACAAAAGGCAACCATTTTGGAAATTAGATTCCACTTCGGATTTCAATCCACAATGTTTCCCCTGCCAAAACCACTTCCAGTATGGTCTGGTATCCGTGACGTCACTAGATGCAAAATTGGATCCCAGAAGACAACTATTCGTTAGTTTGTGTTGAGTAGTGTTCACACCAATTACATCGGAATAATAGTCACACTAACCAACTTTGTAGAATGTAATATCAATCATGTAGTAACGCATAACAGAAATGTACAATTGACAGATAGCTGTCAGAAAAACCTAATCATAGCAGATAATCGAAGCGGCCGATTATTTACTTAAATTTCGTCGATCTGAATTCATGCTGAATGTCAGATTGTCACCTGCAACATTGCAATCGTATTTCTGACTTGTTCAAGAGCACGAACAAAATGACTAGACATCGTGTGGAATAGGCGTCAACCATAAGACAACTATGAGTTAAATCACTATTCGGTGCTGAAACACACCATAAAAATTAAAATTCTGACATTTACCTTTTCGTCCAGAACGCGTCATACGCTATGTTCAATAAATACGTCAATGACAGAAACTTTCAGGATTTTACCAAAACAAGCATCACATCATTACCATCAAAGTCCATGTCCTATAAGGCTCCTATTTACCTGAAAATATCCATTAATTGGAGTAAGAAATAAAATCTCGTATATTAGAGCTGTCATGAGAACGATTTCTTAGAACTGACAAGAATGACAGGTAAACAACCACATTGAAATGTCACCACAATTCATTAGTTAGGTCACCAGAATACTAGCCACCGAACGAAATTCCGATCCCCTAGTGTAATCGTATCCTTGAGATACATCACTCCATCCAAATACTTACCATAACACATGTTATGTCACATGTAATTCACGGCATAACAGATGTAAGTGTGAACCGAACATTAACACTCGTTACTTTGTCCATTGAACTCGCTAGTTTGAATGGAACGGCATTCTGGAAAGTAAAATATGATTGGAAGAACGGAGCAATCTGATTGGTGCCAGCTATAGTGGAACCCAATTCCGTCTGCATTCTTCATTTTGAAGACAGACACCATAGGAAGAACTACTCCATACCAGGACAAAGTGAACTTTTGTGCGCAGCAATACCGCGCCCACTTTTAACTTTTTTGATTGAATTTACTTAAATTGCAAGGGCAATAAAGTAATTCAACTCCTAATAAAGGATTGCACTATATAAATACCAGGTAAGAAGGTGAAATTAGTGGCAATTATCTGAGCAGAATTTTTATTCCTCTGCTCAGATAAATTGGATTTGCGATGGCAGCACATGGCGACCCCATGTTAACCACATTTTTTTTTCTCTGCCCTTAGGAACATCCTTGCAGAGAAGCTTTTATTATCCCCAACGGGATAGGGCAGGCAAGGCTGCGCCACCTTTTGGATTCCTTGCCAGATTTCGGGATTTCTTTTTGCCACACATTTGAATCCATATCAGTTTTTGGATCTTTTTGCCATATCTCTGGTATGTCCGGCAACACTTTTACTCACCACTGGAAAAAGATTATCCGCGCTGAATTTTTTTTTTAATAAAAAAAAATACTTACCATGCGAATACTCGCCCTGTACTCCGTACCTTGTACATCGTGATTTTCATCCATGCAAATACATTTTAGTTTGCACCAAATTGTGCGCTCTACTGCAGTGGCTATAAGTTTTTTTGTTAACTGGCCACATACCAGTGCGACCACGCACATTCCGACGCAGCCGAAGGAATTCGCCAAACACTAGGCGAAACGACCCACGTGGCTTGTCAGACGGCGATCCGATTACCGGCCCGTCGACAATCACACCCACACACCCGGGGTAAATTATCATTCCCTTTGGAATACCGTTTTTGCTACCCATACACACTTTGTGTCCTGAGGCATATGTCCTCGCATCAATGGCTTCTATGCCCAACGTGAGATATCTTATCCATATTACCACATCAATGGCTTCTATGCCCAACGTGAGTTTTTACTCAGCAAACATCTCCACTGGCTACTAGGCCCAACGTTACAACTTTAAGAATCGATTCATCGGACGTTTGGCGCGTGCTAATGCACGGATGCCAGTCCCCAACGAAGCACCAACTCCATTACAGATTTTGTGTTGGAGCAACGCGGGAAGGAGCGGAAAACATCTCATCTATACCTGTCTTGCGAAGCAGTCGTTGCTGTTCATCCATAAGCATATAAGTTTATATATGTATCCAAATAATTACCAGGTAACAAAGAATTACTTTTTATATTGTGTATTATTCTTGTTTACGTCCTGAGTGGGAGCAGAGCTCTTACCACTCCAACGAATTATTTTTGCTTGGGATCAGTATCTTCGATCCACTTATCGCCTGACGCAGCGGTTGACGCTGTCGTACAGAGTCAGTTAACCACGGACGGTGGTTTATGCACAAATCACGTTTCTTACCAAGAAATAAAGTGTGAGGACCTTGCGCCTCCTCCACTCCAGCACATGCATTGCATTTTATTGCATTTTGTGCCTTCAAACATTCATATACTATAAAGACCTATTGAATTTATGATTATAATTATTGTATCATCCATTATGTGCATGAGAAGTGAAATATTAATTTGAATATCCGTGTCTTCATTCTATTTGTTTTATGTTCGGTAAATCTTAAAGCTAGTAAAGTGATTACGAACTTCTATTCGGTCGGTGTACTATTTTGTTACGTTAAGAGAAAGTTCCTAACTATCCTTACCGGTGGAACATCAGAGTTTTTCTGTGACC
This sequence comes from Platycheirus albimanus, assembly GCA_916050605.2. Taxonomy (NCBI): domain Eukaryota; kingdom Metazoa; phylum Arthropoda; class Insecta; order Diptera; family Syrphidae; genus Platycheirus; species Platycheirus albimanus. The sequence goes on from OU696696.1 coordinate 91,340,333, forward strand.
AAGGGTCAGTGTTGGACTTTTCCTTTTTATTGATTGCATACGGTCAAGATTTCTGTTTGTGATCATCAATAACGATCTGTCTTCGTGTATAGACGATCGATAAACGATTTGCAATCGGTTTTTATTCACGATTATATTCTATTCGTATCACGGTAGTGTCGGTAGCGACCAATTGGTTGTGTTTTTACGCCGCGTTATTTCTGGAGAAATACTTTCAGATACTTACTCACTCACTTTTACTCACTCACTTTTATTCTTTACTTGTTTTCTTCGATTGTTTTAATTCCGTCTTGTCCATCGTTACGTTTCAATTAACCGAATTTGCATTTCCGATCGGACTGATCATATACCTATTGCAACGGGTATATAAGATCCATTCGGTATATATAAAATTTTTCTTTGAGTCCGAACCCAACGCAGCAACACCGGAACAATTAAGTTTCAACGTAAAGCTAGTCGACAATCGCTCCTTGGCTCAAAGTAGCTAAAAGAAAGAGAGCGTCTATAAGGAAATATAGTGTTATTAGTAGTTTATTTGCAATATATAATCCTAACATTTCACAGGTACATTTCAGGAGTGCACTTCCGGAACGACGTATAGTGAATTTTGAAGATTCTATCTACCTTATTGGTAGGAATCTGCATATTAATTTTATATTATATTGAAATTTTTGCAATATTATTTTTATTATACACTATATTGACTTTAATATTTACGATCGATTATGTGTATGAAGCCGAACTGGATTCATGCATATATGGTACCTTTACTTTTTGACTACATTGAATAATATTGTGTTCTGGGTGGGAATTACTTGTCCATCAGTCTTTCGTCTGTCGTGTTTTACCTTTGTTCTAATATTTTCCTGTCCGCGTACAGGATCGTCTTGATTAATCTCGCGTTTAAAGATATTAATGATTACACAATCGAGACAATGTGTAGCGAACAATTCTGACGCCGCGTTAAAAAAAAAAAAAAATTATGAGCTACGAATTTTAGCTATCAGAAATTATCTCACCCGTATTGAGAGACAACGATCCGCGTATCGCTTGTAAAAAGATTTTAAAAATCTTTTTCTTTGAATTTTACTAATTATCCTTAGGAATATTTCACATTTCATAATTCCTTAACAATTTTCTTAGTTTATAAGATAAGAACCGTTTAGATTTCGATTAAAGTTCAGCTGCGCTCAATTTAAGAAAGCGTAAGCATTTAATTTTTCTTTGAATTTAATAAGAAAAAGTAACTATTCATGAGATATCCTCCATGTTAATGACTTTGATATTAACTTTCATGTAGAATGATAAGACATTTGAGATTATTTAATAGAATTATAGATTAGATCTAAATAGGCATATGAGCTAGTGATTTTAAGATTTCTTTAATATTTAATAAATAAGACTTCTCTTTATAACGTTTAACTGAATCTTTTGTGGTCAATTTATTTCGTTATATTTCATTTTTGAAGACTTTCAGAATTTATAGAATGGCAGTTTAAGTTAATTTCAGGGAGGGTGGTAACCCTCGTGAACCCTTCTGATGGAGTAAGTTGGTGTGTGTGATTTTCTTTTAGAGGTTGTAGTTTAGTACAGCTTTGGTATTTAGTTTTTTTTGATGATCGAGTTTAGGTTATAGGTAGATTAGAGTTTTAGGCAAGCAGACTTTCTGCTTGTTTATTATGTCAGGGGTTGCCCACAAATATTGTAGAGTCATGGGGACTCGATAGGTCCAGGGTCAGCCAACGGATGGGTACACAGGAGAGATGATTTCTGTGCTCATTTTGGGTGGGTTGTGAGACTAGGAGGGTCTGCTTTACACCTTAGATCCTCCCTCCCCATATAGTTAGACACCTCTTCTGCCACCTTTTGCATTTCATCGTGGCAGCAAAAGGGGCGGAAGTTAATTTTGTGCCACAGCAGTCACGAGCTTCTATGACTTGCTTGCATTAGAATACTTACGTGTTGCGTTCTCTGGGTCAGTGAAATAAAGATAATCGCGAGATCTTTGCTTTCGATTTACGATTTCACTCTTTATGATGAAGAGGTGCAATTGAGTCAACCTTTTCTTTCAAATCAATTCTGGTAGATCTTTGCTTCGATGGTTATAAGGGCCAATAAGCGTATTAACATTGAATATTCGAACATGCACATCTTGTGTTCAACGGTCGGCAGTGAAAAATAAGAGGTAACACCGGTCTGATAGATCCCGGAGCAAGTGCCTACGGCCTGGCTGAGCTAGCTATGGCTATGGTACTGCCGGCCACCGCGACGGTCGATCTAGGCCACGACCTTACGTTGTCGCATGCCGTTCCCATCATCTGCTCTTCTCGGGTAGCTGATGAGAAAGGGGGCGTTGCCGACGAAGGGTTGCTTCCATCCCATTCACGCGAATACAGTTGACGTTGTCGAAACTCAAGCATGCGGACTGGAGTAGAACCTCCGGTGGAGATAAAGCATTGGTTATTAAGGTCGTATAGCAAGTTTAGAAATGTCAGCAGGGATATTAGTAGGGTCCTTATTTTATAGGTGTAGGCTACTGTGTGAACCAGCTGCGAGCAGAACACCTGGCACTCGTAGCGGATAGGCGGGAACATGCTGTCAGGTACCCTCTAGGCTGTTCTACGGGGTTTTGTAGTCAGTACCTATGGTAGGCTGGTGGATGGTTCTCGCTTCTGTGATGAGGATGGAGATGAAGTTGATGGAGAGTGGTAAGAATGGGAAGAGGAGCGGGAAGAGCAAGGTGCCGCGTTAGCGAAGTGTAAGTATGTCTGTTGCAGGGATGCTGAATACACCGATGCACGGGTGGTTGCTGGTGGAGATATCGTTCTTTGATATAAGAGTCAAGGATAGGTATGGGTGCTTGTTTCTTCCGGCTTCCTCTTCGGTTTATGGTGACGATAGGCATTGGGTTCGGGGCTCGGGTGTCCATAGGATGTTTGAGTGACGGGGTTCGGTGTCTGTTGGTTATCTATATTCTTAATTCTTATTTCTATTTATAATTAACTTTTATTTTATTTTTACGTTACAGGGGCCAATCAGTTCACGTGCGAAAGGGTTCAGACGTTCACACAGAGTAGAGTAGAGTAGAGTATCTCCTTTCTTGTGGATAGGGCACAATGCTGAGGTTCCATTCGTCAGGCATACTTTCATCCGACCAGATTGTACAGATGAGTTGGTGTATGCTCCTCACCAAGTCATCTCCCGCTGCTTTGAAGAGTTCAGCAGTAAGACCATCAGCTCCAGCAGCCTTGTTGGACTTTAGTTTAGATATTGCTATCCGAACTTCTTTTTGGTCGGGAGGACGGAAATTTTGTTCTTCATCATCCAAATCGAATGGATCATTCTGCCTGACAGCGATTAGTTGGTTGTCTTCACCGCTTAATAGTCTGCAGAAGTGTTCTTTCCAAATTCTCAGCACCGACTGTGTATCTACAACGACATTCCCACCCTCGTCTCTACATGCTTCCGCTCGGGCCTTGTAACCCTTGGACGAATGCTTTACCCTTTAGTAGAACTTTCGAACATTGCTTCTGCCGTAGCACCCCTCAATAGATTCAACCATTCGTTTTTCCAGTTCTCTTTTTTTTCTTCTGAAAAGCCGATGTTCCTCTTTCCTCTTTTGCTGGTAAACCGCACGGGAAGCGCTCTTGGCAGCTCTAGTTCTGGCATTCAGAACTGCATGATAGATAGATAGATAGATAGATATATATATAATTTTATTTCAAAAAATAGAAATTACAAAAACATAGTATTTGCTGGTTTAAAATTAATTAAGGCAATAACTTTAAGTTGCCGGCCAGGTTAAAAATTTGAATATAAAAATTAAGCTTAGTGAATAATTGATTTAATTAAGTTAATTATGAAAATTCATTTAAAATAAGGTACCGATATTTAAGAGCGGCTTTTAAAAAATTATATAAATTAATGTAGCAGTTGCCATTTAGAGTACTAAGAAGCTGAGAGTGGGAGAGCACATCATTGCCAAGGAACTTTCTTCTGTACCCTTTGAAGATAGGACATATTCCAACGAAGTGAGATGTATTTTCCGATGCATCCAGGTTGCAAAGTGTGCATACTGCATATACCATTAGTATCTCTCTGAAACGCTTTTCCATTGAGATTGAGGAGACCACAACGAGCTTTTAAGATGAAAGAGATCATATCACGAGGTTTCGAGTCTTCAATATAGTTTGGCACATCACAGTATAATAGATTGCAGTACTCATCATGAAATTGTGATTGTAAGGCATTACTAGTAAATGTATTCCAGTGTTTTTCCTTAAGTTTTAATAGAAGAATACTGTGTAATCCACACCACTCTAGCAAGTTTATATCGAAGAAATCTATCGAGATTTCATAAAAAAGGTCCAACCAATCTTTAGCCCAGAAGATTTTTCTATCAATAATAGCTTGGGATAGAATTCTAGGTAGTCTATCGGCAGAAAGGGGCAAGGTTCTCCGTAAAATGTAGCTTTAAAGATGTCAGAAAGGCCTTAGGTATACCAGTTTCTATGTGCAGAACATAGTTGGGTGTGTTATCCGGTAAGAGAAAACATCTCTTTACAAAAAATCGGTGCAACTTTTCAACTTGGGTATGTTCCCGATATCCCCATACTTGAGCGCAGTACAACATAATAGCCCTTGAAGCAGCATCGTAAATTTTGAATTTTGTTGAATGTTGAACATATTTATCCCTAGCTTGGCCCATGTTGCATTGATAGAGTTTTTTGAAGATGCCAATCTAGAATTTAAATGCTCATTCCAAGACATATTATAGTTGAAAACTACGCCTAGATATTTGTATTTTGTTGACACAGTTATTTCGATGTCATTGAAAAGCCATTTTTCACAGGTAGCTCTGCGTCCCCCATTGCGAAAGATAACCACTTCAGATTTTCCAAGATTGACTTCAAGATACCACTTATTACAGTAAGTAATGAAACTGTTGATGAGACGTTGCAGATTAGCGGGATTATCTGATAAGAGCACAATGTCATCAGCATATAAAAGAACCTTTACATCGAGTCCATTTATAGATAATCCAATGGGAAGTTCAGCATGCAAATCATTTAAAAAGAGGACAAAAAGGAGAGCACTTAAAACACAGCCCTGTTTGACTCCTTTGTTGGTGGTGAAGGCTTACCATCCCAAACAGCAGCAGTAGTATCCAGATAAAGGGATTTAATAATTTTAATCATCTTCGAAGAGATTCCAAGTATGTAAAGCTTGTAGAATAAAGCATGTCTGTCAACGTTGTCAAATGCAGCCTTTAAATCAATAAAAAACGCAAAGAGCTTCTTCTTTTGACTGAGTTGAAGCTGTATTAGACAGGAAAGATTGTAAACTTGGTCTACAGTAGAATAGTTACTTCTATACGCAGCTTGGAATTCGTTTATCATTTTCTTTGCTTCCAACCAAGTCGTGAGCCAATTTAAGAGAACGCTGGTAAATAACTTATAGAGCGTGTCAAGAAAAGACAGTCCTCTATAGTTAGACACCACATTCACATCACCTTTCTTATAAAGTGGGTATATTATAGACTTTTTGAATGATTGTGGTACGTTTGCAGTTTCGAAAATGTCAATAAACAACTAATGTATTTCAACAACTGTAACGTAAAAATAATGAAAATTGTAAATGAAAAATGATTAAAATGTATATATAGCCTTATATACCCCTGGTATATGACCTTGTACACACCGCCTGTACTGCTGACAGACACCAACTTCTCCACCCAAATACCCTATGAGCACCTAAGGTTCGAACCTTAGCCCACAAACAATACAAGCCAAAGAGGAAGCCGGAAGGAACAAGCACCCCTACCCGTCCTTGACTCCTATACCAAGGAACAGCGACCACATCATCTACCAACCATGTATCGGTGTATTCAGTATAACAAATTAAATTGAATTTAAAAATTGGGATAAATGAATAAAAATAAAAAGTTTTTTAAAATTATAAATGTATCTTTTATTTAAAATATCATGTTTTTACACAACTTTAATATTTAATTTTAAAATTACGACGCGTTTCGAGATAAATCTCATCTTCAGGTCGAACTGCACTGTGTTACCGATGCTGTTTTCAAGTGTATTGTTGGTATTGGCAACACTGTCGTTATTCTGTCAAGTTGTGTTTTTTTTTACTTCTCTTAAAAATAATTCATAACTTACAAAAAAAAAGGTAAAAAAAAAACAAAAAAATATTGAGGAAGCTCGAGCATACACGCCAAGCACCTTTTAATGGAAAGGAAACTGCATGAATGAAATTGTGAGTGCTAGACATAAGAATAAACTCGTAGACTGTATTATCATAGCGTGCTTACATATTTGCTTCTCAAGCAAATGACCTTGAAAAGAAACCTGTCTGATACGTCACCTGAACAGAATACAGATTCTAAAAAACTACTTCACTTGATGGCAGGCAATAACCTTGATAAAAGCAACACATGCAACAAAAGACGATATCTCCAAAATTACATTATATGTTCATGAGCTACGTCAAGAAAGATCCGAGCTTCTTCAAAAGTTGTCAACAATGGAGGACCGCTGCAATAGATTGGAAATGCAAATGGAAACCTTCCACCGTAGAAGCACCGACAAGAATTTAATTGTAACTATGCCAGCTGTCGCTGAAGGAGATGTGCACAAAGAAATTTCAAGTATATGCAGCGGTCTTTTGAAATCTTCGGAAGAAGTGGTAGAAGATGTGAAGATGATTTCAAAGAAGAACCCACGGAACCCAATATTCTTGGTGCGATTGAAAAATCGAAATGCGGCAACTGAGGTTATACGCCAATCACACAGCCTAAAAAACACTGGAATCCTTTTGCGTAGAGATCTACCCTTCTCAGTACGGCAGAGGCGTTCCAAATTTTTGCGTATAAGATATTTGATACGCAAACAATATCCAAATGCAAAAATCATTGTTCACGACGAAAAATTAATTATAAATAATCAAACATTTATTTGGAGTGAAGGCTTTGGATTATTGTGTAATAATGAGAATGGTTTGACAGTTCTCAACCAACAATTCAATGGGCTGAACTTAACTAACAACAACATTTGTCAACATCGATCGTCAAGCAGAGACTCAAACCACTCGGCAGCGCCATCTGTAGCTAATTCATCGGATCTTTCGACAGGAAGTTCTTCAACAGCTCCTTCTGTTTGACCATTGGCAGTTGCAAACAGTTTGAATTATTCGAATAAATATTGTTCGATTAAAATTTTAAGTTTTAATATTTTTGGATTAGCAAATAAACTTAAATTTTCTGAATTCTTTAATTACGTTAATAAATTTTATATTTTTTTCCTATTCGAAACCCACATAATGGAAGATAAATATATAAAATTTCAAAAAACTTTTCCAAGTTTCTCCCTTAAATGGCTACCAGCGACAAAAGTACATAATATGGAAAGAGCAATGGGCGGTTGTCTAATGGGCTACAAAAAAAGTGTATGTCAAACGTATAGATGTGCTTTTTCAAATATTGAAAACAACTGGCTGTTGGAGATGTATATTCTTAACAAAAAAGTGTATATTTTACCAGTTTACTTAAACGCTACCACTATTGCTGGATGGAGATCTAATAACAGCTTGCTCTGCGACACTTTATCCAGTCTTGGAGAAAAAAATATAATGCTTGTGGGAGACTTTAATGCTCGGATCGGATGTGAACCATGCATCTCAACCAACCAGATTTTATCGTCATCGTCAGTGCTACTACCAACCCGTTCTTCAAAGGATTTTTTAGTGGATAATAAGGGAAAAACATGGATGGGCGAAGCGTTGATGATAGAGAAGGAGAATTTACGTTTATTGGTGCGGTTGGAAAATCTGTAATTGATTATTGTTTTGTATCTAATTTCTTTTTACGTCTAATATTGGGTTTCAAAGTTGCTGATAAACCTTTTACTTCAGACCATTTACCGCTGGAAATATCTTTGAGGACATCGTTTTCTAGTGAACATCAGAATTTAATATTGCAACCAATAAAATTACTACCGAAGCTTACGTTCAAAAAAGAAAATATTTCAAATTACCAAAACAATCTTTCCTTAAATCTCTCCATCCAAAGTTCTGATATGTGTCTTGATATGCTAGACGATATTATGAAAAAGTCGGTGGTTCAGAAAACTTTTCATAGAAAAAAATTTCTCCCAAAAGAAAAATGGTTCGATGAAGAATGTTTTAAGAAAAGACAAAAATCATATGCTTTTCTTCGCCTTTTCCGCAAATTCAACACAAACTACTTCAAAAATAAGTATACAGCAATCAATAAAGAATTTAAACAGCTTTGCAAACGAAAAATTAATGAATATCAGAGCTCATTGATCAATTTGGTTTCCTCAACAAGAAATTCAAGTGAGTTTTGGAAAGCTATAAGGACAATTAATGGAAGTAACCCTTACATTGGAAATTCGCTGTCTGCGGAAACTTTAAGAAACCATTTTGAATCCCTCCTGAACCACAATAGCATTCAAACTTGTAGTTTTCATTATGCTATGCCCCTAATTTGTATTGAAAATCTTGACTGTCCATTTACAATATCTGAAGTTGTTGAAGTTATTAATGCTTCAAAAGAAAATAAAGCTCCAGGATTTAATAGAATTCCATACGAATTCTATAAATACGCCACCGAAGAGTTTTTAAGTTATTTGACGAATGCCTACAACAATATCTTTGAAAATGGTGAAACACCCGCTAGTTTTCGGGAAGCTATTATATTCCCTCTTCATAAAAAAGGAGATTTTAATGACGCATCGAATTACCGTGGTATTTCGTTCTTAAACTCTTCTATGAAAATATTCGCCTCAGTACTCCTTAACCGAATAAAGACTTGGGTTATTGAAAATAATGTTTTAAGCGAATATCAAGCAGGATTTCGGAGCGGATACTCGACAATAGACCATATTTTTACTCTAACATCAATTGCCCAATCATATTTGGATAAAGGGCAGAAGTTATATACGTTTTTCGTAGATTTAAGAGCTGCTTTCGATTCTGTAGACCGACAGTCTTTGTTTTATAAGTTAAGCTGTATGGGACTTTCGTCAAAAATAGTAACATTGCTGAAGAATCTTTATAGCAGAACGAAATCGGCAGTTTGGAATGGCGATGACTTGTCGAATTGGTTTGAGACATTTTCGGGAGTAAGACAGGGTTGTACCTTAAGTGCCCTAATTGTTATTCTTTTTATCGATGATTTGGTAGACTGGCTGATCGGAGGTATTCTTTGGAATGGAATAAGAATAAAAATACTTATGTATGCGGATGACGTGGTCCTATTAGCAGATTCTCCAGCCATTCTTAAAAAAGTGATCCAAAGGTTTGAGCAGTATTGTAGGATTTGGAATTTATCTGTAAACCTCAACAAATCAAAGGTGATGGTGTTTAGGAAAAGCTTTGGAAGATACGCGAGATCTGAAAAATGGACTTTCAATGGCGACGATATTGAGATTGTTAAGGAATACAAATACTTAGGCGTCCTGATAAGATCGAATTTAAGCATGAAAAATCACCTCGTTGACAGACTCAACGTTGCCAAAACCGCACTGAACTCAACTTGGAGGGCATGTATGAGTAGCTCAGTACTTCACCCTTCAGCTAAATACCAAATTTTTCAAAGCACTGCAACTGCAACAATGTTTTACGCTGCACAAGTTTGGGGAATTACTAAGTTTGATGAAGTTGAAAAGCTTCTTCATTTTTTAATAAAACGATGCCTCCATCTACCACAAAACAGCCCAAATTACACGTTGCTTTTGGAGACAGGATTATCTCCGTTGTATATATCAACCGTTAAGCTACATTTCGATTATATTATTCAAATATTAACCCAAATGCCTGATGCTCGTCTACCCAAAAAAGTGGCACAATTCGCAATCAATAATAACACTTTATTTTTTAAGAAATGGAATGATTTGGCACAATGTTTAAATCTTACGTTAAATTTAAATCTCAATCATCCACATCAGTGATGGGCATAATCGAATGATTTTAATAATCGAGATGTTAGTATTCGAGTGATCTGAATAATCGAATGATCATTCGAGATATGAATTACTTACTACTAACAAACTAAAACCTAACAATTTTCATTTAATGTGTTTTTTTCCTGTTAGGTAGTAAGAACAATAAAGAAAAATGCTTGAATATTTGCTTCAAAGCAAAAACCTACTCGAAGACCTGTTGAGCCAACCAAATACAAATTTTAAAGTTTAACGGGTAATAAACAAACAAAAAATAGGTATACCTGCTACTAACATGCAATCACTCACAAAGAAGATATTTTTCATGTAACTCCAACGTTGTTCGAGATTCGAGTGATTACCTGATTCATTCATTCTCTACATACTACATCTACATGGCGAAGAGAAGCGAGATCTGAGATACATCATACAAGATACAAATGAGACATGAGATTTATGCATAGGAGATATGAGACATGAGTGATGAGTGATCTGATTACTATTTTCATTCGAATGAAAGCATATTGGCATTTCACCGTGAACCGAGTACCGGGAAGTGAACCGAAAACCGAGAACTGAATGAGAGAGAAGACTCATACAGTAGAAGAAATTAAGAAATGACACCAGTAAAACAGCATTTATGTGTGTTTGTTATTTATATGGATTTCTCTTCGGCTTTGGTGTAAGATAAGAAGAGAAGCTGTGGATATATTAAAATAGGGGTTGAATGCACGAATACACATAAACTACACAAAACACAACACAAACAATCAACGTCTAGAGTTCTCAATTATGTGTATTTCGTTTTCAGTTCTCGACTCTTGAGTTCTCAGGTTCTCCCTGTGCTTACCCCAGTAAATAGTAGGTAGGATCAGTATGGGAAATCATTCGAATGATTCAATTTAAGAATCGAGATATCTCGAGATATTGTCTGAATCGATTATAATCGATTATATCATTCGAATGCGCCCATCACTAATCCACATGAATGGAAGGAAAGTCTGTACACATTTTTGAAAGATCTTGATATAAAATCAAGGGAAAATTTTGTTGAGGAAGCCGAGTCTTCACTTCATAGAAATTACTACAGGCAACTGGATTTCAACCTAGAAGGACTCAACTATTTCAAACCCGAATTCAACTTAAAACTTATCGAAACCATATTTAGAACTAGAGGGGAACTGCTTAGGCTCAATACGTACCACATCGTGAGGATCTTCCTATTTTTTGTACGCTTTGTAACATGAACACAAGAGAGGATATCTTTCACTTCACTGCAATCTGCCCCATCCTGAAAGACATAAGAAGGAGGTGCTTTGGAAAAAATTTGCTTAATTGGCTGGAAACGAAGGACATTTTGAACGGAAAAGCAGGGTGGAGTGTTCTCTTCTCTTTTGTCACAACAGCAACAGCTTTCAGACAGAGGATAGTGTGGATGAAAACTTTTAAATTTCTTATAAATTTGTTTGCAATTAAATCTTAAATCTTTTTTATTTTGAATTATGTAATAGTAAATTTAATTATTTTTCTTTTCCTTTTTCCTTAATTCCAAAAAATCATAACGTTCTAATTTTACATTTTTGCCAACCAGACAGACGGCTACTAGCCATGTCTTAACATGTATCTGAATATCTTTTTTTGCTATGTATTCATTTTCAATTGAAGTTAATAAATCAACATTTTATTATTATTATATTATTATTATTGTTGGTATTGTTGCTGGTTATAGGCTGCTATGTGTTGTTGTCCTTTTTGTTTTGGTGTGTTTTAAGGCGGTGTCATATAGTTGATTTGTTTTTTGAGTTAATTTATCGTTTAAGGTGTTGCTTTCTTCTGTTTTATGTGATTTGTAAATTTCAAACTCTTCCAAAGTGTCAAGTAGTTTTCCTTTTTTGCAATGATGGAGTGGGCTCAGGTTATTTTCGAAATCTGTGTAGTTATGATTTGTCTCTATCAGGTGCATAGCAAAATTAGATTTAGTGTTTTTGTTGGGTTTGTGTTCGTTCTGTCAATGAATGCTCTCCCTGTTTGTCCAATGTAAAATTTGTTGCAATCATTACATGTCAATTTGTATACACCCGTGCTTGTTTTATTGTCGATTATCTTTTTAGGTTTTAATAGTTTTGATAAGTTATTGTTTGTTTTAAATGATATATTGTAGTTTTGTTTTTTGAATTTGTTTTTTATAATGTGTGGTAAAATATTAGTGTATTCTATTGAAATGTATTTTGTTGTTTCTGTTGTGTTGTTGTTGTTTTTGTTTTTGTTTTCGGTTCTTCTTCTTTTTGCTTTCTTTTTGTCGATTAAGTTGTCAATCATGTTTGGATTATATCCATTCTGGTGGGCGATGTACTTTATAGTGTTTATTTCATCATTGTAATCAGTTGCATTCATTGGAATGCTTAATAGTCTGTGAATCATGGCATTGTAAGCCGCGACTTTTTGTGTTTGTGGGTGGTGGGAATCATTGTGGATGGTGACGTCGGTGGTGGTGGGTTTTCTGTAGATTTTGAACTCAAATTTGTTGTTGTTCTTTTTTATGTTTAGGTCGAGGAAATTTATTTCGCTATTTTGTTCAATTTCAGTGGTGAATTTAATTTTGTTATTAATGTTGTTTATGTATTTTTGAAGGATGTCTATTTGTCTCGTTGTTCCATTAAATATTATAAATGTGTCATCAACGTATCTGGAGTATGAGATTATTTTTGTGTTTTGAGTGTTGAGTTGGGATAGTATGTATTTATTTTCGAAGTGGTTTAGATAAAATTCTGCTATCAATCCGCTTAGTGGGGAACCCATGGCTAAGCCTTCGTCTTGAGTGTAATATTTGTTGTCAAATGTGAAATAATTTTGTTCCAGTGTTGTTCTGAGTAGAAGTATTAATTCATCTATTTGGTTTGTGTTTAATTTGGCTGTGGATTCAAGATTGTTTTTTATTATTGGTATAGTTTCGTTTATAGGTATGTTGGTGTACATATTAGTGACGTCAAGTGATATCATTTTATAGTTTGGTAATATGTTAATGTTTTTTATTTTATCGATTAATTGGCTAGAATTGTTAATGCTGTGGTTATGTTGTATGTTGGTGTTGTTTTTTAAAATTTGTTGTAGATTTTTTGCGAGTTTGTAACTGGGTGCTGTTGTGTAATTTATAAGTGGTCTAATGGGTACATTTTCTTTATGGATTTTTGGTAAGCCTGTGAATTGGGGGGCTTTGGCATTCATTTGTTTTGATTTATATTTGATGGGGTTAGGAATGAGATTATTGCATTTGTTAATTGTGTTATTGATGTTTTTAAGGTATATTTTGGTTGGGTCTTTTGGTATTTGGATTATTTTGTTTTCTTTGATGAATGTTACCACCACCCACAAACACAAAAAGTCGCGGCTTACAATGCCATGATTCACAGACTATTAAGCATTCCAATGAATGCAACTGATTACAATGATGAAATAAACACTATAAAGTACATCGCCCACCAGAATGGATATAATCCAAACATGATTGACAACTTAATCGACAAAAAGAAAGCAAAAAGAAGAAGAACCGAAAACAAAAACAAAAACAACAACAACACAACAGAAACAACAAAATACATTTCAATAGAATACACTAATATTTTACCACACATTATAAAAAACAAATTCAAAAAACAAAACTACAATATATCATTTAAAACAAACAATAACTTATCAAAACTATTAAAACCTAAAAAGATAATCGACAATAAAACAAGCACGGGTGTATACAAATTGACATGTAATGATTGCAACAAATTTTACATTGGACAAACAGGGAGAGCATTCATTGACAGATTTAACGAACACAAACCCAACAAAAACACTAAATCTAATTTTGCTATGCACCTGATAGAGACAAATCATAACTACACAGATTTCGAAAATAACCTGACCGCACTCCATCATTGCAAAAAAGGAAAACTACTTGACACTTTGGAAGAGTTTGAAATTTACAAATCACATAAAACAGAAGAAAGCAACACCTTAAACGATAAATTAACTCAAAAAACAAATCAACTATATGACACCGCCTTAAAACACACCAAAACAAAAAGGACAACAACACATAGCAGCCTATAACCAGCAACAATACCAACAATACACTTGAAAACAACATCGGTAACACAGTGCAGTTCGACCTGAAGATGAGATTTATCTCGAAACGCGTCGTAATTTTAAAATTAAATATTAAAGTTGTGTAAAAACATGATATTTTAAATAAAAGATACATTTATAATTTTAAAAAACTTTTTATTTTTATTCATTTATCCCAATTTTTAAATTCAATTTAATTTGTTAAAACCACACAACTGGAGACGAAAAACACCAAAATGTATTCAGTATCCCTGCAAAAAACATACTTACACTTCGCAAACACAGTACCTTGTTCCCCCTGCTCCTCTTCCCATTTGTCCCAATTTCATCTCCATCCTCATCACAGAAGCGTAAACCATCTACCAGCCTACCATGGGTACTGACTACACAGTCCCGTAGAACAGCCCAGAGGGTACCTGACACCATGCTCACGCCTATCCGCTACAAGTATAGATGTTCTTCTTGCAGCTTGTATATTCTGTAAACTACACCTTAAAACCAAGGACCCTACTCATATCCCTCGCGAACGTACCTAGACCAGTAACGTAAATTCTCAAGATTTCGAACAAACTCCCGGAGATTCCACTCCAGTAAGAAAGAAACCCTAATCTAGTCATTATGCTAGCCCAGGAGAATGCAACACGTAAGTATTAACTCGCAAACAGACCATAGGTCTTCATGGCTGCTGTGGCATGAAGCTAATATCTACCTATCCAGCTGCCACGATGAAATGCTGGATAGGAATAGAGAGGTGACTAACCTAATGGGGAGGGAGGATCCAAGGTGTTATCCGATCCTCCCGGTCTCACAACCCACCCGATTTGATTCCGGGAATCATCTCTCCCGGAAACCAACCTTGGCTGACCTTTGGACCATTGAGTCCCCACGACTCATTGTTATTAATGGGCAGCCCCTTAACTTGAAAAGCAAGCAATATTTTGCTTGCTCACATGTTCTCACTATCTATAAAGGGTACCTAACCTCGAAATCTACATCAAACTTCCTAACCTGTACCATCTAAACCTCAGTTATACACCATTATACTTCACCTTGTTCCTCTCCAAAGGAGTGTGAGGGTTTCCACCCTCCCATTTAGTAACTTAACTCTAACATTCTGAAATAGTTAAGCTCTTCAAATAATCAAAAAAAAAGAAAAGAACGATAACTTCAAAAATTTTCTTTAAACGTTATAACAAGAGTTAATTTTATTAAAAGGTAACTTAAAATCTAACAAATGAGTTTATTATAATTCTACTCAAAGATTCTTAAAATCCTATCTAGGTCTTAATATATTTAAAAATAATTTCTATGGAAAATCTCTTAGGAATTCTCAGTAACAATGAAATAAGAAGTGAAATCAAAATCTAATTATAACAATCATGAAAAGTAAGTTGACTTAATTAATTTATGGTATGCTTTGTCGCCAGCAAAGACTGGACAAGAAGTATTTCACAAGTTCTATATATTTCATATTAATCTTTATATCCATTTTAATATTTCGGTAATATTGAATTCCAAATGGCAAATAAATAAAAGTAAAATGGAATTGTGGTTAAGTATACGAACGTTATCCAACACGCGGGATGGATTTAAAATTATGGTAGTTTAATTACAAAATAAAACTATCTGTCGCGACGTTACCGAAATATTATCGTTAAATTCAATTGTACGACAACGTTCTATCTTGTACCCCCCCTTAAATTCGATCTAAACTTCGGGGATAGATACAGAATATCTGCGCTCTAGGAGCAGATACACCTACAAATAGGATGAAAACACACGAAACGCCAAGACAAAAGAAGGACTTGCTTAAGAAAATCTTCTAAAGCAGTAATAATATCAAAAAAATCAAAATCATGCAAATATCCCACACAGAGGAATACAATTCGCATTCCAAAGTGTGTTCGATAATGTTTTGTAAATGTCAATAATAATATAGTTCAGTAAAATTGAATAAAAATATTAATGTAGTAAATATTCTACTGTTTTGAGAAGAATAGAAACTGTATTCAACTCAATTACGGCGATCCTGAAGTGCACTCCAAAGATACCTGAAACTGGTTAGTAAAAGAAAATATTTCTTTCTAGTTTTAGCTAAATGGAATTACTGTTATTGATTTTTAGCGAACTGGCTAATGCCACAACGTATTCGCTACGCAAGGTATTGATTAAGGTGTTAATAAACTGTAAAGTATCTCTATCCGGAAGAGATTATAATTTCATCAAAAATTGGATACCTTTTTGTCCCAAATACAATGGACACAATCATCGACACGAAGACAAATGACTCTCGATATTATCGCGTTAATATTAAAAGAGGTATTTAGAGTAAACGAACGATAACTCGAGTGATAAAACAAAACAAAAACTAGTATGTAAGCCGGCAATAGTCCAGCAGTGAAAAAAAATAAAAAGAATTCGAAACACGGCGTTGAATCTAAACGCGATTGGTCGCTACCGACACGAAAGGTAAGTAAAATTGTCCTAAAGACAGGATGAATACACGGAGCTGAAGTAAATCTTCAAATGCGATTGACAAAATTGAAATGAAAAGTCAATAAATGGCCAAGTACCGCTTGCCATGTTAATGTATGCGAAAAACATACGTATATCTCCGACGATTAGTATACCCAAAAAAAAAAAAAAAGTATACCAGAATCTCGTGACGAAGAGATCTGAATCGACAGCTAGAGCTTCGACGAAATAAACCCGCGATGGGATAAAGAAAGATTAATTACCATGTAATGAAAGAAATCACGCACGACACTATAACACGAATTGAAACGGAAGTTCCTTAAGAAAAGTATGAGAACCGGAATACTGTCGAATAATTAATACCGCTCCCGAATCAAATTCAATACACAATCCACTTTATAACACAATTATCTTTCATAATAATCATAATAAACTAATATGATACCTTTAATAATGATATTTTCTTAAATAAATGTTTCGACAATTCTATAAAAGAAGTTGGGGGAGGAGGCGTGAGGTCCTGCCCTCCAAAATCGATTGAATAATAAAAATTCTGCTTTGACCACCATCCGTGGCTCAACGCGTTTGACGCCAGCTTAGAACGTACTCTTTCAGGCAGTAAATGACCCGCCTGTGGGTCTTGATGGAGCTGTATACTTCCTCGCTCGTATAAAACTTCACACAAAATACATAAACAAAATATCTGTTACCTGGTATATCCAGTAAACGTATAGAACTTAATGGTTTTCGATTTACAGAAATTTATTTTCAGGAACATAACTCGGGATGTGTTGACTTATTGGCTTCGCCAATGACTGCTTGGTACTCCAAAATGGGTTTCCGATATCTGCTACTTGATAGGGACCGGCATCCGTAACTGAGTACGCGCCAGACGTCCTGTTGAGTTGAATATGTTGTATTAACAAAAATGTTATCAGCTGCTCCTAAATCCTTAGTACAATCGTCAGCCTATCATGACTGGGTTTACGTCCTCCGTTAGGTTCGGATAGGGGATTCATTAATGATGTCCTGAATCCAACTTCCGGCAATAGATTTTCCTTGAAAACGTCTTACTGATTTGGGTAGGACACACAGCGTTGTTGGGTGGACAAACGAAACAATTTCGTTGTGACCCAAAGAAGACTCGTGCCAAAAGAGGGATTGCGTTATCTCGTCGCAAGTACACTCGGGCACGAGGAGATCCAAAAGGCTCTTATAATCAAAAAAAAATTAAGAGGCGATTCACTTGGATGCGTATCGAGCATCGATAAACGTATATTTCGTACGTAATTAGTCAGTACACATGAACGGCACGTGTGGAAGGAATTCCACAAAGGAAAAGAAAAAATGTGTTGCAGCGTGCGCTGGCGGATACAAAAAAGCATACATCAGCTTGGAGTAACAATCCAGACCCTGGGAGTAAATTCTCGGGCCGTCTGACCTGTCCTGCTTTCGGATGGGGCAATCGCCCACAAATTCCTGATGCTGGTTGATCCTAGCAGAGAGAAAAACCACATGAATATATAGCCCATGTGATATGGCCACGAGGCATTTCTCAAACCAAAAAGAAAAATCTTTCTGCTTTGAGAAATACGAAATGCGAAATAAACTCAATATCCTTACCTGAGTGGTTAACAATATCCAAACGTTATTCTTAATTGCTTTAAGCAATAATGCGAAGAAATTTTCTTTTCTTCCGAAAAGAAGTGAAAAATGGCCGCGGCCCGAATTAAAAATTAAAGTTTTTTTTTTCTTTATTCCTTCTGTTGGGGTGGTGCTCACCCATCTGCGGTCTTCTTCAAAATGAAGTCCGATCCACCGACTATTTCCTCTTTCGGTTTTTCTATCTTTCATAGAAAACAATAAAAACGCGCTGATTTTACCGCCTTTTCACAGTATCATGTCGTTTTTCGGCGACCCGCCAGGTGGCGTGGTACAAATGTGTGCTGAGGAGTAGTGTTCATCAAAACAGTCTCGTTGGCACAGACTCTTTACTCCTTGACAGATACATTAATACGCAAAGTACGGGTGGAAATAATCTATTTGGGGCTTTTGTCACATTGGGTGAGTGTTATGCGGCATAGAGTGATGTGTCATATTGTAAATCTTTTCTGCTATCAGGAACTCGCTAGCTTATTTACGGTTGACACCAGTAGTAAAAATGTTGAAAAGATATTGACAGATGTGGTGACGTAAGTATAACAGGTAAGTATTTCCGGGCAACATTGGGAAATGTCAACTATGACACTAGGATGCCTGCCTGGTGGTGATGTGACAGTTCATGGTTCTGGTTGGGCTTACGTCACATCAGGACAAACTTAGTCCGTAGTCTACTCCTATTGGGCCTGATGACTTTTTCACTCGTGACGTCACGGGTATATCCTACGGGTGGATGGTGAGTAGTGCGTTCAGCACAAGGTGAGTAACTCAAAAGTTTGCTCGAGTAGGTGGCACCACAGGAGTACTCGGATTGTGAGTACTGGCAAGCAAGTCATCCCTACAAAGCTTGATGTTTAGACCGAGTCTACTTGGTCTAATTATCAGGAAAAGGAGAACTTCTCGCAAATGTGTTTCAGCACCTAGGATCTCTTCACTCGTCGTGTCGTAAAGACACTGCGACTCTTTACCGTCTAGTCGGTCGAAGACAAAAGTAAGTATCATGGGATGCATGTTCCGATGACGTCAGGAAATTCTATTACCCATCTGAAGATAATAAAAAGGAATTTTTGAAAAGTTGTCAACCAAGAGTCTCATGCACAGCTGAGAGCCGGGCATTTGTCAACGATTAAAATCAAGGTGATAAGTACCTCAAGGTACTTGTATGTAATGTCTGGTGAAATATTTATGATCTCAAGGATCATAAAAAAAAAGGAAAATGTTAAGTCTGGTAAAATTTTTTTGATCTCAAAGATCAAAAATAAAATTGTTAAGTCTGGGTTGTGGTTGTAAATCAGGTGTGTCATCTTTTCAAATCTTTCGTGTGGCAGCTAGATTTGTAGCCTCGCCTATCTTCTACTTCGTATAGATAACTACCGTTTACTCTGTTGACACGAACTTTTACAAATTTGGGACATAACTTTGCATTCAAATGCTTAGTTGCGTCGCTTAAAACATGATTTCGTTTGTAAATTTCATCACCTACTTTGAATGTGACGTTCCTACTTCGAAGATTGTATGTTTTCTCATATGCGTCGTGAGTTTTCATTAGAGCTTGCTTTAGATACGAGTGAATGATGTTCATCTTGGCGACTTTCGGAAGCCAATCTATCTCCGAACAGTTCAATCCACCCAACTCTCTCAGAAGACGATAGTCAGCCCCATGTTTAATCATACGTTGCCCGAACAAGGCTTCGTATGGGGACATCAAAAGAGTTGAATGCACCGTTGTCCGTAGAGCGCTACTGATCGAAGACAGATGGGCATCCCAATCCGTCTGTCTAGGATTGACATACGACCGTACGGCCGCCAAGATTGAACGGTTCACGCGTTCACTTGCATTTGACTGGGGAGCATACGCTGCCGTCCGGAAGTGTTTGACCGCGAAAACATCTAAGAATTTCTGGAACTCCTTACCAACAAATTGCGTGCCATTATCAGAGAGAAGACTCTCTGGCACTCCGTAAATTAAAAAGATCTCGTCTTTTAAGAACTTGACCACGCTCGCGGCTGTTGCCTTGCGCAGTGGTTTGATGAAGACGAATTTGGTTAACTGATCCAACGCGATTACAATATATACATTTCCGGATTTTGATCTGGGGTACGGCCCAAGAAAGTCAAAATACAAGTGTTGAAATGGCCTATCAACTTCGAAACTTTTCCATATCTCTGCACGTAATGTCATATTCGCAGCTTTACTGGTCTTGCATGTTTCACACCGGTCCACGTAAAGTTTGACCTGAGTGAACATACCAGGCCAGTAGAACCTATCTTTCAACCGATAAATTGTCTTCACCACCCCACCATGCGAAGCACGCGGCGGGTTGTGAGCCAGTGCGATTAGAGATTCAGTCATCTCTGATGGAACCCACAACTTCCAAGTTAGATCATCCGCCAAGGGATTACCAACCGCATGTTTAGTGCGTTTGTATATGTATCCTTCCGACACTTTGAGATCCGGCAGACGCTCTTGTTCCCTCCTGATATGGCTAATGATATCGAGATAACTTTCAGACTTAAAGGATGGATCCTCAAGATCGATGTGGAGTACCTCCGAGGCACCGATCTGTGGTAGACATGAAAGGAAAGCTGACACTGTCAACTCATCGTCTTCATAAGCTCTTGATAGAGCGTCTGGCACGACATTTAATGTTCCCTTTCTATGCTCCACCACAAAATCGAAACCTTGGAGTCGCATGCTCCACCTCGCTAGTCTTCCAGTTGGATCCTTCATAGTCATCAGCGATTTCAGGCTGGAATGATCCGTTATAACGCGAAAATGGTATCCCTCAACGTACGATCTCAACTTCTGGATACCCTCAAAAGCTGCTAAGCACTCGCGCTCTGTCACCGAATAGTTCCTCTGTGCAGCGTTCAGTTTCCGAGAGAAGTAGTAAATAGGCTGCTCCGCCCACGGATTCGTCTCGCTGACAGAGTACACATCCAATGCCAGTCGCGGATGCGTCGCAGAGAATGATGAATTCTTTAGAGAAGTCCGGATTGACTAATACAGGCGCTGAAGTCAAAGCTTGCTTGATTTGCAGGAATGCTTCTATAGCTTCTGGTCCTAGCCTAAAGACTTTTCCCTATTTCAGTGTCTCGGTCAAGGGTGCGGCTAGGGTGCTGAAATCCTTAAAAAACCGTCGATACCAACCTGCCATACCGAGAAATCGGCGAACTTGGCGAGTTGTGGTTGGTAACGGAAAGCTAGTAATTGCTGAAATCTTGTCAGGATCAGCTTTCAAGCAACCCTGACCGACCTTATAACCGAGATAGTGAAGCTCATCAAAACAAAATTTCGACTTCTCGACATTAATCGTCAGTCCTGCCTCAGTCAAACACTTCCCGACTATCTCCAGAATCTGTATGTGTTCGTCGAAGTCCCTTGACACAACCAATAGATCGTCTAAGTATACGAAGACTTGATCTCGTAATCCTGAGGGGATTACGCGACTCATCAGGTAGCTCAAACTTTGTGCCACATTACATAGACCGAAAGGCATGACCTTAAATTGGTACAGTGGTCGGCCTGGTACCGTAAAAGCGGTCTTTTCCCTCGAACTGTGCTACTTTGGCAGATACCGCCAAAACGCATCCTTCAGATCCACACTAGAAATATAGCGTGTCTCTGTCAGACGTGCTAGCAGCCCCTCTATATGCGCAATCGGACGAGCATCTTTCTTTGTCACGGAGTTCACCTTCCGAAAGTCCAGACACAATCGGTTCTTACCAGATTTGCGCACAAGCACAACTGGGGAACTCCATGCGCTGGAACTTTCCTCGATGACTCCCAACGAAAGCATGCGGTCGAACTCCGCATACATAAGAGTTTGTATCGCTGGAGATACGGGATAGTACCTTTGCTTTATTGGTAGGGCATCACCCGTGTCTATATAATGCTGCACTATATTTGTCTTCCCGAGTCCATGGACTGCGAAAGAAGGAAATCTACGAACAACAGCTTCTAGTCGTTTAGACTCTTCATCATTCAACTTTATCTGGTTGGTGGGTCTCTCATCTGGCCCACCGATCTTAATTCCTGAAAGACCCGCAATTTTATTAGGTGCGATCTGGAATTTTTGCCAAAATTCAACGCCTAAATATAGACGTTGGCTTAACGATGGCACGATATAAAGATCGATATCTTTAGTCACAGTCTTATATTGAATTGGAGTGGTAATCACTCCCACTATGGATTGCTTGTGTCCATCGGCCGTGGACACGGTAGTCTCTACCTTCCTTACCGTAACATTTTTGTCTTTTAAATAGGACAGTATATTAGTGCCTAAGCAACTAATGCTGGCCCCTGAATCAAGTAAACCTAGGAGGTTGTCACCAAATAGACCGACCGTCACATAGGGACGTGGGTCAGTTGACTCTCGGCCTATTGTTGCTGACGCAATGTTACGGTAAGTAGTCCGCTTCCGATGGAAGCGTTCCCTTACTCTTCGTATCCGTTTGGATAAATCTGGAAAAGTGACTATTCTTCTTCGCACTTCGTTGTAATTGCGTAGCCTGTCATGGAAAGGTTTACGGTATAATGGTTCTATATTATTCATATTCTTATTCAAATTTGTTTCTGGTTTGGATTCTATATTCAAAACAGGGATTGTTTTACAATCATTAACATTAGGTAATTCATTAGTCTTGTCTGGTTTCATAATAGTAATCTTCGGAAGTTCAAGAGGCTTTGTCGGCTTGGACACTTGAACTCCGGGTACGTCTAATCGGAGCGAACCCCCCCGGATGTTGGGTTGTTCATCCTCTCGTTTCCCGCTAAGCACTTCGGACAGGACGGACTATATTCATCTGCTAAACCGCAACGGAAGCAAAATATTTTGTCTATTGGTTAAGCACAGTCACGGAAATTGTGACCAATGACTTGGCAGTTCCAGCATTTCTGTGGCTTACGTTCTCTCTGGATAGCTTCAACGCTTGTAGAGGGTATTGCCACAGTTAAATCCTGACAAGGTTCGCCAACGATTTCATTGACAAATCTCCTTGCAGGTGGACGTTGTGCGCTCGGCACGAAATTCGGACGGACATTCTCGTATTGAGACTGAGCTTTTTTGATAGCTCGACAGTAATAGGCTAGCTGTCTTAAGCTAGACGGACTGTAGGTGATGAGGAGTTCACCCATGCGCCTACGGACATTTGTTTTTATGATTTTCACGAGTTCCTTTTCCGGTCTGGGAACTCGCATCCTAGAATTTAAATATTGAATGGCGTCGAAGAACTCATTAAATGACTCTCCATTCATCATCTTGCGATCGGACAATTTACGGAACAACTCGGTATCGCTTTCCAAACTGCGGTACTGTT
Source organism: Platycheirus albimanus (assembly GCA_916050605.2). Lineage (NCBI taxonomy): Eukaryota > Metazoa > Arthropoda > Insecta > Diptera > Syrphidae > Platycheirus > Platycheirus albimanus. The sequence continues at coordinate 91,363,876 of OU696696.1, forward strand.
CTACCAAAGCAGTTTTCAATTCCTCCCACGTTGTGTGCTTGTTGCCTTTTAAATATACCCAGTACCAGGATTATACTGAACCTGATACAAAATGGTAAAAGTTTGCGGTAATTTCGTACCACGACACATCTAAGTTGACTTGCCGTGCGACTTGCTGAGTTCAAGTAGCGTTAGGTTGATCGAGTGGCCTTGTAGGGGGAGCAACAGGTTTAGGAGGGACGATAGGTTGCGTGGCTTTGACCGTTCGTTTTTGCAGTAGCTGGGCTACTTGGTCAAGCAAACGTGTGTGACTTTTCTCCAGCACTTCCGTCATAAATTTTCCTATCGTTGGCCCTGTGTAGATAGATGGTCTCGGAGACTACTTGTTGTATATAAGCTGAATGATCAGCTGCATCTTTTCGTAACTGTTCTTCTGCTCTCCTTACTTCATCGTCGTCTACGTCTATGCTTCTATTCCCAGCGTTATCTCTAGGTAGGCTTTCGGCTTGGCTAACTTCGCCATCGGAATGATCTTCCACGACATCGTTTTGGACGCGGCTGGGTTTGGGTTTGGATCCCCCTGGAGCCATTGTGTCAAATTCTCTGTACTTCGTGAGGTAAGTACTTTTAACTGTTCGTCTAGGACTTGAGCCTTTCATTCAATTGCCACAGTGAGAGAAAACGGGTATACCACGTCAAACGTGTAAGTCAAAGATAAAAGAAAGATAATGGTTTTGTAGCCCGTGAGAAATCCTCGAACGGAAACTACTCAAGTAATATAACAAAAATGAAAAAGGTAAGTCAGGGTATGTAAATTTTCAAATATATATCGTGAAGAAACCTCAAACGAATGGTTCTCAATCAAGTAATTTAAAAGTAAAAAAAAATTAAAGTGCTTAAACCTAGCGGTAAGTATAATTGGATTTCGTCTCTCGAAAATATTACTTCAAAAATACTTTCAAGAACTCAACAAAATAACTCAGTTAAGTACTTAACTATCTTCTTAGGATATATGCCTAAATATATGTGCTTAAATCTACAACAAAAAAAATTTCAAATCTGGAATCGATACTTAAAGGTACTCAATACTTAATTGGACACTTAAGGAACCAAATTTGGATGAAATGCTTAACAGTTGTGGGTTTTGGCTCAAAGAGAAAAAAATCCAAGAAATTCTAATGCTAGATACTATCTCCGAAAAAAAACTATTTAGTCAAAAAAAAAACTGTAAGCTAAAGAATAATCTATAACTATAATAGCGGGCTCTATCCCAAAACTACACGTCCAATCAAGAAGTTACGTCTCAACTTGATTGACGGAAAACTTAAAAAAACTCAATACTTAATTGTTCTCACGAGATCTCAAAATAACTAAATGTGGGCACTATCCCAAAACTACACATCAATTGAGAAGTTACGTCTTGTCTCAACTGACGGAAACTCAAAATACAAAAATCTTTAATAAATTGATCTGTAATATGTCTCAAAAAAAATTAATATAAACTATAAATATATATAACTGGTTTATCATAAAGGATTCGGGAGTGGGTAACCCTCCCTTCTTTGGAACAAGGTGTGTACAACTATCGGTTCAGTAACTTAACTGACTCAAAAAAAAAGTATTAAAAATAAAAAAAAATTGTGTGAGTAGTTCTAACCAAAACTTACGGCATTAAGTGTTGCTAGAAGAAAAACCATTCCCTCTAAATGAAAGGTTGGTCGGGTATGTGACGGAGACATTACGCTACTACAGACGTACATCGGGTATTACAACACCAACTACCGGTTAGCGCTTCATGTCCCGTTGCACACCGTTACTTCCCGACATCTATCAAAACTGCTTGAAAACTCCTAAAACATCTGGGTGATATAAAAACTGACAAAAGAAAGTTGAATCTGTTGTTGAATAAATTGGACCGCGTTTGAGTGGATAACCAGCTTCTGCAGCTGACATGCGTCGGGCATAAAACACCAACCACCGGTCAGAAGACCTGCTCATCCTGCTCTCTAACGATCGGGAATCCTAGACTTCACATTGAAGAAAGTATCGACACCTCTGCTACTGACAATCAAGCAAATCTACAGCTCAATCCGGACAGCGATCGAAGATACGTCTAAGTGAAAAGAGGTAGAGAAGAGTGGGTAGACCCAATGCAACAGCTGACTCAGGACATACTCACTAAATCACCGGACAAAAAAGTGCCTGCACCACTAGTCTCGATGGTATTCCTCCACCTAAGAAACTCCAATAACAAGCAAACAACTTCGATTTGAAAACACGAAAAACAAAAAATTAAATTTTGAAATATTACAACAATTCCTAACTTCTTCTTAACCACTCGGAATCGACCTAATTTATGACAATTCTAACCTGAACTTCTCGAGCTAATTCGGGCCCCACGTTGGGCGCCATCTGTAACGTAAATAGAATGAAACTTGTAAATACCCCTGATATATGACCTTGTACACACCACCTGTACTGCTGACAGACACCAACTTCTCCACCCAAATACCCTATGAGCACCTAAGGTTCGAACCTAGGCCCACCAACAATACAAGCCAAAGAGGAAGCCGGAAGGAACAAGCACCCCTACCCGTCCTTGACTCCTATACCAAGGAACAGCGACCACATCATCTACCAACCATGTATCGGTGTATTCAGTATCCCTGCAAAAGACATACTTACACTTCGCAAACACAGTACCTTGTTCCCCCTGCTCCTCTTCAAATTTTTCCCAATTTCATCTCCATTCTCATCACAGAAGCGTAAACCATCTACCAGCCTACCATGGGTACTGACTACAAAGTCCCGTAGAACAGCCCAGAGGGTACCTGACACCATGCTCACGCCTATCCGCTACAAGTATAGATGTTCTTCTTGCAGCTTGTATATTCTGTAAACTACACCTTAAAACCAAGGACCCTACTCATATCCCTCGCGAACGTACCTAGACCAGTAACGTAAATTCTCAAGATTTCGAACAAACTCCCGGAGATTCCACTCCAGTCCGCACTTTTGCGTCTAGAAACTGTCCCCTGATTCTGTGCCTATTGGGATGGAAGCAACCTTATGCCGGCAACGCCCCCTTCCTCACCAATTATTCGATAAGAATAGATGGAGTGGACGGCATGCGACAACGTAAGGTCGTGGTTGAGATCGACCGTCGTGGTGGCCGGCAGCACCCATGCCACAACCAGCTCAGCCAGGCCATGGGCACTTGCTCCGGGATCTACACAACCGGTGTTACCTCTTATTATCCTGCCGACCGTTGAACTCAGATGTTTAAGTTCGAATAATGATTTTTAAAAGCTTATTGGCCCTCATAGCTCTCGAAGAAAAGATATGACAAGAACTGACATATGTTAGAAGAAGATCCATGAATACACCTCTCACAATGATACGAGTGATCTCAGACTGTAAGAAAGAAACCCTAATCTAGTCATTATGCTAGCCCAGGAGAATGCAACACGTAAGTATTAACTCGCAAACAGACCATAGGTCTTCATGGCTGCTGTGGCATGAAGCTAATATCTACCTATCCAGCTGCCACGATGAAATGCTGGATAGGAATAGAGAGGTGACTAACCTAATGGGGAGGGAGGATCCAAGGTGTTATCCGATCCTCCCGGTCTCACAACCCACCCGATTTGATTCCGGGAATCATCTCTCCCGGAAACCAACCATGGCTGACCTTTGGACCATTGAGTCCCCACGACTCATTGTTATTAATGGGCAGCCCCTTAAACTTCCTAACCTGTACCATCTAAACCTCAGATGTACACCATTATACTTCACCTTGTTCCTCTCCAAAGGAGTGTGAGGGTTACCACCCTCCCATTTAGTAACTTTACTCTAACATTCTGAAATAGTTAAGCTCTTCAAATAATGAAAAAAAAAGAAAAGAACGATAACTTCAAAAATTTTCTTTAAACGTTATAGCAAGAGTTAATTTTATTAAAAGGTAACTTAAAATCTAGCAAATGAGTTTATTATAATTCTACTCAAAGATTCTTCCTATCTAGGTCTTAATATATTTAAAAATAATTTCTATGGAAAATCTCTTAGGAATTCTCAGTAACAATGAAATAAGAAGTGAAATCAAAATCTGATTATAACAATCATGAATAGTAAGTTGACTTAATTAATTTATGGTATGCTTTGTCGCCAGCAAAGACTGGGCAAGAAGTATTTCACAAGTTCTATATATTTCATATTAATCTTTATATCTATTTTAATATTTTGGTAATATTGAATTCCAAATGGCAAATAAATAAAAGTAAAATGGAATTGTGGTTAAGTATACGAATGTTATCCAACACGCAGGATGGATTTAAAATTATGGTAGTTTAATTACAAAAAAAACTATCTGTCGCGACGTTACCGAAAGATTAGCGTTAAGTTCAATTGTACGACAACGTTCTATCTTGTACCATCACTTAAATTCGATCTAAACTTCGGGATAGATAAAGAATATCTGCGCTCTAGGAGCAGATACACCTACAAATAGGATGAAAACACACGAAACACCAAGACAAAAGAGGGACTTGCTTAAGAAAATCTTCTAAAGCAGTAATAAGTTTATCAAAAAAATCAAAATCATGCAAATACCCCACACAGAGGAATACAATTCGCATTCCAAAGTGTGTTCGATAATGTTTTGTAAATGTCAATAATAATATAGTTCAGTAAAATTGAATAAAAATATTAATTTAGTAAATATTCTACTGTTTTGAGAAGAATAGAAACTGTATTCAACTCAATTACGGCGATCCTGAAGTGCACTCCAAAGATACCTGAAACTGGTTAGTAAAAGAAAATATTTCTTTCTAGTTTTAGCTAAATGGAATTACTGTTATTGACATTTAGCGAACTGGCTAATGCCACAACGTATTCGCTACGCAAGGTATTGATTAAGGTGTTAATAAACTGTAAAGTATCTCTATCCGGAAGAGATTATAATTTCATCAAAAATTGGATATCTTTTTGTCCCAAATACAATGGAGACAATCATCGACACGAAGACAAATGACTCTCGATATTATCGCGTTAATATAAAAAGAGGTATTTAGAATAAACGAACGATAGCTCGAGTAATAAAACAAAACAAAAACTAGTATGTAAGCCGGCAATAATCCAGCAGTGAAAAAAAATAAAAAGAATTCGAAACACGGCGTTGAATCTAAACGCGATTGGTCGCTACCGACACGAAAGGTAAGTAAAATTGTCCTAAAGACAGGATGAATACACGGAGCTGAACTAAATCTTCAAATGCGATTGACAAAATTGAAATGAAAAGTCAATAAATGGCCAAGTACCGCTTGCCATGTTAATGTATGCGAAAAACATACGTATATCTCCGACGATTAGTATACCCAAAAAAAAAGAAAGTATACCAGAATCTCGGGACGAAGAGATCTGAATCGACAGCTAGAGCTTCGACGAAATAAACCCGCGATGGGATAAAGAAAGATTAATTACCATGTAATGAAAGAAATCACGCACGAAACTATAACACGAATTGAAACGGAAGTTCCTTAAGAAAAGTATGAGAACCGGAATACTGTCGTATAATTAATACCGCTCCCGAATCAAATTCAATACACAATCCACTTTATAACACAATTATCTTTCATAATAATCATAATAAACTAATATGATACCTTTAATAATGATATTTTCTTAAATAAATGTTTCGACAATTCTATAAAAGAAGTTGGGCGAGGAGGCGTGAGGTCCTGCCCTCCAAAATCGATTGAATAATAAAAATTCTGATTTGACCACCATCCGTGGCTCAACGCGTTTGACGCCAGCTTAGAACGTACTCTTTCAGGCAGTAAATGACCCGCCTGTGGGTCTTGATGGAGCTGTATACTTCCTCGCTCGTATAAAACTTCACACAAAATACATAAACAAAATATCTGTTACCTGGTATATCCAGTAAACGTATAGAACTTAATGGTTTTCGATTTACAGAAATTTATTTCCAGGAACATAACTCGGGATGTGTTGACTTATTGGCTTCGCCAATGACTGCTTGGTACTCCAAAATGGGTTTCCGATATCTGCTACTTGATAGGCACCGGCATCCGTAACTGAGTACGCGCCAGACGTCCTGTTGAGTTGAATATGTTGTATTAACACAAATGTTATCAGCTGCTCCTAAATCTTTAGTACAATCGTCAGCCTATCGTGACTGGGTTTACGTCCTCCGTTAGGTTCGGATAAGGGATTCATTTATGATGTCCTGAATCCAACTTCCGGCAATAGATTTTCCTTGAAAACGTCTTACTGATTTGGGTAGGACACACAGCGTTGTTGGGTGGACAAACGAAACAATTTCGTTGTGACCCAAAGAAGACTCGTGCCAAAAGAGGGATTGCGTTATCTCGTCGCAAGTACACTCGGGCACGAGGAGATCCAAAAGGCTCTTATAATCAAAAAAAAATTAAGAGGCGATTCACTTGGATGCGTATCGAGCATCGATAAACGTATATTTCGTACGTAATTAGTCAGTACACATGAACGGCACGTGTGGAAGAAATTCCACAAAGGAAAAGAAAAAATGTGTTGCAGCGTGCGCTGGCGGATACAAAAAAGCATAAATCAGCTTGGAGTAACAATCCAGACCCTGTGAGTAAATTCTCGGGCCGTCTGACCTGTCCTGCTTTCGGATGGGGCAATCGCCCACAAATTCTTGATGCTGGTTGATCCTAGCAGAGAGAAAAACCACATGAATATATAGCCCATGTGATATGGCCACGAGGCATTTCTCAAACCAAAAAGAAAAATCTTTCTACTTTGAGAAATACGAAATGCGAAATAAACTCAATATCCTTACCTGAGTGGTTAACAATATCCAAACGTTATTCTTAATTGCTTTAAGCAATAATGCGAAGAAATTTTCTTTTCTTCCGAAAAGTGAAAAATGGCTGCGGCCCGAATTAAAAATTAAAGTTTTTTTTTTCTTTATTCCTTCTGTTGGGGTGGTGCTCACCCATCTGCAGTCTTCTTCAAAATGAAGTCCGATCCACCGACTATTTCCTCTTTCGGTTTTCCTATCTTTCATAGAAAACAATAAAAACGCGCTGATTTTACTGCCTTTTCACAGTATCATGTCGTTTTTCGGCGACCCGCCAGGTGGCGTGGTACAAATGTGGGCTGAGGAGTAGTGTTCATCGAAACAGTCTCGTTGGCACAGACTCTTTACTCCTTGACAGATACATTAATACGCAAAGTACGGGTGGAAACAATCTATTTGGGGCTTTTGTCACATTGGGGGAGTGTTATGCGGCATAGAGTGATGTGTCATATTGTAAATCTTTTCTGCTATCAGGAACTCGCTAGTTTATTTACGGTTGACACCAGTAGTAAAAATGTTGAAAAGATATTGACAGATGTGGTGACGTAAGTATAACAGGTAAGTATTTCCGGGCAACATTGGGAAATGTCAACTATGACACTAGGATGCCTGCCTGGTGGTGATGTGACAGTTCATGGTTCTGGTTGGGCTTACGTCACATCAGGACAAACTTAGTCCGTAGTCTACTCCTATTGGGCCTGATGACTTTTTCACTCGTGACGTCACGGGTATATCCTACGGGTGGATGGTGAGTAGTGCGTTCAGCACAAGGTGAGTAACTAAAAAGTTTGCTCGAGTAGGTGGCACCACAGGAGTACTCGGATTGTGAGTACTGGCGAGCAAGTCATCCCTACACAACCAAAGACGGACTCGCATTTTTATAGAACTCATAAGGTATTCCATCTAAACCTGGTGTTTTAAAATCTTTTGAGGACGATATTGCTAAATATATTTCATTTAGCTCTATGGGGTAGTCCAACTCAGGAACATGAATTTCAGAAACAGAATATGGGATTGTAGCTGTAACTCTTGATTGCGTTAACAAGTTCTGAAAATGTGTTTTGAATTCATTGGCTGAAACTGCTATTGGTGTGCTAAAAGCGTCCCCGCGTATCTCCTTGGCAATTTTCCACCATTCTCTGGCTGCAGAATTACATTGCAAACTATTTGCTATGTCCTTAAAGTAAGCTTGTTTTTTTCATTTTACATAAATTCATGTACTTCTTGTTGGCATCATTATAGTTTTTTCTGCAGGCATCTAGGTTTAACTTCCGGAAAGCTTTAAGGCATTTAAACGCAGTTCTTCTTGCCAAAAAACAAGCTAGATCAAACCAAGGTTTCTTGGGCTCAAACTTGATTTTGTGTTTGTTAGGGGCACCGTTTGCCTTATATATACAGTTTTTGATTGAATTGCAGCGACCCTCAATAGAAGCTGTTGGTATTATTGTTGAAGGTATAAGTTGCTCAAGTTTAGTGTTATAGGCAAGACATCTACTTTCGGACCACTTTATTCGAGGAAGACTCCTATTATCCTTTTCCAAACTAATGGCAGCGGTTTTTAAAGAGCAAATTAATGGCATGTGATCTGAGAAAGTTTCACAACCAACAACAAAGTCTTCTACCATATGCGATGCGGAGTAAGAGGGACAACAATAGTCGATCACCGACGAGCCTCTGCTGCTTACAAAAGTGTGTTCACCAGTTTTGTCACTAAAACCCCTGCCATTAAGGATGTATGCTCCAATATAATCAAGAAATTCCAGAAATTTGTTGCAATTGCTGTTACAATTTGAATCTTTGGAGCATCTTACTTCATTAATAGACGATGCAGGAAATGAGTTGTAATCCACTGTTCCTTTTGTACCAGTTCTCACGTTAAAATCCTCGCCAAGAATGAATTTCGTGGAGTGAAATTCTGAGAAAAAGTTTTTTAAAGTAAGGAAATCTCTATTCCAGTGGCTACAATTCAAATAAAATGGTATCAAACCCAGGAAATTACCAGAAAAGCAAGCTTGGAGCATGATCATCTCGTTAGTGGTTACAAATTTGAAATGGTAAACAGATTCAATGTTTTTCTTATAACCGAAAAGACATCCGCCGCTGGCTCTCCCAAAGTTGCAAGTTTTTGTAGCTGAGATCCACTTAAGATTAAAGCCGGCAAAGAATTTTTCAAAGTTTTTAAAGTTTTGAGACAATACAAACGTTTCAAATAAAAAGAAAATTTGATATTTACAAATATATTTACAAAAATTACATAATAAAGATTTGTTTACAAGACTAGCTATATTGTAAAATAAAACCTGGCAGGCAATGGGCTGCTAATTATTATTTTTATTGTTTGCCACAATAACAGAATAACTCGTATTTGTTTTACTTAAAAGATTTACAATTATCTCCTTATCAGCTTCGTTAAATGTTGTAATGACACCATCTTTGCTGCATTTATAGCGACGTCCATCGACAAAAAAAAGAGACCAACGCTTTATCTCAAGCTTCATATGAGAATTAGTTTTTATGAGGCATCTCTTTAACTGACGAAGTTGAAAACTCTCGGAGCGTTCGTTTAAAGTGAAGTCCTTATTAATAGATATCGAAGTATTCTTTAAGTGAATTGACGAAGATAAAATTGATTTAACTTCATTTACGTTAGAAAGCTCGAAAACGTATGCTGAAGAATTTTCGTTAGAAGGTCCAATCTTCCTTACATTGGTAGTACTAGCAGAGACTTGAAGGGTGACATTACACTGGAAAGCGTATGGCTCTACGCCTTTTTGTTGCCAAGGTATTCAAAAATAACCGAACCTACTTCTTTACAAAAACAAGAAAATCTAGCCTTACGGGATGGCACAAGTGATCATTTAGTCAATTTTTTCGTGTTTTTGAGAAGAAGTAGGTTCGGTTATTTTTGAATACCTTGGCAACAAAAAGTCGTAGAGCCATACAGTTTCCAGTGTTAGATTAAACATTAATGGGAGCATTAAATTCTGAGAACAAAAATTATACTTAATTACGTAAAATTTTGAAAAAAATTAGTTTTAAAATTATTTTTTCAAATTTTTTTTTCAAAATTTTGAGTTTGAAAATTTATATTTTTTAAACTATTCGTTAATTCGGATTCGTTAAAACAATTTAATTTAAAAACAAAATTGAAGAAAAAGTGCTTGGCTTTCCAAAAAGGTATAACACAGTGTTGTAAATGAAGCCGTTGATTTTTAATATTTTTTTTTACAAAATAAGTCAATTTTTCAGAAAATTGCATCTCGCGGCTAAACGGGGGGGAATAGACCCCCCCCTCCCCTACGATTTTTTTCTTGTTTCAACTTAACCTACACGCTCTTTTTGGCACAACGCTCGTGAATCACAGTGTATAATTTCAGATAAAATAAAATTAAAACGGAATATTTACCGGTTCGATCAGAAAAGGTAAAATGTTTGTGCAAAACAGTTCGGTTTTGTGCCTAAATAGGTCGAATGTTGATTTGTTTATACTTTAATTTGAATTCTCATAGCAATGTTTGTGTTTTTTTAAAAGAAAAAGTGTGTTTACTGAATTCATTTGCCTTTTATAAAATTTAAATCCACAATTCTTAAATGAAATTGTTACAATAGAGAAGTATGCGAATACGTCAAAGAGAAATGTCAAATCACTACTTTGAGGGAAAACAATTAAATTCTTCCTGTTGTTGTTGTTGTTTTCAGTTGTTGTTTTCCCTCAAAGTAGGATTTCACATTTGATTTTGACTATAGGAGCGAGAGGGAAAGAAGTATATTGCCGTTTGCTTAAAATCTCTATCCTAACAATCTCTAATGTGGATTTTTTTTGGTAAAAGCAAATTTGATCTAAAGTTTAATCGAATTTGCTCTCCAATAATAGCGGTAGATAGATTTGATCAGTTTTTGTTATTGTGTGTGTGTTTCTTTTGACGTTCTTAATTTGGGGCGTGTTTAACGATATGACAATGTCTAACGAGATTGATTTTTCTGTCATGTTATCTTCGTTGGAATAATCTTTAAACAATTTTTTTTTAGATTTTCGTGTAATACATTTCAACATTAATATAATAAAGTAGCTGCAATTAATTATTTCATAAGTTAAAATGTACTTCAAGGTGTTTTTGATGTTTTGTAAGTCGAAAAGTTGTGTTCGCACATAAGTCATAATTTAATATTGATTAATTTGAGTTCACCGATTGAACACACATAAGCAAATGTCCAATTATTGTTGAAATGTTGACAAAAACGATGTATTCAATTGTAAGGGAATTAGAATCAATTCATATTTCGATAAATTTAAATAAAAAGGGAGTTGTTTTTCTTGGCGAAGGCAATGTGCTCCTCTAGAACAATTCGAGTAAGTGATAAAATCATAAAAAGATTAAATTCAAACAATGAATGTTTGCAGATGGTCGTGTTGTAGCAGCCCCTTACTGTGAAGTGCAAGAACTCCAGCTGCCGAAAACATCAAAAGAAACTAGTTACACGAGAAAAACATGGACCCAAATTGCCTTAAATTAAGGCAAAAACTCCAGCTTCAGATATTTCCACTGTAACGTAAAAATAATAAAAATAAAATTGAAAGAATAAAAGAATTTAATAAAATTCTACCCCACCACCTGCATCTATCAGTAGACACCATCCTCTTCACCTAAACATCCTATGGATATCCAAGATCCGAACCCATGCCCATTAACAGCACAAGCCAAAGAGGAAGCCGGAAGTAACAAGCGCCCATATCTATCCTTGACTCCTATATCAAAGAAAAATATCTCCACCAGCAACCACCCGTGTATCGGTGTATCCAGCATCCCTGCAATAGACATACTTACACTTCGCTAACACGGCACCTTGCTCTCCCAGCTCCCCTTCCTATTCTTCCAACTTCATCTCCATCTTCATCACAGAAGCGAGAACCATCCACCAGCCTACCATAGGTACTGACAACAAAGACCTGTAGAACAGCCTAGAGGGTACCTGATAGCATGTTCACCCCTATCCGCCACGAGTGCTAGGTGTTCTGCTCGCAGCTGGTTCTCACAGTAGCCTACACCTATAAACCAAGTAGGGTTACTTATATCCCTCATAGACGTACTAAAACTTGCGATGCTAATTCTACATTCATTGCTTCGACTTCCCGGAGGCTTCTCTCCAGTTTGCATACTAGGGTTTAATTGACGCCATTTGATTTCGTGTGAATGGGATGGAAGCAACCCTTCGTCGGCAACGCCCCCTTTCTCACCGGCTACCCGTCAAGAGTAGACAATGGGAACGGCATGCGACAACGTAGAGTCGAGGCCGTGATCGACCGTCGCGGTGGCCGGCAGTACCATAGCCATAGCTAGCTCAGCCAGGCCGTAGGCACTTGCTTCGGGATCTAACTGACCGGTGTTACCTCTTATTTTTCACTGCCGACCGTTGAACTTATGATGTGCAAGTTCGAATAGTTAATGTTATTATGCTTATTGGCTCTCATAACCGTTGAAGCAAAGATATGTCAGAATTGATTAGAAAGTAAAAGTTGACTCAAGATCGCACCTCTTCTATGTAAAGAGTGAAATCGTAAATCGAAAGTGAAGATTTCAAGGTTAAATTATTCTACTGACCCAGTGAACGCAACACGTAAGTATCTCAATGCAAGCAAGTCATAGAAGTTTGTGACTGCTGTGGCATATTATTAACTTCCGCCCCTTTTGCTGCCACGGTGATATGCAAAAGGTGGCAGAAGAGGTGTCTAACTATATGGGGAGGGAGGATCTAAGGTGGTAAACAGATCCTCCTGGTCTCACAACCCATCCAAAATGATCCCAGAAATCATCTCTTCTGTTCTCATCCTATGGCTGACCCTGGACCCCTTGAGTCCCCACGACTCAAAAACGATTATGGGCAGCCCCTAACATAATAAACAAGCAATAAAACTGCTTGTTAAAAACTATACCCGATCTATAGCATGGTACCTAACGTCGAAAACTAGCTCTATTCGATGTTATACCATATTACATCCTCAAAAGGAAACAAACACACACCAACCTACTCCATCCGAAGGGTTCTCGAGGGTTACCACCCTCCCTAGTAAATAAATCAAACAAACATCCTGAAAAACTCTACAATATCTTAAAGAAAAATATCCAAAGAAATAAGTTTAACTACAAGGGTTTTCTGAAATCGTTATAATTATGTCTTATTTATTAAATTTTCCAAGAGTATCTAAAAATTATAAGGTAGTAATCTTAAGTAAACGTAATACTTAAATCTGATTAAGGATCTCACTAGATCTTTTCTTATTCTATGCTCAATTGATTATCATTGATATATAAAACTATCTCAAATTCTGTTCCTTTCAAAAGATTTAAGAAAATTATCAAAATTGCACTTTCTTATTGGGCGCTTCTAAAGTTAATACGACTATTGAGTCTTTGCTTATATACTAATACAAAAGTTAAAGAAGAATGAAACGTGAAATATTAATATGTAGTTCTTGTAAATAAAAAAAAGATGACTTATGTCATTCACAAAACGATATCCGAATCGTTATCTTTTATTTGTATAAGATTATATAAAAGTTCGTATCAAACCATTAGGGTTTGTTCCGCGGCAATAAAAAAAAAGATTCGCACTGCATAGGTGCGTACTGTCAGGGACTAAAAGGACTATACCGAGACAAAGGAAAGACACGATAGACAAAACGTAGAAGGTCAAAGTTATTCCACCCAAAGCAATATATATGTTAACCAGGAATGTATACAACCAAAGAGAGAAAAAAAAAAAAAAAAAAAAAGGTACCATATATACCTGATTCCAGTTCGGCCTCAGATATATAAACGATTGCAAATATTATATGTCAATATAGTGAAAAGTTCAATATAGTAATATAGTCAATATAAAGTAATTTCAAAATAAGAGATTTCTACCAATATGGTAGTTAACAATCTCTAAAATTCACTTGGCGTCGTTCCGGAAGTGCGCTTCAGAAAGATCCTGTGAAATGTTAAAGGTATATGTATGTTATATTAGTCTCTACCTGCACTATATTTTCATATGATTGCCCCACTTTATATAGCTCCCTTGGGCTATGGAGCAAATATCGATAATTTATTGCAAATGTTTATCTAAGCGCGTGTCCTTTCGTTAAGGGTTGGTATACTGTTCGTTTACTCGTACCGATCAACAATACGAGGTGTAAAGGAAATAAAAAAAAAATTTTATCACGCTTAAATGATGTGACCCGATGGACAAAATATAACAAAAAAAAAATAAGACACGATGAGATCAACACAAAACAGAAGAGCGAGTATATCAACGTGAGAGTGAGTGGAAATAAGTATGTGTTTACCGCAGAAAAGTAGTTTCAAGTAACTGACGCGGCGTTGAAACGCACAATAATGGTCGCTACCGACGCTATAAATAAACTTTTTGGCACGAAGACCGAGTGAGTAATAAGATATGGAGCTATCAGCCAGGGAAGCTGATCGCCATAGAGGACTGTACGAATATCCTAAGGATCTTGATTGGAACGGTCCAACACTGTTCCTTGGTCACATCGACAGTCAAGGAATCGCGTAGCGCGAACTAATAAAAAAAAAAAATCGTATTACCGAATCTGCTACAATCACGTTAAAAATTCTGGAATCTCGATACAATATTATTGGTTTACACTCTCGATAACTCTTAGTCGATTTCAACATAAAAACACGTAAAACAAATTATCATGAAGACGCGATCTAAATTATTGCTCAATTCAATTCAAAAAGGTAATTATCTCACATTCCATGTGCACAGTTAACTCTAATACACTTCATAAATAAGAAAAGTATTATATATTCATAAATACGATAAAAAAAATAAATAGTGTTTGCATAGAGAAAAAAATATATGCTCATGCAAGTGGAGTGGAGGAGGCGTGAGGTCCTCGCACTATTGTTTGCACGTATAATCAAAATTCAAAATTTAAAACCACCGTCCGTGGTTGTCTGGCGTTGGTCGCAGGCGTTAACCGCAGCGACAATCGTGACGTTGATCTCTATTGCAGATCCGAAGAGTAAGTATGGTGACGTGGCTCGAGCTTAATGCTCCCACGTAGAACACGAAATAAAAAAAATTTAAATCATTTTCGTTACCTGGCTTATAATGGTTTTCACAAAAACTTTTTGGTCCCTTCATTTACACGAATATATAAATATATGTACATAAACCGGAAGTGATGTATGATGTAGTGGCTCTGCTGCTTCCCGCGTAGCTCCGACAGGGTATCTGTATTGGAGTTGTTGTATCTTGGAGGACTGGCATCCGTGCCTTTGCACGCGCCGAACGTCCTGGAGACTGGAGGGAGAATCTTCTTCCTCAGTAAAGATGGGGTGACCAGTATATTTCACTGATATCGTTGGGCCTGGAAGCCTTAGCTGAAGATGAGGTGACCAGTATATTTCTCTGGTATCGTTGGGCCTGGAAGCCTTACTCGAGGTGGGGTGCCCGCGTGGCACAGTAAAAAGTGAACCCCATGCAGTGGGAAAAATACCCAGTGAAAAAGAACGTGGCCGTCGACGGGCCGGTGATAGGATCGCCGCCGATCGGACGCACGTGAGTAGCTCGCCTAGAATGCGGGCGAGAACCTTAGTGGTGCACAGAAACGTGCGTTATCGTGGTTGCGACACAAATGGTCGAAATCAAAAAAAAAGGATGTAGGACTGACCACTTCGCATTATATTGCACCAGTTGGGTGCTTTAAATTATTTATTTGTATAACTCCGGGTGTACAATAGTCTAGTACATGAGGCACAAGTGTAAAATGTGTGATAAATCCACGGTAAAACGGCGTGGCAAAATTCTTCCACGTGAGGAGTAAAAATTTGATAAAAATCAAAGAAAATTGGCGCAGCCTCGCCTGCCCTTGTCCAATTTAGGACGATAAAAGGTATAGCCGCTTCTGCAATGGATATTCCTATAATCGAAGAGAAAAGAACGTGGTTACAACGCGTTGCCATGTGTCGCCACTGAAATTATGTCGCGTTGGAGCAAAAAAAAATCTTCTGCTCGGGACAAAATCTCAAAATATTTAACCTTACCTTGTATTTGTAGTGATAAATTCCAAATAATTAGGTTATCTAATTGCTTGTGCAAATTAGAATAACCTGAGGTGAAAATTATAAGTGTGGGCGCGGTTCAGCTGCATTTAATAAATTTACTTTCGGTTCTGGTGACGAGTTGCTCTTCTTAGGAAGTCTGTCTTCAAAATGAAGTATGCAGACGGAATTGAGTTCCACAATAGCCGGCACCAATCAGACAGCGCCGTACTTCCATTCATATTTCCTTTTCCAGAATGCCGTTCCAGTTGACATAGCGAGTTAGATGGACTGAAGTAACGAATGTTAACGTTCGTTCACACTACGTCACTTTTGTCTAGACATGAATCACACGTAATAGAATCGTGTTATGGTAAGTATTTGAACGTAATAATGTCAACTGAGGCTTTGATTACACTAAAAGATCGAAATCTTATTTGGTGACTAGCATTCTGGTGGCATAAATAATGTATTATGGTGACATTTCAGAGTAGTTAATTAACTGGTATTGCTGTCAGTTCCACGAAATTGCATTTCTTTGACAGTTCCAGCAATATTTGCTTACGAAACCAATGGACAATCTTAGATACTAGGAACTTCACATGAAATGGACATAGAGTGTCGTGCCCTAATGTCTGATTGGTGTCGTCGGGTAAGTATCTGTCATCGCTTTATATTTTTTTTTCTTTTTTTTCTTTGACTTGAGCGTATGACAGTTTGCAAAAAAAGAAAAAGGTGAGTAATGAATTTACAGATTTTGTAACAAGTAGCAGCATGGTATGAGGGTTTGGACTTAATCTGTTGCTCTATGAACCACAATCTGTTCTATGCTCCGACAAACCACTTATGTCATACTTTCTTGGACAGACCAGAAATGACACTATCAAAAAAAATTCAAGTAGCAACCTGACAGCTCAGGTGCAGATTCAGATTGTCAATTTGCATGGATAATCGGCCGCATCGATTATTTTCTGCAAAATGGCTCTCTGACAGCTACCTGTCAATACTGTGTTTCCATTATGCGTTGTGACGTGATTGTCACTACTTTCTGCAAAATTACTTAGTGTAACCACTACGTCTGTTCATTTAGTGCATACACTACCTAAACCAAAACAACGAGTAGTTGTCTCATAGGATCCAATTTCGCTGCCAATGACGTCATGGAAACCAGACCATACTGGAAGCTGTTTTGTAGGGGAAATATTGTGGATTATAATTCGAAGTGGAATCTATCTTCCAAAATGGCTTCCTCTCTGTGGAACCTTTCTCTGGTGGAACCCATCGGATGCGTTCAGCAAGGTGCGAGTAAAATTGGGATTTCGCACATAGATGGCACCAGTGACAATTAATTTGCTTTATGCGAATGATTGGCGAGAAAGTTTTCCCTACACCACCATTGAAACCTCTAACAAGGAAATCGAGTTGGACATTGGAAATCAAAAGAGACCAGTTTCAAGCGGAAAACGTGCTCTCGAACTGCCTAAATCTAAGTCAAAAGGTCCAGCTTGTAGGGAAAACTTTCTCGCCAATCACTGGTATAAGATAAATGCCACTGGTGCCATCTATGTGCGAAACCCCAACCTTACTCGCAATGTGCTGAGCGCATCCGATGAGTTCCGCCAGAGAAAGTTCCACAAAAAGGAAGCCATTTTGGAAGATGGATTCCACTTCGTATTATAATCCACACGATTTCCAATCTAAATCAGACTTCCAGTTGTTCTCATTTCCATAAAGTCATTGGAAACGAAAGAAGGCACCATGAGACAAGTACTCGTTAGTTTAGGAATAAGTAGTGTTCACACCAAAGTCACAGGCATAGTGGCCACACTAGGTAGTTTGCGAAGAGTCGTGACAGCCACGTCACAAAGAACTTCGGAAACGCTAAGGTGATAGGCAGCTGTCAGAGAGCCAATCTGATGGAGATAGTCAATGCTGCCGATTATTTGCTCAAATTGTCGTTCTGAACATACAAAGTAAGCTGATAGTTTACTACCCGAAAATTTGAATTGTCATTTCGTATCTGTCCAAAAAGTGTGATAATACTAACTCGACAGCTAATGGAACTAATGACATTCATAGAGTAACGAAAGTCGAACCCCCATCCCATGCTGTAACTTGCTTCAGAATCTCAAAGTCTCATACTTACCATCTCCTACAACACTGTCATTCACTCAGGTCGAAAAACAAAACAATGGCAGTTGCTTACCGTAGAACAGCAATTCCCAATGCCTTACACCTTACAGGCGAAATATCACAATGAACTCGCCTGGTTAATGTCATGTTGTGGTTTCTCATAACCACAAAGATATCTGTTAGTAATCCGAGCGAAGATATTAGCACTGTCAAATATTCGATTTCATAGAACGAATAGGGATGTCATTCGATTTGTCACCCCAAAGTGTCATCGCCAGCTCAGTATCTTTGTATTCGATATATCATACACCAAATGAATTCCTACCTGTTAGTGTAATCAGAGCCTCAGTCTATATTATATCATCCTAAGTGTAACTCATGTCTTGTCAAAAGTAACATAGTGCGAACGACACACAACATTCGTTACTTCAGTCCATCTTACTCGCTATGTCAACTGGAACGGCATTCTGGAAAGTAGAAATATGACGGGAAACAGGGCGTTGGCTACCTGGAATAGACTACTTTGAAAGTTAGATTTGTCTACGGACTTCATTTTGAAGGCAATCTCAGATAGACGAACAACACCGCTCCAGAACCGAAAACTTATTTTTTTCATGCAGCTGAACCACGCCCACCCTCAAACTATCACTTCGGATTATACTAATTGCACTGGCAATTAGATAATCCACTACATTCTTTATATTTTTCTTACTATAAATACCAGGTAATGTTAATTCACTTGAGATTTTGTTCCGAACAAAAAATTTTTTTTGCTCCAACGTGACTCAATTTCGGTGGCGACACCATGGTGACGCATTATAACCATGTTCTTTCTTCTTTATCTGTAGGAATATCCAACGTGGAGGAAAAATAAGATAGTTCATCATCCCCAATTGGAACAGTGTAGGGAAAACTTTCTCACCAGTCATTGGCAATGAGTAAATGTCACTACTGCCATCTACCAGCGAGACTTCATTATTTTTCGCACAATGCTGAACGCACCCAATAGGTTCCATCACAAAACAGGTTAGACGAAGAGGAAGCCTATTTGAAATTTGTATTCCACTCCCAATTTGGAATCCACTTATTCCCCAGGCAAATCAATTTTCCATAATGTCCTCCTTTCCATAAGTCCGATGGGAAAGATATTCCATCCAGAATCAAATACGCACTTGAACAATTTGTACTCCGATCACACTATAATTACCATCATAGTGATCACACTAGTGAGAGTGCCAAAAACGAAGATACACTTGACATAGAGAATATTTAATACAGGAAATAGTGACAAGCAGCTGTCAGGAAACAATGTGAGTAAAATAGTCGACGCGGCCGAATATTTTTTCCCATTTGTCAACCTGAACCAATACATTACGGTCACTGTCAGTTCTAGATTTCATAACGTCACTTTCAGAGAGTATCCAGGTGTCAGTGTAAATCAAAATGGGCATTAGACTAAATGCTCTAATTATAAAGACAAAAAAATAGATACAGAGTGTTGTCACATTTCTTAATACCGAAGAGAAATTAGGTCTATCCCACCGTCATTCTTACGGAAATATCATAAGCCCGGATCAGTGGAGAGATAATGACATTTGCCAGTCAAAACAACTCTTTTTGTTAACACAAACGTCAACACTGGGTTAGCGATGATCCACATCCGACAACTGTCAGATCAGAACAAGACATAATATTTGATTGACATCAGGAATTTTGGCAGTGAATTATGCCATTATAGTCTCATTGTAGATGTAAACGTCATCACATCTCTTCTTTCAGTATTTTCCACCTTCTCATTTTGACAGATGTGGTCATAGCAAAATTATTTTTGATTGTTACGAAGATTAAAATCACCCAGTTCAAATTGTCGAGGTGACATCTATTTCTGACATCTGGTATAAACAGACCCTTAGAACAGACAATTTTCGTTCTATTTATTAATTTGAAGTATTCACTCACTATTTCATAATGTCTATTTGACAAAATGTATAGTGAGCACAAACCCTTAACACGCCACCTATCGTGACAACATTCAAACAGAACGAACGTTGCAACCACAGACCATATACAGACCGCCAACTCGTACTCCTCTTGCCTGAAACACCCTCGAAATATTTTTTCCAGTCTGTGAATACGTGTTCATCTCTCTCTGTGCATTTTATAATGGCAACTATACCTGCGTATGCCATTTATGTTTTAGATGTGTTTGCTAAATGGGTTTTAAAGCAAGGGAGAGCGTCACACTCTCAAAATAAATGGCATATCAGCTGATTTTTAGCTTGGTGGCAAAAAGAGAGACCATATGGTGAGTTGGCGGTCTGTATCTTCTTGGTCCGTGGTTGCATCGAAGGAAACAGACTGGAAAGTAGGGCGTTGGCTATCTGGAAAGATAGTTGTATGAATAAGTAAACCAGACTACAGACTTCATTTTGAAGCAAGAACTCAACCCGACAGCAACACCACTGCAGAACATAATTTTTGCAAACGCAGTGGGCGGCGACCATTTTTTTCTTGTAAGTTTTCTTATAAGTTCCAGAAGAAAAGCATTAATTCACATACGTGAATAAGAAAGATACATTTAAATACCGGATTATTATCACCATTTAAGGTAAGAGTAATTATTGCAATATATCTTTAAGCAGAGGATCGAGATTCCTTGCTTTTAGATATGTACATATATTAATAGCGTCACTCAGTACACACGAATAGTTCTATATGAAACATTTTCTTGGTGTCTACAGGCCCACCGAATCCCTGGATGCATCCACGAGGAACACATCAACTAATAATAAGTAAACCAGACTACAGACTTCATTTTGAAGCAAGAACTCAACCCGACAGCAACACCACTGCAGAACATAATTTTTGCAAACGCAGTGGGCGGCGACCATTTTTTTCTTGTAAGTTTTCTTATAAGTTCCAGAAGAAAAGCATTAATTCACATACGTGAATAAGAAAGATACATTTAAATACCGGATTATTATCACCATTTAAGGTAAGAGTAATTATTGCAATATATCTTTAAGCAGAGGATCGAGATTCCTTGCTTTTAGATATGTACATATATTAATAGCGTCACTCAGTACACACGAATAGTTCTATATGAAACATTTTCTTGGTGTCTACAGGCCCACCGAATCCCTGGATGCATCCACGAGGAACACATCAACTATCGTTAAGGATTAAGGGAGCGGAGCAGGATTCCCTCCATGGAATTTAGTGGCTATTCACGCCACAAACCACTTTTTTTTGGAGGTTTCGTACAGCATGTGCTTCCGCCCATATAAGCGTGTGTAAATTTTGTATTTATATATGCCACCCTGGCCCAAATATATACCTAAGCGCAAGCTGCGC
The DNA here is from genome assembly GCA_916050605.2 of Platycheirus albimanus. Classification (NCBI taxonomy): domain Eukaryota; kingdom Metazoa; phylum Arthropoda; class Insecta; order Diptera; family Syrphidae; genus Platycheirus; species Platycheirus albimanus. The sequence goes on from OU696696.1 coordinate 91,385,254, forward strand.
ACCCTAATTTGCATCCAGTTTTGGTGCCCTTTAATTCTTTTTTGTCCGGCGTTTATATATACACTGGATCTGTCTCCTGGTCACACACGCGTGACGCTAAGGAGCACATATAGAGGGATTTTCATCTGAGATCAGGACAAACGCTTGTTACCGTCTGGGTCACGCTAACCACATAGAAACAGCACCTTCAAACAGGTACTGCTGTAGCAGCTACATAACTCACCAAGCATCGAAGACAGAAGATCCTGACTGCTCAAACAAAAGCCTAAGGATTCCTCTGCAAGAGTTCCACGGGACGCCTGGCTTGCGTTAATTCGCCGATGCCGGTCCAACGGCTGCATTTCAACACCAGTTTTCATCATTAGAACGTCGAGGAAAATCCATTATTCATCTATACATATCACCATCTATACGTAGCAGCGTTCCAGTATAATTTTATTCAGTGTATATATAAAGAAAGAAAAAATATTATCCTCCGAGGTATCCTAGTGCCTTAAGAATAAATCCAGGTAACATATTTTCTATTTTTATTTTTAAGTTTGTGAATTTTGTGGGAACCAAGAAGCTTTGATACCGCATATATGCGAATTCCGTTGAGACCATCGTTGTCTCTGAACAAACGCTAGTGGTAGCGTACGATGCTAACGACCACGGACGGTGGTACCAGCGAACTTTTGTGTTGTTGAATCAGTCGCTTGAAAGAAGGCAGGACCCCACGCCTCCCCCTTCATATAGTTATCTATTTTAATGCATGTTCATGTTCTTATTTTGATTCTTAGGTATTTATTTACTTTATTATGAAAAGAATTGTGAATACAGTGCTAAATATTATATGGTTTAATGATTGACATCGGTGAAAGAATTTTTACTAGCCACATTGCAATTATAGTTCTTTGACGGTTATCGATCGAGATACGTACACGAAATCCACTTTATCTTTTACGTTTTGCATCTCGGTTCAATCCAACCCGCATTCATGAATTCTGGGATGAGTTTTCGTATGGCAACTACCTTTTGTTGTCGACGTTGACTACTCCCTGACTTCGAGAAACTTTCGAAACCCAATCGGAATTGTTTTTTTTTTTATCTCGGTGATCATTCGCGCCACAGTCGGAATCAAGTCTGATGGTACGGTGACTTATACCTATATCAAACCTTTGCGCGCTCCCCGGGAAGTGAATATCTTCACACCACCTCGTTAAATTTTATGAAGACGGTGAATACAAATAATTTTTCTTTCGTTTTAATCACGGATTTCTTTCACAGAATCAACCTTCTTTTACTTTTTTTTTGATTACACTACACTTACTCGGTCTTCGGATCATAGACATTTCGCGTCGGTAGCGACCACCCCGCGCTATAACGCCTCATTCAAGATTTTGTTTATTCTTGGAATTACGTCGTGTCAATTACACTTTTACAATCCATTTCCGCATATGCTGATATTTTTTTTAACTTCGGGTATTCGAGTTATAGTCAACCCATACGCTTCTTCGAAGACGTTGACAGATTACGCTTATTTCTTTGAGCCACGCTTCACTGATTGTGTCCGTCGTGTCCGAGTCAGATTAGATATAACGAGGGAGTCTGATAATAATCGATATCTCCCGTGTACTTTTTGCCTCTTGTATGATCTATGAGCATTACACATGAAACTTGCTCATCATCAGTGGTTTATCATTCATAGCATAAAATACCTTTTACACTTTTTCTTTATTTTTTGTATATTATTAAAAATTTTTAAAGGGGGGCTCCGGAGTGCACTTCTGAATTCCCATGTAAAAGGAACATTGGAATACGCTACATATACAGTAGTAGATAACAATTTAAAAACATTAACCTTTTTAAAATTTAATATTTTGATACTTTACAATATATTTTAATGATCGAATATATGTTAAGACACGAACTGTGTACTGACATATATGGTATTTTATGGTAACACAAATTGATAAACTTTTTGTTGTTATGGGTGTTTCACCTGTAGCAGATCCCTGATGCCTGTAAATTGTTGCTTCTTGTGTACATAATCTGATATTGGATTAGGTCGTCTTTTATGTTTTGTGTTTTAAAATTAAACTTTACAAACCATCAAATCTTTGGCGGCTATACCAACTTTTCTTCTGTATTATATATTCGACGTACCGGTTACAGTCGATAATAAGAAACCACCGCCGCGATAATAGAGACTTTCTCTAAGTTTTTTTTTTTGGTTCAATCATAAGATACTTGATTACCAACTCGTGTTTTCGAACATCGCGTTTGAGATAGAGTCAAGATAATATTTTAAAGATTCCTTTTTCTCTGACACTTAAACTTAGAATCAACCGGATAAGAAAGCACTTTTTATGAAATCTTGCTACAGTAAATTTACAAACTTAAGGTAGTATATAAGTTTTTTTGGTTATTGAGCAGCCAAACAATCAATTTTATTGAGATCTTTTATATAAACATTAATTTTTCGAACTTAACGTATATAATCGTTTTAACATTTTCACTCAGAAGAGTTTAAAATTTGATAAATAAGACATCCTTTTGTTAGATAATAAGACTTTATATTAATAAACCATATAACTATAGGTTATAACGTTTTAAGAAAATTTTCTCTTGAGTTAATTCTTTTGGACTTGAAGTTTTTGCAAAGGAATTTACAGATTTGTATAATGACAGAGTAAGTTATTTATAGGGAGAGTGGTAATCCACTCCTTATCTTCGGACGGAACAAGGTGGTGTAAAGAGGGTATACACATGGTGTGTATACGTAGTGAAACGTTGGAGTTTTTCTTTTCGTCTCTTTCTTTGTTGTAGTATCCCTATTAGGTACGATGATTTAGTTAGAGTATTGTAGTAAGCAGGCAAAGTTTTTGCTTGCTATCATGTTAAGGGGCTTCCTAGAATATTATTGAGTCGTGAGGACTCATAGGTTCGCGGACAGCCAAGGTCGTCAGTAGGAGAGTTGATTTCTACTTACGTGTTGGGTGGGTTGAGAGACCAGGGGATCACATAAACACCTTTGATCCTCCCTCAACTCAAGGTAAGACACCTCATCCTCCACTATCTGCACAACATCGTGGTAGCAGAGTGGAAGGAAGGTCACATAGGCCATTGCAGCCACAATCATCTATGGCTTGCTTGTACAAATACTTACGTGTTACGTTCTACTGGTTGATATAATAATTCAGTCACGATTTCTCTCTTTTGGTCCACGTCTACTCTCAACAATCTTTAAGAGGTGCGATCACGAATCAGTCTTTCTTCTCGTTTAATTCTAGCTAGTCTTTTCTTTGGAAACTATGAGGGCCCTTAAGCATTTCAACATTTTTATTCGAGTTCACCCATCTCGAGCTCAACGGTCGGCAGAAAAAAAAGATGTAACACCGGTTAAGTAGATCCCGGAGCAAGTGCCCACGGCCTGGCTGAGCTAGTCATGGCTAAGGTACTGCCGGCCACCGCGACGGTCGACGGAGATCTCTCCCGAAGCCTAGGCGAGCTATCCGCGTGCGTCCGATCGGCGGCGATCCGATCGCCGTCCCGTCGACGGCCACGTTTTTCTCACGGGGTATTTTTACCATTCCTTTGGATTCACTTTCCTTTATCGTGCCACACGGGCACCCACCTTCAGCTTTGGCTACTAGGCTCAACGATCCCAGTAAGATATACTAGTCATCTCATCTTTAACACTGGCTTCTAGGCCCAACTTTTTATCATTCAATGACGGACACCCAGTCTCGAAAAGGCTGAAGACCTCATCAATTTCAAGAAAGAAGATTCTTCCTCAGGCCACCAGGACGTTTTGGCGCGTGCAGGTGCACGGATGCTAGTCCTTTACAAAACAACAACTCCAATACAGATTCCCTGTTGGAGCTACGTGGGAAGCAGCAGAGCCAGTACATCCTATATTCGCCAGCAGCAGCATCAGATCCGGCTTATGTATATATATATATATATCAGTGTATTTAAGGAACCAAAAAGTGTTTTTTTTTTGAAAACCATTATAAGCCAGGTAACAAAAATTATTTAATTTTTATTCTTATCCGTGTTCTGAGTCGGAGCAGTAAGCTCATACCACGCCACCACACATATTTCACGGATCTTTATCGTTGATCCACGTTGCGATCGCCGCTGCGGTTAACGCAAGCGACCAACGCAAGACAACCACGGACGGTGGTTTTAAATCTTGATTTTGTTTATACGTGCTGAACTATAGTGCGAGGACCTCACGCCTCCTCCACCCACTTGCATGAGCAGAATTTTACTATGCAAAAACATATATTTTATAATATTTAAGAATATATAGTATATTTTTTATCCTATCTTTGAAGTGCATTGGTGCCAACAGTGCGCATGAAATGTGAGATAATTACCTTTATTTGAATTGAGCAATAGTATAATTCGTGTCTTCGAAATAATTGTTTTACGTGTTTTTGTGTTGAAATCGAAATTCAGAGTTGACGGGAGTTTAATCCGATAATATTATATCGCGAGTTCAGAGTTTTGACGTGGATAATATAGATTCGGTAACACGCTCTTTTGTTCGTACGCGCTACGCGAATCATTGACCGTCGATGTGACCAAGGAACAGTGTTGGACCGTATCAATTAAGATCCTTCGGATATCGTATAGTCCTCTATAGCGATCAGCTTTCGTAGCTACTAGCTACACACAATATACTCACTCGGTCTTCGTGAAAAAATTGTTTTTTTTTTATTATAGCGACGGTAGCGACCATTCTTATACGCTTTTCAACGCCACGTCGGTTACTTGAATTAACTTTTCTGCGGTAAATTAACACTCACTTGTACTATCTCTCACTTGAATATATACTCTCCGTTCCTTTTGTATTGATCTCGTTTTGTTTTCGTTACATATTGTCCAACGGGTCACTTCTTTTGAGCGCGATACAAATTTATCCTTTTTTTCCGCACCTCGTATCGTTGACCGATACGATCATGACAATTGTTTATCAATTAACGAAAGAACTCGCGCTTAGATAGATAGGCATTTGCATTAATTCGTCAGCATTTGCTCAATAGCTTAAGGAAGCTAGTTAAAGCAGAGCAAACATATGAAAGTATAGTGCTGATAGAAACTATATCAATATAAACATACTTATATTATACCCTTAACATTTCACAGGAACTTTCAGGAGTGCACTTCCGGAACGATGCTAAGTGAATCTGTGGGATTTTAACTACCCTATTGGTAGAAATCTCATTTTTTAAATCATATTATATTGAATATACTATATTATATTGAACATTTCACTATATTGACATATATATTTGCGATCGATTATGTATATGAAGCCGAACTGGATTCATGTAAATATGGTACCTTTTTGATACTGTTGACTCTTATTTTGTTTTCTATGAATTTACATGAATTTTGATAGGAATATTTCACGTTTCATAGTTCCTTAACCTTTATATTAGTATATAAGCAGAAATTTAACAGATGATTAAGCTTAAGTAGCGCACGTGAGAAAGCGCAATTGAATAATTTTCTTTAATCTTTTGAATAAAACTGGGTTTAAAATAGTTTAATATGTTAATAGTAAAAGATTGAGCGTAGAATAAAGAAAAGATATAGTGAGATCCCTTTCAAATTTACGTATTAACTTAATTAAGCTTACTACCTTACGATTTTAAGATATAATTTGATAATTTAATAAATAATACAAATAGTTATAACGACTTCCGAAATTCTTGTAGTTAAACTTATTTCTTTGGTATTTTGTTTTTTTTTTGGAGATACTATAGAGTTTTCAGGATGGCTGTTTAAGTTATTAATAGGGAGGGTGGTAGCTCTCGCAAACCCTTCGGGCGAAATAAAGTGTTGTGTGTTTTGAGGATGTAATATGGTATAACTTCGAATAGAAATTCTTGTAGTTAAACTTATTTCTTTGGTATTTTTTTTTTTTTTTGGAGATACTATAGAGTTTTCAGGATGGCTGTTTAAGTTATTAATAGGGAGGGTGGTAGCTCTCGCAAACCCTTCGGGCGTAATAAAGTGTTGTGTGTTTTGAGGATGTAATATGGTATAACTTCGAATAGAGTTAGTTTTCGACGTTGGGTACCATGTTATAAGTAGAGTAAAGATTTAAGCAAGCGATTTTAACGCTTGTTTATTATATCAGGGGCTGCCCATAATCAGTTATGAGTCATGGGGACTCAAGGGGTTCAGGGTCAGCCAAATGACGAGGACAGAAGAGTTGATTTCTGCGATCGTTTTGGGTGGGTTGTGAGACCAGGAGGATCTGTTTACCACCTAAGATCCTCCCTCCCCACATAGTTAGACACCTCTACTTCCACCTCTTGCACATCATCGTGGCAGCAGGACAGCGGAAGTTAATAATACGCCACAGCAGTCACGTACATCTATGATTTGCTTGCGATTAAATACTTACGTGTCGCATTCGTTGGGTCGGTAAAATAGTTCAACCTTGAAGTTTTTACTTCTTCTTTACGTCTTCAATCATTGAATAAGGAGGTGCGAACTGGAATCAGCTTATCTATCTAATCAATTCTAGTACATCTTTGCTTCAATGATTATGAGGGCCCTTAGGCATTATAAAATTTATAATTCGAACTTACACATCATAAGTTCATCGGTCGGCAGGGAAAAAAAAGAGGTAACACCGGTCAAGTAGATCTCGGAGCAAGTGCCCACGGCCTGGCTCAGCTGGTTGCGGCTAGGGTACTGCCGGCCACCGCGACGGTCGATCTCGACCATGGTTCTACGTTGTCGCATGCCGTTCTCGCTGATTGTCTTTATCGACGGTTGATGAGAAAAGGGGCGTTGCCGGCATAGGATCGCTTCCATTCCTTCTATACAGGAATAAGTAGCCGTAGCTAGAGTAGAGAGTGCGATCTGGAGTAAAGACTCTGGAAGAGTGCGTACTGAACCAAAATTTCCCGCACTTCAGTGCTAGTTACGAGCTTGAGGGTTTAAGTAGAGTCCATGGTCTTTGGTGTAGTCTACTACACGATATTACTACGAAGAGAACATCTAAGATTTGTAGTGGATAGGCGCGGACATACTAGCAGGTACCCTCTAGGCTGTTCTACGGTGCTTTGTAGTCAGAACCAAGGTTCGCTGTTAGATGGTTCGTGCTTCTGTGATGGGGATGGATAGAGAATTTGAAGGAGGGTAGGAAAGTAGGAAGGGCAGGGTGCCGTGTTCATGGACTGCAAGTATGTTTGATACAGGGGTGCTAGGTTAACCCGATACACGGATGATGGACGATGGAGATGCAGTGCCTTGATATAGGAGTCAAGGGTGTATGGGGTGCTTGTCCCTTCCTGCTTCCTCTCTGGTTTGCGTTGTTGGTAGGCATTGGGTTTGAATTCTGGATATCCATGGGATGTTCGGTGTGGATTTGAATGTCTATTGACAATTACAAGTGGTGAGTAAAAATTCCCTTTTTAAAATTATCGTGCACCTAATTTCCGACACAGAACGATCTGAAACAGAAATGGAGATGTCCCAAAAATATTTGCCACCAAGTTCCAATGAGACTGGCCTCGCAGGACCAAATTTAATAAATTCCACACCCTTCTTCGGTCAACACTTTATGCCTAATCCTGCGAGAAAATTCTTGATTACTTTGATAAGGAGAAAACCTATAGAATGAAAAAATAGCGCCCAAAGCTCGAGCCAAATCAGCCACAACACCGCAGGTTCAATCAACTATTCAATTTATCGATCCTCCATTTAAAACCTCATCCAATCGTCCGACTACTCATCTGAAACTCAAGTTCCAGAAGAAGATACACTGGCATTCGCACAAGAAACTTCCAGGACTAGTTCTAGAAGGTAAATCCAAAACTCTCTTATACTGTCCCACAAATCTTGAATCTCACAAAGAACATTTAAACGGTAATTGCTTCCACTTGACGCGGGAGTATTTCTTTGAGAAGGTCGCTCCAGTTACACAGTATTTACAATATATTTTTTATTTTATTTATTTAATAAAAAGTTTATTTTTTTTGATACAATATGAGATCAGTTATTCCTGCTCCCGCTGTTATGGGTGTTAATTTTGTAATTGCGATAAAAGAGAAGCTATCTCAAGAACTCTACTTTCTCTAGTTCAAAAAACATACAGAACCAAGACGTAGATTTCTATTATTCGATAGTTGAGGCTAAACACTCCTGAATTATCCTTGTGGTTTTGATATTGCTCGACGACTCAGCATACCAGAGTGAATCCAATACCAATTTGGTTGTGTCTTGATTAACCAAAAAAGTGTACTTTGTTCTGATTCTGACACATTTTCCATAGTTCTTAACTTGCATAACCTTTTCGGCAGGATGGTTAATTCGAAATGATCCTCTACGATGGCTTGAGCAAAGTCACGTTTGAAAACATCGTTCTCTTCGTCCAGATAGAAAGCACTAAGATATTTATAAATATATAATTCTATTTCCGTTTTTCCACATAAAATTCACACAATGCAAAAAAAACCAAACAAAATTTGACGCTTGAGAAATGTCAAATTTTCGTAGTATGTGTGCAAATGTGTGTTAAACCTCAATTTAAAATGAGATTTCATTTGGGAGGTAAGATTTGATCTGACACCACAAAAAGATATGATCTATGCCCAAACGAAAAACACTTTTTGATGTAGTATTAGTAGTAGTATAACTTTATTGAGATTTTTTTCCAGGGTACATTTACATTTCATTAATTATAAATTAACACAGTATTAATATATATATTTGACGACTTAGAATTGGCCAGGCTACACAATTTATATTTATTTGTTGTTTAATTATATTAAGACAACTCTGATTTTAGGCAAATAACTAATTACTTTAGGCGTTTTTCTTTTTACATTCAGAAATGAGCTCTGAACAGAGTTCGAGTATATCGAGCTCGCTCTGAACGTCCTCTGAACAAATTGTGTTCAGAGCGCTCTTAACTATTAATGAAACGAATTTAATATTCCATTAATTTCCTCTTCTCATGCCACTTGGAAAACCTGAAAACAATTTTTTTTTAACATTTAAAATACCTTCGGCGGCCATTTTAACTGTTTTTAATTTCAGCCGCCGCTAAAAAGTTATTTTTATCAATTGAATTGGTTTGGAAGCGTCTCACTTGTGACGTTTATATTTTTGTTCAGCTTTTGCTCAGTCTGCCCCATCTATTTATTTGGAGCTCGTAGCGCACTCTGAACGCACTCTGAAGGAAAAAAGAAATACGAATTCTTAGCTCTGAACACTCTGAAGCAAAAAAGAAACACTAATTTTTTTTTGACAACTCAGGCTCTGCTGTGAACTAAAAAAGAAAAACGCCTTTTATAAACATATTTGAAGCACGAGTATTAAATATGTGTTCACTCAAAAAGACCATGCTGTTTACAATGAGAAAGAATGACTTAACCTAATGTGAAAGCGGATAGTAAAAGAGAGATAGAAATATAAACACAAAAACTTAAAACTAAGAACACAAAAATTGTATGTACCTACATGAGAGAGGCATACAGATATTTTTTTTATTTATTATATATTTTTCTCTTTTTTGTTTTCACTTTTTTTTATGTGATTAAGATTAGTTTGACAGTTTAGTTACATCTATAAATAATAGGAACAATGAAAATTTAAAATTTTTAAAAGGAGCTGTTTTGTAATATTGTTATTCTCACCTTGCAATTAATTCAAATTAACGTTCATAAAATGCATTCTTTAATTAATGAAATTGAATTGTAATTGCCTTTTTTCTTTTAGTGATCACTATGTTAATCAATCTATTCTAACTTTAATTTGTATTGTAAATCCAATTTCAACCTCACTGTACTTGCGGTTTCAGTTTTGAGTGGTTTTTGTTTTAATTAGATAACGCTATCATTTCTTGCTTTTTAATCGCATGCGTGCGGTACTTTATTTAATTTAAGAGAGTTCACTGGAAAACCACAGGTGCAGTGGGTTGAGTTTGAGTTCTTTGGCTGTCACTTGGATTTTAGTCACAGCAGAGAACGGACCAACCTGATAAGCTTGGTGAGGTGTTTTAGAATAAAAAAAACCATTCTGTGCATTTATGATGTCTTTTTTTTTGCATTGAATATTTTTTTCTTTTTCTTCAAAGTTGGTTTATTAATATGTTTTGAAGAACATAATTAATTAGTTTCAAAACATAAAGTGGTCCTTCGAGCCGGATTCAATTAAATGATAAACTGAACCGGAATTTAGTAAATACAAGAATTAAAGAACTAATTTGTGATTCGGTGATAATTTCTCTGAACCTTTCCTTCATTCGTAGCGGTGTGTGTAGTCCAAAGAAGTCACAAGACATTAAAATATTTCGATTTTTCAATTAATTAGATCGATTAAAATCAGGACAATGAACTCACTTAAATTAAAATCGGTAATGCTTAAGGTCGATTAACTCGTGCGGCAACTTTTGTAGAAAGCATCGTTGAATCTACGACCCTTGAGTTACTTGAAATTAAATTCGACAAAGTCGAAACCGCATGGGAAGAATTCTCTTCATTATATGATAAACTTTTTGACCTGCTAGGAGAAGATGACGACGCTACCGATCTTGAAACGGAATTTGGGGAATATGAAACCAAATATTTCACTGCTTGTTGGCATCTTACTAAAGCAATTCGTTTAAGAAAAGTCGCTGAACCATGTGCAAAAAACGTTGAAAAGTCTGTCGTGGATCAATTTGCAAAACAGCAATCCTCCTTCCTAGAAAAACTAAATCCATTTAGAGACAATCATTCTTCAAATGTGTAACGTAAAAATATGAAGAAATTTTTTATTTTATTAAATAAATTAATAAAAGAAGAATGTATCTATACACCACCTGCAACTGTCAATAGTCATCAGCATCTAAACCCAAATATCCTATGGATACCCGAGGTCCAAACCAATGCCCACCAACAACACAAGCCGAAGAGGCAGCAGGAAGAGACAAGCATCCCCTACATCCTTGACTCCTATACCAAGGAACAGCATCTTCATCGTCCACCGTTCGCGTATCGGTGTATGTAGCATCCCTAGTTCAGAAATACTTACACTTCGCTAACACGGCCTCCTGCTCTTACTACCCCTCTCCCCATTCTTCAAAATTTCCTATCCATCCCGATCACAGAAGCGCGAACCATCCACCAGCCTGCCATAGGTACTGACTACAAAGTCCCGTAGAACAGCCTAGAGGGTACCTGACGGCATGTTCGCGCCTATCCGCTACAAGTAAAAGATGTTCCTCTCGTAGCCCCTATAAACCGTAGCCTACACCTGAAAACTAAGGACCCTACTTAAATCCCTCATGATTGTACCTTGACCTGATATGCTATCGCAACAGATCTCAAATAAAATTCCCAGAGATTCCACTCCAGCTCGCACCTGTAAGTCTATATACAATCACGTGTTTCTGTGCCAATGGGATGGAAGCAACCCTATGCCGGCAACGCCCCCTTTCTAATTAACTATTTGTTGAGAATAACTACCCAGAACGGCATGCGACAACGTAGTGTCATGGTTGAGATCGACCGTCGCGGTGGCCGGCAGTACCCTTAGCCACGAATAGATCAGCCAGGCCGCGGGCACTTGCTCCGGGATCTACACAACCGGTGTTACCTCTTATTTTCCACTGTCCACCGTTGAATTCAAGATGTGCGAATTCGAATAATGATGTTGAAATGCTTGATGGCCCTCATAGTCCCCAAAGAAAAGACTAATGCGAATTGAATGTAAAGGAAGGTTAGTTCATGGACGCACCACATAATAAATGTAGAGAGTGAACGTAGATTGAAAGAAAGAAATCGTGGTTGAATTATCATATCAACCCGTAGAACGCTACACGTTAGTATTTTGTATACAGGCAAACCATAGATGTTGGTGGTTGCAATGGCACCTGATACCTTCGTTCCACTCTGCTACCACGATGTTGCGCAGAAAGTGGAGGATGAGGTGTCTAACTATGAGGGGAGGGAGGATTGAAGGTGTTCGAATAATCCCCCTGGTCTCTTAACCCACCCAAAACGAAAGCAAGAACCAAATCTCCTACTATCGACCTTGGCTGTCTATTGACCTTAGAGTTCCCACGACTCATTGATTTTGTAGGCAGCCCCTTATGTAAGAAAGCAAGCAAAATCTTTGCTTGCCAATTATAACTCCTTAACTACCATAGTATCTAACACGATACTAAATCTAAGAAAGAGAAAAACCTCCAACGTTGCACTAGGGATAACTCAACTATATCCCATTTTTACTCCACCTTGTTCCGTCCGAAGATGTGGAGTGGATTACCACTCTCCCTATAAATAACTTACTCTGCCATAATAAATATCTGTAAATCCTTTCAAGAAATCTCCAAGTAGAAATAAATCAACTCAAATGCAAAATTTTCTCGAAACGTTATAACCAGTAATTTATTAGTTATAGTTCTTAGTATCTAACAGAAGAATGAAATTTTTACTTAATCTACCTTAATCTCTCTCAATTGATCAAAATTCTTTCTACACGAAAGTGAATTCTCAACTTGAAAAATATGTATATTTACTTTACTTTACGTTCTTACTAAAAGAAAATTATTCAACTGATCTTGAAGATCTGAAGAATCGTTATTCAAAGATCAAAAAAAAACTTAAAAACTACCTTAGGTTGATAAACTTTATAGTATACATGACTCGAATTAAGTGCAATCAGAAATGGATACAATAAAGTTCAATTGCTAAATGTGGAGCCCCCGCTGTAATAAAATGTTATTAATTTATAAACAAAATTTATCTTTAGGTTTTACTACGGGTGTTTCTTAAATTGGTGGCACTATACGTTCCACTTGCTATACACAATATGCATGCCAGTGTTAAGGCACATGTAACATAATGATATATGGTTACGGCTTCTTCTGCCGATAGTATATTTGTTACTAAAACAACAGTCAAAATCAGTACTCAAAAATGTTACAGATTCACAAAACCGGAACTGAAGATGTGATTCTTTTGACCACCGATATGCGCGCAACGATTTGGTAGGCGTTCGAATAAAAAGAAACTATGCCACCAGATTAGATTCCGACTATTGTTCTGGATACGCGCTAGGTTTCTATATCCACAGAAAAAAACTTTCGATTGACTCTATACGTTTTCCAAGAAATCGATTTTAACACAATAACACTTCAGGAAGTGATAGCTAACGCGGTTAAAGAAATTCCTTCCGTTAACAATGAACAATGCACAAACAAAATTAGTGTATGAGCTTTAAACTTAACACAGCACTTCTTCTTTTGTCTCATAAAATAAATTCAGATACCTGAACTCATAAGCCTAAGAATATATATAAATGTATATTCGTATCAAAGAATTGGCATGCACATATGGGGGAGGAGGCGTGAGGTCCTTCCACCCACTGAATATTTAATATGATTCAACGGCTAGCGTCACCGTCCGTGACCGACAGCGTTGAGCGTCAGGGTACGAATAAAAAAAATTATTCTTGCTCTGGTTGCGTCAATATACAATGGATAGGTGGTTCTGAGCTTAATGCTCCCACACAATTCACAACACAAATAAAATACAAATGGTTACCTGTGATATGGTACCGTAGCACCTTTTGATGTAACGATCTTTTTCTATTGATAACACTATATAAATATAATTATTCAGGATCTGGAAGCCGCTGTTGATGATAACTAATCCCACGTTGTGTTAATGATGGAACTGTTAGATGACGATACTGCTTATGGACCGGCATCTGTGAAATTTTTCACACGCACAGGCGTCCAGATATATTGCTGCGGTGGTGTTTTGTCCCGCGTTGAAATGTTGATGTATTCAGGATGCATATGTTGAGGAAGGACCGGCATCAGTGAACCTTTCACTCGCCTAGACGTCCAGCTGTGCCGATACAAATAGTTAATTGAGTCCAAATCCTCCGTTGGGGCCTACAGCCAAATCGTGACTGGGTACCCTGGTGGTTTTGGTGCTCAAACAGAAGATCTTCGATGAAGAGATGGGTGGGACATGTATATTTGTCCTTCGTGTTGCGCCGGCAGGGCGTTTCAATTTAAAATTTAGGGAATTTATATCCCAACAAAAAAAAAAGAAACGGGTGTTGAGATGGACGAACGCCAACAAAAAAAATGTGGTCGCGACCGTCGACGAGCCAACGTTCGGATCAACGTCTACGTGTCGCTCGCATAGGCGTCCGTCGAAACGCTGAATTACGCTCCGTTCTTTCGACACCCAGTAAAAGCCAGGTGTGGATAAAATCCAATCCGATCGCCCAAAGAAAAAAGGAGTTGATTGGATTGATTATGATGTACCAGTTGTACAATATGTATATTCAGTTGGATGTGTATATATATATATACAAAAATATGCGGCACAGCCACGTGTCTGAGTGGCTATAATATTCCATAGGACGGAAAGGAATTTGAGCTACTTTACTCTCCTTGCAAGGGATTCAATGTGCAGCCTCGCCTGCTCCTTCTACTGGGGTAGAAAAGTTTTTCTCGACATCCAGACGGGGGTTTTAATAATCCTAGACATGAAAAAAATGTGAATATAGCATATCTGCTATGTGACGCGGTGAGATTTTATGATTCTCGAAGCAAATTGAAGGTATTTGCTTTGAGAAACATTAAGGGTATTCACGATCTGGTGTAACTAGTCTTACATCATTGTAAAAGTGGAGAAGTGCTACGTTTTCTTGCAATACAACAACAAATATACTGGCTGTCATTTTGTTACACTTTTGCACTTTATCTATACCTCAACCCCATTGCAACAGGAAAATAAAACGGTGCAAAATTTGTACTTTTGATTTTGACATTTGTGTCAACCTGATTTTGACATTTGTGTGAGTTTTGCTACAGATTGGAAGAAGTGAGTTCACGATCTACAAGAAATACAAACAATTTCGCACTTTTACAATACTTGTTTGCACCAGATCGTGAATTCGCCTATTAACTTCATTTTTCTTACCTTCAGTTTAATGAATAATAAGGATTATATGTCTAATCCTTCTAATTGCCTTGGTAATTAGAGGATTCCTCCTCAAAAATGTGCAGCGAAACAAAATGGGGCGCGGCTCGGCTTCTTAAAAAAAACTTATGTGCTGCGGTGGTATGCTTCCTGTTCAAAGTGTATCTTCAGAATGAAATGGATTCCACACTCAAGTTTCTGGCAGACATCGTCATTTTCCAGTTGGCCAACGCCCTTCTTTCCAGGCTCTTTTCCTCTTTCCCATATTTGTTCTAGTTGTTTGTTGACGCGATAGGTGGCGTATCAAAGGAGGCATTAAAGGGGAATGTGCACTGAACAACTTTTATGTGCCAGTTGCAAATTCGCATAAGAAATAATATTAGACGTAATAATTGGATGTGGTTAGCCATTATAAGGTTCTGGTAACACTTGGTGTCAGAAATTAGGTGTTTTCCGTCTATGTGACAACGGATTATTGCTCGCAATGAATGTCATAACAATTGCGTCAAGACCATTTCTGTCAGAGAAAAAGGAGAGAAAAACGCAAACATGTCGTTATGTCACCAAACTCTTCAATAAGAAAGTGACTTGACGTGTTTCTTGACAGGGATTCTTAGTGTCAAACCACAAAAAAAAATATATGATGACTTGTTCCGTGGTGACATCTGTCAGATGACAATCAGGGGAAACGTATTAATGACACCTGCCGAATCATCAATGTATCTTTCTTTTCTAGCTTAAAGTCATTATCTGTCATCACCTTACTCACTGTTACTGGTGATGGAAGTTTCTTCGTAAAGACAGTACTGGATCGGAAATAATTATTTCAGGTTATCCCCCATCGGAGCCGGGGTTTCACTATTTTTGTAATACACCAGACCTCACGACTTCTCGGGTGTCAGTTCACTTGACTTCCGAGTATGATGGGGCGCATTAGCGAAATTTCGAGTGTCACACGGAGTTCATAACGCGTAGTATCGGCTTAGCAAATATGGAAAATTACTCGGCCGCATCGACTATTTTTTTCCGTAGTGTTACCTGACGGCTAATTGTCACTTATCATAGTGCTTGACATTTTCTATGCCACCGATAACTCTGCCTTAATACTCGAAGAAGTGTGAACACTACAAAAAAAAAATTTTGGTGTGAGCTGAGTACAATTCGAAGCAAGTATGTGTCCGGTTCATTTTTTTATTTTGTGAAGGGAGGTACCCTTCCAACACTCATTGGAATGTGAACATTCTGGAAACTGCTTTTGCCTGGGGAAATGTGGATTCCGACTTGGATGTGGAATCTGAATATACAAGATGGATTCCTTTTTGTGGAACTATCTGTCATTGGAACTTATTGAATGCGTTCAGCATGTCGCGAGTAATACTGAAGTCTCGCTGGTAGATGGCAGCAGTGGCGTTTACTCTATGCCAATGACTGGCGAGAAAGTTTTCCCTACAAAGCTTGGAATTTCGACTAAGTCCACTTAGTCTAATTTCCAAGAAAAAGGAGAACTTCTCGCAAGATAACTCTTTTGTATGGGGATTCTCTCACTCTTCGTATCGTAAAGACACTGCGACTCTTTAACGTCTAGTCGGTCGAAGACAAAGAAAATTTTTGTAAGATGAGTTTCCTTACGAAGTTCGAGTACTCTTTGGAATAACTGAAAATATTGTAGAGTACAAAAAAAAAGGATTACTGAGATTTCCAACCAAGAGTCTCATGCACAGCTGAGAGCCATGCATACGTTATAGTTAATAGCAGGATATTAAGTACTATAAGTACTCGCATGTAAATTCTGGTAAAAATGTTTAATATTTCGAAAGATCGAAATATCAAAATAATTGTTCAAGTTTGGAATATGTTTGCAATTCAAGGGTACTATCTTTTCAAGTCTTTCGTATGACATGTCGACTTGTTACCTCGCCGGTCTTCAACTTCATATAGATTGTTTCCGATTACTTGACTTACACGAACTTTAACAAACTTCGGACATAACTTCGCGCTCAGATGCATACCTTGAACGTTATACTCCTACTCCGAAGGTTGTAATTCTTCTCGTAGGCTTCATGGGTTTTTATTAATGCTTGTTTTAAATAAGAATGGATGATGTTCATCTTAGCAACTTTGGGGAGCCAATCTATCTCCGAACAGTTCAGTCCATTCCACTCTCTTAGAAGGCGATAATCTGCCCCGTGCTCTATCATTCGCTGTCCGAATAAGGTTTCGTATGGGGACATCGAGAGAGTTGAATGCACCGTCGTGCGTAAGGCACTACTGATCGAAGACAGATGGGCGTCCCAATCTGTTTGTCGAGGATTGACGTATGACCGAATGGCCGCCAAAATTGGACGGTTCACTCGTTCACTAGCATTAGACTGGGGAGCATACACTGCTGTTCGGTAGTGTTTGACCCCGAAAACATCCATGAGTTTTTGGAACTCCTTCCCAACAAATTGTGTACCGTTATCAGAGAGAATGCTCTCTGGTACTCCGTAAATCAGAAACACTTCATCTTTCAGGAACTTGACCGCGCTCGCGGCTGTAGCCTTGCGTAGTGGTTTGATGAAGTTGATCAGTTGATCTAACACGATGACGATGTAGGCATTTCCGGATCTTGATCTTGGGTACGGCCCGAGAAAGTCAACATATAGATGTTGAAACGGAATACCAACCTCGAAACTGTTTCCCATCTCAGCCCTTAACGTCATGTTAGCTGCTTTACTGGTCTTGCAGGTCTCACACCGGTCTACGTATAGTTTGACTTGCGTGTACATACCTGGCCAGTAGAATCTATCTTTCAATCTATAAATCTTCAATCTTCACCACCCCACCATGCGAAGCACGCGGCGGATTGTGAGCCAACGAGATCAACAACTCTGTCATCTCTGAGGGGACCCACAACTTCCAAGTTAGATCGTCGGCCAAGGGATTACCAACCGCATGTTTAGTGCGTTTGTATATGTACCCTTCCGACACTTTGAGGTCAGGTAGACGCTCCTGCTCCTTCCTGATATGACTGATGATATCAAGATAACCTTCAGACTTAAAGGACGGATCCTCAAGATCGATGTGGAGTATCTCCGAGGTTCCAATCTGTGGAAGACATGAAAGGAAAGCTGACACTGTCAACTCATCGTCTGCATATGCTCTGGATAAAGCATCCGGCACGACATTCAATGTTCCCTTTCTATGCTCTACCATAAAATCGAAGCCTTGGAGACGCATACTCCACCTCGCTAATCTTCCGGTTGGATCTTTTATGGTCATCAGCCATTTCAGGCTGGAATGGTCCGTTATAACGCGAAAATGGTATCCCTCAACGTAAGATCTAAACTTCTGGATACCTTCAAAAGCTGCTAAGCACTGGCGCTCTGTCACCGAATAGTTTCTCTGTGCAACATTCAGTTTCCGGGAGAAGTAGTAAATTGGCTGCTCCGCCCCGGATTCATCTCGCTGACAGAGTACACATCCGATGCCAGTCGCGGATGCGTCGCAGAGAATGATGAATTCCTTGGAGAAGTCCGGATTGACTAGTACAGGCGCTGAAGTCAAAGCTTGCTTGATTCGCAGGAATGCTTCAATGGCTTCTGGACCTAGCTCGAAGACTTTTCCCTTCTTCAACGTCTCGGTCAAGGGTGCGGCTAGAGTGCTGAAATCCTTAACAAATCGCCGATACCAGCCTGCCATATCGAGAAATCGGCGGACTTGGCGAGTTGTGGTTGGTAAAGGGAAGCTAGTAATAGCTGTAATCTTGTCAGGATCAGCTTTCAAGCAACCCTGACCGACCTTATAACCAAGATAGTGAAGCTCATCAAAACAAAACTTCGACTTCTCGACGTTAATTATCAGTCCTGCATTCGTCAAACACTTTCCGACTATCTCCAGAGTCTCCAGGTGTTCGTCGAAATCCTTAGACACAACCAATAGATCGTCTAAGTACACAAATACTTGATCTCGTAATCCTGACGGGATTACGCGACTCATCAGATAACTCAAACTTTGTGCCGCATTACATAGACCGAAAGGCATGACCTTAAATTGGTACAGTGGTCGGCCAGGTACCGTAAAAGCGGTCTTCTCCCTCGAACTTTGCTCCAGCGGTATCTGCCAAAACGCATCCTTCAGATCCACGCTAGAAATATAACGTGTCTCTGTCAGACGTGCCAGCAGCCCCTCTATATGCGCAATCGGACTAGCATCTTTCTTGGTTACGGAGTTCACCTTCCGAAAGTCCAGACACAATCGGTTCTTACCAGGTTTGCGTACTAGCACCACTGGGAAACTCCATGCGCTGGAACTTTCCTCGATGACTCCTAACGAAAGCATACGGTCTAAATCCGCATACATAAGAGTTTGTATCGCTGGAGATACTTGATAGTACCTTTGCTTTATAGGTACGGCATCACCCGTGTCTATATAATGCTGCACTAGATTCGTTTTAGTGAGTCCATTGACTGCGAAAGAAGGAAATCTACGACCAACAGCTTCTAGTCGTTCAGACTCTTCATCATTCAACTTAATCTGGTTTGTGGGTCTTTCCTCTGGCCCACCGGTCGTAATTCCTGAAAGACCCGCAATAAGTATAGTCGTTGGCTTAATGTTGGCACGATATACAGATCTATGTCTTTTGTCACTCCTTTATATTGGATCACTGTAGTGATCACTCCTACTATGGATTGCTTGTGTCCATCGGCCGTGGACACGGTAGTCTCTACCTTCCTTATCGTAACACTTTTGCCTTTCAAATAGGGGAGTATATCGGTGCCTAAGCAACTAATGCTGGCCCCTGAATCAAGTAGACCTAAAAAACTATCTCCGAATAGACCGACCGTTACGTACGGACGTGGGTCATTTGATTCTCGGCCTTATGTTGCCGACGCTATGTTACGATAAGTAGTCCGCTTCCGATGGAAGCGCTCCCGTGTTCGTCGAATTCGTTTCGACAATTCTGGAAATGTGACTATTCTCCTACGCACTTCGTTGTAATTGCGTAGCCTTTCATGAAAAGGCTTACGATATAATGGTTCTGTTACGTTATTAACTAAATTCAATTTTGTATTTGGTTTGGGTTCTACATTCGCAATAGGGATTGTTCTACAATCATCATTATTGCTGTTCGGTAATTCATTATTAACTTTGTTCGGCTTTAAAATAGTAATCTTTAGAAGTTCAAGAGGCTTTTTCGGCTTGGACACTTGAACTCCGGGTGTGTTTAATCGGAGCGAACCCCCCCGGTTGATGGGTTGTTCCTCCTCTCGTTTCCCGCTAAGCACTTCAGACAAGTTGGACTATATGCGTCAGCTAAGCCGCAGCGGAAACAAAATACTTTATCTATCGGTTTGGCGCAATCACTGAAACTGTGGCCAAGGACTTGGCAATTCCAACATTTCTGCAACTTATGATCTCTCTGAATTGCTTCGATATTGGTGGTGGGCAATGCCACCACTAGATCCTGACAAGGCTCCTCCACGATCTCGTTGACGAACCGCCTTGCAGGTGGACGTTGTGCGTTGGGCACAAAACTCGGACGTACACTCTCATATTGAGATTGAGCTTTCTCAATAGCTCGACAATAATAAGCTAGTTGCCTTAGACTGGACGGACTGTAGGTAATGAGGAGTTCACTCATACGCCTACGGACATTTGTCTTGATAATCTCGATGAGCTCTTTTTCAGGTCTAGGAACTCGCATCCTGGAATTCAGGTGAAGAATAATATCGTAAAAATCGTTGAATGTCTCGCCATTCATCATCTTACGATCTGAGAGTTTTCTGAAGAGCTCCGTATCACTTTTTAAACTGCGGTACTGTTCTACCAAAGCAGTTTTTAACTCTTCCCACGTCGTGTGCTTGTTTCCTTTGAGGTACACCCAGTACCAAGACTCTACGGAGCCTGACACGAAGTGGTAAAAGTTCGTGGTAATATCATACCACGGCACACCATAACTACATCGAACGCAATCGAGGCGGAACAAGAAATCATCGACTGACATGTTCTTGCCGTCGAATTTTAATCCCCACTTGTGAAATGGGTGAACACGGTTCATTGAAGTCGCGTTCGAGAGGGGTGGCCTAGGTGGCGACGCAGCGGACTCGTCGTCGAAATTAAACGCATTTAAACGAGCCATGAACTCGTCTAGGTTCGAGCCTAGAGGCATTTGGGCTGGATTGACTTCCGGCAAAGGTGGCACTCTACTTGGCTCGTAATGAGGTGTAATCCGATTGGTGTCATCTACATTGATCGCCCTATAAACGGACTGAAAATGTCTGGAAGTGGCTGGTCCAGAAGGGATATTTTGGTTCACGACACGTGTAGTGTCTGGGTTGGCCAAATTAACTTGCCGTGCGACATTTTGTGTCGAAGTGGCATTAGGAGCGGCCGATGGTCTTGTAGGGGGAGCAACTGAATGA
The DNA here is from genome assembly GCA_916050605.2 of Platycheirus albimanus. Taxonomy (NCBI): domain Eukaryota; kingdom Metazoa; phylum Arthropoda; class Insecta; order Diptera; family Syrphidae; genus Platycheirus; species Platycheirus albimanus. The sequence goes on from OU696696.1 coordinate 91,406,600, forward strand.
GTAGTTTTGACCGTACGTTTCTGCAGTAGTTGAGCGACTTGATCAAGCAGTCGTGCATGACTCTTCTCTAGCTCTTCTGCCATAAATTGTCTGTCATTGGCTCTGTGCAGGTCGATAATAGCGGAAACTACTTGCTGTATATATGCAGAATGATCTGCTGCATCTTTGCGTAGTTGTTCTTCGGCTCTCGCCACTTCATCGTCGTCTACTATGACACTTCTATTAACAGTATTATCTCCTGCTTGGTTCTCGTCTTGACTGCCTTCGTCATCGGAGTGACTCTCAACAATATCGTTCTGGTTACGACCAGGTTTAGGCTTTGAACCCCCAGGAGCCATTGCGACAAATTCCTTGTACTTTGTAAGATAAGTACTTCTAACTGTTCGTTTAGGTCTTGAGCTGTTCATTCAATCGCAACAGAAAGGAAATCGGATAAACCGCGCCAAACGCGTAAATCAAGGGTTCAAAAAAAAAGATAATTATATTGTAGTCCGTGAGTAATTCCATTGTATATATAAACTATAGTACTATCACCTTAGTTGCGCCATCTATCGACGAAAAACTAAGCTCGAGAATAATATGGGAAGCAACAACAACAATTAAAATGGTGGAAATTGTTGATGTTGCTTCCCATATTATTCTCGAGCTTAGTTTTTTGTCGATAGATGGCGCACCTCAAGTGGGAATACTATAGTTAGAATTATAACAAAATATGTATCTCATATGGCGGTATTCAAGGTGAAGTATGAATTTGGGTTTGAAAGGTGTTTCCGCGGCGTTGAGTCGAGAGTGTCAAGCAAAATACAACGGTCGTTTGAATAATTTGTAGTCTGAAGAATAAGAAATATAACAAGCAAAATAAAACGGTCGTTTGAATAATTTGTAGTCTGAAGAATAAGAAATATAACAATTGGCGCAGCCGGTATTGAATTTGTTCCTTCGGTTCGGACATGGTTGATCTGAAAATTTTTAATTCCAGTGAAAAAAAAAATAAACTTTACACAAATTAATTCCAAAAAAGGTATACTTTCTGTTCTTCAAACAAAAAGGAATAAGAAATAATCATTTTAATTTGAATAAAGTTCATTTAAACCGCTTGAAATACGCACTGCCTATTTACAAAGTTGTTTTTTTTTTCTCTTAAGTGAAAAGTGAGAAAATTAAATGTTATGAATAACAACACCGGGTTAAAAATCTTACAAAATTTTACTAAAATAGTAATCTTTGAATAAAAAAAAAAACCAAAAAAAAGAAGAAAATTTTACAAATAAGTTATTTGGCAAAAAAAAAAAAAAAAAAAAAAAAATTCTATTCATCGACTTTTTGCTGTAGATGTCTGAAAACACAATAACAACACCAACAACAACAACACCAACAACAACAACACCAACAACAACAACAACAAATCCATCAACAACAACAACAGAAGCACCAACGTCATCAACCTGGGCAGGATTAAATATTTTGCGAAGCGGAAAATTAAGATTTAATCAACAAGTAAGTCTAGAACAATATTTAAGTTTATTAAAGGAGAAAGCGCAAGAGACAAATAATTTGACAATTCCCCAACTGGATGTCCTTGATAGGGCACTAAAAAATAAAAGGGAAGAACGCTTTAAGAAAGTACAAGCGTTCGAAAAAAGTACAGAAGAATTTAAAAAAGAATTAGCCGAATTTAATTGTCACTCGCGCTCGCTCGAAACTATTAACAATACAATTACCAACGAAACAAATTGTGGAATTGATTCGATTTTGAAAGAAACAGGGGGTGAGATATTTTTAAATTCTGAAACTGATTCAATTTCAAAAGAATCTGAGGCGGAAAAATTCTTAAATTGGTTGAGTATTTCACTTACGGAATCCGAAAACAGTCTGATATACGAATCCAAAATGTCGGTTGATTGCGCAAAAGTGGCAAAATTAGTATCCCAAATGGTACCAATCTTTAATGGGGAAATAAACTCTTGCACAACAAGAGACTTACAGACATTCCTGGGCTGTTGCAAAAGGGTCATAAGTTGTTTGTCAGAGGCAGAAAAGGCAACTTTCCTCGAAGTTTTCCCAACAAGACTAAGGGGTGAGGCATACCAACTGATTGCCTCAAACACGTTAACATCTTTTGAAGAAGCCGAAAGGCTTCTTAACCAAGCTTACCTTCCCAGGGAAACATATGAGGGCCTAGTTAACCAATTAATAACTATGCGACAATCTCCATTAGAAACTCTCTCGTCATTTATCCATAGGATAAAATACAGGAGAGCACTCTGCAAGGAGGCCGCAGGCCATAAATATGAAGAAGAGGCAGTTCCAGCTGTGGTAGCACAGCTGGAAGACTTTGCCAAAAGCACGTTAAAAGGGGGTGTAGCAAATCCTCACCTCTGTCAATATCTTCTAACAATAGGCGAACAACCTTTTGAAGATATTGTACAGAAGGCTCTGGATATGGAACGACTCCAACAAATGGCCTTCCATACGCAATTCAATGCGTATGCAAATGCAACATTACCAACCATCCCTAATAATCTGACACAATTCAATGCGTATACAAACGCAATGGTTCCCCCCATCCCTAACAATCTGACCCAGGGTTTTAATCTTTTAAATAACAATCAAAACTTTCCGAATCCCACATATAACTACATTGACACAAAAAACAACCTCTCGATCCCCAATAATGATCAACAAGTGGTCAACCCACTCACCCAGACCCAAGTTCCTGCTCAACGCAGCCAAAACCTCAACAGAAGTTTAGTTGAGGACGTGATATGTAATTACTGCAAAGTAAAGGGTCATACCTATACGGACTGTGTGACGAGGAAGAATACACCTTTCTGTACCTTATGCAAATTGCGTAATCACGATGCGAAGGATTGCAAGAGAGCGCTCACTAACAACGTTGAGTCACAAAGAAATCCTTTTAGGGATCGGGGCCCTGAAAGAACTCTTAATAACCAAAGAAGTCCAAACCCCCCAAGGGTTTACAATATAAGAAAAATGTGTGACTTCTGCGGGCGTTGGAATCACGAGGTTTCGCAGTGCCGTCAAAAAATTAGATGGGAATCTCTTGAATCGGATTCGGGAAACTCCCAACGGTCGGGCCAAAAATCCCCAACCCGACAACATTAAAAACAAAAACCAGTAAAGGGTGTTCTCAGCCATCCACAACATGTATCATTTCGGTTGATTTACCTTTAGATATAAGCCTTAACGGTAACGTAAAATTATTAGTGGATACGGGTGCTGAGATAAGCTTATTAAAAGAAAACCAAATCAAAAAAAAATTAACATAAATGAAGATAAAGCGTGTACTTTACAAACGCCATATGGCACAGGAAAAACAATAGGAAGTTGCCAGGGAAACATTGACCTTAAAACAAAAATTCCTTGTAACTTCCAAGTTGTTCAAGGTACATTTGCTCTAGATGAAGACGGAATTCTAGGAAATGATTTTCTATCAAAAAATTGCAATATTGAAGGCCCAAACAAGCAATTAAAATTTCCATGTACAGAAACCAATCAACAAGATTTTAGTATCCAACTTAACTCAATAAATACAAATAAAGTGACAACTGAACAAGGTCAAACACAAAACTACTGTACACGGGCAATCGAAGTGGGATCCCATCCACAGAAATCTAAAAAAATCTTTGGTGGTATTCTCAAGGCTCCTTCTAAGGAAGCTGGTTGCAAAACCTCACCTACAGTAGTGGGCGAGTCAAAATATGTTGTGTTCCCAAAACCTGTCTGTATCCCTGCAAGATCGCAGAAACTAATAACAATCCCGGTCTCTATAAGAGAGGAAATGATCTGTCTAAACCAAGATATAGGTGAAGGGGTCTTCCTCGCCAACGGTTTATTGTCCCCCGGCCCAACTGGGTTAATAAGTGTGCTTAACGCAAAAACTGAACCTGTTAGCATTGCCGCAATAAATCTTCAATTAGTTCCTTTAAATCAATATGCGATAGTACTTCTTGAATATCACAACAAAAATTCAGAGTACTCAGAAGCTAAAAAAATCCAACATTTAATATCGCGGGGCGATGACATAAATTTTCGTACCAAGCAGTTGGAGGTGGAACTTAAGATTGCACAAAACCTTAGTTTCCAAGAAAAGCAATCAATAACAGAACTCTGCAATGAGTTCTCAGATATTTTCCACTTAAGAGGGGATAAACTTTCATACACAGAAGCTGTTACTCATGAAATTCCTTTGACGCAAGATCAGGGCTCTATAAACCAAAAAATTTATAGGTTTCCTGAAGCCCAAAGACAAATTATTAATGACCAGCTTAAGGAAATGTTAGAAAATGACGTAGTCCAGCCGAGTAAAAGTCCATGGAACTCGCCTCTATTAGTAGTTCCCAAAAAGACGGGACCAAATGGTGAAAGAAGGTGGCGAGTAGTGGTTGATTTCCGGAAATTAAACGAAAAAACCATTGGCGACGCTTACCCACTTCCTCGAATAGAGGACATATTAGATCAACTCGGCCATTCACGTTATTTTTCAACACTCGACCTTGCCAGTGGCTATCACCAAGTTTTGGTTGAGCCTAAAGATCGAGCAAAAACGGCTTTTAGTACCAATTACGGACACTATGAGTTCGTACGCATGCCTTTCGGGCTAAAGGGAGCCCCTGCTACATTTCAACGTCTGATGAACTATGTCCTCACTGGATTACAGGGTCTTGAATGTTTCGTTTACCTGGACGACATAGTCATCTATGGAAAGAACCTGGAAGACCATAATAGTAAACTCAGAAAGGTGTTTCATAAGTTAAGAATGCACAACCTCAAACTGCAACCAGAAAAGTGTAGATTCTTACAAAAAGAAGTTGTGTACTTAGGACATATATGTTCTGAACAGGGAGCACACCCAGACCCTGGCAAGATAGCTTGTGTACAGGAGTTTCCAGTTCCGCATTCGACCAAACAGGTGCAGTCTTTCTTAGGGTTAGCTAATTACTACCGGAAATTTATTCCCAATTTTTCTCCTCAGAAAAGACGTTAAATTCACTTGGTCAGAAAAATGTCAAATTGCATTCCAACATATTAAAAATCTTTTAGTCTCGCCACCCCTTCTTAACTACCCCGATTTTAGCAAGGATTTTAACCTAACAACTGATGCAAGTGGTGAAGCACTTGGAGCGGTTTTGTCCCAAGGAGACGTGGGTAAAGATCGGCCCATTGCTTATGCTAGCCGGACGCTGAATAAGTCGGAACGTAATTACTCCATTAAAATTATATAAGTAAAAATTCCTTTATTGACTACAAACACACGAAAATAGAAAAATAAAAATGAAACACGAAAGAATTTACTTTTTTATTTTTTTATTTTATTCGTCGAATGCATTTCGGGCTGGCCTGCAGCTCATCATCAGCGACTCACAATCGATACTAACAATAACAATCAAACAAAGTTGTCAAAAGAAAATTATGTATAACAAAAACAAAACAATACAAATAACATTAAAATCAACTCTTTTACTTTTTCATTTACGCTAATGCAAATAAGGGAGACAAGATGTTTCCATTATCTGTGTTCATCACATTCTTGGTTTTAAAAATTAAAAGGGACTCAAATGCATCGAGCTTTCTTTGGTTGTGTACGTTCTTAAGTAACCGAACACTCTCTTCAAACGGTCCGATGTTGTGTGGTGGTTCGTTGTTATCACAAGAAGCAAAGACATGTGCAGCAACTGATGATCGATTAATTTGTTTATTTTTAATGCAACTCATGTGTTCTTTGAACCTTGTTTTGATGTTCCGTTTCGTCTGTCCTATATATTTTTTATCGCAGTCTTTACAGCTGATTTCATAAATTCCACTTTTACCGCTTGTGGGTGTAGCATCTTTAGTTGAGCCTAGAATATTCTTTAGCTTTCCATTGTTGTTGTAAACTATGTGTACGTTTTCTTTTTCTAGTATTTTTCGAAGTTTGTTTGTTATTGTTGGGATGTAAGAGAATGATACACGAAATTTTGTTGTTGCTTCTTTTTGGCTAAAAAGGGTTGAAATATTGGTTTTCCTTATGCGGTTTGATTGTTTTCTTACAATTCTTTCTACCACTGATTTCTCAAAACCATTTACATCTGCCAAATGAACTATGAAATCAAACTCTTTTTTGAAGCTTGAAATCGAAAGCGGTAGTTTACATAGTCGGTAGGCCATAGAATGAAATGCTGCGATTTTGTGTTGATAAGAACAAAATGAATCTCTTGTGATGTAGCGATCTGTAGCGGTGTCCTTTCTGAAGACTTCGAATTCTATTTTCTTATTTCGTTTTTAGCACAAGACATCTAAAAAAGGAATACAATTTTGGTGGTCTTCTTCTTCAAACGTGAACTTGATGCTTTCATATCTGTTGTTTAGCAGGTTTAAAGTTTCGTTTATCATGTTCTTTTTAATAATGCTAAAAACGTCGTCCACATATCTTAGCCAAATCCTTGGTAGTAATCCTTCGTTCTTTAGGTCCATTTCAAATTTGGACATGAATGCTTCTGCGATGAGCGGTGATAAAGGATTTCCCATGCTAGTTCCATTATCGTTTTTGTAAAATGTATCACGAAAAACAAAACAATTGTGGGACATGCATACTTTGGCTGCTTTCAGGAATATATTCTTTTTTCTTTCTTCTATATTTTTTGTTTCCAGGTGTAATTTAAGTGATTCTAAAGCAATATCAACTGGAATACTTGGGAAAAGTGCTTGAACATCAAATGAGACCATTGTTTCGTCATCATGAAGGTTAATATCTTTCACTCTTTCAACAAAATCAAAGGTGTTCATAACGCTTGCACTCTCAAATCTTCCATACTTCTTTAATTCATCAACCAACCATTTTGAGACATTTACGAGAGGGGAGTTTACGTTTGATACAATTTTTCGCATCTTCTCACCTGGCTTATGGATCTTTGGCAAGCCATACATCTTTGGAACTTCTGGATTCGAAATAAAAAATTTAAATTTATTGATATTAAACGCTTCACAGATTTCTTTGATGATTCCTTTAGCATCGTCTATCATTTTATTTAACGGTGACTTTTTCATGATCGTGAAACCGTCTTCGGTTATTGATTTCTCCATCCGTCCTTCGTAGTCCATTTTGTCCAAAATAACTATGTTGTTACCTTTGTCTGCTTTCATGTAATACACGTCTTTTTCTTTAAGTTTTTTTAATATTTTATTATATTTTTGTTGTTCTTTTGAAGTTTTAGTTGATTTTACTTTTTTGATAACATTTTTTGCCACTTTTCGAATTTTATCTTTGGATTCGTTCGATTTAAATTGGATCGCTGATTCGATATCCACTATAGCTTGTCCAATGTTGGTTCTGTTCATATCTGGAGTGAAATTAAGTCCTTTGTTTAATAAATCAAGTTCTTCGGGTTCAAACTGGCAAGATGATTGGTTTATAACTAAATTTTGCACAGGTTTTACTGCTGTTTCTTTTAAATTAGTTTTTTGTTTTATTTTAAGATTGTTGAATTTATGATTTTGTATAATTCGTTTATTCTTAAAAGTATTATTTGAAATGTTAATAATGATATTTTGTCTTTCAATAAAATCATAAAATTCACAATCGTTCAAGTCTTTTGTCATTTCTAATTGTACTTCGTAAAGCTTTAATTGTGTGTCGTTTAATTGACCATAATGGAAGCCTATTTCACTTTTCAGCCATGATTTTTCCGCCATTTTAATTATTTTATTTGTTCTTGAATTCGAAATGTTACAGTGAATTTTAATAAATGATGGTATAACTTTTTGTTTTTTGCATTGTTTTAGAAAAATTAAATCGGCTTTTGTTCTGTTTATTTTGTTGAGTAATCGAGTGTATTGGTTCAGTTTTTGTTTGGAATACATGTTTAATTATTAAACTTTCGAATTTATTAATCAAAAGTATTGAACCAAAATTGTAGTCGAAATTTATTAAAATTATATAAGTAAAAATTCCTTTATTGACTACAAACACACGAAAATAGAAAAATAAAAATGAAACACGAAAGAATTAACTTTTTTATTTTTTTATTTTATTCGTCGAATGCATTTCGGGCTGGCCTGCAGCTCATCATCAGCGACTCACAATCGATACTAACAATAACAATCAAACAAAGTTGTCAAAAGAAAATTATGTATAACAAAAACAAAACAATACAAATAACATTAAAACTCTTTTACTTTTTCATTTACGCTAATGCAAATAAGGGAGACAAGATGTTTCCATTATCTGTGTTCATCACATTCTTGGTTTTAAAAATTAAAAGGGACTCAAATGCATCGAGCTTTCTTTGGTTGTGTACGTTCTTAAGTAACCGAACACTCTCTTCAAACGGTCCGATGTTGTGTGGTGGTTCGTTGTTATCACAAGAAGCAAAGACATGTGCAGCAACTGATGATCGATTAATTTGTTTATTTCTAATGCAACTCATGTGTTCTTTGAACCTTGTTTTGATGTTCCGTTTCGTCTGTCCTATATATTTTTTATCGCAGTCTTTACAGCTGATTTCATAAATTCCACTTTTACCGCTTGTGGGTGTAGCATCTTTAGTTGAGCCTAGAATATTCTTTAGCTTTCCATTGTTGTTGTAAACTATGTGTACGTTTTCTTTTTCTAGTATTTTTCGAAGTTTGTTTGTTATTGTTGGGATGTAAGAGAATGATACACGAAATTTTGTTGTTGCTTCTTTTTGGCTAAAAAGGGTTGAAATATTGGTTTTCCTTATGCGGTTTGATTATTTTCTTACAATTCTTTCTACCACTGATTTCTCAAAACCATTTACATCTGCCAAATGAACTATGAAATCAAACTCTTTTTTGAAGCTTGAAATTGAAAGCGGTAGTTTACATAGTCGGTAGGCCATAGAATGAAATGCTGCGATTTTGTGTTGATAAGAACAAAATGAATCTCTTGTGATGTAGCGATCTGTAGCGGTGTCCTTTCTGAAGACTTCGAATTCTATTTTCTTATTTCGTTTTTTGCACAAGACATCTAAAAAAGGAATACAATTTTGGTGGTCTTCTTCTTCAAACGTGAACTTGATGCTTTCATATCTGTTGTTTAGCAGGTTTAAAGTTTCGTTTATCATGTTCTTTTTAATAATGCTAAAAACGTCGTCCACATATCTTAGCCAAATCCTTGGTAGTAATCCTTCGTTCTTTAGGTCCATTTCAAATTTGGACATGAATGCTTCTGCGATGAGCGGTGATAAAGGATTTCCCATGCTAGTTCCATTATCGTTTTTGTAAAATGTATCACGAAAAACAAAACAATTGTGGGACATGCATACTTTGGCTGCTTTCAGGAATATATTCTTTTTTCTTTCTTCTATATTTTTTGTTTCCAGGTGTAATTTAAGTGATTCTAAAGCAATATCAACTGGAATACTTGGGAAAAGTGCTTGAACATCAAATGAGACCATTGTTTCGTCATCATGAAGGTTAATATCTTTCACTCTTTCAACAAAATCAAAGGTGTTCATAACGCTTGCACTCTCAAATCTTCCATACTTCTTTAATTCATCAACCAACCATTTTGAGACATTTACGAGAGGGGAGTTTACGTTTGATACAATTTTTCGCATCTTCTCACCTGGCTTATGGATCTTTGGCAAGCCATACATCTTTGGAACTTCTGGATTCGAAATAAAAAATTTAAATTTATTGATATTAAACGCTTCACAGATTTCTTTGATGATTCCTTTAGCATCGTCTATCATTTTATTTAACGGTGACTTTTTCATGATCGTGAAACCGTCTTCGGTTATTGATTTCTCCATCCGTCCTTCGTAGTCCATTTTGTCCAAAATAACTATGTTGTTACCTTTGTCTGCTTTCATGTAATACACGTCTTTTTCTTTAAGTTTTTTTAATATTTTATTATATTTTTGTTGTTCTTTTGAAGTTTTAGTTGATTTTACTTTTTTGATAACATTTTTTGCCACTTTTCGAATTTTATCTTTGGATTCGTTCGATTTAAATTGGATCGCTGATTCGATATCCACTATAGCTTGTCCAATGTCGGTTCTGTTCATATCTGGAGTGAAATGAAGTCCTTTGTTTAATAAATCAAGTTCTTCGGGTTCAAACTGGCAAGATGATTGGTTTATAACTAAATTTTGCACAGGTTTTACTGCTGTTTCTTTTAAATTAGTTTTTTGTTTTATTTTAAGATTGTTGAATTTATGATTTTGTATAATTCGTTTATTCTTAAAAGTATTATTTGAAATGTTAATAATGATATTTTGTCTTTCAATAAAATCATAAAATTCACAATCGTTCAAGTCTTTTGTCATTTCTAATTGTACTTCGTAAAGCTTTAATTGTGTGTCGTTTAATTGACCATAATGGAAGCCTATTTCACTTTTCAGCCATGATTTTTCCGCCATTTTAATTATTTTATTTGTTCTTGAATTCGAAATGTTACAGTGAATTTTAATAAATGATGGTATAACTTTTTCTTTTTTGCATTGTTTTAGAAAAATTAAATCGGCTTTTGTTCTGTTTATTTTGTTGAGTAATCGAGTGTATTGGTTCAGTTTTTGTTTGGAATACATGTTTAATTATTAAACTTTCGAATTTATTAATCAAAAGTATTGAACCAAAATTGTAGTCGAAATTTATTAAAATTATATAAGTAAAAATTCCTTTATTGACTACAAACACACGAAAATAGAAAAATAAAAATGAAACACGAAAGAATTTACTTTTTTATTTTTTTATTTTATTCGTCGAATGCATTTCGGGCTGGCCTGCAGCTCATCATCAGCGACTCACAATCGATACTAACAATAACAATCAAACAAAGTTGTCAAAAGAAAATTATGTATAACAAAAACAAAACAATACAAATAACATTAAAATCAATTACTCCACCATAGAGAAGGAGTTGCTTGCAATTGTATGGGCTGTGAAAAATTTTAGGTGTTACCTTGAAGGGCGGAAATTTAAGGTCTACACCGACCATAAACCCCTTAAGGGCGTTTTTAATGTGAAAGATCCTACAACTCGATTGGTCCGATTCCACCACAAATTGTCGGAATATGACTACAAAATTGAATACAAACCAGGTTAATATAACACCAATGCAGATGCACTAAGTCGTATTCCGCAACAACAAAACCCTTCGCAAAACGAGTCGTCACAATCAGTTGAAAATAAACACAGGTGTAATCCAGAGTTAGACAAAATTACGAACTTCAAAGAAGAATCAAATAATACAAACTCCAAATTCAAAGATCCCGTGGAAACTGAAGACAAAATTTAATTAGAAAATGTTAATTCAAATCCAACTATACAAGAGACACCAGAGTTTAGAATTATTTTAACGAAAGCTGAAATCCATGCTCCCCCCAAGGGCGAAGGAACAACCAGTGTACACAACCAATGCATTGCAACGCAGTAACGCGCTCAAAAACTAAAAGGTCTAAGTCGGATGTACTAAATGACAACTCAGAAGTAGTAGACACACCTGAAAACCAAGAAAAAGCTTCAGATGACTGTATTACGGAACCACAGTTAGAGATGGATACACCAACCTTGCTACCAAACGATTCATCACCACATCCACATACTAATGCTAAATCGAAAATAGAAGTAATCACTTGCCCTAATGAAATTGAAACCATACTAAAGGACTATCACGATTCGATTTTTGGTGGACACCAGGGTATAATAAGAACTTATAAACGAATTCGAAAGAAATACTGGTGGAAAAACATGTTAGGAGACATTAAACGCCATATAAGAGCGTGTTAAAAATGCCAGATTATGAAAGCTTCGCCGATGCTACGAATGCCAATGGTAATAACGGACATTGCCGAAAAACCCTTCGAAAAAGTTTACTTAGATATTGTAGGTCCACTCGAAAAAACACATTCCAATAACCTATATATTTTAACATTTCAAGATAATCTAACAAAAATATTCGATTGTCATGCGTTACAAAACGCAGAATCAATAACGGTTGCACAGGTTTTTTTTGACCAAATTATAACTCGCTACGGTATTCCCAAACAACTGGTCACCGACCAGGGTACTAATTTCCTAAGCGACTTATTCAAAAATCTTTGCAAACTACTACGCATTAAAAAAATGCAAACCTCTGCGTACCATCCTCAGTCAAATGGGGCTCTGGAACGTACAATAATAGTGTACATGACAGTACCAAATTAACCCCGATGGATTGTCTATATGGTTTTTCGGCAGAGGTCCCATCAAACTTAAAAAGAGAGCCTGATCCACTTTACAACCATGAAAGCTACTATCATTTACTTAAATATAAGCTCCAAAAAACATACGAGATAGCCAGACGCAATATTCTCTTAAGTAAACAACGATCTAGAGAATATCACGATTGTTCTTTGAGAACCCATACGTTTCACATTGGTGACAAGGTGTTACTCAGAAACGAAACCCGCAAAGGAAAATTATCCCCTCTGTGGAGAGGTCCTTATACGATTACACAAATAATAAGCGAAGTAAATTGCAAAATAAAGATAGGCAGGAAGAACCCGGTTGTCCATAACAACCGTCTAAAACCATTTTATGAAAATTATTAGGTCGATTACATTTTTTTTTCTCATCATTTAAAATCACAGTATTTTTTATTTTTTATTAAGTAACACAACATGCTTAAAATATTATTCCAACAGATCGTAATATAACTGATTTGGATGTATGTGGTAAATCTTATTCTCTTTGGAATATCCACCGGGCAGCCCTATGATATCACCCCCCTCAATAACACGGGTGTATTATTCGAAGGGTTAGGCGAACTATGGGTCTATCACCAAACATGGACCATATTCACAGAAATCGACCTTAGAGAATTGGAAGACCACACAAAAGCTGCAGAGTATGCTGAACATCTGACGAACGAACTCTGCAGTACGAACAATAGTACCACAAAGAACTATTGTTTCGTTCAGTTACAGCATATCCACACTGCAATAGAAAAAATCAAAAGCCGGACCAGGACAATCTACGAATTACTGCCAACACGAAGGCACCGCAGGTCACTATTTGATGGTATTGGGAACATGTTCCACTATTTGTTTGGGACAATGGATCAAGAAAATGAGAGGGATATTTATAGCAAAATAACCCAATTGCATGAAAATGAAAAAACACTTGCTGAATTAAATCAAAAACAAATAAGCATAGTAAGGTCTAATTTTCAAGCAATTGAAAAACCTTTAAAATCTCTTATGGAAAGACAACAGCAAATAGGGTATGAAATTAATAGAATCGATGAGCTTACCAATAATTCCGCCAAGTCACAAATGAGACAAGAGATTTTTAGTAATATACTCTTACAGGTGTCAGAATTAGAGTCACGCCAAAAAACCATTATTGACATCATAGTAAGCTCCAGAAATAATCAAATACATCCTCTGTTAATCTCTCCAAACACACTTTCAACAATATATTTACGGTCAAACCCAATGTGCGATAACTGTCTTCCACTGATATACCAAACAGCTGAAATAAAATCACATATATTAGTAGATAAGCTAGTGGTAAAGATCAGTTTACCGATTTTCACAATTCCTAAAATGAAATTTTTCAAAATTGTCTGTTTTCCTATTCACCTTTCCGTGGGATATTCATTAGTTCCCGATATTATTTATTCTCATCTAGCCACTCACATTGAAACCCAGGATTTCATATTATTTCAAGCTGAAAGTGTTGAAAATTTGATCAAAATCACGCATGACTTAAACACTACAACACATGTAGGGAAACTCAATAGCCCCATAACGCGAGCTGCAGCAACAACCGAATGCTCTGTTAAAATATTTTTTAACCCTTTCAATGAAAATACGTCTTGTAAATTTCGAATTCAAAGGCCTTCACGGGATGTTTTCATTAAAATGGATAGGCCTAACACTTGGTTATACTCAGTAATTAAGCCTACTATTATTCGAATTCTTTGTCGGAGAAGTTTTGTAACACCCAAAATTACGGAAACAGGCATTCTAACAATAAACCAACCTTGCCAAGTGGAAATAAACGACCAGACGATACATTTTGAAGGCGAATCAAAGCTTGCGCTGAAAATAATACAGCCTCCCTATTTCCAATCTTCCCTGACAGAATTCTCCAAGCTTAACCTAAGCAGTTTAACACCCACTATGCCAAAAATAGAAAAAGTCCAAATAATATCGGGCAATAACCCAAGTGAAGTCATTCATAAAAATACCGAAACACTAGAGGAAATAGAGATAAAATTTGAACAACTTGCCAAGGATAAAACATCCAATATTCAGCATAAAATCTCTATAACTTCCCTTTCGTTTTCGAGTGTACTAATCATGGGATTTATTACATACCTACTATTGAAATTATTTAAAGTTATAAAAAATTTGTTTCCTAAAACCCGAACGGTTGAAGCTCCAGACGTAGAATTGGAGGAAATAGAAACGACTAGGGTTAACAAGAAAAGCGATAGTGAAAACCCCGAAAAATCTTTTGTCCGCTCGCAAACCTTACTGCGGTCAATTCAGCTAGTAAAAAATCAGAACTTCATCGTCCCAAAGTGAACATCCCAACCATTGAAAATTAAATAGCTATACTAATTTTACCTTCAATTCTTTCGAAACAGTTTCAAAAAGTTTTTTCGTGTCTTGTATTTAAAATTTAACGAAAATAAACTAACAAAAAATGTAAGTTAAGTAAAATCGCCATTATAGTTTAAAATATAACATTAAAACAAAAAAAAATGTATAACAAAAGAAAAATAAATAAATAAAAAAAAAAAAAAAAAAAATCTCGATTATATTTTTGAAGATATGTAAAAAAAAAAAAAATGTATAACAAAAGAAAAATAAATTTAAAAACAGATTTATTAACATTCATGTTAAATAAGCTACATTAGGTATAGTTAAAGATATAACATAATGCATACAAAAATGTATAACAAAAGAAAAATAAATAAATAATTAAAAAAAATATAGATTATATTTTTGAAGACATGTAAAACAAAATAAAAAAAAAATGTATAGCAAAAGAAATATAAATAAATAATTAATAAATCTAGATTATATTTTTGAAGATATGTATAACAAAATACAAAAAAAAAAAAAAAAAAAAAAAAATAATCTCGTATATTTTTGAAGATATGTAAAACAAAATACAAAAAAAATGTATAACAAAAGAAAAATAAATTTAAAAACAGATTTATTAACATTCATGTTAAATAAGCTACATTAGGTATAGTTAAAGATATAACATAATGCATACAAAAATGTATAACAAAAGAAAAATAAATAATTAATAAATTTTTAATAAATACATACAAAAATGTATAACCACTGGAAAATAAATAAATAATAAATAAATCTAGATTATGTTCTTAAAAATATGTAACATAGTACATAAAAAAAAATGTATAACAAAAGAAAAATAAATTCTAAACTAAAAATGTATCAAAAGATGTAAAAAAAAAATAAAAATAAATAAATAAAGATATGCAAAGATTCTACGGCGCGGAGGCATCTTCGGCCGGAACGCAAATCGTTGAATCGCAAATTTATTGAATTATTCCTCTTCAAAGAATAATTCTATTTTTAAGAAGAGGAGGAAATTGTTACATTCACTCATAGCTTGTGATGAATTGTCATGGTTGCGTTTTCTTATGGGAATAATTTTATTTGCTTGATAAATTGTCATGGTTGCTTTTTCCTATGAGAATAAAATCGACAAATAAGGTATTTCCCATGGAAAAGTGCGGCCACGTAGATTAATTGCACAGTTGCTGTTTATGCTGTCTGGGTTAAGCGATTTCCTCCAATTCAATATACGTCGCCTTGAACCTGTGTATGGGAATACAAAATATGTATCTCATATATCGGCGTTCAAGGTGAAGTAAAAAGACTCGCTTTGAGTTCAACGATTTGCGATACGTCACCTTGAACCTGTTCATGGGAATACAAAATATGTACCTCATATGGCGGTATTCAAGGTGAAGTATGAATTTGGGTTTGAAAGGTGTTTCCGCGGCGTGGAACTTTGAGTCGAGAGTGTCAAGCAAAATACAACGGTCGTTTGAATAATTTCTAGTCTGAAGAATAAGAAATATAACATGCAAAATACAACGGTCGTTTGAATAATTTGTAGTCTGAAGAATAAGAAATATAACAGTATATACAATGGTAATTCCTCGAACGGATACTACTCAAGCAATATAACAATAAGAAAAACAAAATGAAAGTCAAGAGTAAGTGTGTGGAAAATTCCAAATATACCGTGAGCAAAACCTCGAACGGCTATTTGTTAATACAATTCAATGTAAGTTGTATATCTGGTAAGTAAAAAAAACAAATTTTCAAGTAGTCCGTATGAGATCCTCAGTCAGATACTACTTGGGGTAGCAAATGATGTAGCTTTGATTAAATCAAAAAGTGAAAATTCAAAAATATTCTGTGAGCAAGATCTTCAACAGATATTTGTCAATCAAGTAATTAAAAAAAAAAATTATCGATTTTTCAAGTGCTTATAAATAAGGGTAAGTAAACTATTCGTCTATCAAAAACGTTATTTCAAAATGTTTCTGAAATCTTAAATTCTACTGGATACTTAGAAAGGTTTATACTTAAATGTATATGCTTAAATGTTATCAAAAAAAAACTCAATAATTTTTAATGTATACGATAATAGTGGGTACTGTCCCAAAAATCCAAGAAATTCTAATGGTGGGCTCTATCCCAAAGTATATCTAAATGCGGGCACTATCCCAATACAAAAACTATAAACTGTATACGGGCTCTATCCCAAAACTACTTAAATGCGGGCTCTATCCCAAATTCTAATAAACTGTAAACTGTAAACTGTAAACTGTAAACGGGCCCTATCCCAAAGAAAACTATATGCGGGCACTATCCCAAACGAATTAAGAAGGGGCACTTTCCCAACTTACACATCCAATCCAGAAGTTACGTCCCAACTTGATTGACGGAATACTAAAAAAAAAAAATCAGTACTAAACTGTATACGTAACTCAAAAATATCTAACTCTATATAAGGTTGTATTTCATAAATGGATTCGGGAGGTGGTAACCCTCCTCTTCGTAAGAACAAGGTGTGTACGTTTCGGTTCTGCAACTTAACCGACTCAAAAAAAATCAAAATAAAGCTGTTAGTGTGTGTAGACTTGACAAACTTACGGCGTTCTACTGTAAGTGAAAAGACAATCTCCTCTAAATGAAAAGTTGTTCAGATACGCGAAGGCGACATTACGCTACTGCTGACGTACATCGGGTATTAAACACCAATTACCGGTTAGCGCTTCATGTCTCAACGCGTATCGTCACTTCCTAATATCT
This sequence comes from Platycheirus albimanus, assembly GCA_916050605.2. Taxonomy (NCBI): domain Eukaryota; kingdom Metazoa; phylum Arthropoda; class Insecta; order Diptera; family Syrphidae; genus Platycheirus; species Platycheirus albimanus. The sequence continues at coordinate 91,423,918 of OU696696.1, forward strand.
ATCAAAGATGTCTATAAACATCAAATACAAACTGGGTAGTAAAACAATTAAAAGGAACAAGTTGAAATGTAATTGAATCACATTGGGTCGTAGTAGAGCGCGTGACCAGCTTCTGCAGCTGACGTGCGTCGGGCAAAAAGCACCAACCACCGGTCAGAAGACCTGCTCATTCTACTTTCCTACGACCTGGTATCTCAGACATCACTTTCTGGACATATCAACACCTCAGCTACTGACGATAAAGCAAAAATTACTGCTCAATCCAGACAGAGATCGAAGATATTCTTGAGTGACAAGAGGTAGAGGAAATGAAGGTAGACCTAATGCAACAGACTGACTCAGGAACATTTTCACCAAATCACTGGACAAAATAGTGCCTACGCTACTAACCTCGATGGTATTCCTCCGTCTTAGTCCATGATCATCTAACAACTGACTTCAAATCGAAAACTAGAAAATTTCAAACAAGAAAAACAAATTTTCTAAAAATTTTCAAAAATTCCTAACTTTTTCCACGCTACTCTGAATCGACCTAACTTTCGTCAATTCTAATCTTTTCTTTGTCAACTATTTCGAGCCCCACGTTGGGCGCCATCTGTAACGTAAAAATATGAAGAAATTTTTGTATTTTATTAAATAAATTAATAAAAGAAGAATGTATCTATACACCACCTGCAACTGTCAATAGTCATCAGCATCTACACCCAAATATCCTATGGATACACGAGGTCCAAACCAATGCCCACCAACAACACAAGCCGAAGAGGAAGCAGAAAGAGAAAAGCATCCCCTACATCCTTGACTCCTATACCAAGGAACAGTATCTTCATCGTCCACCGTCCGCGTATCGGTGTATGTAGCATCCCTAGTTCAGAAATACTTACACTTCGCTAACACGGCCTCCTGCTCTTCCTACTCCTCTCCCCATTCTTCAAAATTTCCTATCCATCTCGATCACAGAAGCGCGAACCATCCACCAGCCTGCCATAGGTACTGACTACAAAGTCCCGTAGAACAGCCTAGAGGGTACCTGATGGCATGTTCGCGCCTATCCGCTACAAGTAATAGATGTTCCTCTCGTAGCCCCTATAAACCGTAGCCTACACCTGAAAACCAAGGACCCTACTTAAATCCCTCATGATTGTACCTTGACCTGATGGTGTTCGAATAATTCCCCTGGTCTCTTAACCCACCCAAAACGAAAGCAGGAACCAAATCTCCTACTATCGACCTTGGCTGTCTATTGACCTTAGAGTCCCCACGACTCATTGATTTTGTAGGCAGCCCCTTATGTAAGAAAGCAAGCAAAATCTTTGCTTGCCAATTATAACTCCTTAACTACCATAGTATCTAACACGATACTAAATCTAAGAAAGAGAAAAACCTCCAACGTTGCACTAGGGATAACTCAACTATATCCCATTTTTACTCCACCTTGTTCCCTCCGAAGATGTGGAGTGGATTACCACTCTCCCTATAAATAACTTACTCTGCCATAATAAATATCTGTAAATCCTTTCAAGAAATCTCCAAGTAGAAATAAATCAACTCAAATGCAAAATTTTCTCGAAACGTTATAACCACAAAATGATCAGTAATTTATTAGTTATAGTTCTTAGTATCTAACAGAAGAATGAAATTTTTACTTAATCTACCTTAATCTCTCTCAATTGATCAAAATTCTTTCTACACGAAAGTGAATTCTCAACTTGAAAAATATGTATATTTACTTTACTTTACGTTCTTACTAAAAGAAAATTATTCAACTGATCTTGAAGATCTGAAGAATCATTATTCAAAGATCAAAAAAAAACTTAAAAACTACCTTAGGTTGATAAACTTTATAGTACACATGACTCGAATTAAGTGCAATCAGAAATGGATATAATAAAGTTCAATTGCTAAATGAAAATCGTATGGAATTATTTATTTTCAAAACAAAAATAAAGTTGAAAGCCGATTGTGATTCGATAAAGATTAAACGTATCTTTAAACGAAATTACGATTATCGCGGCGAAATGTTTTTTTATGTGTCGACTAAAATGATACGTCGAATAATGTACAGATAAATTCATATGTTCCAAAAAGTCGTTAATTTCGTAATGAATTTTAAATTTTGTTCTTAAAAACACGAAGCACGAGGACAACCTGATTGAAATGAATCAGAAAAAAGTAACAAAAAAGAAGCAAAGTTATCAGGCATCAGGGATCTGTTGTAAGCATAATACCCACAACAACCTAAAGGTCAAAAATTTGAGTTATTATAAAATACCCTTCATATCTATACACAGTTCGTGCATACATATAAATTCGATAGTCAAATTTAAAATTTCAAATATATTATAAAAATTCCAAAACTACAATAATATATATAAATGTGTATCAATCACTGAATTCATGGAGTATTCCATGTGTTCCTTTACATGGGAATTCAGAAGTCCACTCCGGAGCCCCCGCTGTAATAAAATGTTATTAATTTATAAACAAAATTTATCTTTAGGTTTTACTACGGGGGTTTCTCAAAATGGTGGCACTATACGTTCCACTTGCTATACACAATATGCGTGCCAGTGTTAAGGCACATGTAACCTAATGATATATGGTTACGGCTTCTTCTGCCGATAGTATATTTGTTACTAAAACAACAGTCAAAATCAGTACACAGCATCAAATAACCAACCGGATTTCGAAAGTTTTCAAAAAGATTGGTACGTATTGTTGCTGTTACGCATCACACGGAACTATACTCAACAAGAAACAACGGAAGAGAGGAAAATATTAACGGCGAAAGTGAAATTCGAAAGCATGAAATTCAAAAATCGAATGAAATCTTAAACGCGGCGTTAAACGCGGATTGGGTTTGGTCGCTACCGACGCGAAGTAAGTATGCCCGAAGGGACGAGTGAGTGAAAACAAAACTGAAAATGATTCTTCGAACGAGAATAGTGATAATAAAGAAAAAATTTAAGGAAAAACTCGGCTGAACAAGTAGCCAGTACTCAAAAATGTTACAGATTCACAAAACCGGAACTGAAGATGTGATTCTTTTGACCACCGATATGCGCGCAACGATTTGGTAGGCGTTCGGATAAAAAGAAACTATGCCACCAGATAAGATTCCGACTATTGTTCTGGATACGCGCTAGGTTTCTATATCCACAGAAAAAAACTTTCGATTGACTCTATACGTTTTCCAAGAAATCGATTTTAACACAATAACACTTCAGGAAGTGAAAGCTAACGCGGTTAAAGAAATTCCTTCCGTTAACAATGAACAATGCACAAACAAAATTAGTGTATGAGCTTTAAATTTAACACAGCACTTCTTCTTTTGTCTCATAAAATAATTTCAGATACCTAAACTCATAAACCTAAGAATATATGTAAATGTATATTCGTATCAAAGAATTGGCATGCACATATGGGGGAGGAGGCGTGAGGTCCTTCCACCCACTGAATATTTAATATGATTCAACGTCCAGCGTCACCGTCCGTGACCGACAGCGTTGAGCGTCAGGGTACGAATAAAAAACATTATTCTTGCTCTGGTTGCGTCAACAACAATGGATAGGTGGTTCTGAGCTTAATGCTCTCACACAATTCACAACACAAATAAAATACAAATGGTTACCTGTGATATGGTACCGTAGCACCTTTTGATGTAACGATCTTTTTCTATTGATAACACTATATAAATATAATTATTCAGGATCTGGAAGCCGCTGTTGACGATAACTAATCCCACGTTGTGTTAATGATGGAATTGTTAGATGACGATACTGCTTATGGACCGGCATCTGTGAAATTTTTCACACGCACAGGCGTCCAGATATATTGCTGCGGTGGTGTTTTGTCCCGCGTTGAAATGTTGATGTATTCAGGATGCATATGTTGAGGAAGGACCGGCATCAGTGAACCTTTCACTCGCCTAGACGTCCAGCTGTGCTGATACAAATAGTTAATTGAGTCCAAATCCTCCGTTGGGGCCTACAGCCAAATCGTGACTGGGTACCCTGGTGGTTTTTGGTGCTCAAACAGAAGACCTTCGATGAAGAGATGGGTGGGACATGTATATTTGTCCTTCGTGTTGCGCCGGCAGGGCGTTTCAATTTAAAATTTAGGGAATTTATATCCGAACCAAAAAAAAAAGAAACGGGTGTTGAGATGGACGAACGCCAACAAAAAAATGTGGTCGCGACCGTCGACGAGCCAACGTTCGGATCAATGTCGACGTGTCGCTCGCATAGGCGTCCGTCGAAACGCTGAATTACACTCCGTTCTTTCGACACCCAGTAAAAGCCAGGTGTGGATAAAATCCAATCCGATCGCCCAAAGAAAAAAGGAGTTGATTGGATTGATTATGATGTACCAGTTGTACAATATGTATATTCAGTTGGATGTGTATATATATATATACAAAAATATGCGGCACAGCCACGTGTCTGAGTGGCTATAATATTCCATAGGACGGAAAGGAATTTGAGCTCCTTTACTCTCCTTGCAAGGGATTCAATGTGCAGCCTCGCCTGCTACTTCTACTGGGGTAGAAAATTTTTTCTCGACATCCAGACGGGGGTTTTAATAATCCTAGACATAAAAAAAATGTGAATATAGCATATCTGCTATGTGACGCGGTAGGATTTTATGATTCTCGAAGCAAATTGAAGGTATTTGCTTTGAGAAACATTAACTTCATTTTTCTTCCCTTCAGTTTAATGAATAATAAGAATTATATGTCTAATCCTTCTAATTGCCTTGGCAATTAGAGGATTCCTCCTCAAAAATGTGCAGCGAAACAAAATGGGGTGCGGCTCGGCTTCTTAAAAAAAAACTTATGTGCTGCGGTGGTATGCTTCCTCTTCAAAGTGTATCTTCAGAATGAAATGGATTCCACACTCAAGTTTCTGGCAGACATCGTCATTTTCCAGTTGGCCAACGCCCTTCTTTCCAGGCTCATTTCCTCTTTCCCATATTTGTTCTAGTTGTTTGTTGACGCGATAGGTGGCGTATCAAAGGAGGCATTAAAGGGGAATGTGCACTGAACAACTTTTATGTGCCAGTTGCAAATTCGCATAAGAAATAATATTAGACGTAATAATTGGATGTGGTTAGCCATTATAAGGTTCTGGTAACACTTGGTGTCAGAAATTAGGTGTTTTCCGTCTATGTGACAACGGATTATTGCTCGCAATGAATGTCATAACAATTGCGTCAAGACCATTTCTGTCAGAGAAAAAGGAGAGAAAACGCAAACATGTCGTTATGTCACCAAACTCTTCAATAAGAAAGTGACTTGACGTGTTTCTTGACAGGGATTCTTAGTGTCAAACCACAAAAAAAAATATATGATGACTTGTTCCGTGGTGACATCTGTCAGATGACAATCAGGGGAAACGTATTAATGACACCTGCCGAATCATCAATGTATCTTTCTTTTCTAGCTTAAAGTCATTATCTGTCATCACCTTACTCACTGTTACTGGTGATGGAAGTTTCTTCGTAAAGACAGTACTGGATCGGAAATAATTCTTTCAGGTTATCCCCCATCATAGCGGGGGTTTCACTATTTTTGTAATACACCAGACCTCACGACTTCTCGGGTGTCAGTTCACTTGACTTCCAAGTATGATGGGGCGGATTAGCGAAATTTCGAGTGTCACACGGAGTTCATAACACGTAGTATCGGCTTAGCAAATATGGAAAATTACTCGGCCACATCGACTATTTTTTTCCGTAGTGTTACCTGACGGCTAATTTTCACTTATCATAGTGCTTGACATTTTCTATGCCACCGATAACTCTGCCTTAATACTCGAAGAAGTGTGAACACTACAAAAAAAAAATTTGGTGTGAGCTGAGTACAATTCGAAGCAAGTATGTGTCCAACTTGGATGTGGAATCTGAATATACAAGATGGATTCCTTTTTGTGGAACTATCTGTCATTGGAACTTATTGAATGCGTTCAGCATGTCGCGAGTAATACTGAAGTCTCGCTGGTAGATGGCAGCAGTGGCGTTTACTCTATGCCAATGACTGGCGAGAAAGTTTTCCCTACAAATGACTTGCAAAAAATATAAGGATTGGCCAAGTTTTCGTGATCTTTTTACAGGTTCGATTGACTGTAGATCGAATCTCACCCCATCCCAAAAATTTCATTTTTTAAAATCTTTTGTTCGTGGAAATGCGGCTGGTTTAATAAACGACATAACTATTTCTGACTCCAACTATTTCGAAGCATGGGACAGGCTATCGAGACGGTATGATCGCGTTGAAATTATTGTTCAATCATACGTTCTTATCTCTTCCGTCTACGAATGTTACCAACGTGAAACTTTTAAGAAAAATAACTGACGACGCAGACGAGGTCGTGCGTGGACTTAATGTCTAAGACAAAAAAAGTTGTGACCCGTGGCTTATTTTTCTTTTAATAAATAAACTTGATCCTGATACAAACAAATCGTGGGCAGAATTTATCGATTCCAGAGAAGACAGCACCATCAACGAACTTTTAGATTTTTTGCAAAAACGTTGTGATGCCCTAGAATACTGCCAATCTCTTAGTCGTCAGGTTTCGTCACGAGCTAAGCCACCTGCTACATCGATTCGATCCTATTTAGCCGAAGCATCTGATATTTAACCAAAATGCCCAAAATGCAATAATGAACATTTTCTAACTCAGTGTGCAAAATTCGTGGAGCTTGATATAGCTTCGCGCCGAAATTTTGTAAAAGGCAATTCACTTTGTTTTATTTGCCTTCGGGCCGGTCATTCATCGTACAAATGTCGTTCTTCTTATCGCTGTCGGGTTTGCGAATCGCGCCACAATACATTAGTTCATCCTGAAGATTCAGTGAACAAAGACTCAATGAGTACGACTCCTCCTTTTTGCCAACTCTAACCGCCGTTATCAGCATCATCTCCGCAGCAGACTCCATCAGGACTTCCCCGTCAACCTCAATCTTCGTTGGGTTCTCTTACTTCACCTTCATCGCCACCACTCTTGAACTGCAATTTAGTCGTCGTAAGACAACAATCCTACCCACCATGCTCGACAAGGTAAGAGATGTTCAAGGAAATGATATTAACTGTCGAGTCTTACTTGACTCTGGATCACAGTCATCCTTCGTCGTTGAATCGTTCGTTCAAAGATTGGGCTATTCGCGTTCGCATGCTAGGATTCCTGTACTGGGGTTGTCATCGTTAGACGCAGGATATACGAAGGTATGTGTTTCTCTTCAGCTGTGTTCTCGTTTCAATTCTACTCGTCTGATTGATGCTTTAGTTTTGAATAAGCTTACGTCGAATTTGCCGTCTCAGTCAATAGATATATCGTCATGGTCTCACATTTTTGATCTGGAGCTAGCCGACCCTAATTTTCATGTAAGTGCACCTATGGATGTGCTGTTAGGGGCGATAAACTGTGGACCATAATTGAGGAAGAGCAGATGCGCGGTCCAGAGGGTATTCCACTCGCCAAGAAAACTTTGTTTGGGTGGGTTATTAAGGGAGAGTTCTTTGAGACGAGGTTGTCAGAGAGTAATTCTAATGAGTCTTCCTTTCATTCCACTATTGACGTTGATCTTCTGTTACAGCGTTTTTGGCAGCTAGAAGAAGTTGCTCCCCTTCTTCAAACCAATGTCAATGACCCGACAGAGCAACATTTTTTAAAGGCATTCACTCGAGCAGCAGATGGCAAATACATTGTGCAACTACCTTTCAAGTCATCTGAAATCATTTTCGGAAATTCATTGCCGTCAGCTGTTTCACGGTTATATTCAATGAAACGTCGACTCACTAAAAACCCTACACTCCATAAGCTGTATTCTCATTTCATGTGTGAATATCTTCACCTTAGCCACATGAAACGTATACCTCCAAACGAGATAAAAACACTTCCCGGGAAACAATTTTATCTACCACATCATGCTGTTTTAAAGCCGGAGAGTTCCTCTAAAAAATTACGCGTTGTCTTCGATGGTTCGGTGAAGGACTCATCAGGCACATCTCTCAATAGCATGTTGTTGGTAGGCCCTCCTATTCAGCGAGATTTAATAGGCGTTTGCTTGCGCTTTAGACAACATCGGTATGTTTTTACCGCAGACGTTGTCAAAATGTTTCGCCAAATCTGGGTGGATGATAAGCATACTGATTTTCAGCGCATCGTTTGGCGTGAAGCCCCAGGTCAGGAAATTGAACATTTTCGGTTGTGTACCGTAACATACAGCATCAGCACCATTCTTGTCAGTACGCGTGTTGAAACAACTGGCAGACGACTATCAGGCAATATTTCCAATGGCTTCTCGCGTTCTACTAGAGGACGTATATGTTGATGACGTCATGACAGGATCGAATTCTATTGACGACCTGATGAGCTTGCAGTCTGAGCTCGTTAAGATGCTTTCAATGGGTAAGCTGGAGCTGAGAAAATGGAGCTCAAACTGTTGGCCACTTCTTGCGTCGTTACCAAAAGAAGACTGCGAATTTTTGATCTACGATACTGAGCGAACCCAGACAATAATAAAGGTGCTAGGAATGTACTGGAACCCTGTTACGGACGAGTATTCATTTCGTATGGCGCAACCTGATATAATTGTATCGTTAACAAGGCGTACTCTACTATCCGAAGTGTCTCGGATATTTGATCCATTAGGACTTTTAGCCCCTTCCGTAGTTTTGCTTAAAATGCTAATTCAGGAACTTTGGTCTTTGGAACAGAAACATGGTTGGGATGATCCTTTACCTCCTCATTTATCAGAACGATGGAATTCTTACCGACAAGAGGTATGCTACTTCGAACACGTTCGAGTTCCAAGACATGTGCTTCCAGAGTCCGAAGAGATCGAACTCCATGGATTCTCAGATGCATCTATGCTTGCCTACGGAGCTGTTGTTTATACGAGGTGCAAGATTGCAGAAGGAGAGTACAAGATGACAATTGTTGCAGCTAAGACAAAGGTTGCTCCGCTTAAACCAGTTTCGATTTCACGTTTGGAACTTTGTGGCGCACTACTGCTAACAAGATTGCTTAACCTTATCAAATCCTCATTTTCAGCGAAGATAACAAGGACGGTGGCATGGTGCGATTCGGAGATTGTCCTGCATTGGCTGTCCTCACCACCACGTCGATGGGCAACTTTCGTTGCCAACCGAGCAGCAGCTATCCTGGACAGCTTTCCACGGAAATCATGGCAGCACATACCTTCAGAGTTTAACCCAGCGGATTGTGCTTCACGTGGCGTGCGTCCTTCGTCTTTACCCACTCACGAACTTTGGTGGATGGGACCATCTTGGTTATCTCAATCAGAAGATTGCTGGCCAAAGTCTATATTCAAGCTAACGAAATCGGTTTTTGATGACGATTTGATTGAACAAAGCTGTCACACCAAGTCTGCGTAGTTCAAACTGAGTCCGACTTCATTCAATCGTTAATTGACAATATTTCGTCGTGGTATCGTATTCAGAGAATCGTCGCGTTTTGCTTTCGGTTTATTTCTAATGCTTGTGAAAAACAACCCTCTGCGAATTGCTGGAACTCATTTAACCATAAGTGAAATTCGAAATTCCCGAAACGTTATTATAAAAACTATTCAATTAAACTCATTCCGTGACGATATTCGTACCCTAATTGCTAAAAAAACAACTTCCCCTAAAATCTTAACTGATTAATTACTCTCCGTTTCTTGATAATGAGGGACTTCTTCGAGTTGGAGGGCGAATAAAACATTCGTTGGTTTCCTTTCACATAAAACACCCTATAATTCTTCCCAACACTAACAATATTTCTTCTCTTATTATAACAGATATTCATGCAAATCACCAGCATCCAGGTGTATCTGAAACATTTGCCATAGTGAGGCAACAATTTTGGATTCTGGGCAGTCATAATTTAAGCCCATGGGCGCTCCAATATCACCGATTCTAGTGGAGTTATTATTGGATGATATTTTGGACAAAATGCAAGCAATAATGGAAGAGCACTCCAAGAGAATTAAGATCTTGAAAAAATATGTTGATGATATGTTTTTGTGGCTTCCCAGAGATTCGATTGATGAAATTTTGTTTTTATTCAATTGTATTGATGATAGAATTCAATTTACTGTCGAACGTGAATTTTCGAATAGTATTCCGTTTTTAGATATGACAGTATTCCGTGATGAAAAAGAAAAAACATTTTTTACAAAATGGTATCGGAAGCCTGTCTCATCAGGACGTTTGTTGAACTACAAATCAATACACCCAATAAACCAAAAAATAAGCACAGCGTACGGACTCATCGATCGTGTCAATCGCCTTAGTCACGCACGTTTCTCAAAGGACAACAAGAAGCTATTGATTGAAATGCTTGTGAAAAACGATTATCCATTAAGGCTTGTAAACCGTTTAATCAACCGTTATAACATACGAAACAATTCGCAATCACGATCACTTACAATAATAGCAGCTACTGATAACAACATTATAAGTCGACATTCCTTACAGTTCGTTCCAAACGTATCACAATCTATTGCAAGATCCATCACCAAAACTTGTGACAACGTTCGTATTTCTTTCAAAAATTCGAACAATGTAGGCCGACTTTATTCGAAGTTAAAACAAAAGCAGCTCGTGACTTGGTAAATGTTGAATATCGTGTACCATGCAATGGCTGTAATAAACGTTACATTGGTACTACTTCGCAAAAAGTAAAAGAACGCATGAATCAACATGAATCAGACGTCACAAACAATCGGATAGCAAGGAGTGCCCTGGCCAAGCATGCTGCCACTTACAAACATAATTTCAATTTTGAAAAGGTTCAAATACTCGAACGTGAGAAATTCTACCGAAAACGTATGATTTTAGAAGAAATACACATAAAAGCTTGTAAAAATTGTGTAAATTCTAAAAGTGTAGAATCAAAAAATGTTAGTGATATTTATATGAACCTTTTTAAAAAACTTTCATAATTGTCTTAAAATATCTTAAAATATCCAAAATATTTAAAGTACCTATCTGTTTGTAAAATTAGAACCACCCTGTATACGATCCACTAACTGAAGCTTGTCAATATCATGGAAAAGTTTGACATTTCCTTCACTTCAAATAATAGTTTACGTTTTGCTGATTAAGTTTGCTTAAGATTTTCGCCTTTTTATTTATTAATTTATAATAATTTTACGTATCAATGCTAGCTATTTACATAATTTTTTGTTAAAAAATATTGTTTATATGGCTGTTGTTGAGAAAGTATCTTTACAGACACAGTCGATATTACTTATACAGTAAGTGCTAACATTATAATTTTGTTCAAGTGAAAATTGATATGTATATATATGTATAAATGTTATTGTTATGAATCCACTCTCCTGTTCCAGGCCCTGAAGAAGATTCTAACCAGAATCGAAACGTCGGCAAATATTAAATAAACATCGACTAAAAAACAAAGACTGCATTTGGCTTTTATTATTATTAAACAATATCTAGCAGTCGGTAGCCTCCACCATTCTTCCGAAATTGTTCGTTCGTCTCAATTCTAACACGATCTTTAATTATTTTACTAAGGCAACTGATTCTAGCCGATAGTAGCGCATAGTCTTGATTGAGTCTGTCCCCAAAACCATGAAAGGTTCTTTTAAGCCCTCTTTTCCAAGCTTTTCTAATTTTTAGGAGATTTAGTGTTTCGTCTGAAATTTTTTGATGGTTAAGAGAAAAGGACTTGCGAGTGGTATGCAAATTAATGCATTCGGAAAGAGAATCCGTTAAGGAAGTGATGAGAGCATAAATTTCTGAATTCGATAAGTTTCTATCCGTCGGCGTTTGTAGCGACTCGAGTTTCGCGTTGAGGAACCTGTTGCAGGCCACCCAATTGGTGCTCTTGAAGCAGACGAAGCTGTGAGGAGGGGAGAAAAAAGGACTGGCGTTATGAAAAAGTAAGTTCATTTGAACTGAAAAGTGGTCAGATATGGGATCGAGTGTAACACAAGAGATGCTCGAGTGAGCCGAGCGAAGGTTGTGAGATATCAAAAAGAAATCGATGTGAGAGCCCGACCTGGGTCTGGTTGGACCTTCGGCGGCCACAATGTCAAACTCCAGGAAGCGGTCGTTAGAGAACCATTGTGCAAGCTGTAGACCGTTAAAGTTTGTTTTGTTATCACCCCACATAGGGTGTCTAGCGTTGAAATCCCCGCCGATTATAACAAAGTCGTACATGTTGACGCATTGTAGAAGGTCGTCAAGCGCCTGGAGAAATAATGGACCGGAGTTACAAGGGATGTAGACTATTTCTGATGAGGATGCCGGTGCCGCGCCCATCATTGTTTTCTATGAAGTCGTAATCTTTGTTAATTCGAAAGTTAATTTTTTTATTTTTAATACGTTTACTGCAAAAATAGGGCCAAGAGGCAAGTATCTTTGACCAAAGGTCCACTTCTAATTGCTTGTCGGGGGAAAATGAATTTACGTTAGATGTGACTATGTTTATATTCATGGGGTGTAACGTAAAAATAATGAAATTAATTAAAAAAATATAAGAAAGGAGGCATCTTTCCATTCCACCCGCACCGCTGATGGACACCAACTTCTCCACCCAAATACCCTATGAGCATCTAAGTTTCGAACCTATACCCACCAACAATACGAGCAAATGAGGAAGCAAGAAGGAACAAGCACCCCTATCCATCCTTGACTCCTATACCAAGGAACAGCAACCATGTCATCTACCAACCATGTATCGGTGTATTCAGCATCCCTGCAAGACATACTTACACTTCGCAAACACAGTACCTTGTTCCCCCTGCTCCTCTTCCCATTCTTTTAAATTCCATCTCCATCCCCATCACAGAAGCACGAGGCATCTAGTAGCGCACCATAGGTCCTGACTACAAAACACCGTAGAACAGCCTAGAGGGTACCCACTAGCATGCCCGCGCCTATCCGCTACAAGTCATAGATGTCCTGCTTGCAGCTGTATAGTATTGTGGCTCACAACAAAAACCATGGACTCTACTCAAATCCCCAGGCTCACAACTAGATTCGAAATGCTATGATTCAGAAACGATACCCTTATCCAGAGTCTTTACTCCAGACCGCATTCAATCACCTAACTGTGGCTACCTATTCTTATTGATGAAGGGATGGAAGCGATCCTATGCCGGCAACGCCCCCTTTCTCACCAATCGTTCATTAAGAACGGCGGGTAAGAACGGCATGCGACAACGTAGAACCGTGGCCGAGATCGACCGTCGCGGTGGCCGGTAGTACCATAGCCATGACCAGCTCAGCCAGGCCGTGGGCACTTGCTCCGGGATCTACTTGACCGGTGTTACCTCTATTTTTCACTGCCGACCATTGAATGTTAGAATGCTTAAGGGCCCTCATAATCTCCTAAGATAAGACGGGTAAGAATCGAACAGAAAGAAAGGCTGATCTTTGTTCGCACCTCTTATGAATAATTGAGAGTGAACGTGAATCATAAGAAAGAAATCGTGTTTGAAACGCATTATTAACCATAAGAAACTGACACGTAAGTATATCGGTAACTAGCAAACCACAGGTGGTCGTGGCTGCAATGGCTTATGTCACCTTCCATCCACTCTGCTACCACGATGTTGTACAGATAGTGGAGGATGAGGTGTCTAACCGCGAGGGGAGGGAGGATCAAAGGTGTTAAGTGATCCCCCAGGTCTCTCAACCCACCCAATTCGTAAGCAGAAATCATCTCTCCTACTCTACGACCTTGGTTACTGCGGACCTATGAGTCCCCACGACTCAATACAATTTTAGGTAGCCCCTTAACCGGAAAAAGCAAGCAATGATTGTGCTCGCTTAGTACTACGACCTATCTACTATAGTACCTATCAGCGGTACCATATCAAAGAGAAGAAACTTCCTCCCTGCTCCAAGAATACTTCAACTGTATTCCATCTTTCCCACACTACCTTTTCCCGTTTGAAGAGGTTGTGAGGGCCGCCACCCTCCCTATGAAAAGTTTATTCTTCCATTCTAAATTCCTCTAAATTCATCTAGAAATCTTCAAATCCGAAAAGAATGAACTGAACTACAAAATTTTCTTTAAAACGTTATAAAATTACGGTTTAATTTATTGAAAATCGATCTTAAAGTCTAACAAAAGCGTAACTAAAATCATACCTATAATAATTTTATTCTAAAAGTAAATTTGTCAAGACAACTTGATGTCTTTAATTCATACTGTATTCGATAGCTAATTATTATAAAAAGGTTCTTTTATTTTCCTTTTAATTGATCATATTCTGATTATTTAAACCATCTTATTGATAGAAAACAACGATAATATAATCTACTATATTTCATGAAAAGATTTTGGATCTAAGTCCTTTGGTTCAAGCTTCTCTATGCTTGATTTTATTGCAAACAAAAGTGTGAATCTAGTTTTTCAATTTAATTTCCAAGTGTAAATAGCAAAGGCAAGTTAAGTGCTATGAGTAATTACATTTAGTGAATGCGAAAAAGAATTTAAAATATATCGCGGACCGACGTTAGCATTCACAGGATCTATTGGACTTTTGCTTAATAAACGCGGCGGTGAAAGTTAAATGTTGACTATAAACAAGGAAGTCAACTTGATAATTATCTGCAGCTATCGTAATTATACTGCTAATTAGATATCACCGAGGATTAAATGAAAGTTAAAGCTAAGACACAAAATACTAATACGACCTGTCATGAATTGTAATGTAGGATTCTATGTAGGATCGACAATACAGGCATCAGGGATCTGCTTAAGATGTTTCAATGTTGTTCAAAAGTGTTAAATATAAGTACCATATATGTATGTACACAGTTCGCGTACAACCATATACTCGATTAAATAAAGTAAATATATATATCAAAAGGTGTATAAATTGAATATTCAAATAGTATGAAAGATGATATTACTGAGGCGATGTAGTTACTCAGTACTTTCTTGCATGGAAATACGGAAGTGCACTCCTGGATTCCCCTGGAAAAAAAGTTTTATTAAGTGAAAGGTAAATATATTTTTAAACTTTGACCAGCTAATTGTAAACCAAGTTGTACTGCTTGTCACCAATGAATACCGACCAAATGATTCAATAGGTAGGTATGGATTCTTATATAAATTGGCGAATCTATTTAATGACAGTGTATGGACATGGATATAACATAGATAGACAACACGAAGTTTTGTTTAATTTGAAGAAATAGACGTGATAAGAGTGTAAAAGGACGAGTGGGAGCGAGGATATCCGCTCAATACTAGACTATCAAAAAAAATTGGAATATGGTACTGAACTAAAGTTCAAGATGGTCGCTACCGACGCGAATGCACGTGTCCTGATGGACAAGTGAAAATTAAAAAAAAAATTTAAACTCAAAATAACGTTAAGTATAAGAAAGTAAATGTGACTCTACCAAAGAAATCTTTGTTTCGCACAAAAAGGTGTGAATGTTATTCATAATCGAATAAGAAAGTAGTGCCGATGAGGATCCTTCTTCGTTCATCAAGAAGCACACAATGATTTAGTAGGCGTTCGTGACACCGTGTCACGAATATGTTTCTGAATAGAAACGAAGTCTATATCGAGACGTTAAGTAAAAGGAATTTAAATCTTCGCGAAAAAGTTACGATTGAATTTTAAACACTCTTGGAAATTAATCACAACACAAACACTGATCTGAAGTAATTATAAAATTTCGTTGCAGTTACCAAAGTTTTCTACTTTATACAAGCTATATGGCCCTCTTGGAGGCTCGATCATTTAATACACTACACTTTAAAGGATATATATAGATATTTAAAGCAATAATATATGTCTACGTAAACTCAAAATAACGCATATGTGAAGGGGGAGGCGTGAAGCCCCAACCTCCATTGAGTAAATGATAAATAAATGATATATATCGACACCACCGTCCGTGGTCGTCAACGTTGGCGTAAGCGATCAACGCTTGTCGTAGAGACCAATTTGGCCTCTTTATATAGCCAGTTGTGCAGAAATACGGGGTATATATTTGCTCCCCACAGTAATTCACAGACAAATAATTTGAAAAATTGATACCTGGTATCAAGTTTGGTTTATACAGCACCAAAAATAATCTTATTTATCTTTCATATACACTATATTACACTATGGGACCTGCTGCTTGCTATAGCTGCCAGTATCTTCTTAATTTTAAAGTTGAACTGCTGCTTCTCTCGATTCTCTGATGTTCTATGTGGCTTTTATTGTAAAGCTGGTGGACCGGCATCGGTGATACGACACGCGCCAGACGTCCAGTTGAATCTTGGAGCAGTTCCTTACTTTTTCTTGCATCCGTTGATGTGGTTATAGGGGAGTAATTACGGTGTATAGAGTTGTTGTAGTGCCAGATGTAGGCGATGAATCCATATATAAAAGGTGTGGCCGTCGGCGAGCCAGATCGGATCAACGCCTGACGTAGTCCACGCGGTTGCCTTGCTTCTATTGGAATAGCACAAAGAAGCCCTCTATAGGTGCTCCTTGTCGTCACGCGTGTGTGACCAGGAGCTGGGTCTCTCGTACGTATTGTGTACGCACGACCAGAAAAGACGTCTCTCAAAAAAAAGTATCGCAAAAAATCACCAAAACATTTGAGGTCACCAACCCGACAGGAGTGTGGTGAAGCACGGCATGTGCCTAAATGTATTTATAAATGCTTTATAAGACAGGAAATGTATGGTCATGTGGACGTGTATGTACGGGTATGTGCCATGCTGGATTCCATAAATTCTTGGAGACTAGGCGTGAGCTTCAGCCCTCGATCTGCTGCTTAGTGTCTCCTCGCTGGTGATGCAGCTTCTGGTAATCGTGCTATGGGATTGATGAACCTACGAGAATCGATCTATTACGTCTCGTGTTCAACCAAAAAAAAAAAAAATTTCGATGCCAGGCGTTTAAGCAGGAATCCATGTTCCACGCCTTCAAGGCATCCGAAATATTAAGATAAACTTACCTCAAGTGATGATGTTTCCTTAAAATTGCTGATAAATATATCGTTTTCCTATTTATTAGCTAGAATAAATTATTCTGCCATTGCACGGCAGAAAAAAAGTAAAGGAAAATAAATAAAATGGTTGCAACGCTTGTCTCTTACAGAAAACTTGTTCTGTCGTTGCGTTGTTGTCTGGTCTATGTCTATCTTCAAAGTGACTTGCTCTTAGGTTATTCTAGATCATATTTTTATTTCTTTGAACATTCCGGCCAACGCCCAAACTTTCCAGTCTCATGTCTGCGTTCCAATGTTTGAACTGGTTGTATGTTGGTTCGATAGGTGGCGTGCCAAAACTGTGCCTTAAGGGTCATTGCTCACTGAGCACTTTTTCGGTTCTGAACAATGAACTGACAGCTAGAGTATAACAGTTCGAATAGTTTGGAAGGAAGTGACAGGAGTAAGGGTCAGACTGCACTGTGTGCTAATGTTAGTCACTAATCTGATTACGTGACCGGAGGATTTCGGTCTTCACATCTGTCCGAGATATTTTATGTCACAATCATATCCGTCAGTATGCTAACAAGAAAAAGGTTGGAGTTGCGGTGAAAACGCTACGTTGCTATTTGATTCATCTCAAAAAGTTTAATTTCACGGATAACAACGTGAGACAAGTTCGTTGTATCAATTCTGCTGACATATGTCAAGTGTGAACTTCGAAACGCTGCTTTATGGCATGCGCGCTCACGATACTTTCGACTTCTTATGCAGCCTATTAGCATTCGTGGATAAGAATGGATGAGATTCCTTCAGAGAAAAAAAATATGGGTGAATACAGTTTCACGTTCTCCTATGGTAAGATTTATGATACCTATTTCAGATTGTGTTTCTTCTTAGGACATCAAAGTTCCCGGTCTGCTGAAATTTCAGGTTTACACCTTTTTTGTCGGGCAAGTTGGAACTGTCGCTAACGATTTACACGGTACGTTGAGAATAATATATAAAACAGGGTCAGCAAGTGAAAATAATTATATCGGCCGCATCGACTATTACTTCCATCTTGCTGCCTAACAATTAGGTCTGACGTTATTTCCTGAATCTGACATTCTCTATGTCCACCGAACAAATCGAATTTCGCTTTCGTATAGTGCGTACAGACCAACTACAATATCTAGTGTGAACTGAACATGAATCGAGCACGTGTGTGTCCGATTTTTTTTTTCGAAGGGAGGCACCCTTCCAGAATGCTCAATGGAATGCGAGCAATCTGATAATCGCTCTGTTTGGGAAAATCTCAGATTTTGATCTGAGAGCGGAATCTGATATCTGAGGGTGGAGTTTGATCTCACACAAGATGGCTTCCTATTCTTTCTGCGGATCCTCTTCGGCAGATGGAACTTAAAGGATGCGTTCAGCACATTGCGAGTAATACTATGTTCTCGCTGGTAGATGGCGGTAACAAAATTATTCCTTGCCAGTGACTGGCGAGAAAGTTTTCCCTACAAAGCTCGGAATTTTGACTAAGTCTACTTAGTCCAACTTCCAAGAAAAAGGATAACTTCTCGCAAAGCAAAAAAAAAATTGTACATGGGGATCTCCCATTCGTCGTATCGTACAGACTCTGCGACTCTTTTACGTCTAGTCGGTCGAAGACAAAAAAAAAACAAATACGAGGCATACTGCCTGAAGACGTATGAATGCTGTAATTGGGTATCTGAAAATATAGAAGAAAAAAAATTTACCCAAGAGTCTCATGCACAGCTGAGAGCCGCGCATAAGTTTTGGTTACTAGCAGGGTATTAAGTACTGTCAGTACTTGCATGTAAAGTCTGGTAAAAAAAAATTTTTAATATTTCAAAAGGATCGAAATGATGAAATAATTGTTTCTGTCTGGGTTGTAATTGTACTTCAAGTACGCTACCTTTTTAAGTCTTTTGTATGACACGTAGACTTGTGACCTCGCCGGTCTTCAACTTCGTAAAGATTATTTCCAATTACTCGGTTTACACGAACTTTGATAAATTTAGGACATAATTTGGCGCTTAGATGTTTTGTTGCGTCACTCAAGGCATGGTTCCTAGCGTAGATTTCATCTCCCACCTTGTACGTTATGTTCCTACTCCGAAGGTTGTAATTCTTCTCGTAGGCTTCATGGGTCTTTATTAATGCTTGTTTTAGATAGGAATGGACGATATTCATCTTGGCCACCTTAGGAAGCGAATCTATCTCCGAACAGTTCAGCCCACCCAACTCTCTCAACAAACGATAATCTGCCCCGTGCTCTATCATTCGTTGTCCGAACAAGGCTTCGTACGGGGACATTGAGAGTGTTGAATGCACTGTCGTGCGTAGAGCACTACTGATTGAAGACAGATGGGCATCCCAATCCGTCTGTCGAGGATTGACATACGACCTAATGGCCGCCATGATTGAACGGTTCACCCGCTCACTAGCGTTAGACTGGGGAGCATACACTGCTGTTCGGTAGTGTTTGACCCCGAAAACATCCATGAGTTTTTGGAACTCCTTCCCAATGAATTGTGTACCATTATCGTAGAGAATACTCTCCGGCACTCCGTAAATCAAAAACACTTCGTCCTTCAGGAACTTGACTACGTTCGCGGCTGTAGACTTGCGTAGTGGCTTGATGAAGACAAATTTTGTTAATTGATCTAACACTATGACGATGTAGGCATTTCCGGATCTGGATCTTGGGTACGGCCCAAGAAAGTCAACATATAGATGTTGAAACGGCCTATCCACCGCAAAACTGTTTCCCATCTCTGCTCTCAATGTCATGTTAGCAGCCTTACTGGTCTTGCACGTTTCACACCGGTCTACGTACAGTTTGACCTGAGTGTACATACCGGGCCAGTAGAATCTGTCTTTCAATCTGTAAACCGTCTTCACCACACCACCATGCGAAGCACGTGGCGGATTGTGAGCTAATGAGATCAACGACTCCGTCATCTCTGAGGGGACCCACAACTTCCAAGTTAGATCGTCGGCCATGTTTAGTACGCTTGTATATGTATCCTTCCGACACTTTGAGGTCAGGTAACCGTTCATGTTCCTTCCTGATGTGACTGATGATATCAAGATAACCTTCAGACTTAAAGGACGGATCCTCAAGATCGATGTGGAGTACCTCCGAGGCATCGACCTGTGGTAGACATGAAAGGAAAGCTGACACTGTCAACTCATCATCTTCATATGCTCTTGATAAAGCATCTGGTACAACATTCAAAGTACCTTTCCTATGCTCCACCACAAAATCGAAACCTTGGAGTCGCATACTCCACCTCGCTAATCTTCCGGTTGGATCCTTCATAGTCATCAGCCATTTCAGGCTGGAATGGTCCGTAATAACGCGAAAATGGTATCCCTCAACGTAAGATCTGAACTTCTGGATACCTTCAAAAGCTGCTAAACACTCGCGTTCTGTCACCGAATAGTTTCTCTGTGCAGCGTTCAGTTTCCGAGAGAAGTAGTATATAGGCTGCTCCGCCCCGGATTCGTCCCTCTGACAGAGTACACATCCGATGCCAGTCGCAGATGCGTCGCAGAGAATGATGAATTCTTTGGAGAAGTCCGGATTGACTAGTACAGGCGCTGAAGCCAAAGCCTGTTTGATTTGCAGGAAAGCTTCAATAGCTTCTGGGCTGAGCTTGAAGGCTTTTCCCTTTTTCAATGTCTCGGTCAAGGGTGCGGCTTGGCTACTGAAATCCTTAACAAATCGTCGATACCAACCTGCCATACCGAGAAATCGGCGAACTTGGCGAGTTGTGGTTGGCAACGAAAAGCTAGTGATAGCTGCGATTTTATCTGGATCTGCTTTCAAGCAACCCTGACCGACCTTATAACCGAGATAGTGAAGCTCATCAAAACAAAACTTCGACTTCTCGACGTTAATCGTCAGTCCTGCGTTCGTCAAATACTTTCCGACTATATCCAGAGTCTCTATGTGTTCGTCGAAATCCTTCGACACAACCAACAGATCGTCTAAGTAAACAAAGACTTGATCTCGTAACCCCGATGGGATTACGCGACTCATCAGGTAACTCAAACTTTCTGCCGCATTACATAGACCGAAGGGCATGACCTTAAATTGGTACAGTGGTCGGCCCGGTACCGTAAAAGCGGTCTTTTCCCTCGAACTTTGCTCCAGCGGTATCTGCCAAAACGCATCTTTCAGGTCCACGCTAGAAATGTAACGTGTCTCTGTCAGACGTGCCAGCAGCCAGTCTATATGCGCAATCGGACGAGCATCTTTCTTTGTTACGTAGTTCACCTTCCGAAAGTCCAGACACAGTCGGTTCTTACCAGGTTTGCGTACAAGCACCACTGGGGAACTCCATGCGCTGGAACTTTCCTCGATGACTCAAAACGAAAGCATACGGTCCAACTCCGCATACATAAGGGTTTGTATCGCCGGAGAAACGGGATAGTACCTTAGCTTTATAGGTACGGCATCACCCGTGTCTATATAATGCTGCACTAGGTTCGTTTTCCCGAGTCCATGGACTGCGAAAGAAGGAAAACTACGAACAACAGCTTTTAGTCGCTTAGACTCTTCATCATTCAACTTAATCTGGTTTGTGGGTCTTTCCTCTGGCCCACCAGTCGTAATTCCTGAAAGACCCGCAATTACATGAGGTGCGATCTGGAATTTTTGCCAAAAGTCGACGCCTAAATATAGACGTTGGCTTAACGAAGGCACAATATACATTTCTATATCCCTTGTCACATTTTTGTATTGGATCGCGGTAGTGATTACCCCTACTATGAACTGCTTGTGTCCATCGGCCGTGGACACCGTAGTCTCTACCTTCCTTACCGTAACATTCTTATTCTTCAGATAGGGAAGTTGATCTGTGCCTAAGCAACTTATACTTGCCCCTGAATCGAGTAGACCTAAGAAGCTATCGCCGAATAAACCGACCGTCACATAGGGACGTGGGTCGTTTGATTCTCGGCCTATTGTTGCTGACGCGATGTTACGGTAAGTAGTCCGCTTCTGATGGAAGCGCTCCCTTACCCGTTTTATCCGCTTGGACATTTCTGGAAAAGTGACAATTCTTCTATGCACTTCGTTGTAATTGTGTAATCTTTCATGAAAAGATTTACGATATAATGGTTCTGTTTCATTATTACTAAAATTCAAATTCATATTAGGTTTGGGTTCGTAATTCATACTAAGGATTGTTCTACAATCATCTTTATTATTGTTCGGTAATTTATGTTTCTTATCGGGTTTCAGAATAGTAATCTTGGAAGGTTCAAGGGGCTTTGTCGGTTTGGACACTTGAACTCCGGGTTAATCTAATCGGAGCGAACCCCCCCGGTTGTTGGGTTGTTCCTACTCTCGTTTCCCGCTAGACATTTCGGACAGGACGGACTATACGCGTCTGCTAAGCCGCAGCGGAAACAAAATACTTTATCGATTGGTTTTGCACAATCGCGGAAACTATGGCCAAGAGCTTGGCAATTCCAACACTTCTGTAGCTTGCGATCTCTCTGGATCGCTTCAATGTTGCTATTAGGCAACGCTACCACTAGATCCTGACAAAGTTCTTCTGCGATTTCGTTCACGAAGCGCCTTGCAGGTGGACGTTGTGCAATGGGCACGAAATTCGGACGGGTGGTCTCGTATTGAGACTGAGCTTTTTCAATCGCTCCACAGTAATAGGCCAGTTGCCTTAAACTGGACGGACTGTAGGTGATGAGTAGTTCACCCATGCGCCTACGGACATTTGTTTTGATGATCTCTATGAGTTCCTTTTCTGGTCTAGGAACTCGCATCCTGGAATTTAAATACTGAATGGCGTCATAAAAGTCATTGAAAGACTCGCCATTCATCATCTTGCGGTCAGACAATTTGCGGAACAACTCTGTGTCGCTTTCCAAACTGCGGTACTGTTCTACCAAAGCAGTTTTCAGTTCGTCCCATGTTGTGTGTTTATTGCCTTTTAAATACACCCAGTACCAGGATTCTACGGGACCTGCTACAAAGTGGTAAAAGTTTGCGGTAATTTCCTACCACGATACGCCATAACTGTTACGAATACATCCTAGGCGGAACAAGAAATCGTCAACCGACATATTCCTCCCATCGAACTTCAATCCCCACTTATGGAATTGATGATTGCGGTTCACGGATGTGACATTTGATGGTGGAGGCCTGGGTGGCGACACAGCGGACTCGTCGTCGAAATTGAAGGCATTTACACGAGACATAAACTCGTCTAAATTGGAGCCTAGAGGCATTTGGGCTGGATTGACATCCGACAAAGGTGGCACTCTAGTTGGCTCATAATGTGGTGTGTATCGGTCTGCCAAATCGATTTCATCGATTGGTCTGTATGCGGACTGGACATGTCTGGAGGTGGATGGTCCATTGGGGACATTGTAATTTACGACACGTGTAGTGTCTGGGTTGGCTAAATTAACTTGCCGTGCGACTTGCTGCGTTGAAGTAGCATTAGGTGGAACAAGTGGTCTTGTTGGGGGAGCAACTGGCTTAGGAGGGGCGACAGGCTGAGTTGCCTTGACAGTACGTTTTTTGTAATAGTAGAGCTATTTGGTCAAGCAATCGCATATGACTCCTCTCAAGCTCTTCTGTCATAAACTGCCTATCGCTGACCTTATGTAGATCAATAGTAGCGGAAACTACTTTCTGGATGTACGCTGAGTGGTCAGCAGCATCCCTACGCAATTGCTCTTCGGCTCTTGCTACCTCATCGTCGTCTACTAAGACGCTTCTATCGACTGTGTTATCCCTCGGTAGACTCTCGGCTACGCTGTCTTCGTCCTCGGAGTGATCTTCCACGACGTCGTTCTGAACGTGGCCGGGTTTTGGTTTCGATCCCCCAGGAGCCATTGCGTCGAAATCTTTGTACTTCGTTAGGTAAGTACTTTTGACTGTGCGTTTCGGTCTTGAGCCTTTCATTCAATAGCGACCGTTAGGGAAACGGCTACACCGTGACACACGTGTAAAAACAAGGATTCAAAAGAAAAAGATAATTTATATTGTAGCCCGTGAGAATTTCCTCGAACGGATACTACTCGAGTAATGCAACAATAAAAAAGGTAAGTCAAAAATTTTATAGGTAAAAAAAAAAGGTAAATACTCCGTGAGCAAGGACCTCTAACGGATATTTGTCAGTTAAAGTAATTCAAGTAACGAAAGTTATCAAAATGAACTTAAATCTAAAAGTGCTTAATGTTAAATGTAAGTATTTATATGGATAATTTGTTTATCGAAAACGTTAATTCAAAAATGTTTCTGAAACTCGAAATTTAAACTGGATACTTAAATAGGTTAATACTTAAAGAAAAGGAAACATAATACATGTTTACTCATATCAAGAAAAATTCAATGTCCGAAAACAATACTTAAATGGTATTCAAAATCTAACTCTATACTTTATGATCTAAAAAAAAACTAAACTGTATTCGAAAAATCGGTGGGCTCTATCCCAAAGTATAACTAAAAGTGGTGGGCACTATCCCAAAAATACAAAAAAAAAAATCTAAAGGCGGGCACTATCCCAAACTTACACATCCAATCAAGAAGTTACGTCCCAACTTGACTGACGGAATACTCAAAGACTATATACTCAAAAATTATATACTCAAAAACTATATACTCAAACTGAATTAAGTCTCAAAAATAACTAAATACTAAAATAATTTGTCATAAAAGGTTCGGGAGATGGCAACCCCCACCCTCCCTTCTTTGGAACAAGGTGTGTGTGAACGGTTCTGTAACATAACCGTTTCAAAAAAAAACTTAGTCAAAAAAAGAACAAAAAAAACTAGTGTGTGTAGACTTAGTACATTACGGCGTTCAGTTGTAAAAGAAAAAGACAATTTCTCCTAAACGAAAAGTTGTTTAGGTATGCACAGGCGACATTACGCTACTGCTGACGTACATCGGGTATAAAACTCCAACTTCGACTTGAGCCGTTGAAGAGTTAAGACGTGTTTTCTTTTTTCTTATGTTCCAAATGTCTTTGTGCAAGCTCTGTAAAGTAAAAATCGGTAGAGATGCATGTAAAGTCACTTGCACTGAGTGCGGTGAAACCTAACATGCGAAGTGTGCAAAGCTTAAAGTTGCGGATGTAGATTACATTGTACAAAACAATGACCCATGGCGCTGTCAAGTTTGCAAAAAATCTAAATTGCATGACTGATGACGACCTAGACTTGTGTTATAGATAAAACAACAAAGGCCAACCAGCAAACACTATTGTTGTAAGGCTTCGCAGCACAAAACTCAAGGAACGCATATTGTCTGCAGTGTATAAAAAAAAACACCTATAGATGCTAGAGAGGTTTTTTCAACAAACCAGGGACACATCTTTGTCAATGACTGGCTTTCGACTGATACTAAGCTGCTACTTAATGAGGCGAAGAAGTCGAAACAAAGCTCTGACTACCAATACTTATGGGTGCGAAATGGGATAATAATGATGAGACGAGCTTCTGGCAGTAAGATCAAATATATTCAGAACATCAACGATCTTAATCACTTAGATTAAGACGTAAATTTGTTTTTGATTTAATTCTTTTTTATTATAATTATGCTTAGTTCAAATGATCTTAATATTAATTGTAATTGTAGTGAGATTTTTGTTGGATCACATTTTAAAGCAAATCAACATGACTTCATAATTCTTCATCAAAACATAAGAAGTGTTAGAAAAAATTTTGATTATTTTTGTTCTTATTTGCAAAATAATTTTCTTGATCTACCTCATTTAATAATTTTGTCTGAAATCTGGATATTCAACCATGAGCTCTCTTCTTATTCGTTACCGGGCTTCAGTCTCTTGGCAAATTGCAATGAAAAATATCCATCGGGTGGGATAGCGGTCTTCATTAAAAAAACGATTGCCTTAGAAAATGTTCTTACACCGAATCTTGAAAGTGCCGACTGCATTGTCCTTAAGTTAATTTTAAATAGCTTTATACTAAATGTTGTTTGCTTATATCGTTTGCAGTTTCTAACAAGGGAGACTTTCCTTAAAGAACTGGAAGATTTTATACCCTTAATTAATAGTGAAAACACTTATAAATATCGATATTTTGGATTTTCCTTCAAGTAGTGATAACTATCTTCTTCTCTTGTCCTCGATGAGCTTTGAGTCAATTATTAATGTGCCTACCAGGGTTACTGAAAATACTATGACCTGCATTGACCACATCCTTTTTAGTGACAGAAATAGTTTGAAAGTTAGTCCATTTGTACTTGTTTGGGATATCACAGATCACTATGCTACCGGTGTTTCATTCCACGATTTATTAAGAAATACTAGTAACTACACTTCAAAATGCCGTAGAAGTAATCAAAATATAACAAAAATCAACTTTGGCATGCTAAATGACTGTCTTTCCAAAGAAACTTGGGCTGAAGTATATAATTCTGATGGTCCTTCAGTTGGTTTTAATATATTTAGCAATATAATAACTTATTATACTGAAAATTGTAAATACAGCTCCAGAAAATCGAAGTTAAATAAATTAAAGCCATGGATGACAGAAGATTTATGTAAAAAAATAAATGAAAAGAATGATTTCTATAGGCGTAATAAAAACAAATTTCATATAAGAGGTATTAAATTATACTATAAACAACTGAGGACAGAAATTTTTCAACAAATAAATTTGTAGGGAAGACTTTTGCCACCATAAGAATTGATAATGAAATACTTACCTATATCTGAAAACCAAAAATAAAATGATAACTTACCATCGTCGCAAATACCAAAAACTCATTTTATTTCACCACATCCTACGACATCATCAGCAAATATAAATCATACTGATGTAAGCCGCCCTTAAGGCGCATATAAATTCACCTAATGATTGAATGCCGTAAACCTAAATTCCTCAAACTGTCGTTATACCAAATGACAGCTCGAATACTTCCTGGCAGACAAACCACCATCATTATTGCTCTTTGCCATTCTACCACCGAGCAGACAACATCTGCTACTTCGTTCCTCTCGGGTTAATAACAAAAAAAAATATAATCTGACTGCCTAACACTTACATTGGGTAATCTCAAAATATTTGAGGAATCAGCATCCATCAACACCAGGGAAGCCGAAAGAAGGTATGTTTTAACAAGGGAAATCTGAAAAACGGGACGAGCCGCGCCGATAATAGAATCCAAATTATAATCAGAGATCACCGTGGGAGCATCAGACGCCAATCTCGGAAGCGTCCAACGCGAGAGCAACCCAACAAGATGTGCAAAAACGCATATCCAACGCGGGAGCATCACACCAATAATGTGTAATAAGAATCACATTCAACGCGGGAGCACCTTTTAAATCGACCTACGTTTTTGTTCTGGAGCACCTAATAATAAATAAAAAAATAACAAATAAAAGAAACAGCATTTGCGAGGACTGGATTTATTTGTGTTGGTATTTTTGACCAGGAGTCAAATAAAGGATTTGGTTTTGGAAAAGTATTTATAACCAGTGGTAATCTACACGCTGGAATACCAGGTAACTGAGATATATACCTATTTTTTCTGCAATCTAAATACCTAAATCAGTGGAAGTGCTCCGAACGACAAAAAAATCTGTGCCAAAGTATGTGTGTAGTGCTCCCTACGATTCGATTTTCTTCGATTTTTATGCTTCGATTTTCTTCGATTTTTTTTTTATTAATTAGTGATCTACATATATATGATTACGTCGTCATTATCTCCTTTTTGTGCGCCCTACGATTCTGTTCTGTAAGACCCATACGTTATATAGAACCCTACGGAATTTTTGGATGGAAATTTCCAAAATTTAACCTTGTGGAATCCTAAAGAACGTTTCCGAACTACCGCATAAGAAAAGATATAACAAAAAAAAAAGTAAAACGCCACCGCAGACGGTTAACGTCAACGCGGCATTTTTGGAATTCTTTTTGTCAACGCCCTAACTCTACGCATGAATTGGTTTCAAATTTTGTTCTGCATATTAAAACCATCATCCTAATAGCAGAATCATATTCGACAAGCACAATAAGATACTACGCAAACGATACTTACCTGGATTTACCCATCCCGAATCATTGGTGATGTTAATTTTTATTGGATATACCTACAGTTTTTTTTTTGTATTTGTCCCTTCGATTACGCACAAATATGCACACCGGCACCACGCACAATTCAATAGCACATAATAAATAAACGCATAACATACACATGCGTATGAATCCTTGCCGAGCACACAATCAGCGCCCACCTGTACAAACGTAGTCAGACCGAACGTCTGTCACACCAGAAAAAAAACATAATCTACGAAATATAAAGATACTGTTCGCCGCAACAAACATATTCTGGTTCGAGCAGCGTTATTCGTCGAAAAGCAAATCTCTCCAGTGGAGTTATTTTGTGAATGCTGACCAAATCCCTGTTTGTATTTCGTCATCGCCGTCGTCGAATCTACGCAGTAAATCTTCTGAGATTAAGTTAGTTTTAAGATAGGATTTCCTCCTTATTTTAGCATCTAAGTTTCTTTTTCTCTTTACGGATGTATATGTGGTAATTATTTTTGAAAAGCCTAATCAATCAAATCAAATATCAGTGCGAACTATTAGTGCCTAATTTTGAGAAACATTTCATTTTCGAATCAAATCACGAACAATTTTGTTGAACACGAGAACGACAGAGATCGCATGAATAAAAAATTATTTAACCAAAAGAGAAGAATCGCAACGTAAAGAAGAAAAGAAAGACATATCGAAACCAAACATCAACGACCTACCCCAATTTTTGTTTATCGACCTATATTTCTTTTTTCAATTTACATAATATAATACCTTTCATTTAACAGCAATTGCTTTTCAGCTAGTACCTGAACGAGAACAGTGCACTACCCTCCGGAAGGTCTGGTTTAGTTTTTTTTATTAAATTTCATTTCCATACATAATTACATTAATCATATACATATATATTTATTGAACATATATATTTCATCCTCATTTTTATACCTTTCCCTTCCCATCCTACTACATCTGAGTGACGGTGCCGAATTGGAATCGTACACGGAATCCTAAATAACGTACCCTTGGACAAACGGTCCATAATTTTTTTTGAGGGTGCTTGGGTTTCATTTGGTTTTGTTGTTGGAATTTTTGGTCGCGTAGTTATACGTTAAAGTTTCATTCGTTTTGCTTCGGGTTTTTGAAAAGATTCTTTTTGTTTGTTTTTGAAGAAGTATATGCATACATATACGCTACAGTCGTCTGTAAATAAAGTAAATTCGGTAAATAAATGAATATAAGTCAATGTGAATAGTTTTGGAAAGATAATTATAGTATTAATAGTCACATTATTGAATGGAATCGGACGGAATCCGATATTTTTATATTCAAAGAGACAATACGTGTTTGAAACAATTAATTTTTTTTTGTTGAGTAAATTTTCGCTACATTACCTATCGGTCGCGAACAGTAAGGCTAGGAAGTAGAGATACTTTTTTCGTGTACTGGATATTTCCTTTTTTTATGACAGTTCGCTTAGTTTTATATGAAGTTTAGTTATTCATATACTTTTTAATTAACAAGATTAAATTCAATTAAGACCATAGTATATTTTATTAAGAACAGTGTAATTCGATAATTATATCTCTTTTTATGAGTAGCGTATGTGAGATTATTAGAGTTAAGTTAGGTTTAAGAGAAGTAAAAATAATTAAGTTTCTTTTTAAGAATTTTGATATTTAGATGAATAAACAAGTTAATTAATACGTTTTATTTTATAACGTTGATGAAAATTTTGCTTTTCATTTTCTTTTTGAAGTTTTGCGTTCGTGGACTTCCTGTTGTTGAGACAGGACTTTTGGAAATTATTATCCTTGGTTGTACATAGATATTTCTGATGGACTAAGGTAAAATAATCGTGGGGGATGGGACATTTCGCTGAGTAACCAACGTGGGAACGGCCAGTTTCGGTTGGTAGCAGTAGGCAACGGAGTTATGTGAGCTAGGGAGTTTTCATTAGTTGAGTTAGATTGGAGATATTAGTGTATAGGATGTTTTGGAGATAAAGTAACTCGCTTCGGCCTATTTTCTTTTGGTTAAGGGGTTTCGTAAACATTGTTTTTGATTAGGGTCATACACGGAACCATGGATCCAGTGGAGAAGGAGTTGGTATAACTCCCTCCTCATTGGATATGGGTGGGTTTAGAGACCTTGGGGGCTACATTTCCATCTTCAGTATCCCCCCCCCTCTTTGGACAAATTCAGTCACCCTGTCCAGGAGATCTTCCTATTTGTAAACGATACTAAGGAAGGATAGATAAATAGGGTATCGCACTATTAATTACATCATTATAGTGCACTATGGTAGCTGAAGGGGCCATGTAGAAAGAGATTGTTTATTCGAAAGAGACGTCATTTAGGGTGTTTAAGCTTCAACCGGTAGACTTGATACCTGTCGCCACAAGCGGTGTTTGTATGGGCAGCCCTAGGATTCATAGAAGTATAGGAGGTTCGGAACATCAGAACCATATGGTCTGCGATATCAAAACGAGGTAACAACCGTCGTGATCGCATTGCAAGTTTCCACCCCTGGACTGAGCATGGCAGGGTGAAGCGCAGGCCAGCCGCGGTGCTAGATCCACGACACCCTTTCACTGTCCGACGACTTTATAGACCTTCGATTGAGGAAGCTACTCTTGAGATGAGTGTTCTGTGTTGTCGTGGGATTGAAGGGGCATGATTAAATGGAATGTAAGGATGCAGCTTCGATACTCTTTCGGACTACGAACGGGATATGTACGTACTAACCTCGTCTCTATAATTGCCTATTTGGTCGGGAGGATACGTATTTATGTCTCCTATGTGTTCACAGGGCTGGGCGTGGTTCGAGTTAGGAAAGTATATGATCTTGTTTAAAGTTCGTGGAGGTTTGTTAGTGGTTTTTCCAGTTCAGTTTAGTTATGGTTTAGTAAGAATTAAGGATACCTGAACATCGGAGGTATAGGAGAGGGTGTGGTCTGAGGGCTAGCCTTCGCCTAGTCATACGATTCTAGTAGCTTGATCGGGTGTATGACAGGTGGGACTAGGTCTCAGCCCGCTCGAAACATTTCGGTAATGAGATAATTTTTGAGATAATTTCAGTTTGAGGTTTGATGCCCTTGGTCCGTGGTGACTTTGGGATCAGTTTTAGTGTATTGGTCTATGTCTTTCAACATTAGTCGTATGTATGGTGGTCTGCCGTGCACGTGATTAAAGGGGACATTCCTTTTACATTTCATTCTCTATATTATTTTACGTCACAGATGGAGCCCAAGGTGGGTATAATGTTTATATGCACTACCAGTTCCATTTTTGCGCGTAGAATAATATAATCTTAGTTACAGATGGCGCCCAACGTGGGGCTGCCTAACAATTACATTAGGGTTTCAAGTTTTGAGATCTACCAATATCATTTTAGTCGAGTTTTGAAGTTATGAATTTTTTTTTTGAGTAAACAATTTTTGGGTGATTTGAGCGATTTTCGCTTTGATCAATAGTAGTTGAAGTTTTGTTGTGGAGTTTTGTGATTTTCATTTGCTAGAGGTAGCACATCGAAGTCTGTGTAGAGGATGCCATTTTGTCCGGAAGATTGGTGACTATTCCCGATCTTTGTCTGTTGCATTGGATCCACTCGCAGTCTCTCAGCCTCTCGAGTAGGAACTTCTCTTCCCTTGTCCGGATTTAGACGCATTGGTTTTAAATTGTCTGTTGCTGGGTCAGTGAGTTCCGATTCGTTAGCAGGAAATAGGTTTCAGTGTGAAGAAGTGTTTTGTCGTTCGACCGGCGGTTGGTGATATTTTCCTGACGCACGTCTGTTGCGAAGACAATACGTCTCTTCCACAATTCCTTACTCCAAATTCACTTTCAATTCTTCAGAGATGAAGTATATTTAAGTATTACTCCAGTAGTACAAGAATACAATAATCCTTAATCTACATATTTATGGAATTAGTTTGTTCAAGTTTTTTTTGAGTTGTTGGAAGTAGAGTAGTAGTCATGAAGTGCTATCCGGTGGTTGGGGACGTTTACCCGACGCACGTCTGCAGTAGCATAATGACCTATTCTCTTTCCTACAAAGTCAATCGATTTGAGTTACAGTATTTCGGTCGTGTTAAGTGAAGACGTATATTTTTTCTTTTGGGCTAAGTAATTGCCTTAGTCCACCGTTCCTTCGAAGTTGCTTAGGGGAGTGTCCGTCCCCCGGTATTTTTGATGAAATTTTGAGATTTTTGAGTTATTTTTGAGTATTTTTGAGATTATAGTTATTTTTGAGATTTTTGAGATTTTTGAATTATTCTTGAGTACATTTTTGGGATAGTGCTTGCCTATATTTTTGAGTTTTGAGTTCATTTCATTTTTGGGATAGTGCCCACCTATATTGAGTTTTTTTTTGAAGTAAAGTTCAAGTTTAAGTATCATTAAGTAAGTTTTTGAATTATTATTTTTGACTTAAACTTTTAGAGAAAAAGAACAAAACGACTTCTATGAAGTATAAAGAGAGACTAACTTTATTATAGGAAAAGTGATATAAACTCAATACTTTTTAGTACATGTTAAGTGGAAGCTAGGGTGATGCCAATTTAAAGGTTATTATAAAAATGTAATTCATTATTATCAACACTCCCACTTTTTAATTAATTAAATCAACACATTATAAGCATATATTTAATTATTTGAAACTCCAATCAAAGAACGAAACTTTTCAAATTTTTCCTTATTCAGTGACTTTGTAAATATGTCTGCTTTTTGAAATTCAGAAGGAACATAATTAATTGAAAAATCTCCCCTTTCATAACGCTCTCGGATAGAATGATAACGGACATCGATGTGTTTGGTCCGTTTATGAAATTCAGGGTTTTTGACAAGCCTGATAGCTCCCTGATTGTCCATGTTCAAAATTGTTTCGCCAACACCAGTTGGAACCAATTCCAAAAGTAGTTGTTGGAACCATACCAATTCTTTCACTGCCTGTGAAGCCGCCACATACTCAGACTCCGTAGTAGACAAAGAAACACACTTTTGTCTCTGTGATGACCAAGACACTGGACCATTAGCGATGATGAAAACGTAGCCAGTTGTCGAACGCCTAGTAACAGGATCACCCGCATAATCCGCGTCACTGAAACAAACTAAATCAAAATTTTTACATTTTTTAAAAGTTATACCCATTGTCCTGGTTCCGCTTATGTACTTTAAGATTCTTTTCACTGCATTTATGTGCATCTGGTTTGGTGAATCTAAGTACCGTGAAACAACTCCCACTGCATATGAAATATCCGGACGCGTAGCAATCGCCAGATGCATAAGGCACCCCACAGCCTCTCTGTAAGGAAATTTGACATCTCCCGAAGACATAGGTTCTGCATACGAACAAGTTTCAGCTGGATTGGATACTGGCTTGCTAAAATCCATATTGAACCGTTTAAGAACACTTTCCGCATATCTTGACTGGCTGATAGAAATAACACCATCTGATTTCCTTGCCAATTCCATTCCCAAGAACACCTCTGCATCCAACAACGTAATTTCAAAGTGCTTCTTCAAAAAATTCACCAACATCAAAGCATCTTGTTCTTCCCTTGCCGCAATCAATCCATCGTCGATGTATATTGCAAGTATTATGCGCTTGTTAGAATCCCCTGAGATGAAGACACAAGGATCCATTTCACTAGGCTTAAGATTAAACTCTTTCAGAACGTCAGTAAACTTCCTGTTCCAGCACCGAGATGCTTGTTTTAAACCATATAGACTCTTTCGAAGCCTACACACTCTCCCAGATCCGTCATTATAGCCTTGCGGTTGCTCCATATAATTCTCCTCATTTAATTCTCCGTTTAAAAAGGCTGTCTTTACATCGAATTGCGTAAGGGTTAGTCCTTCGTTTGCTGCAATAGCAAAAATAGTGCGAATTGATGTAAATTTTGCCACGGGACTGAACGTCTCCCCGTAGTCAACACCCTCTTCTTGACTGAAGCCTCTTATAACGAGTCTGGCTTTGTATTTTCGTGCTCCATTCAAACCTTAGCTTTTCAGCTTATATACCCACTTATTGCTAATGGGTTTCCTTTTTTCTGGACACTTAACAAAGTCCCATGTACGATTTTTGTATAGGCTATCCATCTCATCTGCCATTGCTGCCTTCCAATGAGCTGCATCATCACAAACAAGAGCATGACGATAACTGCTTGGTTCCCCCTGTACAAAAAAAGCATGTATTTATAAGATGTTACACATACCTGAATAGTCAACAGCATCCACAGCACGCAGACGTTCTTTCAATGGCAGAGTACGATTCCCACGATCCTCGTTTGAATCTTCATCATCTCTACCAGCCTCATCACATTCATTTTGAATTTCATCTCCGAAATCTGAAATAGATTCACGCCTATGGGTTTCGCCGTTCTTCGAATTGAGATCGGAGGTTGTCAAGATCGCAGCAACCTCTGGTTCCTCTTGTGTGCAATTCAGTTTCAACATGACCTGTTGCGCACTCTCTTCATTTTTTTTGAACGTCACATCCCTTATTATATCGACTTTCCCAGCTGCAGCTAACCAAACCCTGAATCCTTTGGTGTTGTTGGCATAGCCCATAAATAAACCTTTTTCCGCTTTCTTATCCCATTTCTTCCGTTTTTGTTTGGGTATATGTATGAAAACTTCGATGCCAAACACTTTAAAATCATCGAAACTAGGCTTCTTATCCCACCATAATTCGTAAGGAGTTTTACTTTTCAAAGAACTAGTCCCAGTCCTGTTTAGTATGTAAACCGCTGTATTTACTGCTTCCGCCCAGAATTTCTTTTCTAGATTCCTACCGTGTAACATCGTCCTAGCGGCTCCAACTACAGTTCTGTTTTCCCTTTCGGCAGAACCATTTTGTTCTGGGGTATAGGGAACAGTAGTCTCGTGACGAATACCGTGCCTCGCCAAAAGAGATCTTACACCTTGATTGACAAACTCACAACCATTGTCCGTCCGAAGCTTTTTTATTGGATAACGAGTTTCACATCTTGCCTGATCAATAAACTGTTCAAGGAAGTTGCAAACATCCGACTTATGCTTTAAGAAGAATACCACCTTATAACGCGAAAAATGGTCCTTGAATAGAATGAAGTATTTAGCTCCACTTAAAAAAGTTTCCTCCATAGGACCACACAAATCGCAATGCACCAGCTGTCCCGGTTGAGTTGCTACAAAATCACTCTTTGGAAAGGGTAACCTATGTTGTTTACCGAAGATGCAGGAATCACATGAGAAGTTTTCATCATCTTCAAAAGCAATCCCTTCTGTTTTCAACTGACTTCGTATATGTGCTACATTTTGATGAGCCATCCTTTCATGCCACAGTTTTAGGGACAAAGTTTGATTCGCTGCCACATTAGCCATTTTGCCAGCTACTTCTTGCACCCTGATACACATTTCAAATAATTGTTCCTTTCGTTCTCCCACCGCTGCTATGGTGCCATCCTTAGCCACAAACTCACATCTCATACTGTCAGAGATAAACTTCAAGCCTTTGTCCAATGCACGGCTTTGTGAAAACAAGTGGACAGAGATTTTTGGAACATAAAGCACATTTGAAAGGTGTTTTTCAGTCCAAGTTTTACCATCTGAAGCCAAAATATTAATATCACCGACTCCCACTGCAGAAATTTGCTCTCC
Organism: Platycheirus albimanus; assembly: GCA_916050605.2. NCBI lineage: Eukaryota > Metazoa > Arthropoda > Insecta > Diptera > Syrphidae > Platycheirus > Platycheirus albimanus. Next base: position 91,459,538 of record OU696696.1, read on the forward strand.
ACTACCTATTCTTATCCCAATAGGCACAGAAAAGTTTCGATAATTTACCAACCAATTTTTCTTATAGGTCATGTGATCACTCGCCCCCGAGTCCAGATACCATCGATCGATAATATTTTGATTGTAAACCATCAACGCGTTTGCCCTCTGCTCCTCACTTCTAGTTCCAGTCCATGTATGATCAGCACCTTCCTTTTGTAGCTCGCCACCATTTCCAGCCTTCACTTTACCCACGATGAGTGCGTCACCCCTTAGTACTTCACTTCTACTTCCAGTCCACAAATTACTAGACACACTTCTTCCTTGCATCCCACTTCCACTTCTAGTCTTAACTTTATCAGCGATACTCGAAGAGTTGGAAACCAGTGCGTTCCACTTCACCCAGCTACTTCCACCCTTTCTCTGCTCTGCAATCTTTTTCGGACAGTTTTTTTTCCAGTGCCCATACTCATTGCAAGCAAAACACTTACCAGGCTTAGATGTTTTATCTTCGTTCCTGTGTGCCTTTTTCTTGGCGATAGGTGCGGTTGTATTGGTTGAATCAAAAGACTGAGATGACATTCGCGCCTCTTCCATTACAAGCCGTGACGTCAAATTTTCCAAAGTTTGTTCATCTTTGGCTGACGACTCCCACGCACAAAAAAATGTTTAAAATTGTCTGGAAGAGTCATTAATATTTTAGTTATCACCATACTTTGCGAAACTTGTTCTCCAACGTCTCTCAGTTGCTTTACGATGTTCTCCAACTTTGAAATGTGTGTTGCGACATCATCACCCTGATCTTTTGTAAAGCTGTAAAATTTTTGAAGCAACATGTGCACATTAGCTTTCGATGTTTGCTCATAAACCGCCCCCAGCTTTGTCCACATTTCCCTTGCATTCGTGCAATTAACTATATGTCTAAGTGGTGTGGAACCAATGCTCGTAGCAATGATTCTTTGAGCCTTGCTATCCGAAAGTGTCCATGCGCTTTTACGAGCGTCAAATACTGCAGTTTCCTCTCCTTGTCCCTTAACAGGAAATATACTTGACCCATCCACATGATCAAAAAGAGCTGATGCATTTAACAAGATCGTAACTTGAAATTTCCATACTGCGTATTGCTCGGAATTTTGCAATTTTTCAACTTTAAAAAGCTCAGCTTCCATTTTCTCTAATTTAAAAAAAAAATACTAACGATCATTTTATCGTACCGTAAAGGCTTCCCAGAAAAAAAAAACTAACGCGTACCAAAAACAATAAGGTGAACTTAATCTTTGTTTAACCTTGAATTTAGTTTCTAGCGTGTTCTGGGCCCATAACCTGTTAAACTTTTCAAGAAAAAGAACAAAACGACTTCTATGAAGTATAAAGAGAGACTAACTTTATTATAGGAAAAGTGATATAAACTCAATACTATTTAGTACATGTTAAGTGGAAGCTAGGGTGATGCCAATTTAAAGGTTATTATAAAAATGTAATTCATTATTATCAACAGTGTAGTTTTTTTTTGATTTATTTTAGCTATTTTTAGTTTTTTTTTTTTTGAAGTTTAAGTTTAGAGTTTAGTTATTCAGTTTGAGTTTTTTTTTGCTATAGTTTAGATCTTCTTTCATTAAGTTAAGTATTGTATTGAGAGTTAGTAATCTATCTTTAGAGTTTTGAAGTATATAGTTAGGAAGTTCATTTTGAGTTATTAAGTCTATAGTTAAGTTCAAATTCAATTTTTTTTAAGGAATTATTTCTGGTTTAGGTTCTTACAATTTTTTTATATATATTAAGTCACAGAGTCTCTAAGCACAGCTGAGATGGTGCGACAACCAAATAGGAAACAAATTGCCGCCGGGGCGCAAGGCCAGGCAATAGACGTTGTTATATCATCACCACCTTTACCATCTGGGAGGGGGGTAGATGATGCACCTGCACAAGAAGTAGTTCCAGACGACCCTGGTTCTGTTAGGTCGGTGGATGACAATTTGGAAGATCATGTTGAAGATGACGAGCTCATAGCTGAACGCGATGCAGATCGACAAGCAGCTATACAAATGGTCGCCGAAAACTCCTCGTATATACAAAATGTGGTTTCTGCTTCCATCGAACTTCATCGTGTCGATGAACGCACCTTCATTCAAGAACAGTTGGCTCTCAGCCAGAAAGCTCTTTTCGAGCAAGTTGCGAAATTGTTCAAAGGGAGCAACAACAAACCAGAACTTCCGTCTACTTCAAAAGGCCACAAGCCTAGATCGACTACCGTACCTTATGGCACTCTGGGTCGCCCTAGTGGCGTTCCACAGAGAACAGTAGCTCGAGACATTACAATCTCTGTACCTTAAGCTCAAGCGCCAGGTCAGCCTGACCTTGCTGATTTACTGACACCAACGTACGATCCAATACCGCCTAGGCCCTCGGAACATGTTCTTCCTCCGGCGGCTATGGAACAAGGAGCTAGCGTTGATGATTTCTTGAAACAACTAAGTGAATTCAATTTCAATGACCATCCTTCTTCATCTCCACTTCGACCAACACCATCTAACTCCAATTCCAATTCAAGGTTACTGCAATACCACAAGTGGGGAATCAAATTCGACAGTAAAGGTATGTCTGTCGATGATTTCCTATTTCGATTAGACCGAATACGATCTAGTTATGGCGTAACTTGGGATGAAGTAGTTGGAAATTTTCACCACTTTGTGGGAGGCAACGCGGAGTCTTGGTACTGGATGTACGTGAAGAGTAATCCAGACGGTCCTTGGAGAGCACTCAAATCGGCTTTAATTGAACAGTTCCGAAGCCTTGAGACCGACTCAGAGTTGTCCCGTAAGATTGCTGATAGGAAGCAGTTGCCAGGAGAGTCGTTTTCCGACTTCTATGACGCATTGATGCTTCTTAACAGTCGTATGCGTGTACCAAAGTCGGAGAAGGAACTTATCGAAACCATCAAGCTCAGCGTTAGACGTAAAATGGGAGAGTTACTGATCACTTATAGTACCCATAGTCTTAGGCAGCTGGCCTATATTTGTCGCTTGATCGAAAAGTCCCTTGACCGACGGGAGAGCACGCGTGGCCCTTTTGTGCTGAACACGCAACGACTACCAGTGAGACGTTACGTAAACGAAGTAAATGACGAACCGAATATTGAATTGGCTGTTGCCACTCCAACTCAAATCGAAGCGCTCAAACGAGATCCGAGCCAAAATAAGTGCTGGAATTGCCAGGGCGTGGGTCATGGTTTCCGAGATTGTAGAGAGCCTAGAGACAAGGACAACATTTTCTGTTTCCGTTGTGGACTCGCTGACGTCTACAGTCCAGATTGTCCTCGTTGTGCGGGAAACGCATATCGGAACAATCCACCATCCGGGGGGATTCGTTCCGTGAAGACCGAACCGAAGTTTTAACAGCGGACGAACCGTCATCTAAAACTCCTATATCCATATTAACTAGAGATAAGAATAAGTTACCAGTTGTAAATGCTACAACAACACGTTTTATGAATTCTAACAAACCAACTAATGAAATTTTAAGAAAACCTTTCCACGAAAGGTTACAAAACTATTATGAAGTCCGAAAACGCATAGTGACGTTTCCGGAAATATCCAAACGCATTAGGCGCACTAGAGATCGATTTATTGAGAAACGAACTTTATATCGTAATATAGCTTCGACGACATTGGGCGATTCTGGTGATCCCCGTCCCTATGTCACCATCGAGCTTTTGGGGGACAAAATACTAGGTCTATTAGATTCGGGGGCCAGTATTAGTTGTATAGGCAACGACGCCTTAGAATATTTATCTGGTAAAGGTGTTTCTCTTAAAGCGATCGAATCAAGTGTGTCCACCGCGGATGGCAAGAAATAAAAGATCTGCGGAATGATTACGACCGACGTACAAGGGTGTCATTCACAAAATGAATTTTTATGTCGTTCCGACATTGGCACAGAGGCTGTACTTAGGCGTAGATTTCTGGCAGAAATTTAAGATTGCACCGAACATTATTTCGGGATTGTCACTAGACGTGACAGATAAATTGAACGATAGACTAGTCAACCAGGTTAAGCTGACTAGTGATGAGTACACCAAACTCGATCGAGTGATCCGAAGTTTCCCTTCGTTCACTGCCAAGGGGCTAGGTAAAACGAGTTTGGTTGAACATTATATAGATACAAGTGATGCCACTCCTATCAAACAGCGGTATTATCCTGTCTCTCCGGCGATTCAAACCCTGATGTATGCGGAATTGGATCGCATGCTTTCTTTGGGAGTAATCGAGGAAAGTACAAGCGCGTGGAGTTCCCCAGTTGTGCTAGTGCGCAAACCCGGTAAGAACCGCCTGTGCTTGGACTTTCGCAAGGTGAATAGTGTGACCAAGAAAGGGCATCCCCTGTATCAATTTAAGGTGATGCCATTTGGTCTCTGCAACGCTCCGCAAAGTTTGACTTACCTGATGAACTTGGTAGTTCCATCGGAGTTGCTAGACCAGGTTTTCGTCTACCTAGACGACCTTTTGGTAGTGTCGAAGACCTTCGACGATCACTTAAGAGTTTTAGATATTGTAAGTCGACGGTTGAGTCATGCAGGACTCACCATCAATGTCGAGAAATCTAAGTTTTGTTTTAGCGAGCTTCAGTATCTCGGCTATAAGGTAGGACAAGGTTGTCTGAAGGCGGATCCAGACAAAGTCGAGATTACCCGACCTCAAAATTTCTGAGGGTTTCATATATAAGAGAACCAAACATTCAGTGGGAAATCCGTTGTTGGACGATCTGTCATGGAAGTTATGGATTCCGACAAAGTTAACGGAATCCTTGATTTCCTTGGCACACCGTCCACCAAGAGCTTCGCACGGGGGAGTGGTTAAGACCATTTATAGGCTCAGGCAGCAGTTTTATTGGCCAGGCTTTTATTCGCAGGTCAAGCAGTTTGTGGACAGATGCGAAACATGCAAGACAACGAAAGCCTCCAATATGACTTTGCGAGCGGAGATGGGGGAGAGCTTTAAGGTAGAACGTCCATTCCAACACCTCTACGTGGACTTCCTCGGCCCTTATCCCAGATCCAGAAACGGGAATGTGTATATTGTCATAGTTGTAGACCAACTTACAAAATTCGTGTTCATAAAACCCCTTCGGAAGGCCACTGCTGTAAATGTTATTAAATTCCTCCGGGACGAGATCTTCCTAATCTATGGAGTACCCCAGAGTTTACTCTCGGACAATGGTTCTCAGTTTCTGAGCCACGATATCAAACAGTTGTTGGAAAAGTTTGGAGTAAAGCATTACCGAACTGCAGTATATGCTCCACAATCTAACGCCAGCGAAAGGGTGAACCGATCAATTTTGGCTGCGATTAGAGCATACATCGACCCTCGACAATCAAATTGGGATGCCCATTTGTCGTCGATTAGCAGCGCGTTAAGGACCACGGTGCATTCGACTTTAACAATGTCCCCATATGAGGCTCTTTTCGGCCAAAGGATGATAGAGCATGGTGCAGACTATCGCCTACTAAAAGACCTGGGTGGTTTGAACCATTCAGAAATCGATTGGTTGCCGAAAGTGGCCAAGATGAATATCTTGCACACATATCTGAAAACTGCTCTCGAAAAGACCCATGACGCATACGAAAAAACTTATAACCTTCGTAGTCGCAAGGTTGATTTTAAGGTGGGAGATATAATTAATAAGCGTGACACTGTGTTGAGCGACGCCACTAAGCATTTTAATGCTAAGTTGGGGCCGAAATTTGTGAAAGTCACCGTAACAAATGTAATTGGTAATAACTTATTCGAAGTTGAAGATAATACGGGGTATAGGACGACGTCCCATACAAAAGATTTAAAAAGATAGTAAATTGTGATATAAGCAGAGGTAATTATGCCCGGCGCTCAGCTGTGCATGAGACTCTGTTTCCATTTATAGAATTAAGTAGGTTAAGTTAATATTAAGTTATAAATAGGTACTAGCTCATATCATATATTGGGTATACCTAAGTCTATGTATATTGTTTTATCAGTCTTGGTTTTCTTGTGTTTTTGTCACGAGCGAGGCTCATGTCAAAGCCACAAGCTTTGTAGGGAAGACTTTTGCCACCATAAGAATTGATAATGAAATACTTACCTATATCTGAAAACCAAAAATAAAATGATTACTTACCATCGTCGCAAATACCAAAAACTCATTTTATTTCACCACATCCTACGACATCATCAGCAAATATAAATCATACTCATGTAAACCACCCTTAAGGCGCATATAAATTCACCTAATGATTGGATGACGTAAACCTAAATTCCTCAAACTGTCGTTATACCAAATGACAGCTGACTCCTCTTCGCTATTCGAATACTTCCTGGCAGACAAACCACCATCATTATTGCTCTTTGCCATTCAACCACCGAGCAGACAACATCTGCTACTTTGTTCCTCTCGGGTTAATAACAAAAAAAAAATATAATCTGACTGCCTAACACTTACATTGGGTAATCTCAAAATATTTGAGGAATCACCATCCATCAACACCAGGGAAGCCGATAGAAGGTATGTTTTAACAAGGGAAATCTGTAAAGCGGGACGAGCCGCGCCAATAATAGAATCCAAATTATAATCAGAGATCACCGTGGGAGCATCAGACGCCAATCTTGGAAGCGTCCAACGCGGGAGCAACCCAACAAGATGTGCAAAAACGCATATCCAACGCGGGAGCATCACACCAATAATGTGTAATAAGAATCACATTCAACGCGGGAGCACCTTTTAAATCGACCTACGTTTTTGTTCTGGAGCACCTAATAATAAATAAAAGAAACAGCATTTGCGAGGACTGGATTTATTTGTGTTGGTATTTTTGACCAGGAGTCAAATAAAGGATTTGGTTTTGGAAAAGTATTTATAACCAGTGGTAATCTACACCCTGGAATACCAGGTAACTGAGATATATACCTATTTTTTCTGCAATCTAAATACCTAAATCAGTGGAAGTGCTCCGAACGACAAAAAAATCTGTGCCAAAGTGTGTGTGTAGTGCTCCCTACGCTTCGATTTTCTTTGATTTTTATGCTTCGATTTTCTTCGATTTTTTTTTATTAATTAGTGATCTACATATATATGATTACGTCGTCATTATCCCCTTTTTGTGCGCCCTGCGATTCTGTTCTGTAAGACCCATACGTTATATAGAACCCTACGGAATTTTTGGATGGAAATTTCCAAAATTTAACCTTGTGGAATCCTAAAGAACGTTTCCGAACTACCGCATAAGAAAAGATATAACAAAAAAAAAAGTAAAACGCCACCGCAGACGGTTAACGTCAACGCGGCATTTTTGGAATTCTTTTTGTCAACGCCCTAACTCTACGCATGAATTGGTTTCAAATTTTGTTCTGCATATTAAAACCATCATCCTAATAGCAGAATCATATTCGACAAGCACGATAAGATACTACGCAAACGATACTTACCTGGATTTACCCATCCCGAATCATTGGTGATGTTAATTTTTATTGGATATACCTACAGTTTTTTTTTTGTATTTGTCCCTTCGATTACGCACAAATATGCACACCGGCACCACGCACAATTCAATAGCACATAATAAATAAACGCATAACATACACATGCGTATGAATCCTTGCCGAGCACACAATCAGCGCCCACCTGTACAAACGTAGTCAGACCGAACGTCTGTCACACCAGAAAAAAAACATAATCTACGAAATATAAAGATACTGTTCGCCGCAACAAACATATTCTGGTTCGAGCAGCGTTATTCGTCGAAAAGCAAATCTCTCCAGTGGAGTTATTTTGTGAATGCTGACCAAATCCCTGTTTGTATTTCGTCATCGCCGTCGTCGAATCTACGCAGTAAATCTTCTGAGATTAAGTTAGTTTTAAGATAGGATTTCCTCCTTATTTTAGCATCTAAGTTTCTTTTTCTCTTTACGGATGTATATGTGGTAATTATTTTTGAAAAGCCTAATCAATCAAATCAAATATTATTGCGAACTATTAGTGCCTAATTTTGAGAAACATTTCATTTTCGAATCAAATCACGAACAATTTTGTTGAACACGAGAACGACAGAGATCGCATGAATAAAAAATTATTTAACCAAAAGAGAAGAATCGCAACGTAAAGAAGAAAAGAAAGACATATCGAAACCAAACATCAACGACCTACCCCAATTTTTGTTTATCGACCTATATTTCTTTTTTCAATTTACATAATATAATACCTTTCATTTAACAGCAATTGCTTTTCAGCTAGTACCTGGACGAGAACAGTGCACTACCCTCCGGAAGGTCTGGTTTAGTTTTTTTTATTAAATTTCATTTCCATACATAATTACATTAATCATATACATATATATTTATTGAACATATATATTTCATCCTCATTTTTATACCTTTCCCTTCCCATCCTACTACATCTGAGTGACGGTGCCGAATTGGAATCGTACACGGAATCCTAAATAACGTACCCTTGGACAAACGGTCCATAATTTTTTTTGAGGGTGCTTGGGTTTCAATTGGTTTTGTTGTTGGAATTTTTGGTCGCGTAGTTATACGTTAAAGTTTCATTCGTTTTGCTTCGGGTTTTTGAAAAGATTCTTTTTGTTTGTTTTTGAAGAAGTATATGCATACATATACGCTACAGTCGTCTGTAAATAAAGTAAATTCGGTAAATAAATGAATATAAGTCAATGTGAATAGTTTTGGAAAGATAATTATAGTATTAATAGTCACATTATTGAATGGAATCGGACGGAATCCGATATTTTTATATTCAAAGAGACAATACGTGTTTGAAACAATTAATTTTTTTTTTGTTGAGTAAATTTTCGCTACATTACCTATCGGTCGCGAACAGTAAGGCTAGGAAGTAGAGATACTTTTTTCGTGTACTGGATATTTCCTTTTTTTATGACAGTTCGCTTAGTTTTATATGAAGTTTAGTTATTCATATACTTTTTAATTAACAAGATTAAATTCAATTAAGACCATAGTATATTTTATTAAGAACAGTGTAATTCGATAATTATATCTCTTTTTATGAGTAGCGTATGTGAGATTATTAGAGTTAAGTTAGGTTTAAGAGAAGTAAAAATAATTAAGTTTCTTTTTAAGAATTTTGATATTTAGATGAATAAACAAGTTAATTAATACGTTTTATTTTATAACGTTGATGAAAATTTTGCTTTTCATTTTCTTTTTGAAGTTTTGCGTTCGTGGACTTCCTGTTGTTGAGACAGGACTTTTGGAAATTATTATCCTTGGTTGTACATAGATATTTCTGATGGACTAAGGTAAAATAATCGTGGGGGATGGGACATTTCGCTGAGTAACCAACGTGGGAACGGCCAGTTTCGGTTGGTAGCAGTAGGCAACGGAGTTATGTGAGCTAGGGAGTTTTCATTAGTTGAGTTAGATTGGAGATATTAGTGTATAGGATGTTTTGGAGATAAAGTAACTCGCTTCGGCCTATTTTCTTTTGGTTAAGGGGTTTCGTAAACATTGTTTTTGATTAGGGTCATACACGGAACCATGGATCCAGTGGAGAAGGAGTTGGTATAACTCCCTCCTCATTGGATATGGGTGGGTTTAGAGACCTTGGGGGCTACATTTCCATCTTCAGTATCCCCCCCCCTCTTTGGACAAATTCAGTCACCCTGTCCAGGAGATCTTCCTATTTGTAAACGATACTAAGGAAGGATAGATAAATAGGGTATCGCACTATTAATTACATCATTATAGTGCACTATGGTAGCTGAAGGGGCCATGTAGATAGAGATTGTTTATTCGAAAGAGACGTCATTTAGGGTGTTTAAGCTTCAACCGGTAGACTTGATACCTGTCGCCACAAGCGGTGTTTGTATGGGCAGCCCTAGGATTCATAGAAGTATAGGAGGTTCGGAACATCAGAACCATATGGTCTGCGATATCAAAACGAGGTAACAACCGTCGTGATCGCATTGCAAGTTTCCACCCCTGGACTGAGCATGGCAGGGTGAAGCGCAGGCCAGCCGCGGTGCTAGATCCACGACACCCTTTCACTGTCCGACGACTTTATAGACCTTCGATTGAGGAAGCTACTCTTGAGATGAGTGTTCTGTGTTGTCGTGGGATTGAAGGGGCATGATTAAATGGAATGTAAGGATGCAGCTTCGGGACTCTTTCGGACTACGAACGGGATATGTACGTACTAACCTCGTCTCTATAATTGCCTATTTGGTCGGGAGGATACGTATTTATGTCTCCTATGTGTTCACAGGGCTGGGCGTCGTTCGAGTTAGGAAAGTATATGATCTTGTTTAAAGTTCGTGGAGGTTTGTTAGTGGTTTTTCCAGTTCAGTTTAGTTATGGTTTAGTAAGAATTAAGGATACCTGAACATCGGAGGTATAGGAGAGGGTGTGGTCTGAGGGCTAGCCTTCGCCTAGTCATACGATTCTAGTAGCTTGATCGGGTGTATGACAGGTGGGACTAGGTCTCAGCCCGCTCGAAACATTTCGGTAATGAGATAATTTTTGAGATAATTTCAGTTTGAGGTTTGATGCCCTTGGTCCGTGGTGACTTTGGGATCAGTTTTAGTGCATTGGTCTATGTCTTTCAACATTAGTCGTATGTATGGTGGTCTGCCGTGCACGTGATTAAAGGGGACATTCCTTTTACATTTCATTCTCTATATTATTTTACGTCACAGATGGAGCCCAAGGTGGGTATAATGTTTATATGCACTACCAGTTCCATTTGTGCGCGTAGAATAATATAATCTTAGTTACAAATTATGAAAAACAAACTTACTATAAACACCAGATTGAATTCAATTAAAATAATCCTAAACGCCAATGGCAGATAGAAAACGATATTTTAGGTAAATGTGATAATGGGAACTTCATTAAAAGCTTACAGATTAATAATAATTTAACAACTACTGAAAACTTACAAACATGCAATGGTCTTAATAAATTTTTCAAAGATGTAGCCGGTCAATATATAGCGAAAGTAATATTTAATTTAAAATCAAAATATTCAAGTGGACCAGATGGTATTAACACTATAACATTGAAAAGAATTTATCCTCTAATATCTCGTCCTTTGGCATTTCTAATAAACAAAAGTTTCGAGTCAGGAATATTTCCTGAGTGCCTTAAAACATCAATAATAATATCTATCCACAAAAAGGGCGATAAGAGTGGTCCTAACAATTATCGTCCAATTTCGTTGCTATCTGTGTTCTCAAAAGTTTTTGAAAAGATTATTTCTTTTCGAATGATCAAATTTATAGATAAATATAAGCTTTTAAGTGATTCCCAATTTGGTTTTAGGAAAGGAAAGTCAACTGAAGAAACCATAATATCATTCCTAGAAAATATTTATGTTGCCTTAGACAAAAATCAAGTGTCGGCTGGTATGTTTGTCGACTTAACTAAGGCATTCGATCTGGTAAACCATAAAATTTTGTTAAAAAAACTTTATAGATTTGGTTTTCCAAATAATATTCTCTCTTGGCTTTCGTCGTACCTTTCGAATAGAAAACAATATGTACTTGCAAACGAGACGGTGAGTGAATAATTACCTTGCCCTGAAGCTGGAGTTCCCCAAGGATCAGTCCCATTGCTCTTTCTGGTGTACATAAATTCTATTTTTAAATTGCCACTTTGTGGAAATATTGTTGCATTCGCCGATGACCTAGCTCTCGCTTACGCTGCAGTTGACATAGCCAACTTAAAACAACACATAAATATGGACATAACCTTATTGAACTTATGGTTCAATTATCACAACATGGTTCTTAGTAGTAAGTCCAAGGTCATGTCGTTTTCGTTCTCAAAAACATACAATCTGGATGGAATAGAGTGCCATGTAGAAAACTGTGACCATTCTAACTGCAGCCCCAAGTGTTTTAGTCTTGAACCCGTTCGGGAATACAAGTACTTAGGAGTTACTCTGGATAATAAACTAAACTGGAAACGCCACATTGCTAGTGTTAAACAATCAATCTACATAAGCTTAAATAAAATCTATCATCTCCGTAAATTAGTGCCATCTAACTTATTAATAACCATTTACTATGCTCTTGTAAATTCCCGACTAGAGTATGGGATCACCTGCTGGGGAAGCGCATTTATAAGCAATATGCAACCACTCATCACCGCCCAAAAAAAGGTACTAAGGGTAATGCTTTTTAAACCAAGATGGGAACCTTCGTTACCATTGTTCAAAACACTTGACATTCTGCCCCTTCGGTATTTATACGTGTTCAAGGTACTGAGAATTTACTTTTTGCGAGGTGGACATTACAACACACGTAGGAATGAATTTCGTATCTTACGAAACCAAAGTTCAATAGTAGTTCCTAGAGTAAGAACAGAACACTTCAGACGTTTTGCTCTTACCATTGCCCCACATATATTTAACAAATTACCAATAGATATACGCAAACAAACAGATCGTCAATATACTTTTTTCAAACACCTTCGCATCTGGCTACTTGATAGAAACGACGTTGAGACATTGCTGCAAGTGTTACATTAATTACTCATTACTTACCCAATTAAAAAACATTATTTTTCTCTCATTAAATTTTTTCGCTGAAAAAAGAAAAAAATTAAAAAAAAAAAAGGCCTCTTCTTCTTCCGCGGCTTCTTATTCTTATGTTTATCTCAATTCAAAATAGTATTTGAACTCCTTTCAATTGTATCCTTAACTTACACTTGATACTGGCACTTCTTGCCACAAAGTGTACTAACGTCATTCAAGGTTGAATATCTATACTTCTCTATTCCTCATTTAATTTTTAAGTAAACAAAATTTGAAAAAATTGTAAATATTGTAACTTGAAATGATTGAAATAATAAATAGATGTTTATGTGCAACAACTGCCGGTTAGCGCTTCATGTCTCATCACATACCATCACTTCCCAACATCCATCAAAACTGACTATGACTTTAACTACAAATTGGTTAACAAAACAATAAAAAAAAAAAACAAGCTGCGTTGTGGTTGAAGTCAATAAGGGTCGTAGTGGAGCGAGTGACCAGCTTCTGCAGCTGACGTGCGTCGGGCAAAAAGCTCCAACCACCGGTCAGAAGTCCTGCTCATTCTACTCTCATACGGCCAGGATCTCAGACATCACCGTTTGAATATGTCAACACCTCAGCTACTGACGACCAATCAAGAAAACTGCTCAATCCGGACAGAGATCGAAGACCTACCGAAGTGATTAGAGGTAAAGAAAAGTAGGTAGACCTAATGCAACAGACTGACTCGGGAAAAATTCACCAAACCACTGGACAAAATAGTGCCTACACTGCTAATCTCGATAGTATTCCTCCATCTAAAAGACCTGATCAACAAGTAAAACAACGGCTTCAATTTCACAAAAAAAAAACTGAAAAATTTCAAAAACTCTCAAAAATTCCTAACTTTCTTCACGTTACTCTGGATCGACCTGACTTTCGTCAATCCTAATCTTATCTTTGTCAATTAACTCGGGCCCCACGTTGGGCGCCATCTGTAACGTAAAAATAATGAAATTAATTAAACAAATATAAGAAAGGAGGAATCTTCCCATTCCACCCGCACCGCTGATGGACACCAACTTCTCCACCCAAATACCCTATGAGCATCTAAGTTTCGAACCTATACCCACCAACAATACGAGCCAATGAGGAAGCAAGAAGGAACAAGCACCCCTATCCATCCTTGACTCCTATACCAAGGAACAGCAACCATGTCATCTACCAACCATGTATCGGTGTATTCAGCATCCCTGCAAGACATACTTACACTTCGCAAACACAGTACCTTGTCCCCCCTGCTCCTCTTCCCATTCTTTTAAATTCCATCTACATCCCCATCACAGAAGCACGAGCCATCTAGTAGCGCACCATAGGTCCTGACTACAAAACACCGTAGAACAGCCTAGAGGGTACCCACTAGCATGCCCGCGCCTATCCGCTACAAGTCATAGATGTCCTGCTTTCAGCTGTATAGTATTGTGGCTCACACCAAAAACCATGGACTCTACTCAAATCCCCAGGCTCACAACTAGATTCGAAATGCTATGATTCAGAAACGATACCCTTATATAGAGTCTTTACTCCAGACCGCATTCAATCACCTAACTGTGGCTACCTATTCTTATTGATGAAAGGATGGGAGCGATCCTATGCCGGCAACGCCCCCTTTCTCACCAATCGTTCATTAAGAACGGCGGGTAAGAACGGCATGCGACAACGTAGAACCGTGGCCGAGATCGACCGTCGCGGTGGCCGGTAGTACCATAGCCATGACCAGCTCAGCCAGGTCGTGGGCACTTGCTCCGGGATCTACTTGACCGGTGTTACCTCTATTTTTCACTGCCGACCATTGAGCTCAAGATGGGCGAGCTCGAATAAGAATGTTAGAATGCTTAAGGGCCCTCATAATCTCCAAAGATAAGACGGGTAAGAATCGAACAGAAAGAAAGGCTGATCTTTGTTCGCACCTCTTATGAATAATTGAGAGTGAACGTGAATCATAAGAAAGAAATCGTGTTTGAAACGCATTATTAACCATAAGAAACTGACACGTAAGTATATCGGTAACTAGCAAACCACAGGTGGTCGTGGCTGCAATGGCTTATGTCACCTTCCATCCACTCTGCTACCACGATGTTGTGCAGATAGTGGAGGATGAGGTGTCTAACCGCGAGGGGAGGGAGGATCAAAGGTGTTAAGTGATCCCCCAGGTCTCTCAACCCACCCAATTCGTAAGCAGAAATCATCTCTCCTACTCTACGACCTTGGCTAATGCGGACCTATGAGTCCCCACGACTCAATACAATTTTAGGTAGCCCCTTAACCGGAAAAAGCAAGCAATGATTGTGCTCGCTTAGTACTACGACCTATCTACTATAGTACCTATCAGCGGTACCATATCAAAGAGAAGAAACTTCCTCCCTGCTCCAAGAATACTTCAACTGTATTCCATCTTTCCCAAACTACCTTTTCCCGTTTGAAGAGGTTGTGAGGGCCGCCACCCTCCCTATGAAAAGTTTATTCTTCCATTCTAAATTCCTCTAAATTCATCTAGAAATCTTCAAATCCGAAAAGAATGAACTGAACTACAAAATTTTCTTTAAAACGTTATAAAATTACGGTTTAATTTATTGAAAATCGATCTTAAAGTCTAACAAAAGCGTAACTAAAATCATACCTATAATAATTTTATTCTAAAAGTAAATTTGTCAAGACAACTTGATGTCTTTAATTCATACTGTATTCGATAGCTAATTATTATAAAAAGGTTCTTTTATTTTCCTTTTAATTGATCATATTCTGATTATTTAAACCATCTTATTGATAGAAAACAACGATAATATAATCTACTATATTTCATGAAAAGATTTTGGATCTAAGTCCTTTGGTTCAAGCTTCTCTATGCTTGATTTTATTGCAAACAAAAGTGTGAATCTAGTTTTTCAAGTGTAAATAGCAAAGGCAAGTTAAGTGCTATGAGTAATTACATTTAGTGAATGCGAAAAAGAATTTAAAATATATCGCGGACCGACGTTAGCATTCACAGGATCTATTGGACTTTTGCTTAATAAACGCGGCGGTGAAAGTTAAATGTTGACTATAAACAAGGAAGTCAACTTGATAATTATCTGCAGCTATCGTAATTATACTGCTAATTAGATATCACCGAGGATTAAATGAAAGTTAAGGCTAAGACACAAAATACTAATACGACCTGTCATGAATTGTAATGTAGGATTCTATGTAGGATCGACAATACAGGCATCAGGGATCTGCTTAAGATGTTTCCACCCAAAGCAACAAAAAGGTAGTCAATGTTGTTCAAAAGTGTTAAATATAAGTACCATATATGTATGTACACAGTTCGCGTACAACCATATACTCGATTAAATAAAGTAAATATATATATCAAAAGGTGTATAAATTGAATATTCAAATAGTATGAAAGATGATATTACTGAGGCGATGTAGTTACTCAGTACTTTCTTGCATGGAAATACGGAAGTGCACTCCTGGATTCCCCTGGAAAAAAAGTTTTATTAAGTGAAAGGTAAATATATTTTTAAACTTTGACCAGCTAATTGTAAACCAAGTTGTACTACTTGTCACCAATGAATACCGACCAAATGATTCAATAGGTAGGTATGGATTCTTATATAAATTGGCGAATCTATTTAATGACAGTGTATGGACATGGATATAACATAGATAGACAACACGAAGTTTTGTTTAATTTGAAGAAATAGAGTGTAGGTGTCCTGATGGACAAGTGAAAAATAAAAAAAAATTTTAAACTCAAAATAACGTTAAGTATAAGAAGGTAAATGTGACTCTACCAAAGAAATCTTTGTTTCGCACAAAAAGGTGTGAATGTTATTCATAATCGAATAAGAAAGTAGTGCCGATGAGGATCCTTCTTCGTTCATCAAGAAGCACACAATGATTTAGTAGGCGTTCGTGACACCGTGTCACGAATATGTTTCTGAATAGAAACGAAGTCTATATCGAGACGTTAAGTAAAAGGAATTTAAATCTTCGCGAAAAAGTTACGATTGAATTTTAAACACTCTTGGAAATTAATCACAACACAAACACTGATCTGAAGTAATTATAAAATTTCGTTGCAGTTACCAAAGTTTTCTACTTTATACAAGCTATATGGCCCTCTTGGAGGCTCGATCATTTAATACACTACACTTTAAAGGATATATATAGATATTTAAAGCAATAATATATGTCTACGTAAACTCAAAATAACGCATATGTGAAGGGGGAGGCGTGAAGTCCCAACCTCCATTGAGTAAATGATAAATCTATATATCGACACCACCGTCCGTGGTCGTCAACGTTGGCGTAAGCGATCAACGCTTGTCGTAGAGACCAATTTGGCCTCTTTATATAGCCAGTTGTGCAGAAATACGGGGTATATATTTGCTCCCCACAGTAATTCACAGACAAATAATTTGAAAAATTGTTACCTGGTATCAAGTTTGGTTTATACAGCACCAAAAAGGATCTTATTTATCTTTCATATACACTATATTGCACTATGGGACCTGCTGCTTGCTATAGCTGCGAGTATCTTCTTAATTTTTAAGTTGAACTGCTGCTTCTCTCGATTCTCTGATGTTCTATGTGGCTTTTATTGTAAGGCTGGTGGACCGGCATCGGTGATACGACACGCGCCAGACGTCCAGTTGAATCTTGGAGCGGTTCCTTACTTTTTCTTGCATCCGTTGATGTGGTTATAGGGGAGTAATTACGGTGTATAGAGTTGTTGTAGTGCAAGATGTAGGCGATGAATCCATATATAAAAGGTGTGGCCGTCGGCGAGCCGGATCGGATCAACGCCTGACGTAGTCCACGCGGTTGCCTTGCTTCTATTGGAATAGCACAAAGAAGCCCTCTATAGGTGCTCCTTGGCGTCACGCGTGTGTGACCAGGAGCTGGGTCTCTCGTACGTATTGTGTACGCACGACCAGAAGAGACGTCTCTCAAAAAAAAGAATCGCAAAAAATCAACAAAAAATTTGAGGTCACCAACCCGACAGGAGTGTGGTGAAGCACGGCATGTGCCTTAATGTATTTATAAATGCTTTATAAGACAGGAAATGTATGGTCATGTCCACGTGTATGTACGGGTATGTGCCATGCTGGATTCCATAAATTCTTGGAGATTAGGCGTGAGCTTCAGCCCTCGATCTGCTGCTTAGCGTCTCCTCGCTGGTGATGCAGCTTCTGGTAATCGTGCTATGGAATTGATGAACCTACGAGAATCGATCTATTACGTCTCGTGTTCAACCAAAAAAAAAAAAATTTCGATGCCAGGCGTTTAAGCAGGAATCCATGTTCCACGCCTTCAAGGCATCCGAAATATTAAGATAAACTTACCTCAAGTGATGATGTTTCCTTAAAATTGCTGATAAATATATCGTTTTCCTATTTATTAGCTTGAATAAATTATTCTGCCATTGCACGGCAGAAAAAAAAGTAAAGGAATAAAATGGTTGCAACGCTTGTCTCTTACAGAAAACTTGTTCTGTCGTTGCGTTGTTGTCTGGTCTATGTCTATCTTCAAAGTGACTTGCTCTTAGGTTATTCTAGATCATATTTTTATTTCTTTGAACCAGAGAGGATATATGAAAGAGAGTTTAATGTAGGCCGGAAATGGGATTTTGCCTACAAGCTGATTTGACAGATAAATCAATCCATCTGCGAATGTGTGCGTAAAAACTCGCATACACGCAAAATTGGTATGATATTCACCACCCACCACTAAATTGTCAGTTTTTTTTAAAATCTGGCGGTTATTTTTGAAAGTTCAAGAGTTGTTATGGGTATGTTCAAAGGTAATGGATTTTTCTATTATGCCCATTTCACACATGGTAAGATTACGTTGAACGAACTCAAACTAGTTTTCTTATGATTTTGATATATTTTTTATAGATACATATAATCGATTTGTAACATAAGACTGTAAGGAATAATATATGTAAATAGCTGATTTTTAACTTCATCAAATAATTAACACGTTTGATAGAAAAATGTATGTCATACCTATATTGTTCTTGCAAATAACATTTTCGCAATAAATTTCATTGTTTCAAACTGAACAACTTAAGAAGTTATAGTGAGGCAACAAATCTTAATTAAATCTTTTAACTTTTTTTAAATTCATGTATGTACTTTTGAAAGCTATTCAAACGTTAAAATTGAAATGAAATATAAATCAAAATAAATAAGTATACGACCAAATATGTCGTATAGTGTAGCTAACGTGCAATTTCGCAGCCGCTTAATACGGTTTAACTCGTAGAATTGTATGCAATGTATCAGATGCAGTCATTTTCATTAGGGCAAAAAGGTGATTTCATAGAAAATTTTCAAATGCGTCTATATTTCAAATACAAAAAAAAATTTAATTTCTTTTTTGATTTGGACGAAATCAATTTTACAAATTATGTGAAAAGAAATCAATCGCAATTCAATTGAGAAGGCAACAACAAAAGTAAACAAAAGAAAATGCAAACCGACGGCACAAGTAGACAAAACAAAACAATAATTTTGAAATAAAATCCAGGGTAACGGCAGTTGTTGTAAACAAAACAATACAAGAAGAAAGAATTGTTGTAAAAAGGGTAAAATAATTTTTTTTTAAATTTTCAATTATACTTATTTCGATCTAATGAAAACCAAGTATTTAATTAATTGTGATTGCACAAGCATATTACTTGCTGTGTTTTCCATTGCAAGTCAAATCATATTTTTTGTCTGAAAGTAGTAATATCTATATTTCCATTGCTTAAGATTTTAAAAACGAATTACGTCGGTTGGTGTTTGCATAATTAATGTTAAGACGGTGGTTCAAGAGTTAACCCATCGATTTCGGTGGATTAAATAAATTTGATATACGGAACAAGAATTTAAAAACAAGGTTCAGTGCCGAACCGCTATTGTACAAACGGTACTTAGAAAAATACCGAGAAATAAGTACACTTTCACGCACCAGTCGAACTAATTATCTTTGTCAACTTCTACGCCCTCAATCAAAGTCAGTGGAACTTTTTATAAAATATCTTGTTTGAGTCATTACAATACTGTTGTTATAATATAATATATAATAAGAGGAAACAAATTACTGTTGTATTTATTACCAGAAAGAAGAAGAAGAAAAAGACAGGATATGGGTGGTTATTATCATTTATATACGACCATCAGTAATAAATTTCCTAATTTATATAACAATTGTTATTCTTTTTTTCTATTATATTTATTAAATTTAGTTAAAAGTTTTGCAAAAAATCAAATTGCGGCAAGTGTAGTCGCAGCTTTGTTTATTTCGTGAACATATCCCCTTTTCTGAAAATTCACCTTAATGCATGAGCAAAACTCCCCACAGCTCATGAAATGTCAAAATAATTGGCGGCAAATATATTTTAAAAACTAATTTCAATTTTCAATTCAAGTTGTTAAAAAAGTGAATTGTTTTTTTAAAAGCAAAGGAATCATGGAATCATCAAATACAAAACAAAGCAAGTGTGTCATGGGGTGTTCAAACTACGAACACTGTTTTGGAGCGGCGGACGAGGCCACGTAAGTGTTTTTAAAATTGTTATTTTTGTTCATTAGTATCGTTAAGAATTATTTTTTTTGGGTAACAGTTTGCCTACAATAGGTATTATTTCCGACGTCATATCTTATTGTATTGGCTTAGAAATATTCTTGTTGCATTTTTAGATTGTACTTGTGTTTTACTTATCGCAATGTTTAATTTGAATTGAATTTTATAAATACAAAAATGTCACAACAAAAGTAGTTCCACTGCAGGTTCTTCAGTGTGTTTTTAAAAGACCATAAAGGAATTACTTTTGTTCTACGATTTTCGTTTATACAGCTTTGAATTCCAATTAAACAATGCGATTAGTAAGACACGTTAAGGTAGAGTCTAAAAATGCAAGAAGCATTTTCTTAAGCCAAACCGTTTACAAACCACATCATAAATTACTTGTCTCATTTTCAACTTTCAATTTTTTTTGGGTGAAAATTGGCCAATCATAGGTATTACTTCCGAAATCATATCTTATTGGATTGGCTTAGGAAAATTCTTGTTGCATTTTTAGACTCCACTTTAATTTGTCTTAATAATCTCAATGTTAAGTTTCAATTTTATTTAATACATACAAAAATGTCACAACAAAAGTAGTTCCACTCCAGGTTCTTCAGTGTGTTTTTAAAAGACCTTAAAGGAACTACTTTTGTTCTAGGATTTTTGTTTATACAGCTTTGAATTCCAATTGAACAATGCGATTAGTAAGATGCATTAAGGTGGAGTCTAAAAATGCAAGAAGCATTTTCCTAAGCTAATCCAATAATATATGACTTCGGAAGTAATACCTATGATTGGCCAATTTTCACCTAAAAAAATTGGAAGTTGAAAATGAGACAAGTAATTTATGATGTGGTTTGTAAACGGTTTGGCTTAAGAAAATGCTTCTTGCATTTTTAGACTCTATCTTACTAATCGCAATGTTTAATTTCAGTTTTATTCAATACATACAAAAATGTTACAACAAAACTAGTAAGTTGCTCTCCAGGTTAAGGGAACTACTTGTGTTGTAGGATTTTGTGTTTCCTGAATCTGCTGAATGCCCCGCTTCTTTCTGCATCCCCTATTTCACCCTAAAAAAATTATTTAAGAAAAATGTCATATAAGGGCGGTTTCTTTGGTCATATGGCTCTAAGGGATACTTAAACAGCCATATCTCTCAACTTACTTATCCAATCGTCTTGATTTTGGTAACGATGTTTAAGTTATGACCTCATCAAACTAATTGGATCACCAAAATTTTGAATTTAAGTACAATAAAAATTTTGGATTAAAAAGTCATCAATATTTGTGTCCTATATATGGTCAAAAACGCAAAACCACAGCCAATCCAATAAGATATGACTTTAGTAAGATTAGTAAGACAAAAACCACTCGATTTGATCTGCAACACTTTTCGTTTTCCATGAAGCCTAAAAGCAATCTAGATTGATCTCAAATTTGGGGACAGATTTACACATACTTTCACACACACACTACATATACCTTAACGTCAACTGGAAATTTGTTTTTCTCATAGTGGTGTTGTGAATTCAAGAACTAAAAAAATATTTTTAATTAACAGGAGGGAAGTTTGGGGAAAACTTCTGAAAATCCCTCGTTTCCTGAAAAGTTCCCGAGTGTGTGATAAGCACTTCTCGGGAGCTATGTTCAGTAATTTAAAGAAAAGTCAGTTAACTCACACCGCTGTTCCAGATATTAATCTGAGAACCGAGAGCTGTGATATTGAAGAAATTCAAGAAATTACACAGCCTCAAGCAATGAAGATGGTTCAAGAAATTCAAGAATTTCGAGAAATTCAAGAGCTTCAAGAAATGACGGTTCAAGAAATTCAAGAATTTCGAGAAATTCAAGAGCTTCAAGAAACTCCTAGCGTAAGTGATGCGGTTATTCAAACCGAAACAAAATTATCTAAACACACTCTGCGAAAGATTTCTCTGAGGGAAACGTTGAAACGAACACAGAGAAATCTTTCAGTTTCTCAAGATAAAGTTCGTTCTCTTGAAGGCACACTAAGAGACAGAGATACTTATATCTTACGTCTCGAAGATGAACTCAATGCTCTCAGGCTTAAGTACGAAACAGCTGAAGCTAAGTTTGAGGAAAATTTAAATGGTAGTCTGTCCGATAGTCTTAAGACAATAGTCGACAATTTTAGGAAAAATGCAAGAACTTCCGCGAAAGGCTTTAGATATTCCACTGAAATGAAATTGTTTGCACTTTCAATAAATTTCACTTCTCCAGTAACTTACAGATTATTGAAAGATTCGTTAAACCTGCCATCAGTAGTTACTTTACGTAAATTTATATCATCTTGGCCAAAGCAGCCTGGTAATATTGAATTCAATATTAAAAGTTTGGAACTGAAACTAGGCAAGCTTCCCAAAATGTATAAATACTGCTCCATTTCGATGGATGAAATGGCATTAAAAACTCACCTAGACTACTGTAGTAAAACAGATA
Source organism: Platycheirus albimanus (assembly GCA_916050605.2). NCBI lineage: Eukaryota > Metazoa > Arthropoda > Insecta > Diptera > Syrphidae > Platycheirus > Platycheirus albimanus. Next base: position 91,482,101 of record OU696696.1, read on the forward strand.
AGATAATAGGGTACGAAGACTTCGGTCTGGACGAATATAGGACACAATGGTATGCCCATAGCGTCTTAGTCATCATGGCCCAGGGCGTTGCAAAAAGATGGAAACATCCCATTGCATACTATTTTGTCCGAAGTAGTTGCTCTTTCATCATGCTGAGGGATCTTTTGATGAAGTCCATAGTTTCTCTTCAGAAAAGTGGATTTATTCCAGTTCACTTAGTTTCCGACCAAGGGTCGAATTTTAGGGCTCTTCATCGCAATCTAGGCATAAGCGAGGAAAAGCCTTATTTCGAAGTAGGAGAAGGAGCGGAGAAACAAAAAGTTTTTTGTTTCTTTGATGCTCCACACCTGGTGAAAAGTTCACGAAACTGCCTAATTAAAGGTGACATAACCTACAGTAGCTCGAGTGGGTCTTGTACAGCCACATGGAGGGAAATTGTTAATTTTTACAATATGGACTCCAAATCAAATCTACGTCTTGTTCCCAAATTAACAACAGCGCATGTGTTTCCAAATTCATTTCAACGAATGAAAGTTCGTTATGCCACTCAAGTTTTTAGCAATACTTTAAGTGCTGCCCTCTTTACTTTGTATAGCTCAGGTGATAGGGATTCTCATACTTTAAAAGGCACTGCAGAATTAGTGGAGTTCTTCAGCAATCTATTTGATATTTTCAATTCATCTCCTCGCTCTTTTGGAAACCACTTCAAATCAAAATTTTGTGCTAACGAACACCAACTAAAATTTCTACAGGATGCCAAAGAAGTACTTACATCAATTAAAGTCTTTAACGCGGATGGCAAAAATATAACGAGTCATTTTGCTTTCATTAAGGGGTGGCTACTCAATATATCGTCCCTTTTAAAGCTCTGGGAACACCTCAATTCATGTGACTTCAGTTACATACTTACGAGACATCTTAGCCAAGATTGTCTAGAGCATTTTTTCGGTGAGGTTCGGAGTTCTGGTGGTAACAATAACAGGGTAACAGCTTCTTCTTTTATGAGCACTTTTCAAAAGTTGTGGGGCCTCAGTTACCTGAAGGTCGTTAAGCAAGGTAATTGCGAACCACTGAACCCTGAAGACATGGACAACATTTTTCAGCAAAACACTATTGGTGAGGTTTCTTCGTTGATTTCAAAATCAGCAAACAATAATCTTCCTTTACCCTTTTCAAACAAAAATCTTCCTTTAAGCTTTACGGAAGATATAGGAGTAGCAAAATTTCTAGAAAAGAATTGTTTTGCCTATGTATGTGGATGGCTGTATAGGAAATGTTATGACAACCATAACTGTTTATTGCCCTTACCTACCTTGAGTAGTTCTGATCCCTCTTCCAACTTAATATTTTCCAATTTCAAGGAATTCGCAAATTGCAACCTGGTTGCTCCACCATCTAACTTCGTAGAGTACGTCAAAGATCTAGAGACACAGTTTTGCCTTACCTTTGAGTCGATTGCATTCGAAAATGACGTACTCAAAAAACTCTATGATAGTCTGAAACCCAAATGTAGTTATGAGTTTTGTCATAACATGCCAAATAATTTCATTTTTTATTATTATATTAGAGTAAGGCTTCTTTTCGTGCTTAGGTTTGAGAACAGAGATTTGAGTGATCCCTCTTTTAAAAATAAGTTTCTGTGTGTCAGTCACCTTTAGGGAATTAATTTGTAAAGTATTTTTATTTGTACACATTTTTTTTTGCATGTGCATGTGTATATAATTTTAGTATATTTTCTAATGTTTTCTTTCTTCTAGATTGGGTGCAATATGCCTACAGGGGAAACCGAACACCCAAAAGTTAAAAAATCGGTTAACGCGCCAAAATGTATACCTCTTGGCGGAGTACTTTTTCATAGAAAAAGGTTAGTGAAAAGTACTTTGCCTCAGGTGGTGTGGAAATAGATTTTCTGTATTTTGTTAAATTAAAACTGAAATAGAAAATTTTTATCGAATGTTTGAAAAAAAAGATGCAATTGGAATGTGCATTTTTTCCAAACGGTTTGACTCACAGATATGGTTTATACATATTTGTTATCTACAATAAATTGTGCTAATGATAGAATTTTTAAATTTCGGTTTAAAGCAAAATTTAATAAAATTTTACACCAAAAGAACTTTCCTTTCAGATTTTCCGCTATATCACTATAAAATCTGAAAGGAAAGTTCTTTTGGTGTACAATTTTATTATATTTAGTCTTAAACCGAAATTTAAAAATGCTTTCATTAGCACAATTTAATGTAGATTACAAATATGTATAAACCATATCTGTGAGTCAAACCGTTTGGAAAAAACAGCACATTGTAATTGTCTCTTTTTTCAGAATTTGACTTTTTATCGAATGTTTGACAAAAAGATGCAATTGCAATGTGCTGTTTTTTCCAAACGTGGGTCTGTCTGTCTGTCTGTCTATCTGTCTGTTCGCGCCTCTGGAGGCTGAACGGGTGAGCCGATTTGCTTCAAATTTGGTATTTAGGATTTATTTGGCCGTCCCTCGGAATATATTTTTTATTTTTGCTCTAGGTCCAAAAATAACGGCACCTGCCATACAATCTTGAAGACAAAAATTGATTTTCTCAAAAACGGCTCTAACGATTTTGATAAAACTTTCAGAATACTATTTTTGCAAGACAATCTATCTTTTGGTTGGAAATTTTTTTTCAAAATTTGCTAATAACGGTACCTCTCATAGAACCAGTATTTTCAAATCAAATTTTCTCGTAAACTGTATATTCGATTTCAATAAAATTTTGGCCACAGGAAGTCATTCATAATTTTATTAATATGGCATTTCAAAATTTTCAAAAACTTTTTTTTTTTATTTTTTATAATTTTTTCAAAAAAAAATTTGGTTTTCGAAATATGTTGGAAACGGGAACATTGATTTTTTTAAAATTATTTTTCAAATGTAAACTACAGATTTCCATATATTTGCATACTCAAATAAATTTCAAAATATTTTTTGAAAAAGTTTTTCAAAAATAACCTTTTAAAAAAAAAACTGGTCCAACAATTTTCAATATTTTTTTTTTCCTAGATTGACGTATAGCTTTTAAATTTTATTGCAGTCTTAGTTTTTCCGAGAAAACTTTTAAACTAATTTAAAAAATAAAAGAATTTTCGAAATTATTTAATTTTTTTTTAATATCCATATATGCAGCCACTACGCAATTGCTTATCATAAGAGCAAGTTCGTGCGACCCAGTCGTGCATTTTAAGGCCATTGCACGGCAGAAAAAAAAGTAAAGGAAAAGGAATAAAATGGTTGCAACGCTTGTCTCTTACAGAAAACTTGTTCTGTCGTTGCGTTGTTGTCTGGTCTATGTCTATCTTCAAATTGACTTGCTCTTAGGTTATTCTAGATCATATTTTTATTTCTTTGAACATTCCAGCCAACGCCCAAACTTTCCAGTCTCATGTCTGCGTTCCAATGTTTGAACTGGTTGTATGTTGGTACGATAGGTGGCGTGCCAAAATTGTGCCTTAAGGGTCATTGCTCACTGAGCACTTTTTCGGTTCTGAACAATGAACTGACAGCTATAGTATAACAGTTCGAATAGTTTGGAAGGAAGTGACAGGAGTAAGGGTCAGACTGCACTGTGTGCTAATGTTTGTCACTAATCTGATTACGTGACCGGAGGATTTCGGTCTTCACATCTGTCCGAGATATTTTATGTCACAATCATATCCGTCAGTATGCTAACAAGAAAAAGGTTGGAGTTGCGGTGAAAACGCTACGTTGCTATTTGATTCATCTCAAAAAGTTTAATTTCACGGATAACAACGTGAGACAAGTTCGTTGTATCAATTCTGCTGACATATGTCAAGTGTGAATTTCGAAACGCTGCTTTATGGCATGCGCGCTCACGATACTTTCGACTTCTTATGCAGCCTATTAGCATTCGTAGATTAGAATGGATGAGATTCCTTCAGAGAAAAAAAAATATGGGTGAATACAGTTTCACGTTCTCCTATGGTAAGATTTATGATACCTATTTCAGATTGTGTTTCTTCTTAGGACATCAAAGTTCCCGGTCTGCTGAAATTTCAGGTTTACACCTTATTTGTCGGGCAAGTTGGAACTGTCGCTAACGATTTACACGGTACGTTGAGAATAATATATAAAACAGGGTCAGTAAGTGACAATAATTATATCGGCCGCATCGACTATTACTTCCATCTTGCTGCCTAACAATTAGGTCTGACGTTATTTCCTGAATCTGACATTCTCTATGTCCACCGTACAAATCGAATTTCGCTTTTGTATAGTGCTTACAGACCACTGATCTCTATATTACACTGGATAGCGTATCCCATATAAGGTATAACAGTTTTTGTGTTCCCATTTGAACATGACATTTTATAAGCAAAGTGGGTTTTGTCATAGACGTCAAACCTATTTGACACTTCTTATTACTAGAAAAAGTGATTATTAGAAGGTGAGACGTGAGCATTTTAAATTATTTATTAATTGCAATTTGTTTTTGTTTTTGTTTGATTTTATTATAAATTTAACTTATTTTAAAAAAAAAAATTTCACAGATAGTGCAGTGCTCAAGAAAAATTGAATTAATTCAAGACAGTAGTTGGAAACAGACGAAAAAATAGATCGCAGGACCACAAGACACACTTTAGAAAAGTGGAAAATTTTTCTTGAAATTAAAGCAGGAACCAGAGACTTCGCCTTATCAATTTAATCCGCCAAGGTAATTAAAGACTTGCTCGTATTTTTTCGTTCATTCCAATGTTTTTTTTTTTTTTTTAACTAAACGTGGTTTTAGGATCAATTTATTACAAGAATTTGGCATCCCAATTCAGTGATCGGAGCTATTTGTGTGGATATATTGAATTGAATATATTGTCCCTTTACATAGCGTCTCCATTGAGCATAAAACTTTCTCCAGTTTCCAGTTTCAAGTTGGTATGTGTTTTCATATGTACTCTCATATTGAAACCACTTGCCTCCAGCTGGAGCAGTCGATGCACTAATCGATCCAAATATATCATCCAATCCTGCAGTCGATTTGGGTGGAGTGTTATCTACTAAAAATGATGCATTATTAAATTTTTCATATCATTTAAATGTTCGGTGTACTCACCCAAAATATCAGGTATCGGAGCTGGACGCAAATCACCTGAATCAAAAGATCCCAACAAATCAAAGCTAGCCTCCTTTGTCGATGCAACGAAAGGCTGACTTTGAGATGTTGATGATTCTTGAGACAATGATTGGCTTCCCAAATTGAGTAGATCAATTGGAGGAGCCGGTGAATTGCTGTATCCATAACTTCGATTGAGCACACGTGTATATTGAACCCGCCTGGACTGTGCGCACCGGTGGTGGTAGTCGTTGACTTCTTTTATAAATAATGTGAGATTTTTTTGTGGAATTTACTTTTATATAGAAATATTGGTCCATTCTAAACTTTGCTTTCAGTTTTCCCAAATGAATTCCATTATCGTTTTCAAGTTGTTCGGAGAATTTCATTGCTGAAAGAAAAATAATTGTTGCTAGAATTAATTTGCTAATTTCAAAGGTTTTTGCAGGTAATTACATCTTTGCGACGTCGAAATTTAGGACTTAACTAATCTTCTGATGACATTTTTGTTTATTTAAGTATTATTCAGAACGTAAAAATACGAAATTTTATATTTTTCACGCTTAATAGAGGAAATTGAAAAAATTGTCTTCTGACTCTTGACATTTGTCTAAAAACGAAAACAAAACAAGCCGCCATTTTGGCAACTGAGTCATTGTTATACTGTAATACTGTTATATGAAGTGGGTTTTGTCATAGCATAACAATCTTCAAATCGGCACAACTTTTTTGTATGAATACGCTTACTTACTTACTTAAGGTGGCGCAGACAGTCCATTGTGGACCACGGCCTCAACCAACATTCCTCGCCAGCTAGGCCGGTCCCTAGCCAGTGGCCTCCAGTTGCGCACACCAAGTTGGTTGAGGTCGTTTACCACTTGATCGCGCCACCTTAGATGGGGTCTTCCAGAACTGCGTCGGCCCTCCGGGTTGGAATTGAAGACTCGTCGGGCAGGAGCGTTTTCGTCCATACGCTCCACATGACCCAGCCATCTAAGCCGCTGAATTTTCAGCTTCTTAACCAAGTCAATGTCGCTGTATAGCCCGTACAGTTCGTCATTGAATCTTCTCCTCCATACTCCATTGATACATACAGGCCCGAATATCACCCGAAGAATCTTTCTCTCAAAGCACCCCAGCCTGTATTCATCCGATTGTGTCAGTGTCCACGCTTCTGCCCCATACAGCAGGACTGGGATGATAAGGGTCTTGTATAGTGTCTCCTTGGTCCTTTGAGAGAGGGCTTTACTACTAAGATGCCTTCTTAGCCCGAAGAAACAGCGATTGGCAAGAGTGATTCTTCGACTGATCTCTTCACTGATGTTGTTCTGAGAGGTTATAGTGGAACCCAAATAGACAAAGTCCTTGACAACCTCAAAGTTATATCTGTCCATTGTTACGTTTTGTCCGAGCCTACGGTGATGATCTACTTCACCCGAGGACAGCATATACTTTGTTTTATCTTCATTTACAGCCAGACCCATTCGAGCCGCTTCCACTTCAATACTTGCGAATGCTCCACTGACAGCGCGCTTCGTTCTTCCAATAATGTCAATATCATCAGCATAGCCAAGTAATTGAACGGATCTAAAAAGAATCGTACCGCTGGTGTTGACATGCGAGTTGCGTACGATTGCCTCAAGAATGATGTTGAAGAGGTTACATGACAGCGCGTCACCCTGTCGTAAGCCTTTCTCGACATTAAATGAGTCGGTGGTGTTCTTACCAACCTTGACGGAGCAGCGCGAGTTCTCCATAGTCATCCTGCACAATCGAACGAGTTTTGCAGGGATGCCAAGAAGCGACATGGCTCTGTATAGCTCGTTCCTGTTTACGCTGTCATAGGCGACTTTAAAATCGATAAAGAGGTGGTGAGTATCGATCTGGAATTCTTGGGTCTTTTCCAAAATCTGCCGAAGTGTGAAAATTTGGTCGACGGTTGACTTACCGGGTCTGAAACCACACTGATAGGGGCCAATCAGTTCACGTGCGAAAGGGTTCAGACGTTCACACAGAATGGCCGACAAGATTTTATAGGCGACATTTAGGAGACTTATACCTCTGTAGTTGGCGCAGCTTAGAGTATCTCCTTTCTTGTGGATAGGGCACACAATGCTGAGGTTCCATTCGTCAGGCATACTTTCATCCGACCAGATTGTACAGATGAGTTGGTGTATGCTCCTCACCAAGTCATCTCCCGCTGCTTTGAAGAGTTCAGCCGTAAGGCCATCAGCTCCAGCAGCCTTGTTGGACTTTAGTTTAGATATTGCTATCCAAACTTCTTCTTGGTCGGGAGGACGGAAATTTTGTTCATCATCATCCAAATCGAATGGATCATTCTGCCTGACAGCGATTAGTTGGTTGTCTTCGCCGTTTAACAGTCTGCAGAAGTGTTCTTTCCAAATTCTCAGCACCGACTGTGTATCTACAACGACATTCCCACCCTCGTCTCTACATGCTTCCGCTCGGGCTTTGTAACCCTTGGACGAATGCTTTACCCTTTGGTAGAACTTTCGAACATGAATACGCTATCCAGTGTAATATAGAGATCAGTGGTTCTTACGGGGTTCTTATGACGTAGAGCGCATAGAGTAAAGCGAAACAAAAGTTAAACGTGAAGGCGAAAACGAGAAGGCAGGGGTTCTTATGACGAGATGCGGAGAACAAATCAAAAATGAAATTAGGAAGGCGTTATCTCTAGAAGTTGTATCATGTAATGAAGCTCTATACCCTTTGACAGCTGCCAAATCTCGAGTGTCATCGTGTCTCATTTTCTCCAGTGGAGCGTTCGTTTTCTGCTGATTTTTGTTATGCCACAAAAAAGGGTTGAAGTGTCATGTTATGTGATTTTTTTTTTGGGTGGCTAGTTCAAAACTTTTTCGTGTGAAATATGATCAAACATCAAAAAGTGTCATTCTCTATTGTGAACTCGTTGCAGACAGTCGATTTAATTAGCTTCAGTTCTTCATAAAGTTTTTTTTTGTGGTTCAAAGTTTTTTCGTTTCAAAATGGTTGGTGATGATTGTTTGCCACCGCCCAGTGTTCCGCCGGATAAATTTTCGGAAAAGGGTTATCCATTCATTCTACCATCTCAAATGTTCAATGAACATGAAAAAAAAAGCAATCGAAAAAAAAGATTGATTGGTACCAAGACGACGACGCCGTCGAAAAAATTTGCAGGCACGCCTAAGTGCAGCTGCTGACAAAATGGAGACGGAGACTATATCCAACTCAGGAGGAAGAGAGACAGCTACACCGAGCAACGTCTCAAATGTTGCATTAGAAACTGGCGCCGACAGACGCGCCTCGAATATCCCAAGTACGAGCGGCAGCTTTTCGTCGCTTCATCATAACCCAACAACCGCAACGCCACCAAACAGCGTCATTATTGGTAGGGACGAGCATTCCTACGCAAATCTGTCTACATCTGCGCAGTACAAAAATGTAATAAGCCAGAGAACAGCAAATATCTTGGCTGCCGAATTGGACAATTATATCCTAGTCAATGGAAAGAGACGGTGAGCATCGGCTATGAAGCCCTCCAAAAAGCAGCTGCTAGACTCAACAAAAACCAACGTGAACAGGTTCGCTGTACTAGCAGACGATTATGACAACGACGACGCAGACAGCGTTGGACAAATAGGGGCCGGAGACGCCTCTCAGCCCTCTCATAACCAGACTCACAACAACAACAACAGCAACAATATGGAAAAGAACCCGAAGATGAGCCTGTAGCTGGTGCCCGCCTATTTTTTCTAAAGGTATTTCATCTAAGGTAATATCAGAAATTGTTAATGAATCTAATTTTTTTAGATTATATAAGATTTGATTTTAAACATTTTGGGCAACTCAAAACCACTGTTAGGAGTTTGGAGTTCCACAGATTCTTGTTGGGAGCATTTAGAAATAACCGCGTAGAAGCGTATTCATTTACGCCGAAAAAAGCTCGCAAGTTTAATATTGTGCTTAGGGGCATACCCGTGAACTTTGCTCCCGAAGAAGTCTGGAAGGGGCTTATCATCCTGGACCCCTTGCTCAAGGTGACGGTCAAACGTTTTGAGACCAAATGGTTGAAAGACAACAACATCCTGCTGGATTTGTTTTTATGTGTTCTCAATGACAGATCCAGTCTGTCGAAAATAAAATCGTTTAAGTTTCTACTCCCCCATAGGATCACGTGGGACTCCACTCGCGGTGCTGGCACAAGTCAATGTTTCAGATGCCAAAGGTTGGGGCATGTTTCGGCATACTGCACGTACCCTTACAGGTGCGTGAAGTGCTTGAATGAGCACGAGCCAGGGGAGTGTGGGCTCAAGGAAAAGAGTAAGACCTCGGTAGCCGCCTGTGTGAACTGTGGGCTGGAGGGTCACCCGGCCAGCTAAAAGGGCTGCCCTAAAAGGAAAGAAATTTTAAAGAGTAAGGAAGCGGCTAGACGTTGTAGGGTGAACTTTCTCGCCAGTACATGTACCAGTGTACACCAGCGGTGCCATCTACATGCGAGACTTCCATTTTACTCGCAACGTGCTGAACGCACTCGATGGATTCCACCCAAAGAAGGTTCCACACGAATTGGAATCCACACAAGTAAATAAGTTCCACCCGCCATTTTGAATTTCTGAATTCCCCACCCTGTCTGATTTCCAATGTGCGGTCGTTCCCAAAAACTTTCGATGGAAGGATATGATGGAATGAAAGACAAAATGCGCATTGTTTCAAATGACACCCCGTTCACACTAAGTGTAACAAGGGAAATGATCATTTTTATCGAAGCCCAAATTTTAAAAGTAATAATATCTGTGACATGAAGAATACCAGACTTGGAAAGAGTGACAGGCAGACGTCAAGTTGCATTTGAGAGAGATTTCTCGATGCGGCCGATTAATTTTTCTCCAAGTGTTGATCGGACCTATTTGCCATAACTTTCAGCTCGCTATTCGAGGTTTCATTGTACCATCCTACCAGAATCCGCAGACAGCTGTCAAAGCCAAGAAATCTGATAAGTCAAAATACGGCATCTAGATTAAAATTCAGTGTCACATTTATCGTCGTTCCGTTCGGAACGTATCCTGACTAATGGTCGCTATGCACTTTTTGTACACTCGAAGGGACAAACTTACTGTCAACAGGTTAAGCAGACCCTGCGAATAACAATCATCAGCTGAATCTGATATATCCATTAGATTCCACTAAAAATCGCATCTGACAGATGACTCAGTCCGAGTGAGATGATAACCTTGTGCTCTTGCAAAAGTCGGTAGAGTAAAACGCACCTAAATACAAATATTGCTACGATTACTTACGTCATTAATCCACTTTTATACCTACCACCGTTTCCTTCATCATCAAAAAAAAAAAAAAAAGAAGAAGAAATGTCTATGACAATCATATCAGACCTTCACGGTGATCAGAGTCTTTTCCATTTAACATGTATTGCTCGATATAGATTTCTCAGTAACCAGTGTCATCTGAGCCTTAATTCACTGGTCCATGTCTAATTAATCAATCTTGATGCATATCTGATACGTCACAAAATCAGAAAAATGAAAGTGACACAGTGAACATGGCACCTTAATGATATTTATCCACGCCACCTATAGTGGGAGCGAGAAACGAAAATCAAACAGGGGAAACTGGAAATCATATTGGAAATAGGGCGTTGGCTACTTGGAAGTAGCAACGTCTATCAGTTTTTCGGAAGTGGATCTCATTCTGAACAGTGATGGGCATAATCGAATGATTTTAATAATCGAGATGTTAGTATTCGAGTGATCTGAATAATCGAATGATCATTCGAGATATGAATTACTTACTACTAACAAACTAAAACCTAACAATTTTCATTTAATGTGTTTTTTTCCTGTTAGGTAGTAAGAACAATAAAGAAAAATGCTTGAATATTTGCTTCAAAGCAAAAACCTACTCGAAGACCTGTTGAGCCAACCAAATACAAATTTTAAAGTTTAACGGGTAATAAACAAACAAAAAATAGGTATACCTGCTACTAACATGCAATCACTCACAAAGAAGATATTTTTCATGTAACTCCAACGTTGTTCGAGATTCGAGTGATTACCTGATTCATTCATTCTCTACATACTACATCTACATGGCGAAGAGAAGCGAGATCTGAGATACATCATACAAGATACAAATGAGACATGAGATTTATGCATAGGAGATATGAGACATGAGTGATGAGTGATCTGATTACTATTTTCATTCGAATGAAAGCATATTGGCATTTCACCGTGAACCGAGTACCGGGAAGTGAACCGAAAACCGAGAACTGAATGAGAGAGAAGACTCATACAGTAGAAGAAATTAAGAAATGACACCAGTAAAACAGCATTTATGTGTGTTTGTTATTTATATGGATTTCTCTTCGGCTTTGGTGTAAGATAAGAAGAGAAGCTGTGGATATATTAAAATAGGGGTTGAATGCACGAATACACATAAACTACACAAAACACAACACAAACAATCAACGTCTAGAGTTCTCAATTATGTGTATTTCGTTTTCAGTTCTCGACTCTTGAGTTCTCAGGTTCTCCCTGTGCTTACCCCAGTAAATAGTAGGTAGGATCAGTATGGGAAATCATTCGAATGATTCAATTTAAGAATCGAGATATCTCGAGATATTGTCTGAATCGATTATAATCGATTATATCATTCGAATGCGCCCATCACTAATTCTGAAGATATCCATAGACGAAGCCAGTTCACCCTTGCAGAACGGAGACGAAATTTTTTTTTGTGCGGCAGACCGCGTTCCATTTTGTTTTAACTCTAAAGGAAAAATCCTTTAATTGCGCAAGCAATTAAGGATTTAAATCATACAAACACCAATAATATTAGGATAAAAAGGTAAGATTAAGAAGATTTAGTGACATGCTTATCGAGAGCAATTGTAAAAGATTTGCTCGAAGATATAGCAAGGAAATCCGTCGCAACACTTGGCCACCTTGGTTCTATGGATCCTTTTTGTATTTATAGGAACAGGAGCATGGAATTAATCCAGAGGAGACCTTATATATAGCTCCAACGGAATTTGTTCAACAGCCACATGGCAGGATTCTAGGACCGAACCACCCAGATCCTTGGGAATCATATTCTTTTTATTTATCTATACGCAGGAGCAACTGCTCCGCCCAAATATCCATGTACTTTCGTTCGAAACGAATAAATTCTCGAGCGCAGGCTGCACTATTCAATTCAAAGTGTACTACGTTGTTTTTCTGAGCGTTCGGATACATAGTCCGCTCCATCGGAATACATCCTTAGGCCACGTGCTGGCACCCCGGAACACCTATCTGAGTTTCGAAGTAATCCTGTGTGCGTAGTTGTCTGATGTTGATCCGATAGGCTCGTCAGCAACTACCACACCTTTTTGTGGCCAGCCACGCCACATTTCCTTCCTTTTTGCTGTGGCACCCCTTTTACACGATTCATGCACAGGATTTTCCTGAGACATCGAAGGAATCACCTATAACAGGGACAACTCCTTACACCACTAGTCCTTAAAAGACCGATTTCACTTCAATCATTAGGAATACAGCCTCTTCAAGATATCACCTGGATGTCTGGCGCATGCTAAAGCATGGATGCCGATCCACCAGCATAATACTCATCATCTATATACAACGCGGGATTTAAACTCCAAAAACACAATCATTCGACTCCAGAGTCACCATCAACTATAACTCACCAGTTCCGGAATATATACATGTAAAATTATAAAATATATAAAACCCAAAATAAGGTGCTTTGATACCAACAATCTATCAGGTAACGATTATTTTGTACTTTACTAAATTTTGTGAATGCACTGGGAGCGTTTATGCTCCAACCGCACTCCTGGTAAATACCAGCGTAATTTGTTTATCTGGCACAAACTCACACGAGTGTCACCAGCGTCCAACGCTGTCGACCACGGACGGTGGTACGAATATTCGATCTTACCAGTCGGAAGGCAGGACTTCACGCCTCCTCCTCCGTACTTTGTTAAGAAATTTTGGATATTACATATGTTGATCTATTTAGGTATATACGAGTAAGTATATATATTTAGAAAGTGATGAGTTGTGATTTTAATTGCTTTGGTGTGTAAAGAGGTATATGTAGAATCCTCATCTAAGATAATAAGACGCAGTCTATAAAGTATCCTCGCGTGTAAATGTTTCTTTCTTGAAATCGATTATTGTTTTTCTTTGAACGATAGTATAATTGATCGGGAAATGTGTATAGCATATCGGTAATCGGTAATCTTATTCTGATTCGGAATCAGATTCGGTAATATGAGCTTTTCCAATGGCCATATAAATTCCTAATTGTCGTGCTCTCTTCGAGATTAGAGAAATCTTACTCACTTATCCACTTAATAAACAGAATTCTTTTTTTTATATATTTCCTTCACGGATTCCTTTTTATAAATCAACATACTTTCGATTTATTATTTCTTTTTCTCACTTGGTCTTCGTGACTGTTCTGTACCGCGTCGGTAGCGACCGCTTAACTTAACGTTGAAACGCCGCGTTAGTTTTTTTTTGAGAATTCCTTTTTTTAAATCATTATCAATTTCTCAAACGCGTTTTGATAACACTTTCTTGTCGTATATTCGGGTGACGATATACCTATCCTATACATAATTAGTTGGGATTTGGGTTATTATTTGTATATTTATGAATTACACGCAACTACTACCACGTAGTGAGTCGGTGATACCGGTGGCCACATACCGTCTTACAGGAAACGCGATTTGGTTTCCTTTTTCCTTGTCTATGTATTTTGTACCTACGTATTGTGTTTTAACTCAATCCGTTAACGAAGATAACATTAACGAACTATTTGAAGTTCAGAGCTTTGGAACAGAGAATAGTCAGAAGTCAGTCTTCAAAGTAGAGATACGTATTATTTTAATCAATAAACATTTTGTTCACAGGAAGGTGTCCAGCAGTGCACTCCCGGATCGCCGTTGTAAGAACGATACTGAGACAAAGATTCTCAATAGTATCACCCTACTATATTGATTTTAATATATTTGCATGACTTGATTTTTAAAAATATTTCTTTGATATAAGCTTAAATGACTATATCGAGTGTGTGTCAGACGCGAATTGTGTTCTGTCATGCATGGTATTTTACACCTTTAACATCTTTATCTTATTTAAATATCAACTGACTATCCTTTTTACTGTGTTGAGGTGAAGTACCTTAATCAGATCCATCTGTCTGACGCTTTGCTTTGTTTGCTTTTGTGATTCCGGTACGATTATCTAAAGAATCTCGTTTCGTCCTTTATGTTTTAGTTTAGAAATTCCTTAATATTTTGCTCGGCGACATATAATGAAGTTTCTATAATCGCGTTCATGTTATAGAAGGACTTAATAATCCTATTGCCGCGCCTGTAAAAATTCGCAAATTATCTTTTAAAGTCATTAATAGACTTTAAATTCTTTTTTTCTGATTTTGCTATGACTATATTATTTTTTTTTTATATTTGATTGCACACCATTAATAATAATATTAAATTCACAGATAGGTATTTATTGTTGGTGACTCATTGATTGAGTATCACCTAGTCGAGCTTATTATAGATTTTAGTTTCATTTAATTCAGACCTTGCTCCTATTGTTTAGATAGTTAACTCAAGTTAACAAAGTTAATTAAGAGGAACTCTTTTGTCTATATTAGCTGTTGCTAAAGACTTCTTTATTTTTTTTTATTGAATAAGCTCAAACATTTGTTACAGGTATTTAGATTTAATCAGATTAATACTTACTTGTATTCGATAAGAATAGATTCGAACAAAACTTTTTATTATATGCAATTAAGTTAAAGCCCTGTTAGATCATAAGACTTACTTTAAATAAAACAATCTTACTTTTATAACGATTCAGAAAACAAAAATTTTCAGTTTTTTTCTTTTCTTGATCATATGATTTTCTTGGAGACTTTTTCAGGTTTAGTATCTTTAATGATGGTTTAGGTTGTTACAAGGGAGAGTGGTAATCCTCATCCCACTTCGAACGGAACAAGGTAGTGCGAGCATGGAGTACTTCTAAGATACTCAGAGTGTAGTTTCGAGGTTATTTGGTTTTTGGTACAGCTTTTAATAGGTACCATGGTTTAGTTATCGTATTATAGTTAGCAAGCAATTTTCTTTTGCTTGCTATCATGTTTAGGGGCTACCAAAATCGTTGTTGAGTCTGGGGACTCGTAAGGTCCGTGGATGGCCACAGGTCAATAGTAGGAGAGATGATTTTTTCTATTGTTTTGGGCGGGTTGAGAGACCTGGGGGATCACCTTAACACCTTTGATCCTCCCTCCCCTATGAGTTAGACACCTCATCCTCCATATTCTGCAGAGCTACGTGGTAGCAGAATGGATGGAAGGTTTTAAAAGCCACTGCAAACATGATCACCTATGTTTAGCTAGTTTAGAAATACTTACGTGTGTCGTTCTGCAGGTCGAGTTAACATTCCAAACGTGATTTCTTACTTTATCCCAACGTTCACTCATACTTTCCTTCCTGAGGTGCATCCTAGGATCGAAATTTCTTTTCAATCATATCTATCAGGTCTTTTCTTTGTGAATTATGAGGGCCAGTAAGCATTCTAATACTTTTATTCGAGCTTACCCATCTTGAGCTCAACGGTCGGCAGGATAATAAGAGGTAACACCGGTTGTGTAGACCCCGAAGCAAGTGCCCATGGCCTGGCTGAGCTAGTCGAGGCATGGGTGCTGACGGCCACCGCGACGGTCGATCTCGACCATGGTTCTGCGTTGTCGCATGCCGTTCCTGCAGATGGTTTTAACGAACTATTCACAGGAAAGGGGGCGTTGCCGGCAAAGGATCAATACCATCCCTTCAGAGATAGAGGTAGATAGTCATAGCTAGAGTGATAGGTGCAACCTGGGGTGAATCCTCTGGGGAAAGAACTGATACACTAATTAAGCTGCATCACGATCCTAGTTATGAGTATAAGGTACAGTAGAATCCCTGGTTTTTGGTGTGAACTACAACATGATATAGCTACGAGGAGAACATCTATTACTCGTAGTGGATAGGCGCAGGCATGCTGGCAGATATACCTTAGGCTGTTCTACGGTGTTTTGTGGTCAGTACCCGGGGTGGGCTGCCAGATGGCTTGCGCTTCTGTGATGGGGATGGGGATGGAATTGAAGGGTTAATAAGTTGGAGGAATGGGGAGAGGAGTAGGGAGAACGAGTGTTTAGTGTAAGCAAAGTGTAAGTATGCCTTTTAGGAGGGGTATGCGATACACCGATACACGAGTAAGAGGTGATGGAGATACTGGTCCTTGGTATAGGAGTCAAGGAGGTATATGCGCTTGTCTCTTCCTGCTTCCTCTCTGGTTTACATTGTTGGTAGACATCGGGGTTGAGTCTTAGGTATCCATAGGGTATTTAGGGCGAAGTCAGGTGTTCATCTACAATGATTAAGGGAGTTGTGGGTTCTTATGAAATCCCAAGATTCTAGGGGAGTTCTCGAGCTTCGCTATAATTGCCAAACTCTGTTTCCAACTTAGCAATTCTTTGGAATTTCCATCTAATTAAAATTTTTACGTTACAGATGGCGCCCAACGTGGGGCCCGAATTAGTTTGCAAAGATAAGCCCAGAATTGATGAAAGATAGGTCGATCCTGAGTAGCGTAGGAAAAAAGTTAGAAATTTTTGAAAATTTTTCAAAATTTTTTTTTTTAGTTTTTATTTTGATTCGAAGTCGCTTAGCAGATGATTATGTTTCTTAGATAGAGGAATACCATCGAGGGTAGTAGAGTAGGCACTATTTTGTCCAGTGGTTTGGTGAAATATTCCCGAATCAGTCTGTTGCATTAGGTCTACCTTCTTCTCCTCCACCTCTTGTCACTTGTAGGTATCGTCGATCTCTGTCCGGATTGAGTAGTAATTTTTGCTCGGTCGTCAGTAGCGGAGGTGCCGATATGTCCAAATGGTGATGTCTGAGATCTAGGTCGTATGAGAGTAGTATGAGCAGGTCTTCTGACTGGTGGTTGGTGCTTTTTGCCCGACGCACGTCAGCTACAGAAGCTGGTCATTCACTCGAATTGCGACCCAATTCACGTCAGCTACTACTCAACACTTATTTTTGATTGTTATTCGATTCAGTTTTTGTATGTGGAGAATCATCTTTTGATAGGTGTTAGGAAGTGACGATATGCGTTGAGACATGAAGCGCTAACCGGTAGTTGGAGTTTTTATACCCGACGTACGTCAGCAGTAGCGTAATGTCGCCTTCGCAAATCTGAACAACTTTCGCATAGATGAGATTGTCGTTTCACTTACAATAGAACGCCGTAAGTGTATTCAGTCTACACACTCTAAGTTTTTTTTCTTATTTGATAATTTTTTTTTGAGTCGGTTAAGTTGCAGAACCGTAAAATTTGCACACCTTGTTCCGAAGAAGGGAGGGTTACCCTCTCTCGAATCTTTTTATGACAAAAAAGTTTATAGGCATTTAAGTATATTTTCCTTTTAGATTTTAATTCAGATAAGTATCGATTTTTTTTTGAGTTTCCGTCAGTCAAGTTGGGACGTAAATTCTTGATAGTCGTGTAGTTTGGGATAGTGCCCGCCATATAGTTTCAGAATTTTGGGATAGTGCCCGCCATATAGTTTCAGAATTTTGGGATAGTGCCCGCCCTATAGTCTTTTGGGATAGTGCCCGTTTACAGTTTCAGAATTTTGGGATAGTGCCCGCCTTTATTTATAGTTTGGGATAGTGCCCGCATTTAAATATACTTTAGGATAGAGCCCACCTTTATTGAACATAGTTTAGAACCTTATGTATAGTATAAAGTTAGATTTTGAAATATAGATTAAGTATTAGTTTTCTAAAATCGAATTTTCTCTTTGATATAAGTATACATATAGTATTATATTTTCTTTTAAGACTACATTTAAGTATCCAGTTAAATATAGGATTTCCGAAAACATTTTGAAGTATTGTTTTTGATAGACGAATAATCTCTATATTTACCTTTAATATTTAGCACTTATTGATAGATATAACCTTTTTTTTACCCCCATTAATTTTTCTTTTTGAATTACTTGATTAACGAATATTCGTTGGAAGCAGTTGCTCACGGAATATTGTTGAATTTTCACTTTTTGATTTAATCAAAACAGCATTTGCTACCACAAGTAGAATCCGGCTGAGGAACTCATACGGACTACTTGAGAATACCAGATTTACAACTTGCATTGATTTGTATTCACGAATAACCGTTCGAGGTTTTGCTCACGGTATATTTGAAGTTTTCCTTACACTTACCTTTTTTTTACTTTACCATACTGCTTGAGTAGTATCCGTTTGAGGAGTTTCTCACGGGCTACAATATAGAATATTCTTTTTATCCTGAACCTTTAATTTACGCGTTTGACGTGGTTTAACCGATTTCCTTTGCGTTGCGGTTGACTGAGCGGCTCAAGACCGAGACGAGCCGTCAAGAGTACTTACCTTACGAAGTACCGAGATTTCGACATAATGGCCCCGGGGGGATCGAAACCAAAACCCAGCCACGTGCAAAATGACGTCGTGGAGGATCACTCCGATGACGAAGACAGTGTAGCCGAGAGTCTACCAAGAGATAACACTGTCGATAGAAGTATTGCGGTAGACGACGATGAGGTAGCAAGAGCTGAAGAGCAATTACGTAAAGATGCTGCTGATCATTCAGCATACATTCAGAAAGTAGTTTCCGCTACTATTGACCTGCACAGGGTCGACGATAGGAAGTTTATGGCAGAAGCGCTGGAGAAGAGTCATCAACGCTTACTTGACCAAGTAGCCCAGCTACTTCAAAAACGGACGGTCAAAGCCACTCAACCTGTCGTCCCTCCTAAGCCAGTTGCTCCACCAACAAGACCACTTGTTCCGCCTAACGCTACTTCGACGCAGCAAGTCACACGGCAAGTTAATTTAGCCAACACAGACACTACACGTGTCGTAAATCACAATGTCCCAAATGGAGCATCCACTTCCAGACATGTCTAGCCCGAGTATAGACCAAACGATGAAATCAATTTGGCAGACCGTTTCACACCACATTATGAGCGTACTAGAGTGCCACCTATATCGGATGTCAATCCAGCACAAATGCCTCTAGGCTCAAATTTAGATGAGTTTATGGCTCAGGTTAAGGCTTTCAATTTTGACGACGAGTCACCTCTTTCGCCACCCAGGCCACCTCCCTCGAATGCCACTTCTTCAAACCGTGTCCATCCATTCCATAAATGGGGTTTGAAGTTTGATGGGAAAAAAATGTCCGTGGACGATTTCTTGTTCCTCCTGGGATGTATTCGAAACAGTTATGGCATATCATGGTATGAAATTACCGCCAACTTTTACCACTTCGTGTCAGGTTCTGTTGAATCATGGTACTTGGTGTACCTGAAAAGCAAAAACACGCGACGTGGGACGAGTTGAAAACTGCTTTGGTAGAACAGTACCGCAGTTTGGAAAGCGATACTGAGCTCTTCCGAAAACTATCTGATCGTAAGATGATGAATGGTGAGTCTTTCAATGACTTTTACGACGCCATTCAGTATTTAAACTCCAGGATGAGAGTTCCTAGACCGGAGAAGGAACTCATAGAGATCATCAAAACTAATGTCCGTAGGCGCATGGGTGAGCTACTCATAACCTACAGTCCGTCTAGTTTGAGACAGCTAGCTTATTATTGTCGAGCTATAGAAAAAGCTCACTCTCAATACGAGGACGTCCGTCCGAACTTCGTGCCAAATGCACAACGTCCACCTGCAAGGCGTTTCGTTAACGAAATCTCAGAAGAGCCTTGTCAGGACCTAGTAGTAGCGTTGCCTAATAGCAACATTGAAGCGATCCAGAGAGATCGCAAGGTACATAAATGTTGGAATTGCCAAGTTCTTGGCCATGGTTTTCGCGATTGTGCGAAACCTATTGACAAAGTCTTCTGTTTCCGCTGCGGTTTAGCAGACGCGTATAGTCCGTCCTGTCCGAAGTGTCTAGCGGGAAACGAGAGGAGGAACAACCCAATAACCGGGGGGGTTCGCTCCGATTAAATGTACTCGGAGTTCAAGTGTCCAAACCCAAAGAGCCTCTTGAACTTCCTAAGATTAAAATTTTAAAACCAGATAGAACAAAAAATGAATTACCGAACTATGATTGTAGAACAATCCCCACTTCATTTGTAGAACCCAAACCCATTACAAAGTCGAATTTGAACAGTAAGATTACAGAACCATTATATCGTAAATCCTTTCATGAAAGGTTACGCAATTATGAAGAAGTGCGTAAACGAATTGTCACATTTCCAGAATTGTCCAAACGAATACGACGGACAAGGGAGCGCTTCCATCGGAAGCGGACTACTTACCGTAACATAGCGTCGGCAACCTTAGGCCGAGAATCGAATGACCCTCGTCCTTAAGTGACGGTCAGGTTGTTTGAAGACAACTTCTAAGGTCTTCTCGATTCAGGGGCTAGTATTAGTTGCTTAGGCACCGACGTATTTCCCTATTTGAAAGACAAGAATGTTGCGGTAAGGAAGGTAGAGACTACCGTGTCCACGGCCGATGGACACAAGCAATCCATAGTAGGAGTAGTAACTACCCCAATACAGTATAAAGGAGTGACAAAGGATATAGATCTGTACATTGTGCCATCGTTAAGCCAGCGTCTATATTTAGGTGTTGACTTTTGGCAGAAATTCCAGATCGCACCAAACATCATTGCGGGTCTTTCGGGAATTACGACCGGTGGGCCAGAGGAAAGACCCACTAACCAAATAAAGTTGGATGATGAAGAGTCGAAGCGATTAGAAGCTGTTGTTCGTAGTTTTCCATCTTTTGCAGTCAATGGACTCGGGAAAACTAACCCAGTGCAGCATTACATAGATACGGGTGATGCCGTACCGATAAAGCAGAGATACTATCCCGTATCTCCAGCGATACAAACCCTTATGTATGCGGAGTTGGACCGCATGCTTTCGTTAGGAGTCATCGAGGAAAGTTCCAGCGCATGGAGTTCCCCAGTTGTGCTTGTACGCAAACCTGGTAAGAACCGACTGTGTTTGGACTTTCGGAAGGTGAACTCAGTAACCAAGAAAGATGCTCGTCCAATTGCACATATAGAGGGGCTGCTATCACGTCTGACAGAGACACGTTATATTTCTAGCGTGGATCTGAAGGATGCGTTTTGGCAGATACCGCTGGAGCAAAGTTCAAGGGAGGAGAAGACCGCTTTTACGGTACCTGGTCGACCACTGTACCAATTTAAGGTCATGCCCTTCGGTCTATGTAATGCGGCCCAAAGTTTGAGTTACCTGATGAGTCGCGTAATCCCATCAGGGTTACGAGATCAAGTATTTGTATACTTGGATGATCTGTTGGTTGTGTCGAGGGATTTCGACGAGCATCTAGAGACTCTGGAGAAAGTTGGAAAGTGCTTGGCTAAAGCAGGACTGACGATTAACGCCGAGAAGTCGAAGTTTTGTTTTGATGAGCTTCACTACCTCGGTTATAAGGTCGGTCAAGGTTGTCTGAAAGCTGATCCAGATAAGATCGCAGCTATCACTAGCTTTCCTTTACCAACCACAACTCGCCAAGTTCGCCAATTTCTCGGTATGGCAGGTTGGTATCGGTGTTTTGTAAAAGATTTCCGCACCCTAGCCGCACCCTTGACCGAGACATTGGAAAAGGGAAAAGTTTTCAAGCTCAGTCCAGAAGCTATTGAAGCATTCCTGCGAATCAAGCAAGCTTTGACTTCGGCGCCTGTGTTAGTCAATCCAGACTTCTCCAAAGAATTCATCATTCTTTGCGACGCATCCGCGACTGGCATCGGATGAGTACTCTGTCAGCGGGACGAATCCGGGGCGGAGCAGCCTATATACTACTTCTCCCGGAAACTGAATGCTGCTCAGAGAAACTATTCGGTGACAGAGCGCGAGTGCCTAGCAGCTTTTGAAGGTATCCAGAAGTTTAGGTCTTACGTTGAGGGATACCATTTTCGTGTCATTACAGACCATTCCAGCCTGAAATGGCTGATGACTATGAAGGATCCAACTGGAAGATTAGCGAGGTGGAGTATGCGACTCCAAGGTTTCGATTTTGTGGTTGAGCACAGAAAGGGTACATTGAATGTTGTGCCAGATGCTCTGTCGAGAGCATATGAAAACGATGAGTTGACAGTGTCAGCTTTCCTTTCCTGTCTACCACAGAGCGATGCCTCGGAGGTACTCCACATCGACCTTGAGGATCCGTCCTTTAAGTCCGAAAGTTACCTTGATATCATCAGTCATATCAGGAAGGAACAGGAGCGTCTATCTGACCTCAAAGTGTCGGAAGGGTACGTATACAAGCGCACTAAACATGCGGTTGGTAATCCCTTGGCCGACGATCTAACTTGGAAGTTGTGGGTCCCCTCAGAGATGACGGAGTCGTTGATCTCGTTGGCTCACAATCCACCACGTGCTTCGCATGGTGGAGTGGTAAAGACGGTTTACCGGTTGAAAGATAGATTCTACTGGCCCGGCCTGTACACGTAAGTCAAACTTTACGTAGACAGGTGTGAGACATGCAAGACCAGTAAGGCAGCTAACATGACGTTAAGAACAGAGATGGGAAACACTTTCGAGGTGGATAGGCCGTTTCAACATTTATACGTTGACTTTCTCGGGCCGTACCCCAGGTCAAGATCCGGAAATGTTTATATCATCATCGTGTTAGATCAACTAACCAAATTTGTCTTCATCAAACCACTGCGCAAAGCAACGACCGCGAACGTTGTCAAATTCTTGAGAGATGAAGTTTTTCTGATTTACGGAGTACCAGAGAGCATACTCTCTGACAATGGTACACAATTTGTTGGGAAGGAGTTTCGAAAACTTTTGGATGTTTTCGGGGTCAAACACTACCGAACGGCAGTGTATGCTCCCCAGTCTAACGCAAGCGAACGCGTCAATCGTTCGATTCTTGCGGCAATTCGTTCATATGTCAACCCCAGGCAGACGGATTGGGATGCCCATCTGTCTTCGATCAGTAGTGCTTTACGCACGACGGTGCATTCAACCCTTTCGATGTCCCCATACGAAGCCTTATTCGGGCAACGCATGATAGAGCATGGGGCAGACTATCGTTTGTTGAGAGAGTTGGGCGGACTGAACTGTTCGGAGATAGATTGGCTCCCCAAAGTCGCCAAGATGAACATTGTCCACTCGTATCTCAAGCAAACACTTGTCCAAACTCATGAAGCCTACGAAAAGAATTACAATCTTCGGAGTAGGAAAGTGATGTACAAAGTAGGAGATGAAATCTATGCAAGGAATCATGTCCTGAGTGACGCGTCGAAACACCTGAGCGCAAAATTATGTCCAAAGTTTGTGAAAGTTCGTGTAAGTCAAGTAATTGGTAACAATCTTTATGAAGTTGAAGATAGGCGAGGCGTTAAGTCGACCTGCCATACAAAGGACTTAAAGAGATAAGACACTTGAATTACAACTATTTCCTTGATTTTAAAATTTTTCATTCCGATCCTTGAGGTCGTTAATGATTTACCAGCCAAGACAATACAAGTACCTTTTGTACTTATTTCCCTGACTTGAAACTTTAAATTAAATACCGTACGTACAATTTTTTTTTTTTTATTAAATTAAATCATAGAGGTCGCAACCATTTTCTTCAGGCATTGTGTACAAAGTAATTAAGGTCGCATATCCTGCTTAAGACTGTGACGTATGCCCGGCTCTTAGCTGTGCATGAGACTCTTGGTTGAAATTTTTTTTCTTTCTCACAGGAAACCTATAGAGATCGCAAACGTCATCAGAAGGTATACATCGCACTTCTATTATATTTGTCTTCGACCGACTAGACGTGAAAGAGTCGCAGTGTCATTAAGATACGATGAGTGAGAAAACTTCTTACGACGAAGTTGTTTCGCGAGTAGTTCTCCTTTTCTTGGAAATTAGACTAAGTAGACTTAGTCGAAATTCCAAGCTTTGTAGGGTGAACTTTCTCGCCAGTACATGTACCAGTTGTGGCGACTTTAACTATCACAGCTAGATGGCGAATCTATCGCATTAAATTTAAAATTTTCTACTATCGAATGTTCTCGATACGACAGATGTTCTTTGTAAGAGACGCTATATTTTAGTTCCTTAATAGAATCCTTGAAATAAAGTCTAGACAGTTTTGTAGTTACAACCAAGAGTTTTATTTGACGAATTTACTTTAACAGATACAAGCCATTAGTAAGATCAAAAGACTTGTGACAACCACAAACTGGTGACCCCGACGTGATCAAGAGATTATAAAATTTTCTTGATTTTACATATTATTTTGCTCCCACAGCTCCCGGTTACACAAAAAATTCTGCAAAATGCCGGACGGCGAGCAAAACGACGCCAACAACGGGCAAGGTGAAGAGATCCCAGAAGTAAGCGCAGTAAGAGTGGTAAAAATTCCACCATTTTGGCGAGAAAACCCTTCACTCTGGTTTATGCAAGTGGAAGCCGCATTCGCAATTTCACGTATCACCTCAGATGCCACAAAGTATCGCTACGTACTCGTGAATTTAGACTCATCCACTCTGCCGTTTTTCTCAGACATTCTTGCAGCACCGCCATGTATAAATAGCTACGACACTATCAAAGAACGCTTAATTTCTTCATTTGACGAAACCAGTGAATCCAAGCTCCGACGTCTCCTCCGTGGCACTGAGATTTCAGAAGAGAAACCATCGAATCTCCTGCAACGTTTGAGGAACTTGGCGGGAAGCTCTTTTCCAGAAAACGTTCTTCGGTCTCTTTTTCTCGAACAACTTCCCGAACATATAAGAGGCATCTTGGCAATAAGCCAGGTCACAGATTTAACCAAACTGGCCACTCAAGCTGACAAAATTATCGATTTTTAACGTCCCTCCATCTTGGCGGTAGAAACAGCAAAACCATCTCCTTCAAAGTGAGAGCAGTCAGGATTGGAAGCTCAGGTCAGCGCGCTTTCAAAGGAGATAAAAGATCTGCGTTTGAAACTGGGAAATAACAGCCGTCGTAGATCCTCCAGTCGCTCACGAAATAACCCGAAAGAAACTTATTGTTATTTTCACAAAAGATTTAGGGACAAGGCACGAAATTGCAGGGAACCATGTGATTTTCATCTAAACAAAACAACTTTAAACCACTAAACCCTTCAGACAATCACGCAGGCGCCTCTGGAGGTGTTTTAACGACACGCCTGCAAGTAACAGATCGAACGAGCGGTTTAAAGTTTTTGGTGGACACCGGAGCGGACATTTCTGTTATTCCTAATCAACAGAAAAGAGATGAGAATAATATAAAGAAATCCCTATCGAACTCCAAACTTTTCGCAGCGAACGGATCCACCATCAACACTTTCGGTACAACAACTATGTCACTTAACCTAGGCCTACGACGTTCTTATTTTTGGACATTTACAATAGCTGAAGTCACACAACCAATTCTCGGCGCAGATTTCATCAAACATCACGGCCTGCTCGTTGATCTTCGTCACCGAAGACTGATTGATGCAGAGACGAACTTTTTTTCTCCAGCAAAACTCAGCCATTCTTCACAGCAAACCATTCTCACAGTCAATTCCAACCATCCGTACTACAAGCTACTCAAGGAATTCGAGAATGTGACCAAACCTGTTGAGTGCAAAACAGCTGCACACAATGTTCACCACTACATTACAACAAGAGGTCAACCGGTTGCTGAAAGAGCCCGCCGTCTAGCAGGTGAGAAATTACAAGCCGCAAAAAGGGAATTCAACAACATAATGCAAGAAGGAATCTGTGAGCCGTCCAAAAATGAGTGGGCAAGTCCTCTACACCTAGTACAAAAGAAGAACGGAGAATGGCGTGCCTGCGGTGACTATCGTCGTTTAAATAAAATCACCATTCCAGACCGCTACCCAATTCCAAATGTACGTGACTTCATGTTCAACCTCCACGGATGCAAAATCTTCTCAACCCTCGATCTGACAAGAGCATACTACCAGATACCAGTGATTCCAGAAGACCGACCAAAGACAGCCGTCATCACACCGTTCGGACTTTTTCAGTTCAACGTGATGACTTTTGGCCTATGCAACGCTGCACAGTCATTCCAGCGACTGATGGATTCCGTTCTGCGAGATTTTGATTTCTGCAACGTCTACATAGATGACATCTTGATCGCATCGAAGAACCCCGAAGAACACGAGCAGCATTTACGAATGGTTCTTGAGAAGCTCCATCAACACGGTTTGTCTATTAATGTATCCAAGTGCGTATTTGGTCAACCGACTGTCGACTATCTTGGCTACAGAATCAATAAATCGGGAATCAAACCACCTGGAGAGAAGGTCGAAGCAATCCGTAACTATCCCAAACCGAAAACAGTTGCTGAGCTGCGCAGGTTTTTGGGATCATGGAACTTTTACCGAATAAACATGCCAAACGCAGCCGAAGTTCACGCCCCACTCATTGAATTGGCACCAACGGTGAAGAAAAACGACAAAACTGAAATTGTTTGGAACACTCCGGCAGAAGATGCCTTTGAGAAGTGCAAGCAATTGTTGGTCGATGCCGTCCAATTGGTATTTCCTATACCAAACAAGACACTAACACTACGCTGCGATGCATCGGATAAGTCAATCGGCGCAGCACTCGACCAGACCGTCAACGGCATTCCTCAACCTCTGGGATTCTTCACAAAAAAGCTGAGCAAAGCTGAATCGAACTACAGTGCCTACGACCGAGAGTTTCTTGCAATCTACAAAGGCATACAGTTTTTCAGACACATGATTGAAGGACGAAACATCGCGGTGATAACTGACCACCGTCCTTTGTCTTTTGCCTTCGCACAACGATCGGATAAAGCTTCACCAAGGTAACAACGACAATTACATTACATCAGCGAGTTCACAACTAACATTGTCCACATACCTGGAAGATCAAACGTAGTGGCTGATGCAATGTCAAGAATCGAAACAATAAACATGCCAACAATCATATCAACCAGTGACATTGCAGATCATCAAACACGCGACGAAGAACTTCAACAACTATTACGACCTGAATCAACCACTGCACTCAAACTTTTCCAGATTAAAATCGACGCAGAAAAGCCCATCTGCTGTGACATTGTCAACAAAACAGTCCGCCCATTTATTCCGCTACCACTAAGACGAAAAGTATTCGACAACATACACAACCCGTCACATCCAAGCAGTCGTGCAACAAAGAAAGCCATAGCTCAACGCTACGTCTGGCCTTCCATGAATCGTGACATCGCCAACTGGACAAGAATGTGTCTACCGTGTCAGCTAAGTAAAGTACAGCGACATGTTAAAAATATACCTCAGCATATAGAGATACCCAGCGAACGTTTCAAACACATCCACATTGACATCATTATGATGCCAATGTCCGAGGGCTATCGCTATTGTTTGATGTTCATTGATCGTTTTACTCGTTGGCCAGAAGCAGTTCCGATAAAAGATGTTACTGCGGACACCGTTGTCAATGCATTCTTTTCTGGATGGATAAGCCGATTCGGTGCACCTTCAACAATAACCAGTGATAGAGGTTCACAGTTCGAATCACGTTTGTTTGAGGCACTAACAAAACTCATCGGATGCACTCGAAACAGAACGACCACATATCACCCTGCCTCTAATGGCATGGTTGAACGATGGCACCGGTCGTTGAAAGCCGCTATCATGTGCCACAGCACAAACAACTGGACAAGAATCCTGCCCGTCGTACTTCTCGGACTACGAACCAGCTTAAAAGAAGACATTAAAGCAAGCGCGGCTGAGATGTTATATGGAACAACGCTGCGAATACCCGGTGAGTACTTCATAGACGAGGAAGCAAATCAAGATCCTCAAGATTTCATTGAGCAGTTCCGTGTTTTCATGAGAGAAGTTCGATCAGCTCCATCAGCACACCACAACAAGACCAGAGCATTTTCCCATGGAACTCTGTACTCATGCACACACGTTTTCATCCGAGTGGATAGTGTCAAGAAACCATTGGAACAACCATATCGTGGCCCCTACGAAATCATCGATCGCTTATCGGATTTTGTTTTTAAAATCAACATTGATGGAAATCCAACTACTGTGTCAACAGAGAGATTGAAACCAGCCTTCGTTGAAAATAATTCTGCTGTCACTATCACACCAACACGAACACCAGCTGTGAGTACCGCTTATTCGCTAACTTCAACAAACAACATGGATAGATATAATGGCCAGCCGTTTATATCGTTCACACAAACCGAGAAAAAACGAAACAGGGTTAATTTCGTGAACCTCGTTTCACACTCGTCTCACTCCTGAGGGGCTCATGTGGCGACTTTAACTATCACAGCTAGATGGCGAATCTATCGCATTAAATTTAAAATTTTCTACTATCGAATGTTCTCGATACGACAGATGTTCTTTGTAAGAGACGCTATATTTTAGTTCCTAAATAGAATCCTTGAAATAAAGTCTAGACAGTTTTGTAGTTACAACCAAGAGTTTTATTTGACGAATTTACTTTAACAGATACAAGCCATTAGTAGGATCAAAAGACTTGTGAC
The DNA here is from genome assembly GCA_916050605.2 of Platycheirus albimanus. NCBI lineage: Eukaryota > Metazoa > Arthropoda > Insecta > Diptera > Syrphidae > Platycheirus > Platycheirus albimanus. Next base: position 91,510,803 of record OU696696.1, read on the forward strand.
AACCACACAGTGTACACCAGCGGTGCCATCTACATGCGAGACTTCCACTTTACTCGCAACGTGCTGAACGCACTCGATGGATTCCACCCAAAGAAGGTTACACACGAATTGGAATCCACACAAGTCAATAAGTTCCACCCGCCATTTTGAATTTCTGAATTCCCCACCCTGTCTGATTTCCAATGTGCGGTCGTTCCCAAAAACTTTCGATGGAAGGATATGATGGAATGAAAGACAAAATGCGCATTGTTTCAAATGACACCCCGTTCACACTAAGTGTAACAAGGGAAATGATCATTTTTATCGAAGCCCAAATTTTAAAAGTAATAATATCTGTGACATGAAGAATACCAGACTTGGAAAGAGTGACAGGCAGACGTCAAGTTGCATTTGAGAGAGATTTCTCGATGCGGCCGATTAATTTTTCTCCAAGTGTTGATCGGACCTATTTGCCATAACTTTCAGCTCGCTATTCGAGGTTTCATTGTACCATCCTACCAGAATCCGCAGACAGCTGTCAAAGCCAAGAAATCTGATAAGTCAAAATACGGCATCTAGATTAAAATTCAGTGTCACATTTATCGTCGTTCCGTTCGGAACGTATCCTGACTAATGGTCGCTATGCACTTTTTGTACACTCGAAGGGACAAACTTACTGTCAACAGGTTAAGCAGACCCTGCGAATAACAATCATCAGCTGAATCTGATATATCCATTAGATTCCACTAAAAATCGCATCTGACAGATGACTCAGTCCGAGTGAGATGATAACCTTGTGCTCTTGCAAAAGTCGGTAGAGTAAAACGCACCTAAATACAGATATTGCTACGATTACTTACGTCATTAATCCACTTTTATACCTACCACCGTTTCCTTCATCATCAAAAAAAAAAAAAAAAAAGAAGAAGAAATGTCTATGACAATCATATCAGACCTTCACGGTAATCAGAGTCTTTTCCATTTAACATGTATTGCTCGATATAGATTTCTCAGTAACCAGTGTTATCTGAGCCGTAATTCACTGGTCCATGTCTAATTAATCAATCTTGATGCATATCTGATACGTCACAAAATCAGAAAAATGAAAGTGACACAGTGAACATGGCACCTTAATGATATTTATCCACGCCACCTATAGTGGGAGCGAGAAACGAAAATCAAACAGGGGAAACTGGAAATCATATTGGAAATAGGGCGTTGGCTACTTGGAAGTAGCAACGTCTATCAGTTTTTCGGAAGTGGATCTCATTCTGAAGATATCCATAGACGAAGCCACTTCACCCTTGCAGAACGGAGACGAAATTTTTTTTTGTGCAGCAGACCGCGCTCCATTTTGTTTTAACTCTAAAGGAAAAATCCTTTAATTGCGCAAGCAATTAAGGATTTAAATCATACAAACACCAATAATATTAGGATAAAAAGGTAAGATTAAGAAGATTTAGTGACATGCTTATCGAGAGCAATTGTAAAAGATTTGCTCGAAGATATAGCAAGGAAATCCGTCGCAACACTTGGCCACCTTGGTTCTTTGGATCCTTTTTGTATTTATAGGAACAAGAGCATGGAATTAATCCAGAGGAGACCTTATATATAGCTCCAACGGAATTTGTGCAACAGCCACATGGCAGGATTCTAGGACCGAACCACCCAGATCCTTGGGAATCATATTCTTTTTATTTATCTATGTACTTTCGGTCGAAACGAATAAATTCTCGAGCGCAGGCTGCACTATTCAATTCAAAGTGTACTACGTTGTTTTTCTGAGCGTCCGGATACATAGTCCGCTCCATCGGAATACATCCTTAGGCCACGTGCTGGCACCCCGGAACCCCTATCTGAGTTTCGAAGTAATCCTGTGTGCGTAGTTGTCTGATGTTGATCCGATAGGCTCGTCAGCAACTACCACACCTTTTTGTGGCCAGCCACGCCACATTTCCTTCCTTTTTGCTGTGGCACCCCTTTTACACGATTCATGCACAGGATTTTCCTGAGACATCGAAGGAATCACCTATAACAGGGACAACTCCTTACACCACTAGTCTTAAAAAGACCGATTTCACTTCAATCATTAGGAATACAGCCTCTTCAAGATATCACCTGGATGTCTGGCGCATGCTAAAGCATGGATGCCGATCCACCAGCATAATACTCATCATCTATATACAACGCGGGATTTAAACTCCAAAAACACAATCATTCAACTCCAGAGTCACCATCAACCTTAACTCACCAGTTCCGGAATATATACATGTAAAATTATAAAAAATATAAAACCCAAAATAAGGTGCTTTGATACCAACAATCTATCAGGTAACGATTATTTTGTATTTTACTAAATTTTGTGAATGCACTGGGAGCGTTTATGCTCCAACCGCACTCCTGGTAAATACCAGCGTAATTTGTTTATCTGGCACAAACTCACACGAGTGTCACCAGTGTCCAACGCTGTCGACCACGGACGGTGGTACGAATATTCGATCTTACCAGTCGGAAGGCAGGACTTCACGCCTCCTCCTCCGTACTTTGTTAAGAAATTTTGGATATTACATATGTTGATCTATTTAGGTATATACGAGTAAGTATATATATTTAGAAAGTGATGTGTTGTGATTTTAATTGATTTGGTGTGTAAAGAGGTATATGTAGAATCCTCATCTAAGATAATAAGACGCAGTCTATAAAGTATCCTCGCGTGTAAATGTTTCTTTCTTGAAATCGATTATTGTTTTTCTTTGAACGATAGTATAATTGATCGGGAAATGTGTATAGCATATCGGTAATCGGTAATCTTATTCTGATTCGGAATCAGATTCGGTAATATGAGCTTTTCCAATGGCCATATAAATTCCTAATTGTCGTGCTCTCTTCGAGATAAGAGAAATCTTACTCACTTATCCACTTAATAAACAGAATTCTTTTTTTTATATGTTTCCTTCACGGATTCCTTTTTATGAATCAACATACTTTCGATTTATTATTTCTTTTTCTCACTTGGTCTTCGTGACTCTTCTGTACCGCGTCGGTACCGACCGCTTAACTTAACGTTGAAACGCCGCGTTAGTTTTTTTTTGAGAATTCCTTTTTTTAAATCATTATCAATTTCTCAAACGGTTGGGTTATTATTTGTATATTTATGAATTAAACGCAACTACTACCACGTAGTGAGTCGGTGATACCGGTGGCCACATACCGTCTTACAGGAAACGCGATTTGGTTTCCTTTTTCCTTGTCTATGTATTTTGTACCTACGTATTGTGTTTTAACTCAATCCGTTAACGAAGATAACATTAACGAACTATTTGAAGTTCAGAGCTTTGGAACAGAGAATAGTCAGAAGTCAGTCTTCAAAGTAGAGATACGTATTATTTTAATCAATAAACATTTTGTTCACAGGAAGGTGTCCAGCAGTGCACTCCCGGATCGCCGTTGTAAGAACGATACTGAGACAAAGATTCTCAATAGTATCACCCTACTATATTGATTTTAATATATTTGCATGACTTGATTTTTAAAAATATTTCTTTGATATAAACTTAAATTACTATATCGAGTGTGTGTCAGACGCGAATTGTGTTCTGTCATACATGGTATTTTACACCTTTAACATCTTTATCTTATTTAAATATCAACTGACTATCCTTTTTACTGTATTGAGGTGAAGTACCTTAATCAGATCCATCTGTCTGACGCTTTGCTTTGTTTGCTTTTGTGATTCCGGTACGATTATCTAAAGAATCTCGTTTCGTCCTTTATGTTTTAGTTTAGAAATTCCTTAATATTTTGCTCGGCGACATATAATGAAGTTTCTATAATCGCGTTCATGTTATAGAAGGACTTAATGATCCTATTTTCGCGCCTGTAAAAATTCGCAAATTATCTTTTAAAGTCATTAATAGACTTATTTATTTATTTATTTATCAAAAATAACTTACAAAATACATTTATAAATTATTATTTAAATGTAAAGCCTAGTACTCAGATCGCGCTAAACTAAATTTTATCTCTACAATATTTATCTCTACACACCTTTGCTAAAAAGGCGCGCTAAATTTTGAAGTTGGAGAGATTAAAGATACTATAAGGCAAGTTATGGATTCATAAAAAAAAATTTTTTTTTGAGATAACAATCAAACATGGTAACATTACGATGATAGCGAAGACGAAAAAAGATGGTCAAAAAATTCTGTCCGTCTGTCTGTCTGTCTTTATGTATTTATAGACACCTACAGCCCAAACGGTTGGGCCGAATTGCTTTAAACTTATTTACTTATATAGAGTTTTTAAGGTATTGTACAGAGGGGAAATTGAATTTTTTTTAGCTAAAAACTAGCGGTACCTGCTTAATAACCGCTACGCTAAAGCTTCTTTTTCTAGAACACATGGCTGAAAAAAATTAAAAACAGTCCAAAAACGGTACTTTCTATAGGACCGTTTTTTTGCTTTCGACTATCTCAAAAACGACTCAACCGATTCTTTCGAAATTGCACACATATATAGCTGTAGGTAGCTCAATTTGTAATACATACCAATATTTTTGAAAAATATTGCTTTTTGCATTTTTAAAAGCATTTAAATAAAAACATTTTAAAATTAATATTTTGGAAACTGCTTATTAATTTTTTTTCTAAAAATTATAAATAAATGTATTTGCTGAATACCGCTGAATACCGATGAAATAGAGTTTTTGAATTTTTTTTGAAAATTGTTTTCAAAAAGTTTTTCAAAAAAACTTTTTTTCTCAAAAATCACTCCACAGATTTTTATAAATTTATTCTCATAAATTCAAATTTTTCCAAGAAATAAAATGGCGTACTTATTTTTCAGCTCAAATTAGTTCAAGTATTTATTTAAGAAAAATTAGTTTTTATCAAAATCTCAAGCCCCAAGACCACTGTCACACATTGGAGCAAGTTTATGCGACCCAGTAGTGCATTTTATTTAATATACCTACATTATGCAGCCACTTAGCAATTATCGAACAAGTTCAAGAGCAAGTTCGTGCGACCTTCGCAAGACCTTCTGAAAACTGTCAGAATTTATCTTGTGAAATAATGTGTTTTACATTCTTTCGCAAGCTAAATTTTGTGGAGACTTTTTTCTTAGCCGTTAGCCTGACAACTGGAATTTATCTTGAAGTGAGTACTACTCAGCTAAAAACCCAAGCTAAAATTTATCTTGGGTGGAAATTTGTATGGAAGATAAATTTTAGCGCGATCTGAGTACTAGGCTTAAGACATCAGGGCAACAAGACCATCGATGTCGTTTAGATGTTATATGTATAGATTTAATTATTATGAAATAAATAATTATCACTTGTTTCTTAATTGAGACTACATATAATTAATAGACTTTAAATTCTTTTCTTCTGATTTTGCTATGACTATATTATTTTTTTTTATATTTGCTTGCACACCATTAATAATAATATTAAATTCACAGATAGGAATTTATTGTTGGTGACTCATTGATTGAGTATCACCTAGTCGAGCTTATTATAGATTTTAGTTTCATTTAATTCAGACCTTGCTCCTATTGTTTAGATAGTTTACTCAAATTAACAAAGTTAATTAAGAGGAACTCTTTTGTCTATATTAGCTGTTGCTAAAGACTTCTTTATTTTTTTTTATTGAATAAGCTCAAACATTTGTTACAGGTATCTAGATTTAATCAGATTAATACTTACTTGTATTCGATAAGAATAGATTCGAACACAACTTTTTATTATATGCAATTAAGTTAAAGCCCTGTTAGATCATAAGACTTACTTTAAATAAAACAATCTTACTTTTATAACGATTCAGAAAACAAAAATATTCAGTTTTTTTCTTTTCTTGATCATAAGATTTTCTTGGAGACTTTTTCAGGTTTAGTATCTATAATGATGGTTTAGGTTGTTACAAGGGAGAGTGGTAATCCTCATCATACTTCGAACGAAACAAGGTAGTGCGACCGTGGAGTATTTTTAAGATACTCAGAGTGTAGTTTCGAGGTTATTTGGTTTTTGGTACAGCTTTTAATAGGTACCATGGTTTAGTTATCGTATTATAACGGGTGATTTTTTAGCTGGTTTGGTTTTGGCAACACTGGTTTTGACAGCTGACGTGTGTTTAGTACCTTGTGTCACTGTCAAACAGCTTCAGTTTGGTTTGCAATTTAACCATGGATCGTCTTACAAATGAACAACGCTTGCAAATTATTGAATTTTACTATCAAAATTCGTGCTCGGTTCGAAATGTTCATCGCGCGCTGCTTCCATTTTATGGTCGGCATTCTCGACCTTCTGAGCAGTCTATTCGGAAGATTGTGACCAAATTTCGCACCAAATTTACTTTGTTGGACATTAAACCACCAACACGTTTACGTACTGTGCGTAGTGAAGAAAATATTGCGGCCGGATCAGCTAGTGTGACAGAAGACCGCGAAATGTCGATTCGGCGCCGTTCCCAGCAGTTAAGCCTTTGTTACAGCACTACGTGGAAAATTTTGCGGAAGGATTTGGGCGTAAAGCCTTTTAAGATACAGCTGGTGCAAGAACTAAAGCCAGCCGACCTACCACAACGCCGAATTTTTGGTGAATGGGCTCTTGGAAAGCTGGCCGAGGATCCGCTTTTTTATCGAAAAATTGTGTTCAGCGATGAGGCTCATTTTTGGTTGAATGGGTACGTAAATAAGCAAAATTGCCGCATTTGGAGTGAAGATCAGCCAGAAGCATTGCAACAGCTACCAATGCATCCCGAAAAAGCCACTGTTGTTTGGTGCGGTTTATGGGCCGGCGGCATTATTGGGCCATATTTCTTCAAAGATGATGCGAATCGCAGCGTTACTGTCAATGGTGAACGCTACCGAGCGATGATAACAAACTTTTTTTTGCCCGAAATGGAAGTTCTTGACTTGCATGATAAGTGTTTTCAACAAGACGGTGCCACATGCCACACAGCACGCAAAACAATGGCGCAATTGCGAGGCGAGTTTGGTGAACAGTTAATTTCACGTTTCGGGCCCTTCAATTGGCCGCCTAGATCATGCGATTTGACACCATTAGACTATTTTTTGTGGGGGTTTGTCAAGGCTAATGTCTATAGGAACAAGCCCGCTTCGACTGACGCACTGGAAGCCAACACCCATGCATTCATTCGTGAGATACCGGCCGATATGTGTGAAAGAGTATGCCAAAATTGGACTCAGCGGATGGGCTACCTGAGACGCAGCCGCGGTCAACATTTGCATGAAATTATCTTTAAACATTAAATTGCAAGGTTCAAATTATGGATTCAAATAAATATTTCATTCATTTTTTTGGGGCTACCAAAATCATTGTTGAGTCTGGGGACTCATAAGGTCCGTGGATGGCCACAGGTTAATAGTAGGAGAGATGATTTTTACTATTGTTTTGGGCGGGTTGAGAGACCTGGGGGATCACCTTAACACCTTTGATCCTCCCTCCCCTATGAGTTAGACACCTCATCCTCCATATTCTGCAGAGCTACGTGGTAGCAGAATGGATGGAAGGTTCTAAAAGCCACTGCAAACATGATCACCTATGTTTAGCTAGTTTAGAAATACTTACGTGTGTCGTTCTGCAGGTCGAGTTAACATTCCAAACGTGATTTCTTACTTTATCCCAACGTTCACTCATACTTTCCTTCCTGAGGTGCATCCTAGGATCGAAATTTCTTTTCAATCATATCTATCAGGTCTTTTCTTTGTGAATTATGAGGGCCAGTAAGCATCCTAAGAAAGAAGATGAAAATCGAGTGGGGATATACACTCAAAAGTCGGTAGAGGTCACGGCTGCCGGCGATGGCATTGCTTCGATAGAAGAGAAGTCGCCAGTGACTCATTCAAATTCAATTAAAAATACAAAAACCAAAACTAAAAACGAAACAGCAGATGAACATATTCCTGCTTGTAGCAGTGGTGCCCTTCTGATTGATGAAAGCCTCCACCTCGGTGAGGTTTTCATGGATCTCACTGACTCTGAGACCGGGACCGTGGGAGCTGACGAAAGTGAGATATCGTCTGGTGAGGAAAATCGAATCCTTGCAGATTACGAGTATCAATCTTTCGCCAGCTCCGGCGGCTCCGAAGCGGATGTCACAGTGGCCAAAAACCCTGCAGCTGCTAACAAAGGCAACATACTAGCCAAAAACCCGGTGGACCCGGGAGCCAAATCAACCTCAACTCCCTGCAAAGGGTCAAAGTCTAACAAACCTTCCAAAGTCTGTGTGGATGCTGCCAATTCCGGAAACCGATGCTCGCATGGGCCAAAACCGACTACGGGAAAAACGGTGAATCCGAAAGAACAGAATAAGGAAGGGGACCTTAACTTTGACAAGAAGTTGCAAAACGCCCTGAGAACCATCAGAAGATATGGTCAGGGTGACACAAAAAGGCTTAGTCTCCGAGACTGGAAACGCTTGAGCTGGGCTCGCAAACTAGAAGCGAAAATGGAGGCCAACAATAAGCCAAACGCAGAACCGAAGATAGTCGTGAAAAACCAAACCACGAAGAATCAAACAGACCTAGATGCCTCCTCTTCCAAGGCTGCTCAAGTCAGTAATCCGAAAGTGAAACCACCGTTGGATGGTCTTAAACACTTAAGGGTCGTAAAAACTGACGACAGCAGTCATAGAAAGAGGACGAGACATAATGATTCGACAACCCCTCCGATGTCCGCAAACAAAAAGCCGAAGACGACAAACAAAACAGACACACCGGCGGAATTGATAAAAGAAAGGCTTCAGGTGGCCGTTATCAATGAGGGGAGCTCCGAAAAACTGCTGAGCGAAGAGAACTGGGCCAAGGTTGAGGAAAAACTACTCGAGTGTGTAAACGACGAGCTGCTTACCTCAACTGGCACTCTGCCGAGATTCGGGCCCTTGTCGACAGTAAAGGGTTTTAAAATTCTCACTTGCCGTGATGAATTTACCCTTAACTGGCTCAAAAGCAAAATAACTGAAATGAGCACATTAATTGAAGGGGCAACACTAAAAGTTGCTTTTAAAAATGACCTCCCTACCAGACCCAAAGTCCGAATAAACATTCCGGGCCCTCGCATGACGAAGGAAAGGCTAGAGCTCTTCCTAAGAAGACTCAACCCTGACTTTTCGAGTTCCGATTGGCAAGTCATGGAGATGGAAGAGCCTACGAAAACAGGCCAAGAAGCTATTATCATGCTTAACCATGAAACAATGGCTTTGCTTCCATCGAAAGGGTTCAAACTCTGTATCGGCATAAATGAGGTTAAGGTGAGGCCGCTAACGGCTGCCAACTTAAACAAAAAAGACAAAACAAAAAATGATGATGAAAGTGCTGCAACTAAATCTGCAACACAGTAAGTTGGCTTCTGCCACCTTAACCTCTTTTTTGTCAAAAAACAAGACAGATATAGCCCTTATACAAGAGCCATGGATCAACAGCGGCCTCTTCTGCGGGCTCAAATCCAAAGATTATATACTTTATTTTAATAAAGGGCCTACAGAAGGTAACTATCGCACATGTATAATGGCGAAAAAGAATATAAATCTATTTCTCCTATCCTCCCATTGTAGCACAGACATGACAACAGTGAAGTGTGAAAGAGACGGGGCCCCGCCCTGATCCTAACCTCCATCTATTTGCCAGGCGACGAAACACCCACCCCGCCATCAGCAGCTGTTGAAGAACTTGTCGCGGTAACAGGTAGGAACGGATGGGACCTACTGATAGGTGCTGACGCTAACGCTCACCACCTTCAGTGGGGAAGCACCGACACAAATGCAAGAGGTGAGTCACTTTTTGAATTTATTATTAAGAACAATATATTGATTTTGAATAGAGGTAGTGAACCGACATTCATAACTAGAACTAGGAGGGAAGTGCTTGATGTTACACTTTCGACAAACTCTAATACTCTTATTATCAGTAATTGGAAGGTATCAAGTAACGTAACATTCTCTGACCACAGAATGATTACGTTCCAAATAAAGCACAAATTAGAAGACCCAAAGCCCTATAGAAATCCCAGGAAAACAAACTGGGAAGCCTATAACAATAAACTGGCCTTATCTCTGGGCCGCTACAGTAAGCAACCTTTACTCAACTGCTCAGACATCGAAACAAATGTCAATGAACTAACGCTAGCTATTCGTCTTGCGTACGAAAACTCGTGCCCCATTATCAAAGGAAAAGGCAAGCTCAACCCCGTATGGTGGTCAAAAGAGCTGCCTATCCTTAGAAAGAACTCAAGGAGGCTGTTCAACAGAGCAAAATATAGTAACAACGCTGATGACTGGAATCTTTACAAAACCAGCAAAAATGAGTACAAAAACAGAACCACCTATGCGAAAAGAGCAGCCTGGCGAAAATTTTGTACAGACATCGAGTCCACAAATAATGCTGCCAGGCTCAGGAAAGTCATGTCAAAGGTCCACACTCCTCCAGGTTTCTTAAAAAGACCGGATGATACCTGGACTGACACCTGCTCTGAAACTCTAGAAGCTCTTATGAACACTCATTTCCCAGGTTGTGTTAACATAACATCTCCTATGGAAAGAGACCCCAACATAAATCCTGCCAACAATATTGGCAATCAAATCGTAGACAGTAGAAAGGTGGCGTGGGCCATCGACTCCTTCTCAGCATACAAGTCTGCAGGGCCTGATGGGATAATTCCAATTATGCTCCAATGCTCAAAAGACATAATCGTTCCGATTCTGGTGGATATATTCAGGGGATGTTTAAACATAACCTATATTCCAACTGGATGGAGAGAAGTCAATGTCATCTTCATTCCGAAAGCTGGCAAGCCCACTCACACTGAACCAAAAGACTTCAGACCTATAAGCCTTTCTTCCTTTCTCCTTAAAACCTTAGAAAGACTCATAGAAACGGATATCCGCCTAAAACTAAATGATAATATAATCTCACAGGCCAAAGACGGTTACGTTAAGGGCAAATCTGTTGAGACGGCACTTCACGAAGTTGTTGGCACGATTGAGAACTCAATCCAATTCAAAGAATTCACCCTAGCAGCATTTCTTGATATAGAAGGGGCCTTCAATAATGTAGATAATCACGCGATACGACAAGCCCTAGACTCTGTCAATGTTGATCCTGAACTATCGAATTGGATTGACTCTATGCTTCAAACAAGACTTGTAAATGCGGAGTTAGGTGCCAGCAAGCTAAAAGTCAAGACCTGTAGAGGTACTCCACAGGGAGGGGTTCTTTCTCCGTTGCTTTGGCTTCTGGTTGTCAACCAGATCTTAGGTAAACTAAGTCTTAGTGGCGTTAAGGTCGTGGCATATGCCGACGACATTGTAATAATGTCCTCAGGAAAATATATTCCCACACTGTGTGATCTCCTTCAAATAGCCCTAAACAAACTCAGCAATTGGGCCAGTAGCTGCGGACTTAACGTCAATCCAACAAAGACAGAACTAGTTTTGTTTACAAGGAAAAACAACATTCCAACGGTAGACCCGATCACTATAAACGGGACACCACTTCAAGTTTCAAATGTGGCAAAATATCTTGGAGTGGTGTTGGACCGTAAACTGAACTGGAATGAAAACATTAAAGAAAGAGGGAAAAAAGCATCAATAGCATTCTATACTTGCAATAGAATCTTTGGCAGGAAATGGGGACCCAGCCCCAAAACTATTCACTGGATGTATACGGCCATAGTGAGGCCTATCCTGACATATGCATGTCTGGTATGGTGGCCAGCCCTTGAAAAGGCGACAAATCTCAAAACCATGACAAAAATCCAAAGACTTGCGTGCATTGGCACAACCAGTGCAATGAGAACTACACCAACCGCAGCCCTAGAAACGTTCCTTCTACTAGCCCCACTCGATCTATTTACGAAAGAAATGGCGGCCAAAAGTGCATTGCGTCTCAGTCAATGCTCTAGTTGGAAAAGGGGCCATTCAGGTCACAGGATAATAATGAACTTCACAGGCATTAACATTCAAACAGACTATATTACTCCGCACATAGATTTTAACCCAGCAGCCCAAACAGACTTCCCTACAAGAGAATGCTGGATGGAAAACAGGGTGATAAATGAAAATCACGTTTCTGTCTTCACAGACGGTTCCAAAACGGAAGATGGGGTAGGGTCAGGCATCTTTTCAGATAACCCACCCATAAACAAGTCACTAAGACTTCTGCAGTGTCTTCCAAGCGGAAGTGCTTGCAGTCTATGAAGCTGCAAATCACCTTTTAACGTGCGAACTGGAAAATAAGAATATTTATATTTTCATCGACAGCCAGGCGGCCATAAAAGCCATTTCCTCCATAGTTACAAAATCCAAACTGGTCGATCGTTGTCGTAATGAGTTGAGACTACTCAACGCAACGAATCCAGTAAACCTGCGGTGGGTCCCGGGACATCGTGACATACACGGAAATGAAATGGCTGACCAACTGGCCAAAACCGGTTCATCTCTCGAACCAAGCCAAATGGTAACCTCAATTAACATGCCACTCGAAAGGGAAAAAACCAGAATTAGCCATAGTTTCCTTAAAACCGCTAATGACAGATGGTCATCAATCGACACTTGTCGGGTATAGAGAAATCTATGGCCGGAAATTTTAAAGAAGAAAACTGAATCCCTACTCATGCTAAGCAGGCCTCAATTATCACTCCTGGTTGGTATCCTGACGGGTCACAACACGATGGGAACCCACATGAGCAGATTGGGCATCAGCACATCTGACTGGTTCTGCGTTGTCGCATGCCGTTCCTGCAGATGGTTTTAACGAACTATTCACAGGAAAGGGGGCGTTGCCGGCAAAGGATCAATACCATCCCTTCAGAGATAGAGGTAGATAGTCATAGCTAGAGTGATAGGTGCAACCTGGGGTGAATCCTCTGGGGAAAGAACTGATACACTAATTAAGCTGCATCACGATCCAAGTTATGAGTATAAGGTACAGTAGAATCCCTGGTTTTTGGTGTGAACTACAACATGATATGGCTACGAGGAGAACATCTATTACTCGTAGTGGATAGGCGCAGGCATGCTGGCAGATATACCTTAGGCTGTTCTACGGTGTTTTGTGGTCAGTACCCGGGTCGGGCTGCCAGATGGCTTGCGCTTCTGTGATGGGGATGGGGATGGAATTGAAGGGTTAATAAGTTGGAGGAATGGGGAGAGGAGTAGGGAGAACGAGTGTTTAGTGTTAGCGAAGTGTAAGTATGCCTTTTAGGAGGGGTATGCGATACACCGATACACGAGTAAGAGGTGATGGAGATACTGGTCCTTGGTATAGGAGTCAAGGAGGTATATGCGCTTGTCTCTTCCTGCTTCCTCTCTGGTTTACATTGTTGGTAGACATCGGGGTTGAGTCTTAGGTATCCATAGGGTATTTAGGGGGAAGTCAGATGTTCATCTGCAATGATTAAGGGAGTCGTGGGTTCTTATGAAATCCCAAGATTCTAGGGGAGTTCTCGAGCTTCGCTATAATTGCCAAACTCTGTTTCCAACTTAGCAATTCTTTGGAATTTCCATCTAATTAAAATTTTTACGTTACAACGTTCGGCCGTTGATAAGTAAAATGAAACTAGCAACTTTGTTAACCGGGTCGCTGACAGAGTACCGCTTATGAGTTTTCATACTCGCAAGCGGTCAGCGGGGCTAGGGGTCCCCCTGTCAGTGCCCCGGTTACACCGGAGGCCAAAAATATATTCGGGGATTTCCTGAATGAGTCTGTTAATCTCTTCGGGCTTTCTTTCAATGTACTTTTCGAAAAAATAAAAACGTTTTGGGTTAGCTACTCAATGCAGGATGCTCCAAAAAAACCTGGAGCATTCATTCTTTTCCTTGGCTCCCTAGCCACACACTCCCCTGTAGGGAAAACTTTCTCGCCAATCACTGGCAAGGAATAATTTTGTTACCGCCATCTACCAGCTAGAACATAGTATTACTCGCAATGTGCTGAACGCACCCTTTAAGTTCCATCTGCCGAAGAGGATCCTCAGAAAGAATAGGAAGCCATCTTGTGTGAGATCAAACTCCACCCTCAGATATCAGATTCCGCTCTCAGATCAAAATCTGAGATTTTCCCAAACAGAGCGATTATCAGATTGCTCGCATTCCATTGAGCATTCTGAAAGGGTGCCTCCCTTCGAAAAAAAATAAATCGGACACACACGTGCTCGATTCATGTTCACACTAGATATTGTAGTTGGTCTGTACCACTGATCTCTATATTACACTGGATAGCGTATTCATACTGTTGCCACCTTAAGAATATAAAGCCTCTAGGACAGCTCTGGATGACAGCGACAGATGTCAGAAAGAAAGGAATTGTCTCTGAGTTGTCAAGTTGAGAAGCAGCATTGTGAATGTTCTAGAAATATAATTAAGAAATATAATTAAATCATTTTGTTACTGCCTCATTAAAATAAACTAAATAATACTAAGTTGTTAATTAACGTTGAGGCTTTTCTTTACCTAGAAAGAAACACAACAGTGGCGACGAGGATTTCTCCAATTTATTTGGATTAGGAAAAACCATTACGCACCATGGTAGGAAACAATCAACGCCCACCGAATGAGCATCCGCAGCATCAGCTTCCACCACCACAGCAACCTCTTTTGCAACAGCAACAGCCACCTCCACAACAGATGCAACAAGTTCCGCCTCCGCAACAGCATCCTCTTCAACCAAACCTGCAATTGCCGCCACCACCACCGCAGATCCCACAAGACTTCATTACATTTTTCCAAGTGATGATGACTAACCAGTCTGCCCTCATGGAGCGGCTATCAGAAAATGTTTTTGGTTTGAAGCAGGAAAAAGCATCAGCAGAATACACCATGGAGGTGCTTTCTAAAAACATTCAAGATTTTCAATTCGATGAAGAAAATGGAGTCACATTTTCTCAGTGGTTCGAGCGTTTCGCGAGCACATTTCAAGAAGACGCAAAAGCATTAACAGAAGATGCTAAAGTTCGTCTTCTTTTAAGGAAATTGGGAGCAGCAGAGTACTCACGATATGTGAATTTGATTCTACCCAATACACCTGCTAGTTTCGATTTTCAAACGACAATCGAAAAACTTAGCAGCATATTTGGGCAATCAGAATCCATTTTCAACATGCGCTTCCACTGCTTACAAACCACGAAAAGCAGTTGTGAAGACTATACAACGTACGCAAGCCGAGTCAACAAAAACTGCGAGCAATTTCAACTTGGGAAGCTCACAAGTGAACAATTTAAGTGTTTGGTGTTTGTGAAAGGTCTGCATGCTTCGTGCGACTCAGATGTAAGATCAAGATTGCTTGCACTGCTACAATCGGGAGACGAAGCAAAAATTACCATTTCGAACTTGCTAATGGAATGCCAGAGGATTGCGACACTCAAGCAAGACACTCAATTGCTCGAAACAACATCACTCAAAGCAAATGCAGTTTCTTATGGCAACAAGCATCAGCAGATGAAAACTCAGCACAGCAACAATTTGTCATCAAATCATTTTGCATCAAGCAGTTCCACATCAGTCAAGTCAGTGCCACGTACACCATACTGGGGATGTGGTGGTATGCATTTCACTGCAAATTGCTCATTCAAGAACCACCAATGCTCATCATGTAAACGTACTGGTCACAAAGAGGGATACTGTTCTTGCTTTGCCAAATCAAACACGAATCGACCATCATCCAAACGCAAGGTCAAAGTCAACAAAAGGCAACAAAAATCAAATATGGTTTCTATCAACGCACTTCAAAAATCAAAACGTAGATTTATACAAGTCAGTATAAATGGAGTAGCACTCAACCTTCAACTAGACACTGGAGCTGACGTCACAATTATATCGAAGAACAATTGGGAGCTGTTGGGAAGCCCAAAGCTTTCTTCATACAACAGTTCAGAATCGGTAATCGATGCTCAGGATAAAGCTATTAACATGCTTGGATCTTTTATTGCAGATGTTAAACTGGAGGACAAGACAGTAAAACTGGCCTGTCGGGTTGCTGACCTTCCGAATTTAAATCTTTTTGGGATAAACTGGATGGATGAGTTTGGTCTATGGGATCAGCCGTTCGACAACATCAGCAAAACACTCCGTTTAACATCAACAATTTCGGTCGATGATCATATTCGAAAAATAAAGAAAGACTTCGCCGACATTTTCAACGAAGCCTTAGGCCATTGCACCAAATTCAAGCCGAAATTATATTTGAAGGAAAGTGCTACACCAGTTTTCCGAGCAAAACGACCAGTCCCATACGCAGCACTCCAGCAAGTCGAAGAAGAACTGGTTAGATTGGAACGATTGGGTGTTATAACGCCAATAGACTTTTCGGAGTGGGCAGCACCCATAGTTGCCGTTCGTAAAGCCAATGGAAGCATAAGGATATGCCCCGACTATTCAACAGGTCTGAATGATGCTCTACAGCCACATCAACATCCGCTTCCACTACCTGAAGACATTTTTGTGAAACATGCGGGTGGCATGTTCTTCACACACATTGACCTGTCAGACGCATATCTTCAGGTAGAAGTAGAAGAAGAAAGCAAAAACTTCCTCACAATCAACACCCACAGAGGCCTGTACAAATTCAACAGACTTCCTCCTGGAGTCAAAGCAGCACCAGGAAGTTTTCAACAAGTCATGGATAAAATGCTCAGTCAGCTTGAAGGAGTTTCAGCGTTTATTGATGACCTTTTGGTATCAGGAACAACAATTGAAGAGCACATCCAGAGACTAAATAAAGTTCTAATAAAACTACGTGAGTATGGGTTTCGCATCAAAATGGAAAAATGTTCATTTTTTCAGCCCTCACTCAAATATTTGGGCCATATTATCACGGCAACTGGTCTCAAACCAGATCCGGAAAAGTCAGCCGCCATAGTCTCGATGCCAGAACCACAAAATGTATCGCAGCTCAAGTCTTTTTTGGGAGCCATCAACTATTATGGCAAGTTTATACCCAACATCAGCAAATTAAGTGGCCCTTTGCATGAGCTACTAAAAAAAGATAGCAGATGGTTATGGACCAAAGCATGCCAAGATGCTTTCAACGACTTCAAGAGCATCCTTACTTCAGATCTGGGTCTTACGCATTACGATCCGCAACTACCAATCATAGTGGCAGCGGACGCATCGAACACTGGCATCGGTGCATGCATATCTCACCGAATCAAAGACGGCACCATCAAACCAATTCAACACGCTTCGAGAACGCTCACTTCAACAGAACAGCAATACAGCCAGGTGGAAAAAGAGGTGAAGAAGTTTCACCGTATGTTGTTAGGACGTCACTTCACCCTTCAGACAGACCACAAACCACTTCTGTCAATTTTTGGGTCAAAGAAGGGAGTTCCTGTTTATACCGCAAATCGGTTGCAGCGTTGGGCGCTCATTTTGCTCAGGTATGATTTTTCTATTGAATATATTTCCACTAGTGACTTTGGAAACGCGGACATTTTATCGCGTTTAATAAGTCAACATCCAAGGCCTATATCTGAAGAATATGTCATAGCTACTACTACTGTGGAAGAAGAAGCCTGTGCTGATTTGAAGCATACCATTCAGCAACTGCCACTTACATTCGACATGGTACGCAGTGCTACATTGAGCAATCCAGAACTGAGTCGAATAAGTAAATTCATCAAATCAGGGTGGCCAAACAAAAAAAATCTATCTTTAAACGAGCTTCAGTACTACAATAGACGGGAAGCATTATCACTCGTTAACAACTGCGTCATGTTTGGAGATAGACT
This sequence comes from Platycheirus albimanus, assembly GCA_916050605.2. NCBI lineage: Eukaryota > Metazoa > Arthropoda > Insecta > Diptera > Syrphidae > Platycheirus > Platycheirus albimanus. Next base: position 91,528,522 of record OU696696.1, read on the forward strand.
TACTATTCCCGATGATTTTCGTACCAAAATACTGCGCCAAGTACACAGAGGCCATCCAGGTATCGAAAACATGAAGGCGATAGCGAGAAGTTACATTTACTGGCCGCAAATCGACAAAGACATCGAACATTTCGTGAAGCAATGTTCAAGATGCCAATCAGCATCAAAGTCACCAGTGAAAGCAACACTTCAATCATGGCCTCTCGCAACGGAACCTTGGGAACGTGTGCATATTGATTACGCGGGCCCAATTCAGAAAACATTTTACTTGCTAGTAATAGATGCTCATTCCAAATGGCCAGAAATCATAGAAACGGCATCTTCAACCTCTACAGCTACGATCAACATCTTGAGAGAAATTTTTTCCAGACATGGATATCCGAAAACACTGGTTTCCGATAATGGAACGCAGTTTTGCAGCCATCAGTTCAAAAGCTTCTGTGAAGCAGCTGGTATTTCTCACATGAGAACTGCACCGTTTCACCCCCAATCTAACGGTCAAGCGGAAAGATTCGTCGACACGCTCAAACGATCGCTTCAAAAACTTAAAGGGGAGGTAACGATCCAGGAAGCTCTTCAGCAGTTTCTGTTCATGTATAGAACGACTCCGAACCGCAACACACCGAATGGTACATCGCCAGCAGAAGCATTATATAATAGAAAAATCAGAACATCGTTGGATCTTCTATTACAGCCAAATTCAAAGCAGCCTCTCATCAACGAAAAGCAAAACCAGAGTTTCAATAAACATCACGGAGCAAAGCTCAGATCGTTCGCAGTAGGAGATAAAGTTTTCGTTAAGCTTTATCGCTTAAACAAAAGCAGTTGGATTCCTGGTGAAATACTAGATAGAGTTGGAGCAGTCAACTATAATGTGCTAGTGACCACAAGAGACAAGTTAGTTCGTGCTCATGCAAACCAAATTCGACCAAGATCAACTACACAGACAGCATGGTCACCAGCAACACAACTTCCACTTTCATTCCTTTTGCAGGATTTCAACATGGAACAAATTCCAGCAATCAGAAGTCCTGAGGTCCCAGCCAGTACAAGCTCACACCCAAGAAGACTTAACTTAGAGGTAACTGGCACCAATCGTAAGCATTCCAGATTGCCAGAAGTCATAGTTACACCACCACCTATCCAGAGAACATCCAATCGAAAACGCAGGCCACCCAAGCGGTATTCTCCTCCCGCTCCACCAGCTAAAAGGGGAGGTGTTGCCACCTTAAGAATATAAAGCCTCTAGGACAGCTCTGGATGACAGCGACAGATGTCAGAAAGAAAGGAATTGTCTCTGAGTTGTCAAGTTGAGAAGCAGCATTGTGAATGTTCTAGAAATATAATTAAGAAATATAATTAAATCATTTTGTTACTGCTTCATTAAAATAAACTAAATAATACTAAGTTGTTAATTAACGTTGAGTCTTTTCTTTACCTAGAAAGAAACACAACACATACAAAAAAGTTGTGCCGATTTGAAGATTGTTATACTATGACAAAACCCACTTCATTATAACAGTATTACAGTATAACAATGACTCAATTGCCAAAATGGCGGCTTGTTTTGTTTTCGTTTTTAGACAAATGTCAATAGTCAGAAGACAATTTTTTCAATTTCCTCTATTAGGCGTGAAAAGTATAAAATTTCGTATTTTTACGTTTTGAATAATACTTAAATAAACAAAAATGTCATCAGAAGATTAGTTAAGTCCTAAATTTCGACGTCGCAAAGATGTAATTACCTCCAAAACCTTTTAAATTAGCAAATTAATTCTAACAACAATTATTTTTCTTTCAGCAATGAAATTCTCCGAACATCTTGAAAACGATAATGGAATTCATTTGGGAAAACTGAAAGCAAAGTTTAGAATGGATCAATATTTCTATATAAAAGTAAATTCCACAAAAAAATCTCACATTATTTATAAAAGAAGTCAACGACTACCACCACCGGTGCGCACAATCGAGGTGGGTTCAATATACACGTGTGCTCAATCGAAGTTGTGGAGACAGCAATTCACCGGCTCCTCCAATTGATCTACTCAATTTGGGAAGCCAATCATTGTCTGAAGAATCATCAACATCTCAAAGTCAGCCATTCGTTGCATCGACAAAGGAGGCTAGCTTTGATTTGTTGGGATCTTTTGATTCAGGTGATTTGCGTCCAGCCCCGATACCTGATATTTTGGGTGAGTACACCGAACATTTAAATTATATGAAAAATTTAATAATGCATCATTTTTAGTAGATAACACTCCACCCAAATCGACTGCAGGATTGGATGATATATTTGGATCGATTAGTGCATCGACTGCTCCAGCTGGAGGCAAGTGGTTTCAATATGAGAGTACATATGAAAACACATACAAACTTGAAACTGGAAACTGGAGAAAGTTTTATGCTCAATGGAGACGCTATGTAAAGGGACAATAAGGGTAGATATTAAATAATTCTTACCAGTTGTCTTTCAATATATCCACACAAATAGCTCCGATCACTGAATTGGGATGCCAAATTCTTGTAATAAATTGATCCTAAGACCACGTTTAGTTAAAAAAAAAAAACATTGGAATGAACGAAAAAATACGAGCAAGTCTTTAATTACCTTGGCGGATTAAATTGATAAGGCGAAGTCTCTGGTTCCTGCTTTAATTTCAAGAAAAATTTTCCACTTTTCTAAAGTGTGTCTTGTGGTCCTGCGATCTATCTTTTCGTCTGTTTCCAACTACTGTCTTGAATTAATTCAATTTTTCTTGAGCACTGCACTATCTGTGAAATTTTGTTTTTTAAAATGAGTTAAATTTATAATAAAATCAAACAAAAACAAAAACAAATTGCAATTAATAAATAATTTAAAATGCTCACGTCTCACCTTCTAATAATCACTTTTTCTAGTAATAATAAGTGTCAAATAGGTTTGACGTCTATGACAAAACCCACTTTGCTTATAAAATGTCATGTTCAAATGGGAACACAAAAACTGTTATACCTTATATGGGATACGCTATCCAGTGTAATATAGAGATCAGTGGTAAGAACACGGGGAGCACGGACCAAGAAGATACAGACCGCCAACTCACCATATGGTCTCTCTTTTTGCCACCAAGCTAAAAATCAGCTGATATGCCATTTATTTTGAGAGTGTGACGCTCTCCCTTGCTTTAAAACCACTGATCTCTATATTACACATGATTTCTCTCACCGGAGAATGTGGGTACTAGCCGTGAAACAACTTTCCCAATGTTGTCGAATGACATTTTTGCAGGTTGTCCTGAAGATAAAGGAGTAACTATTTGAGGTATTTTAATTACGTTAAGGAATTCCGTTTCCAAGTTTTCCTCTTCTTGTTTACTTGTAGAGGTTTGATCGCCCCTACTAACAAGTTTTTTCAGAGGTGTGATTGGTGAGGATGTTGAAAATACTGAAAAAAGACTTTTTTGACAAACCGGTGTAGAAGATTGTTCAAGTTTTTCTCTTAGAACTTTCTGTGCCGACAAGCTTTTATTTAGCTCACTTGTCAGTTTATCTACTTGGTCGTCAGCTTCTTCTGCTGCTTGTTGAAGTTGTTTTTCAAACTCTTTGCGCAAGAACTCGCTTTTTTCAAGCTTCTTAACAAGCTTTTGTAGTTCTTTCGTGTGTCGAGTTTTTAGATTCTGAACGGCTTTTAAATATTCCATTGGAATAACGTCTGTTGTTTCAACACGCGTAAATCGACCCCACTGAGAACTAAGCTGCTCTTTAATTAGAACAAAAACCTCAGAATTTAAAATTTCTTTTAGTTCTGAGAGAAATGCTTTGTTCAATTCTTCAGTTTGACGCTTGTTGTCTTTTTTCTCTTTTTTAAGAGTTTCTAATTCCTCAATAAGGTCATTAAGTTGGGCGTCGGAAATAATATCTGCCATCAGCTTTTAACCACAATTAAATCACCCTTGTGACCTGTTTTATTATCACCTAACTATTCCCAGAACTCAAATTAACAATTCTTTCTTTGTTTGTTTAAAACTCAAACCTATCCCAACAAATTATTGTATTCGTTGGTCATGCACAAATCAACGCGAAAATTCTTAAAAATGAGGTTACAAAAAAAAAATGTAACCTGAGTAACCAGCAAAAACAAAACCGTGCAAATTCAGTCAAAAATATAAAAATACAAACAGAAAAACAAAAATTATGATAGATACTTACCTGTTACTCACTAATGTCGTATCGTATATTTTTTTTTTTTGTAAATGTTGTCTTTTTTTCCGAATGTTTTGCCAAATGTTACCTCTGTTCGCGTACCCAAATGAAACAGTTTGCATTCGATTTCATACGTTTACATTAACACAAAAAGCGTTCGCGTACTGAGAGATGAGCGAAAGATAAACGAAAGAAAATAACAGCTGTTTTATTCTTTCGTTCATTTATTTGCAAGTTTTTGCCCACTGAAATTTCATCTGGTAAAAACTTGAACTCTGTCAAAATCGAATGACGTAAGCATTTGTTGTTGCAGATGACCCTTACCGCGAAGAGCTAACCAATCAAAAAATTCGAATTTGACGTTTTTCAAGTTTTTACACAAAAAGCGTTCGTGTACTTTTCGGTAAGTGAGAGAGATTTTTCTCTCATTTGAGAAATTTTGACAGTTTTCATTTTTTGGCACAAAATGTACGCGAAGAGAGGTGTTGTTTTTTTGTTTTTCTTTTTTAGTTTTCACCGTACGCACTTGGTATCTTTTTTTTCACGGTGAGGGCACTTTTTGCACACTCATTTACAAAAAATAAAATAACGACAATTTCCTAACTGGTCAAGAATGTCTTCTATTCTTGGCAGAGGAAACGCGTCTTTTATTGTAGCCTCGTTAAGTCTTCGAAAATCAACCACACCTCGCCATATCTTTTGACCATCAGCCCCGGGTTTTTTTGGGACTACCAAAAGAGGTGAGTTCCATGGTGACTTACTAGGTGAGATTACCTTATCTTTAAGCATTTGGCTTACCTGATTATTAATTTCATCTCTAGCAACCTGTGGCAGATGATATTGTTTCTGATTTATTGGTCCTTGATCTGACTTAATTGGAATCTTATGAGCTAAAATTTCAGTATGCGTTAGTGGATCGCCTTCTAAATGAAAAATATCGTTAAACTGAATGCATATGTTTTGAATTGCCCGTTTTTCGTCCTTGTTAAGGTCTGCACCTATTTTCAGTGTATCCAGAAGCTTAGCGAGTCTTTTGTTCGGCTCCTGTTCTGTTATGCTGAAGATTGAACGATTTATCTTTTCTTGGCTTTGCACCCGAAACTTGTTAAAATTTTGAAACTTGGGAATAAAATTATCAGGTAAAAGGTAAGTTTTTTCAGTAGAATTAATGATAGAAATCAACATATGGTTTCCTTTTACTCTGGATATAGTGTTAGCCAAATAAACTCCTGGTTTTAATTCTTGGCTTTGCACAAGAACTTCCCGTAAACCAGTGTTTATCTTAAGCTTTACAATAGATTGAGTACGGGGTTTTATTTTCCTATTTCGATCACTATTTTGTTTACCTGGGTTAATCAATGGGAATTCTGATACCAGTTTTCTGTTGCTATCCAAAAACTTCAATGTTTTGGTAACAGAGTCAACTATAGCATGGTTCCAGAGAATATCTCGGCCTAATATACCATCGGCGGGTATGTCTGTCAGACCGTCCACAATGTGCCATTTCAAGTGAATTTTGTCCAAACTTTTATTTGATTGAACTGTACCAGGCATAACAAATGTTGTAACCAATCTCGGTTTTAAGCTTAATCGTTCATTGTCTGCTGATGCACACATAAATTATGTTATAGGGAGAATCTATGCTGGACTGCGCAAACTTCGGCTATCTTCTGGCTTTACACCAACAGAAACTAGACTTAGACTTGTTAAGACCTTGTTTATGCCCATTATAGACAGTTGTCTACTGCAAACTTGACTCTAACTCTATGCATAAGCTATTAGTTGCTTTCAATGATTCGGTTAGGTATGATTATGGTATTCCCCGGTATGAGCATATATCACAATATCACAAATTAGTCCTCGGTTGCAAATTTCAGCAGTTTCTTGATGTAAGATGCTGTATTTTCATGCATAAAATAATAACGCAGAAAACTTTGAAAAATTGCAATTTGCTCAATCCACCAGAACTTTGAATCTTATTACCCCCAGTTTTTCTTTTCTCATCACATCTCTTCTTTGTTCATGTCACAAGACTTTGGAATTCCCTACCCACATCGATAAAGCAAATTATTGGAGCTACTAAGTTTAAAAATGCTCTTCTCAGGCACTTCTCGTCTCCCTAACCCCCTCCCTGGTCTTATTATGTTATTTGTTTTTTTTGTCTCCTTTTTTCCCCTCAATTCCTCTTTCTCTCTTTTTTCTTCTAATTGCTCTATATATGTATATATATTTATTTGTTCTCCCTCTTTCTCTTTTCTTACAATCAGATACTTTTTTGATACTAGTTCAGATACTTTTGTAAATATTTTTTCTTTGTATAACTTGTAATGATTATATTAGCTTTCTTATTTTTCTTTTTTTTTATAATTTCTAAACGATATCCAAATTTTCATGTGCTGTAAAAGACTATGTCTTATTTGTACAACCATTATAGTAAATAAATTGAAATTGAATTGAAATTGGAACCGGTCTTTGGAGTGTTTCCATTTTTTCTCGAAATGGATCGAGTGGAATTTGAAACAAAAGAAGCAGAATTCATCTTTACTGTATTATTTGATCAAGGCGAAAAAAAAAAAAAAAATTCACTGAGGAGAAGCTATTTAATTTTTATACGTCTTAATTAATGGTATTTAGCTTCTATTAAAAGGCTCTTGAGGGCTGTATTCACTCTTATCTTCTATTTCTTCACTTTTTTTTCCTTTTTTTTATGGAGTTTTTCTCAAAAGAACGACTTTGAAAGTATGATAAACCGGAGAATACAGGAAACACGTCTTATCACTATGACCATTCGATTTTGTCTCTTTCGTCTATATTGTAAAGTTTTTAGTCTTAAAGGGTTTTCACACCGAGCTGAAAACACGGTTTTCAGAGGTGTGATTGGTGAGGATGTTGAAAATACTGAAAAAAGACTTTTTTGACAAACCGGTGTAGAAGATTGTTCAAGTTTTTCTCTTAGAACTTTCTGTGCCGACAAGCTTTTATTTAGCTCACTTGTCAGTTTATCTACTTGGTCGTCAGCTTCTTCTGCTGCTTGTTGAAGTTGTTTTTCAAACTCTTTGCGCAAGAACTCGCTTTTTTCAAGCTTCTTAACAAGCTTTTGTAGTTCTTTCGTGTGTCGAGTTTTTAGATTCTGAACGGCTTTTAAATATTCCATTGGAATAACGTCTGTTGTTTCAACACGCGTAAATCGACCCCACTGAGAACTAAGCTGCTCTTTAATTAGAACAAAAACCTCAGAATTTAAAATTTCTTTTAGTTCTGAGAGAAATGCTTTGTTCAATTCTTCAGTTTGACGCTTGTTGTCTTTTTTCTCTTTTTTAAGAGTTTCTAATTCCTCAATAAGGTCATTAAGTTGGGCGTCGGAAATAATATCTGCCATCAGCTTTTAACCACAATTAAATCACCCTTGTGACCTGTTTTATTATCACCTAACTATTCCCAGAACTCAAATTAACAATTCTTTCTTTGTTTGTTTAAAACTCAAACCTATCCCAACAAATTATTGTATTCGTTGGTCATGCACAAATCAACGCGAAAATTCTTAAAAATGAGGTTACAAAAAAAAAATGTAACCTGAGTAACCAGCAAAAACAAAACCGTGCAAATTCAGTCAAAAATATAAAAATACAAACAGAAAAACAAAAATTATGATAGATACTTACCTGTTACTCACTAATGTCGTATCGTATATTTTTTTTTTTTGTAAATGTTGTCTTTTTTTCCGAATGTTTTGCCAAATGTTACCTCTGTTCGCGTACCCAAATGAAACAGTTTGCATTCGATTTCATACGTTTACATTAACACAAAAAGCGTTCGCGTACTGAGAGATGAGCGAAAGATAAACGAAAGAAAATAACAGCTGTTTTATTCTTTCGTTCATTTATTTGCAAGTTTTTGCCCACTGAAATTTCATCTGGTAAAAACTTGAACTCTGTCAAAATCGAATGACGTAAGCATTTGTTGTTGCAGATGACCCTTACCGCGAAGAGCTAACCAATCAAAAAATTCGAATTTGACGTTTTTCAAGTTTTTACACAAAAAGCGTTCGTGTACTTTTCGGTAAGTGAGAGAGATTTTTCTCTCATTTGAGAAATTTTGACAGTTTTCATTTTTTGGCACAAAATGTACGCGAAGAGAGGTGTTGTTTTTTTGTTTTTCTTTTTTAGTTTTCACCGTACGCACTTGGTATCTTTTTTTTCACGGTGAGGGCACTTTTTGCACACTCATTTACAAAAAATAAAATAACGACAATTTCCTAACTGGTCAAGAATGTCTTCTATTCTTGGCAGAGGAAACGCGTCTTTTATTGTAGCCTCGTTAAGTCTTCGAAAATCAACCACACCTCGCCATATCTTTTGACCATCAGCCCCGGGTTTTTTTGGGACTACCAAAAGAGGTGAGTTCCATGGTGACTTACTAGGTGAGATTACCTTATCTTTAAGCATTTGGCTTACCTGATTATTAATTTCATCTCTAGCAACCTGTGGCAGATGATATTGTTTCTGATTTATTGGTCCTTGATCTGACTTAATTGGAATCTTATGAGCTAAAATTTCAGTATGCGTTAGTGGATCGCCTTCTAAATGAAATATATCGTTAAACTGAATGCATATGTTTTGAATTGCCCGTTTTTCGTCCTTGTTAAGGTCTGCACCTATTTTCAGTGTATCCAGAAGCTTAGCGAGTCTTTTGTTCGGCTCCTGTTCTGTTATGCTGAAGATTGAACGATTTATCTTTTCTTGGCTTTGCACCCGAAACTTGTTAAAATTTTGAAACTTGGGAATAAAATTATCAGGTAAAAGGTAAGTTTTTTCAGTAGAATTAATGATAGAAATCAACATATGGTTTCCTTTTACTCTGGATATAGTGTTAGCCAAATAAACTCCTGGTTTTAATTCTTGGCTTTGCACAAGAACTTCCCGTAAACCAGTGTTTATCTTAAGCTTTACAATAGATTGAGTACGGGGTTTTATTTTCCTATTTCGATCACTATTTTGTTTACCTGGGTTAATCAATGGGAATTCTGATACCAGTTTTCTGTTGCTATCCAAAAACTTCAATGTTTTGGTAACAGAGTCAACTATAGCATGGTTCCAGAGAATATCTCGGCCTAATATACCATCGGCGGGTATGTCTGTCAGACCGTCCACAATGTGCCATTTCAAGTGAATTTTGTCCAAACTTTTATTTGATTGAACTGTACCAGGCATAACAAATGTTGTAACCAATCTCGGTTTTAAGCTTAATCGTTCATTGTCTGCTGATGCACACATAAATTATGTTATAGGGAGAATCTATGCTGGACTGCGCAAACTTCGGCTATCTTCTGGCTTTACACCAACAGAAACTAGACTTAGACTTGTTAAGACCTTGTTTATGCCCATTATAGACAGTTGTCTACTGCAAACTTGACTCTAACTCTATGCATAAGCTATTAGTTGCTTTCAATGATTCGGTTAGGTATGATTATGGTATTCCCCGGTATGAGCATATATCACAATATCACAAATTAGTCCTCGGTTGCAAATTTCAGCAGTTTCTTGATGTAAGATGCTGTATTTTCATGCATAAAATAATAACGCAGAAAACTTTGAAAAATTGCAATTTGCTCAATCCACCAGAACTTTGAATCTTATTACCCCCAGTTTTTCTTTTCTCATCACATCTCTTCTTTGTTCATGTCACAAGACTTTGGAATTCCCTACCCACATCGATAAAGCAAATTATTGGAGCTACTAAGTTTAAAAATGCTCTTCTCAGGCACTTCTCGTCTCCCTAACCCCCTCCCTGGTCTTATTATGTTATTTGTTTTTTTTGTCTCCTTTTTTCCCCTCAATTCCTCTTTCTCTCTTTTTTCTTCTAATTGCTCTATATATGTATATATATTTATTTGTTCTCCCTCTTTCTCTTTTCTTACAATCAGATACTTTTTTGATACTAGTTCAGATACTTTTGTAAATATTTTTTCTTTGTATAACTTGTAATGATTATATTAGCTTTCTTATTTTTCTTTTTTTTTATAATTTCTAAACGATATCCAAATTTTCATGTGCTGTAAAAGACTATGTCTTATTTGTACAACCATTATAGTAAATAAATTGAAATTGAATTGAAATTGGAACCGGTCTTTGGAGTGTTTCCATTTTTTCTCGAAATGGATCGAGTGGAATTTGAAACAAAAGAAGCAGAATTCATCTTTACTGTATTATTTGATCAAGGCGAACAAAAAAAAAAAATTCACTGAGGAGAAGCTATTTAATTTTTATACGTCTTAATTAATGGTATTTAGCTTCTATTAAAAGGCTCTTGAGGGCTGTATTCACTCTTATCTTCTATTTCTTCACTTTTTTTTCCTTTTTTTTATGGAGTTTTTCTCAAAAGAACGACTTTGAAAGTATGATAAACCGGAGAATACAGGAAACACGTCTTATCACTATGACCATTCGATTTTGTCTCTTTCGTCTATATTGTAAAGTTTTTAGTCTTAAAGGGTTTTCACACCGAGCTGAAAACACGGTTTTCGTTGAAAACCCTTGACTTGAATTGACTTGATTTTATTGAGACTATAATTTCGATTACAATATTTGTCTTAGTCTAACTTAGTTTATAAAATTGAATAAAAGTGGCTGTAGTCAAAGAGGATATATGAAGAGAGTTTAATGTAGGCCGGAAATGGAATTTTGCCTACAAGCTGATTTGACAGAAAATTCAGAATAGCTGTGAAAGTGTGCGTAAAAACTCGCATACACTCACAGCTACTATGAAGTTCACCACGGAACCACTAAATTGACAGTTATTTTAAAAATTTGGCGGTTATTTTTGAAAGTTCATGAATTGTTATGGGTATGTTCAAAAGTAATAGGTTTTTCTATTATGCCCCTTTCACACATGGTAAGCTTTCGTTCAACGTGCTGCACAATTTAGTTGTCTTATGATTTTGATATATTTTTATAGATATAATCGATTTGAAACATAAGATCATACAGAATGATGTAAAAAGTATGTTAACAGCTGATTTTAAAATTGATCAAATAATTAAAACGCTTAATAGAAGATTTTCTGTCATAGTTTGACTTGTATACAATTTCGTAATACATTTAATTGTTTCAAATACAACAATTTAATAAGTGATAGACTATAGCAAGCAATGTGTTTATTTTTGGAAGAATTATACTGCGTTTTCATTAGTGCCGAAGTGAGGTCATTTGGAAATCTGGTCATTAAGTGTTTTCATCAAGGTTTGCGCACTTGGTTTGGCCATCTTTTTGTTTTGTTTACTACTGACGTTGCCCTGAATTTTATTTCAACGCCAATCTAAATGTTGCGTAAATGTGAACACACCCTTAGAAAAGACATGAACACGCATTTCCATGATATGGAAGAAATGTTTTTTTTTTTCTGGAAGAATATTTTTATAAAAAACTTTTTTTTCTTGTTTCTTCCCTGCAAACCAAACCGCAGTAGTTTTCTAGAAAACACTACTACAACTAAAAATATATCCTTCGAATGTGTGGGTTTTTTTTATTTACTACTTCCCCTGCGCCGTAGAGTATACCCCTGCAAACAAGAAAGTACGGTAACAATCGATGAAATATGTACATCAAAGGAAGTAGTTTGGTTTCTCCTGAAAAAAACAATTAACGATTCCCTTTTGAACTGTGCGAAGGAGAAATCCAGGATGTAATGCAAAATGTTGTCTTTTTTTTTCTTGTTGTCGTTTGTCTTTTTTTCAGAGTGATCTTCGATTCAAAACATAATCATCAGCAGTTTTTAAGTTGAGTTGAGTTTGTTGTGTATAATTTGAGAATATGGCGAATCCTTTTTTATGTAAGTTATTTTATTTTCTTGTGATATTTTTGTTTGTTTTTAATAATAAATATATTTTTAATAATACAAATGTTAATAATAATATAATATATTTAATAATAAAATTATTATCATAAAAATGCATTTTTCCTAATTTTTTTTTTACTTCATGTCTATTTCGGTTCGTCGTTCTACATTCACAGCGCGTGCATCTTTGGAAGTACGAATATAACTGGTGGAATATGCGCTTCAAAAAAGTACTTCAGATGTACATCCATTGAAGTAGGTGCATCCCCAGAAGTACTTTGGATGTGCTTTGGAAGTACTTTTATTGGCGGGGAAGTGCAGTACTTTTTTGATATTTTGCTTTTTTAGAAAGAGATAGTGCCTCCATATATTCTTATATACAGTAGGTATATAACTGAATTTTTTCCCGATCGCCTATCCTTTTTCAGTGGAAAGGAAGTACTTCTTTTACGTACATATTCCACTGGTTATTTCTGTACTTCTACGTTTGCAGGGTTGTACCGACCCAAAAAAAAATCACATTATGTGATATTTTTTTGGGTCGCTTGATCAAATCTTTTTCGTGTGAAATATGATCAAACATCAAAAAGTGTTTTTCTTTTGGGCAATGATCATATCTTTTTGTGGTGTTTGATAAAATCATACCTCCCAAATGAAATCTCATTTTAAATTGAGATTTAACACACATTTGCACACACACTACAATAATTTGACATTTCTCAAACGTCAAATTTTGTTGTTTATTTTTTTAGCATTCTGTGAATTTCATTGTGGACAAAGAATTCTTTTTAGATAAGTGATCAAAGTTTTAAAATAATAACAAATATAAATACAAACGGTTGAAGTGAAAATTAATTGATAATTTAAAAATAAATAGGTATGAACTTGCAAAATTAAAATGAACAGAGTGTATAATGAATTGAATCGCTTTGAAAAGGATGCAGTGATTGAGCCCGGATTTTATTCCTACTTCATAACATAGCTGTTCCATAAGTTGGCAACGGTTGTGTCGAATTCACTAAAGATTTGTTAGGTATAGTTTTTTATAGCTTTCTATTCGATGGCCTTTCATTTTTTCCGGGAACACTTCTCCCATACAACGAGTCATTTGTAAACTTTTGTTTATTACTCTGACAATGTTCATGACGAAGTGTTTTTAATGCATCCTTTAACGAATCCTAGGTAGTTGTTATTTTATATATATGTATTTATTTATTCTTGGAGGAGCACATTAGCTTTGTTTGTTGAACTTTACCCAGGGTCGCCCTGGGTTTTCTTGACAACTCCAAGAGTTGTCAAAAAAACCTGGGTTTTTCGGTTCTCAAAAAACGCATGACGGCTGCTGATTGTACATTTTTCACAACGCACAAAATCAAAAGTTTCCATTTTGCTTTATTTGTTCGATTTGTATTTACTTTCAACAAAATAAATGCATTCACTTGCATTTCATTTAGTTTTATCGAAAAAAAGACATGAAAAATCAAATACAGAGGAAAAATACACAAGAAATGCTTGACAGTAAAAGTCACTTCAACAGCTGATTCGTTACCTCAACTCGCCCCAGCTAAATAGCAAGATCGACTTCAGGGTGACTTCAGGGCGACCCCAGGTTTCAAAAAACAGAGAATTTTGTATTGAGGGCGAGTTGAGGTAATTAAAAAAACGCGCTGTGGCGACCCCAGGGCGACCCCAGGGTGACTTCAGGGCTCAACAAACAAAGCTATTGTCTTCGTTAAGAAAAACAATTCCCTTTTTATTATATAATATTGAAAAATTAATTAAATCTAGTTCCTCAATGTTGCAATCCATCTTGCTAGTAGTAGCGGTAATATTACGTTGATTATTCAGACTTTTTTAAGTAACTATAGGTACATTAACATTTATTCAGACTTCTTTGTATTAAATATACATTAACACTTCATATATACTAACATTTAAATAAACTATCTACTTTGCGGCAGAATTAAAATTAAATAATGTCCACCCGAATCGAAATTCCGTTTACAAAATGTTTGCATTCCCTCGTGCTTGTGTGTAAAAATCTTACATTTGCTTGGTTGGGTGTGTTCAGCCGGTGAACTTTATTTAATCAATATTAAATTATGACTCAACTGCGAACAAAACTTTCCGACTTACAAAACATTAAAAAGACATTGAAGTACATTTTAACTTATGAAATAATTAATTGCAGCTACATTATTATATTAATGTCGAAATATATTACACAAAAATCTAAAAAAAAATTGTTTAAAGATTATTCCAACGAAGATTACATGACAGAAAAATCAATCTCGTTAGACATTGTCGTATGGTTAAACACGCCTCAGATTAAGAACGTCAAAAGAAACACACACACAATAACAAAAACTTATCTTAGCTATCTGCCGCTTTATTGGACAGCAAATTTGATCAAATTTTTGATCAAATTTGCTTTTCCCAAAAAAAATCCACATTAAGGCCATATCACACTGACAGTGATTTCACTGACCACTGGCAGGCAGTGACGTCACGAAAACTGACGTGATTTTTACGCCAGTGAAGAAATTGCTCGTCAGTGGTCAGTTGAGAAAAAAAGGTTATCACACCTACTGGCAGGCCTGTGCCAGTGTGTCCCAAAACTCACTGACACCTCATGCTAGCCAGTGATATTTTCTCCGAGTCGGTCAGTGAACTGACGCCTGAAAAACTGACTATCACACTACACTGACACATTCTTCACTGGCACACGACACTGGCATGTGGCGTCAGTGAAATTTACTCGAAATCGGGTCAGTGAGCAGTTTTGCTATCACACTTACTGACTACCGACAGCCAGTGGCTTTCAGTTCCTTGTTTTTTTTATTTATTTGTTTCAGGTGGAAAACTCTAGCTGCTGGTTTTTGGTTTGTTTGCTTACAAAAAATTATTTATAAAAAAATAATGTCAGAAAAAGAATTTTTGGAAATATAGTTGAAGTTGCCTTATTTGGCAGTGTGTGTGGTGGACAGCCTCAGCGATGATGATGAGGACAAGAGAACTTGTCGACGGCGCAGTGTTTGACAAAAAAAGTGGTTGAGGCGTAGAGAGAAGGAAGGGTTTCGCTGCGACTGCTATTCTAAATAGCTCAACCAACTATTTTGGTTAATATTCCAGAAGTACTTGACCATATTTACAAGGTTCTTGTGGGTTGTTTTCTTAGGGTTATTTCTAATAAAAGCTTTGTTTGTTGAGCCCTGAAGTCACTTTTGTTCTTCTAGCCGTTGACATTTAATATTCCACTTCTCTCTATCCCACGAGGTTCACCTTGCCGTGGTGGGGGGGCTTACGTTCTGACACTTCATCAATCCAGATGCAGTGACAGAACAACCAAGCAACCTCAAAAATAAGACAGAGATGTCAAATTATGAAAATATGGAAAAAGTCAATAAAGAAGATGAAAATCGAGTGGGGATATACACTCAAAAGTCGGTAGAGGTCACGGCTGCCGGCGATGGCTTTGCTTCGATAGAAGAGAAGTCGCCAGTGACTCATTCAAATTCAACTACAAATACGAATACAAAAAACAAAACTAAAAACGAAAACGAAACAGCAGATGAACATATTCCTGCTTGTAGCAGTGGTGCCCTTCTGATTGATGAAAGCCTCCACCTCGGTGAGGTTTTCATGGATCTCACTGACTCTGAGGTCGGGACCGTGGGAGCTGACGAAAGTGAGATATCGTCTGGTGAGGAAAATCGAATCCTTGCAGATGACGAGTATCAATCTTTCGCCAGCTCCGACGGCTCCGAAGCGGATGTCACAGTGGCCGAAAACCCTGCAGCTGCTAACAAAGGCAACATACTGGCCAAAAACCCGGTGGACCCGGGAGCCAAATCAACCTCAACTCCCTGCAAAGGGTCAAAGTCTAACAAACCTTCCAAAGTCTGTGTGGATGCTGCCAATTCCGGAAACCGATGCTCGCATGGGCCAAAACCGACTACGGGAAAAACGGTGAATCCGAAAGAACAGAATAAGGAAGGGAACCTTAGCTTTGACAAGAAGTTGCAAAACGCCCTGAGAACCATCAGAAGATATGGTCATATGGACACAAAAAGGCTTAATCTCCGAGACTGGAAACGCTTGAGCTGGGCTCGCAAATTTGTCGCGAAAATGGAGACCAACAATAAGCCAAACGCAGAAGTCGATAAAAAGCAAAACACAAAGAATCAAATAGAACCAGGTGCTTCCTCTTCCAAGGCTGCTCAAGTCAGCAATCCAAAAGTGAAACCTCCATTGGATGGTCTAACACACTTGAGGGTCGTAAAAACTGACGACAGCAGTCATAGAAAGAGGACGAGACACAATGATTCGACAACCCCTCCGATGTCCGCAAATAAAAAGCCGAAGACGACAAACAAAACAGGCACACCGGCGGAATTGATAAAAGAAAGGCTTCAGGTAGCCGTTATCAATGAGGGGAGCTCCGAAAAACTGCTGAGCGAAGAAAACTGGGCCAAGGTTGAGGAAAAACTACTCGAATGTGTAAACGACGAGCTGCTTAACTCAACTGGCACGCTGCCGAGATTCGGGCCCTTGTCGACAGTAAAGGGTTTTAAAATTCTCACTTGTCGTGATGAATTTACCCTTAACTGGCTCAAGGACAAAATAGCTGACATGAGCGCATTAATTGAAGGGGCAACACTAAAAGTTGCTTTTAAGAATGACCTCCCTACCAGACCCAAAGTCCGAATTAACATTCCGGGCCCTCGCATGACGAAAGAAAGGCTAGAGCTCTTCCTAAGAAGACTCAACCCCGACTTTCCGAGTTCCGATTGGCAAGTCATGGAGATGGAAGAGCCTACGAAAACAGGCCAAGAAGCTATCATCATGCTTAACCATGAAACAATGGCTTTGCTTCCATCGAAAGGGTTCAAGCTCTGTATTGGCATAAACGAGGTTAAAGTGAGGCCGCTAACAGCTGCCAACTTAAACAAAAAGGAAAAAAACAAAAATAATGATGAAAGTGCTGCAACTAAATCTGCAGCATAGTAAGTTGGCCTCTGCCACCTTAACCTCTTTTTTGTCGAAGAATAAGACCGATATAGCCCTTATACAAGAGCCATGGATCAACAGCGGCCTCATCTGCGGACTAAAATCCAAAGATTACATTCTTTATTTTAATAAAGGGCCTACAGAAGGTAACTATCGCACATGTATAATGGCGAAAAAGAATATAAATCTATTTCTCCTATCCTCCCATTGTAGCACAGACATGACAACAGTGAAGTGTGAAAGAGACGGGGCCCCGCCCCTGATCCTAACCTCCATCTATTTGCCAGGCGACGAAACACCCACCCCGCCATCAGCAGCTGTTGAAGAACTTGTCGCGGTAACAGGTAGGAACGGATGGGACCTACTGATAGGTGCTGACGCTAACGCTCACCACCTTCAGTGGGGAAGCACCGACACAAATGCAAGAGGTGAGTCACTTTTTGAATTTATTATTAAGAACAATATATTGATTTTGAATAGAGGTAGTGAACCGACATTCATAACTAGAACTAGGAGGGAAGTGCTTGATGTTACACTTTCGACAAACTCTAATACTCTTATTATCAGTAATTGGAAGGTATCAAGTAACGTAACATTCTCTGACCACAGAATGATTACGTTCCAAATAAAGCACAAATTAGAAGACCCAAAGCCCTATAGAAATCCCAGGAAAACAAACTGGGAAGCCTATAACAATAAACTGGCCTTATCTCTGGGCCGCTACAGTAAGCAACCTTTACTCAACTGCTCAGACATCGAAACAAATGTCAATGAACTAACGCTAGCTATTCGTCTTGCGTACGAAAACTCGTGCCCCATTATCAAAGGAAAAGGCAAGCTCAACCCCGTATGGTGGTCAAAAGAGCTGCCTATCCTTAGAAAGAACTCAAGGAGGCTGTTCAACAGAGCAAAATATAGTAACAACGCTGATGACTGGAATCTTTACAAAACCAGCAAAAATGAGTACAAAAACAGAACCACCTATGCGAAAAGAGCAGCCTGGCGAAAATTTTGTACAGACATCGAGTCCACAAATAATGCTGCCAGGCTCAGGAAAGTCATGTCAAAGGTCCACACTCCTCCAGGTTTCTTAAAAAGACCGGATGATACCTGGACTGACACCTGCTCTGAAACTCTAGAAGCTCTTATGAACACTCATTTCCCAGGTTGTGTTAACATAACATCTCCTATGGAAAGAGACCCCAACATAAATCCTGCCAACAATATTGGCAATCAAATCGTAGACAGTAGAAAGGTGGCGTGGGCCATCGACTCCTTCTCAGCATACAAGTCTGCAGGGCCTGATGGGATAATTCCAATTATGCTCCAATGCTCAAAAGACATAATCGTTCCGATTCTGGTGGATATATTCAGGGGATGTTTAAACATAACCTATATTCCAACTGGATGGAGAGAAGTCAATGTCATCTTCATTCCGAAAGCTGGCAAGCCCACTCACACTGAACCAAAAGACTTCAGACCTATAAGCCTTTCTTCCTTTCTCCTTAAAACCTTAGAAAGACTCATAGAAACGGATATCCGCCTAAAACTAAATGATAATATAATCTCACAGGCCAAAGACGGTTACGTTAAGGGCAAATCTGTTGAGACGGCACTTCACGAAGTTGTTGGCACGATTGAGAACTCAATCCAATTCAAAGAATTCACCCTAGCAGCATTTCTTGATATAGAAGGGGCCTTCAATAATGTAGATAATCACGCGATACGACAAGCCCTAGACTCTGTCAATGTTGATCTTGAACTGTCGAATTGGATTGACTCTATGCTTCAAACAAGACTTGTAAATGCAGAGTTAGGTGCCAGCAAGCTAAAAGTCAAGACCTGTAGAGGTACTCCACAGGGAGGGGTTCTTTCTCCGTTGCTTTGGCTTCTGGTTGTCAACCAAATCTTAGGTAAACTAAGTCTTAGTGGCGTTAAGGTCGTGGCATATGCCGACGACATAGTAATAATGTCCTCAGGAAAACATATTCCCACACTGTGTGATCTCCTTCAAATAGCCCTAAACAAACTCAGCAATTGGGCCAGTAGCTGCGGACTTAACGTCAACCCAACAAAGACGGAACTAGTTTTGTTTACAAGGAAAAACAACATTCCAATGGTAGACCCGATCACTATAAACGGGACACCACTTCAAGTTTCAAATGTGGCAAAATATCTTGGAGTGGTGTTGGACCGTAAACTAAACTGGAATGAAAATATAAAAGAAAGAGGGAAAAAAGCATCAGTAGCATTCTACACTTGCAATAGAATCTTTGGCAGGAAATGGGGACCCAGCCCCAAAACTATTCACTGGATGTACACGGCCATAGTGAGGCCTATCCTGACATATGCATGTCTGGTCTGGTGGCCAGCCCTTGAAAAGGCGACAAATCTCAAAACCGTGACAAAAATCCAAAGACTTGCGTGCATTGGCACAACGAGTGCAATGAGAACTACACCAACCGCAGCCCTAGAAACGTTCCTTCTACTAGCCCCACTCGATCTATTTACGAAAGAAATGGCGGCCAAAAGCGCATTGCGTCTCAATCAATGCTCTAGTTGGAAAAAGGGCCATTCAGGTCACAGGTTAATAATGAATTTCACAGACATTAACATTCAAACAGACTATATTACTCCGCACATAGATTTTAACCCAGCAGCCCAAACAGACTTCCCTACAAGAGAATGCTGGATGGAAAACAGGGTCATAAATGAAAATCACGTTTCTGTCTTCACAGACGGTTCCAAAACGGAAGATGGGGTAGGGTCAGGCATCTTTTCAGATAACCCACCCATAAACAAGTCACTTAGGCTTCCAGACTTCTGTAGTGTCTTCCAAGCGGAAGTGCTTGCAGTCCTTGAAGCTGCAAAACACCTATTAACGTGCGAACTGGAAAACAAGAATATTGATATTTTCATCGACAGCCAGGCGGCCATGAAAGCCATATATCCTCTATAGTTACAAAATCCAAACTGGTCGATAGTTGTCGTAATGAGCTGAGACTACTCAACGCAACGAATCCAGTAACCCTTCGATGGGTCCCGGGACATCGTGACATACACGGAAATGAAATGGCTGACCAACTGGCCAAAACGGGTTCATCTCTCGAACCAAGCCAAATGGTAACCTCAATTAACATGCCACTTGAAAGAGAAAAAACGAGAATTAGCCATAGTTTCCTTAAAACCGCTAATGTCAGGTGGTCATCCATCGACACTTGTCGGGTATCGAGAAATCTATGGCCGGAAATTTCAAAGAAGAAAACTGAATCCCTACTCGTGCTAAGCAGGCCTCAATTATCACTCCTGGTTGGTATCCTGACGGGTCACAACACGATGGGAACCCACATGAGCAGATTGGGCATCAGCACATCTGACTTATGTAGGGGATGTCAGGACGAAGAGGCAGAAGAGGACTCCTTTCACTTCCTCTGTGAATGCCCCAGCTTAGCCCGAACCAGGAAAGCTAACCTCGGTGGATACTTTTTCAACGAGTTGAACGATATCTCTAACACGCCACCAAGAAACATCCTGAGATTCATCCAGAACTCAGGATGGTTCAGGGAGGCCTCAACCACTTAACCCACCCACTGCCTATCAATCCTTAACCCCTATTCCTTATCGCCATACCCAACCGGGGAGCACAATGGATCCAATCGAGATCCGAGTGAGAAGGTTCGGCTTGCCGTACCATCACCCCACTTAACCTAACCTATCATCGTTATGTCATGTTTAATTGTTACATTTTTACTTGCGATTATAGGTACTACATATAAGCCAAGTTATGCATTCGTAAAAAAAAAATAACATCAAACATAACATTACGATGATAGAGAAGCCGAAAAAAGTGGGTCCGACAATTCGGTCTGTCTGTCTGTCTATCTGTCAGTCTATCGACACTATCTGTATCGGCAAAAATGCATATTCGTGATCTAGGAAATGCCACCTTTCCATTGATGTATCGCATTATATGAAAAATCGACTTTTATCGTTAAACACGATTTGCGGCTAAACTAGACGTGCTAGAGGCATCAAAGTTGACATCTTTAAACTTGACTTGCGGCTAAACTAAGTGACCTAGCGACTTCAAAAATGCATATTCGTGATCTAGGAAATGCCACCTTTCCATTGAATTATCGCATTATATGAAAAATCGACTTTTATATTTAAACACGATTTGCGGCTAAACTAGACGTGCTAGAGGCATCAAAGTTGACATCTTTAAACTTGACTTGCGGCTAAACTAAGCGACCTAGCGACTTCAAAAATGCATAATCGTGATTTAGAAAATGCCAGTTCTAAAAAATCAAAAAAAATTGGTAAAAAAAGTTTTTTTCAAAAAATACGGTACTTGAAATTTTTCAAACAAAATATCAAAAAACAGGTCAGTTCACTGACGGGGTTTCTTCACTGGCACATCGAGAAATTTCGTGTGTTGCCAGTGATGGGACAGGGTCAGTACACTGACGCTCTTGTCATAAAAAAGTGTCAGTGGTCCTATGCGCCAGTGACTACTTATCACACTAGTCATTTTTCGAGTCAGTCACTGACGCGATTTGGGTTGGTCAGTGAACACGTCAGTGAACACGTCAGTGAACTGACGCCTTCACTGGCGTCCCAAAACTGGCTATCACACTACGGATGACTTCACTGACGGCATTGTGACGCGATTTTGACGTCACTGCCTGCCAGTGGTCAGTGAATTCACTGTCAGTGTGATATAGCCTTAAAGGCTTCATTAGGTCCATGAGTTTGATATTGTCACAGTATGTAACTTTATTGTGGATTTTTTTGGGAAAAGGAAATTTGATCAAAAATTTGATCAAATTTGCTGTCCAATAAAACGGCAGATAGCTAAGATACGTTTTTGTTATTGTGTGTGTGTTTCTTTTGACGTTCTTAATTTGAGGCGTGTTTAACCATACGACAATGTCTAACGAGATTGATTTTTCTGTCATGTTATCTTCGTTGGAATAATCTTTAAGCAATTTTTTTTTTAGATTTTCGTGTAATATATTTCGACATTAATATAATAATGTAGCTGCAATTAATTATTTCATAAGTTAAAATGTACTTCAATGTCTTTTTAATGTTTTGTAAGTCGGAAAGTTTTGTTCGCAGTTGAGTCATAATTTAATATTGATTAAATAAAGTTCACCGGCTGAACACACCCAACCAAGCAAATGTCAGATTTTTACACACAAGCACGAGGGAATGCAAACAATTTGTAAACGGAATTTCGATTCGGGTGGACATTATTTAATTTTAGTTCTGCCGCAAAGTAGATAGTTTATTTAAATGGCCTCCCACACCCTTAAATATGTCTACATATGTATAAAATAACAACTACCTAGGATTCGTTAAAGGATGCATTAAAATCACTTCGTCATGAACATTGTCAGAGTAATAAACAAAAGTTTACAAATGACTCGTTGTATGGGAGAAGTGTTCCCGGAAAAAATGAAAAGCCATCGAATAGAAAGCTATAAAAAACTATACCTAACAAATCTTTAGTGAATTCGACACAACCGTTGCCAACTTATGGAACAGCTATGTTATGAAGTAGGAATAAAATCCGGGCTCAATCACTGCATCCTTTTCAAAGCGATTCAATTCATTATACACTCTGTTCATTTTAATTATGCAAGTTCATAGTTCATACCTATTTATTTTTAAATTGTCAATTAATTTTCACTTCAACCGTTTGTATTTGTTTGTTATTATTTTAAAACTTTGATCACTTATCTAAAAAGAATTCTTTTTCCACAATGAAATTCACAGAATGCTAAAAAAATAAACAACAAAATTTGACGTTTGAGAAATGTCAAATTATTGTAGTGTGCGTGCAAATGTGTGTTAAATCTCAATTTAAAATGAGATTTCATTTGGGAGGTATGATTTGATCAAACACCACCAAAAGATATGATCATTGCCCAAAAGAAAAACACTTTTTGATGTTTGATCATATTTCACACGAAAAAGATTTGATCAAGCGACCCAAAAAAAAATCACATAATGTTGCATAAAAGAACGACGCAAGCACGGACCAAGAAGATACAGACCGCCAACTCACCATATGGTCTCTCTTTTTGCCTACAAGCTAAAAATCAGCTGATATGCCATTTATTTTGAGAGTGTGACGCTCTCTCTTGCTTTTAAAACCCATTTAGCAAACACACCTAAAAAATAAATGGCATACGCAGGTATAGTTGCCATTACAAAATGCACAGAGAGAGATGTACACGTATTCACAGACAGGGAAAAATATTTCGAGTGTGTTTCAGGCAAGGGGAGTACGAGTTGGCGGTCTGTGTATGGTCTGTAGACGCAAGTGTAACAACTGTGGTGCGTTCGTCTTCTCCACATTGTTGTTATGTCAAAAATAAGTGTTGAAGTGTCATGTTAGAGATTGTTACGATAGGGCTTTTAAGCAAACGGCAATATACTTCCCTCTCACTCGCTCAGAAATGTCAAATGAAACTTTCCGTATGAAAACAAATCAAAATTTGTGATTTTTGTATGCAAAAGCGATCGGACTTCCAAGAAAATAAACGAAAAAATATCTGGCTTTATAATTTTAAACAATTTTTTGCGAATAAACAATAGCTTAAATAGTGCCAAAGTGTTGTAAACAATTATTCTATAAAAAAAACTTGTATTGTGCGTTTAAACACGGAATAAAAGTGCGACTTGTTTTGGCGCGATTTATTCACTTTCGGTGGATTGATTAATAATTAATAAAATATATTTCAATAATATTTACTGTGTTTTAATTTATCGTGATAGTTGTTGAATAAACACAATAAGTTTATTTCAACAAAATAATATAGTTTTATTGATTTCGTGCTGCTAAAATATACCAACAAAGTAACAATTTCATTTAAGAACGACTTCTGTTGTTCTGTCAAATGAAATTTAATTATAAAAAAAGCAAAACATTTCACTCGAGTTTGACCAAAATCACATGGAGCTTACGTTTTTCGAGATGTTTTCATTTATTGATTTTGTGAAATAGTTTTCAACAAGAAAGTTGTCTTGATCTCAAACAATTTTTAGCTAATAATCCACATTTTACTTTAATTAACAAAATGTTCAGAAAGATAAAGTGCCTTTATTTATGTCTGTCCTCAAGTTTTGATTTTGTAACTTTATGCAACAAAAATATTCGAAGCACGCCTCCTTTCTGCTATCACGCTGAAGAAAGTCCTTGATGCCATCAAGGATCTCCTTAATGAAGGAACTTTCGAATGCACTGATTCTGGAATTCAAGTAAGTTCATGACTTCCTTTAATTGTGTTTTTAATAAAATGTTTTCCACCACTTCAGCTGCAAGCGATGGACAACTCCCACGTCTCCTTAGTGTCTCTTAGTCTTCGCTCAGATGGTTTTGACAAATATCGCTGTGACCGAAATATCTCAATGGGAATGAATCTCGGCAGCATGGCAAAAATCCTTAAATGTGCAAACAATGAGGACAACGTAACGGTTAAGGCTCAGGACAACGCCGACACAGTCACAGAATCAAGAAAAAGTTTCCGACTATGAGATGAAACTGATGAATCTAGATCAGGAGCATTTAGGAATTCCAGAAACTGAATACAGTTGTGTGGTGCGAATGCCTTCAATGGAATTTGCTCGCATTTGGAGAGATTTTGCGCAATTCGGTGAATCTGTGGTGATCTGCTGCACCAAAGAAGGTGTCAAATTCTCAGCTTCAGGCGATGTTGGATCGGCTAACGTCAAGTTGGCACAAACTAATAGACGTACTTGCTTTAAGTAGTAACAAGAGAGAATAATAATATTTTATTTCATTAAAATAATAATACAAATCAAGAGCTTCTATGAACAAATTCACAGATTATTATAAAGTGTATTTACAATACAAACATCAAATATTGACAAGGAAGAAGATGCCTTCACAATTGAAATGCAGGAACCAGTAACGCTTACATTTGCTTGCCGCTACCTGAACGCATTCACAAAGGCGACTCCTTTGTCAAACCAAGTGTAGATGTCGATGTCAGCAGATGTTCCCCTTGTAGTTGAATATCGTATTCCCGATTTGGGACATATCCGCTATTACCTGGCGCCAAAGATCTAAAACGATGAGAACTTAGTCGAGGGGACGCTATCTTCTGTTATAATTCATGTTTATCTAGATTTACACAATTTTTTTTTCTATAAATCCTCTATTTTTGATATCTTAACTGTATGTAGTGTAAATCCGTAAGAATAAAAAAAAGAAAAAACAATACTTTGTATTTGTGAGTTAAAGAACACAAACGAAGTCATTTTTTATTTAATTTAACACTTATAGGTTTATTCCTTACATTATTGATTTTTAACAACTTATTATCTAATACTGCCTCAATTGGGAGCCAAAACGAAGTCCAACCCCCCGCATAATGTATGTAACTTGTCGGGCTACTTCATATTCCTGCTCCATTTTAGAAAAAATTGCCTGCCTTGATTTGGGTGTAGGATCCATGACCAAGTCAACTGATATAACTTGAGCGCTTGTCAGTTGAGCATGCGATGTCGTTGTTAGATTGCCAATTGCTTGAATCGATCTATAGCAGGCTTCCAAGTCATTAGACCAGGTGAGCAGCTCGATGATTCCCTCCGTTATGAGGCAGCACATGTCGCCATTGGCTGTAAATTGCTTCTGTGATATGGTAGCGTTAAGATAGAATGTTGCTATTGCTATTTGAAGATTGGCGCTGCCCGACTTAATTCCTTTGACAATTTCAATTGTTGGCTCCAGACATGACTCTACTTGCTGACGGCCACTATGGTGATTCATCATACAAACTAGTACTACGAATAGGAAGTTATTACTGTTGCAATCAGTGGGTACTAGGCGCAGCTACTATCTTCAGTTTGTATTGTATTTAGTTGAAAGAAAGGAAGTGTTGGGGCAGTCGCACTAGAGGGCGACACAGTTAAACGTAATCTTCAATTCCGCTTAGGAGATCTATTTCTGTCTTATCACAGAACAGGTGGAGGTATTGATGTAACAATCAAAGCAAGCTGTCCAATGATTAATCTGGCAACCCAATTTCCAAACAAATACAGGTCTAAAGAAGGTTGTTTTTTATTTTTCCTGATCTACACATTAGCTTTCTTGGGAAGCGACCCGAACGCAGATATGACCGTTCCCTTAGTTCCGGTAACTGTAGTTGTTAAAGCTGGTGGTGCTGTTTTGACTGGAGCCGGTTGATCCCATTTTGATATTTTAAGCAAAATAAACAAAAAATAGCACCAACTTTACTAAACAATGGGACAAAAAACAAACTCACCTCTTTTTAGCTTCCTCCTCGACTTTCCTCGCTGCTGCTGTGGCTTGTTCAATCTTATCACTATCCTTCTTCTCCTTCTGCTTCTTCGTCATTTCAACTTTCGGCGCTTTGGCCAGTTCCTCGTAGAAACTTTCCTGACCCATTGCAAGGGATCATACATTTCTGTCGGATAGTTCGTTCCGAATTCATTGATGTCGCAGAACGAAATGAGTTTCTCATAAATTCTACGGTTGGTTTGCCTTTAGGCTCCGGAGGAAATGAGAAACCATAGTGAGTTGTTTTCTTATCATTAGTGTCTTTTGGCAAGTTAGCTTCGGCAACGTTTTCCTCTTCGCTTTCGGTCTTGTCATCGTCTGAGACGATTGAGGGGTTGCCACTGGAGTTGGTGGTTTGGGAGGAGGAAAGTTCGTAGCAATGGTATGAAAATAAAGCTGGAAAATAATTTTTATTATTATTTACTTACAACTTGAGATGAGGTTGAATTTAGTGAATCCGAACTCCCATCGTCCTGGTTGTCGTCCTCGTTCTCAGAATATTTTGTGGAACACACACACTTCTTGTCAAATGTAAAATTTCTTTTTTTTTTTTCTTTTTTTTTCTCGCTTTTGACAGATTAACATTCTCAACTCATGTCTTGGAGATGAGTTGGATATTGTTGTAACTTTATTGTGCATAATGGTGGATTTACACTAATCTGCATCCTTACTTCTTCAAAAAAGAAGGATACAACATATAAAAGTCATACGCGTGTGATAGAGAGGGGGGATAAAAATGAAGAACATCTTCATAAATCAAGATTATAGGAAATAGGAGAAATGAAGATGAAGATTATGGTGAAGACAAACATGTTCATCTTCATTATAGCATGTTCTTCTGCATATCGAGGTTCCTATAATTTCTATAGTTCAGGCCAACAGTTTTTCTCGTTTTGACACCAATTTTTGAATTTTTTTGTTCCAAATTGAAAACTTCGCCTCTGAATCCTAATTACCTGAACGCAACAGAAGTCAAAAATTCTTCTGTCATTTTTTTTTTATTAAATGTCATTTGCCAAACAACAAGGAAATAGCCAGCTGCAAAAAGCAAAAAAAAAAAAATACGAAAATGTTAAAATGTAAGTAATAATAAATTATAATTATTAACTATTATTCAATATTCACAACCTTTTTTTTTTATTTCAGAAAATAATAAACGTCTGATGCCGCATTTTGTATCACTCTGAAGTTGTTAAGTTATTTATTAGATAAAAGTAAAATAAAATGTTACGAAATTTATCAAATTTTATCCAAAACTCTTCAACCCGAGCATACACTGTCGTAGCTCCAGCTGCCAAGCTCACAAAATCACCCAAACCAAAGAAAATCCCTCTGATAGAGTGCAAAAAAAGCGAGCTAAATGTCCCTTTCGGAAGGCCCTTAGTTGAAGCCAAATTTGGAACAATCCCACTGGCTTCAAAAGGCTGGATGCACCGCAGATCAAAAGGTGATTATTTCATAGTTCATCCTTCAGTGAATGAAGATGATATCCTGAGCCAGATGCAAGATATAAATACACTTCAAGGATCTCTTCAACTATCTGAGGATTTAATAAATAACTTGAGTTCCGAGTTGGAAATAACTCAACTAACAAAAATCCAATCCGATGCTATTCCGATCATTCGTGACTGCAATCATGCACTCATTGCCGCTGAGACTGGCTGCGGCAAGACACTCGCCTATCTGTTGCCAATTGTCCAACAAATCCTTGAAAGAAATTATCGATTTGAAGAGAGACAACTAAACAGTCCGCTTGTGCTGATTCTCACCCCGGGAAGGGAACTGGCCCTACAAATTGCAGATGTTGCACAAAAACTAACCAAATCCACTGGGTTGACTGTCAAGTGCATTCTGGGAGGGAACACGAAACAAAAGATAATAAACCCAGAGTTCGAGCATGTCGATATTCTCGTGGGCAGTTTAGGAGCGATAAGTAAACTCGTCACTACAGGCATATATCGCATGGACAAAGCTCGGCATGTAGTTCTGGATGAAGCAGATACTCTGCTGGATGATAGCTTCTCTGATAAGCTGTGTTATTTCTTGAAAAGATTTCCGGTAAGTGAAAAGCAAATCTCATTTTACTAATGAACTAATAGATCTTTTCTTTGCTACCAGTTCCACAAGAACCACATTCAAGATGACAAAGTTGTGGGTAGCCAAATTATTCTCGCCTCGGCGACAATGCCCACAAACACACGGCGATATGTTGATGAAAATCCGAATGGGAAGATTTGAACAGTTCCAACAGGGCAATGTCGATGTTCTCTCTACGACAGACGTTGGCTCTCGTGGTCTGGACACAACTCGCGCGCGACAGGTCATCAATTTTGATTTTCCCCTCCATGTGGCTGACTATATCCATCGCTGTGGACGAATAGGACGTGTGGGTAGCCAACAAAAGTGTCTAGTCACGAATTTCGTTTCAAGCCAGCGTGAAATCAATCTGGTGCAGAAGATCGAGCATGCAGCACGAACCGGCACTCTCCTGCCCAATGTCAATGCGAATATCACAAACATCATTCAAACCCGCATAATTGGCGACATGAAGAAGTATGGAATCGACGAGCCGGCCTTTTAGTGATACAAAATAGAAACAGCAAAAGTTTAAGACAAAAAAAAAAACAAAGACTTTTATTCCAAGAAACACTCTTAGATCCTTAAGAGATGATAGTTACTTAGATGGACACACTTTTGTTCATCAGTTAGGGGTTTGAAGAGTTTTCTTCTCGCGATGACAATCTCTTTGGATGAGTCGGTAGCTTTTGAGCCGTTTGTATCCACCACATTGGTGGTAGGTTTGACTTTAACGGGAATTTGTCGGCAGCCAGAGAATTTAAAACGGATCGCAACACGTGATTTGGCAGGAATCTCTAGATCTGGGAAGTAGTTGTCGATTGGTGTGTGTTTCTTTTCAGGAGGCGACCTAGACGATGACGAGATGATAATTCGCTTTGCTAAGACCTTAGGTATGATTTTAAAGGTGGCTGCGCGTCGTTTGAGATGGCGAAGGCGTATGAGCTTTTGATGGTAATCTGTTAACAGGGGAATGATGAAGAATCATTGACGCGATGTTTTAAAATTGTGTTGTTGGGGTGTACTTACGTGCATAGTGGGTCACGAAAGGCAGGAGTCTATTTGAGCAGAGTTCGTTGAGCCATTCGTAGAGGAAAATGTCATCATGGCCGCGTAGGAAGATGGCACAGCGCTAAAAGAAATTGATTAAATTTATTATTGCAAAGAGGAACGTTTAGATCTTTTCAAAGCTACTGTTTCACAGAGTCTATGAATGACAGCACCTTTGTCAGCCGCTTGATATATTTTTTTTGACATGCATTTTAGCCCAATCCTAACCCTAAATAATTGCAAAACCCATCCCTTAACACAAAAAAAACTTCCCCGAATCTTTGAAACCAAATTTCAAAAGCTTAGAGTGAATCTCCCATTCCCACGACCTCATTTCATCATTACTTACAGCGAATTCAACCCTAAGACTGTCCGGGATAGCATCATTTTCCAAGATGTTCATCTTCTCCATGAAAAGTATGAATCCCCGGAAAGCATACTCGCCCAACGCAAACAATCCCCGGACGACAACGTAATCGACGACGACAACAACCACGACGGATTCAGATTTATGAATTGATCATCACCGCCGAACACAACACGACGACCAACGAATAGTTTTGGAATAGAGAAAATGTTGACGACCATTCTTCTGCGATCGCGATTAACTAGGATATATAAAACTATATTGTCCTATTCCAGAATTAATTCAACGAAACATTTTTTGTAAACAAATTTTAGACAAAAAATCATTTTAATTTAAACTCATCTTATTATTATTTATTATTTCAATTGAAATCTGTAATATTTTTTGACAGCAAAATAATATGACTTTGACTTCTGTCAAAGGGCTATAAAAAATTATAGCAAGGAAAAATGAGTACGTATATTGTGTATTCTTTCACTCTTCTGTATAATCACGTATATCTCCCCCGCTTTACTTTTCTTGAAATTTGAAGACGAAGATGTCGCAGAATAATGTAAATCCACCATAAACGAACGACGCGGATGTTACACTTTGTCACAATTTCGGAATTTACGAACGTCAAAAGTAAAACCACGGACCAAGAAGATACAGACCGCCAACTCACCATATGGTCTCTCTTTTTGCCACCAAGCTAAAAATCTGCTGATATGCCATTTATTTTTAGAGTGTGACGCTCTCCCTTGCTTTAAAACCCATTTAGCAAACACACCTAAAAAATAAATGGAATACGCAGGTATAGTTGCTATTACCAAATGCACAGAGAGAGATGTACACGTATTCACAGACTGAAAAAAATATTTCGAGGGTGTTTCAGGCAAGAGGAGTACGAGTTGGCGGTCTGTGTATGGTCTGTGAGTAAAACATTGTTGACAATTGTTACACAAATCCATTAAACGAACGTACTACTGATCGAAATGGATTTTTACAACGAAGAAATATAAAGCTATATTGTTGACAACTTATTCTTAATTAAATCGATTAAACGAACGCACTACTGCTATTTCTATTTTTGGCTAAAAAAAATTTAATAAAAATAACGAGTCAATTTACGCAAATTCCTATCCTACTGGCTACTTCTACTTCCTATATAACACAAACTAGAAAATGTCCATTCCTCGCATAACAGACTATGAAGTTCTAGAAAAGCTGGGAGTAGGGAGTTATTCGACAGTATACAAAGCAAAACACAGAGTAAATTTAATCATTACTAGTATCTACACATTAAAATTCAAGTGACCAAACTATGTTACATATATGTAATTATATCCAGCTATGCATTTATTAAATATTTTTCCTTAGAAAAATCGATCATATCATGCAATTAAATGTGTGGAAAAGACTTCTCTATGCAAAAGCTCAACTGATGACCTGGTCACTGAAATAAAATTATTGCGCTCCTTGAGTCACAAGTATATAGTTGGGTTAGATGACTTTTTCTGGGATGAAAAGTAAGTATGAAGAATTATTTGAATCAAACCCCTCATAACAACCTGTATTTATGAATTTTAAAGATTTATATACATCGTACTTGAATACTGCAATGTCGGCAATCTGTCTGCCTTTATTCGCTTACGCAAATCCTTGCCAGAAGCCACATGCAAGTACTTTCTAAGGCAGCTTGCATCAGGAGTGCAGTATATGAGATCGAATGATATTTGTCACTTCGACTTAAAACCACAGAACTTGTTATTAACTCGGGGAACCAATGTTATTCTCAAAATCGCTGATTTTGGGTGAGTATTTGCAACTTCAAACAGTAAATAGGTCCTTAATTTTCTTCTTCCTGTAGATTTGCGCAACATCTTAAATTAGGAGAAATCAATCAGATTTTAAAAGGGTCTCCGCTGTATATGGCTCCAGAAATTGTTAGCAAACATCAGTACGATGCAAAAGCAGATCTTTGGAGCATTGGGGTGATTTTGTACGAATGTCTTTTTGGAAAGGCTCCATATACATCAAAAACTGTTGAAGAACTTTTAATCAAAATAAAAAACAATGACAAAATTGCGACACCTCCAAACACTAAAATAAGTGCGGAATGCGACAATCTACTGACACGATTATTGCAACATGAACCATCCAAGAGAATATCATTCGAGGATTTCTTTACGCATCCGTTTATTGATCTGAAGACAATTCCATCAGAAAAGGTACTATTATTATTATTATTATTATAATTTATTAAAAATGTAAGTAAATGACAAGATTTAATACTACTTAAAACTATACTCTATTCAAGTAATTCGTTCAGCACATGCCTTATGAGGGAGCTTTTTATCTACCAATGATGCCTGCAGGTAATCCTAACACGCGGTCTCCATTGGCAAGAAAACTGTCGTACCTTCTGTTCTGTCTGATAAACTGTTCAATGGAGACCACCTCATTGCAAACAGAAAATCTGTTGGAACAGAACTATCTAGCTTTCTCTCTAGTCTTCTCCGTGGACAGAAACTCAGACAGATTTTGAAATTTCGTTTGTCAAAGTTGGGTGACAACTAAAAATAATAAAAACAAAAATTAAATTATTTTGTTGTTTGTTCCACTGCGTGATGTCTCGAAAAGAAACAATCGAGTTAGTGGATTTTTATGAAAAATATGAGTGTTTGTGGAACAACAAAAGTAGTTCTTATAAGAGGACTGACTGGAAAAAAGCAGCATAGGCTGAAATTGCTCAAAAGATGGGCAAGAAGTGAAAACAAAAAAAAAGCATAGAAAAGAAAAAAATGGATGCCTAAAATAAATCAGGCTCCAGTGGCGATGATTTTGAGTCTAATTTATTTTACTTTAATGGTTTGATTCATTATCCGGTCATACAAAAAGATGTGTCATTCGTCTGTCATAACAGAATAAGGTGCCCACCCTAAAAATGCGGACAGATTTTTGACGGAATGGAAAACAGAAACAGAGAAAGTTTTCTGTCCAATGGAGACACCGTGTAATGGCAAACTAAAACAGAAACTGCCTCTGAAATTAAACCCAAACCACTGAACTACACAAGAATTGTTGTTGTGATTTTCTATAAATTCGTCCGCACCCATGACCTTTCAGTTTGACTGCAAAAAGTAGATTAAGTTGTGTTTGTTTTTGCTTAGTATAACAAAAACAACCCTCATCGTCATCGCACAAAGCACATCTAAAAAGAATTGTCATGACTTAAAAAAAGGGATCTCGCTACTGCATTTCTATGTTGAGATTTGGATTTTGTAGCTTTTTCAGCTTTTGATTGAAGGGAGGTGTTGTCATTTTTTTTTATTTTTGTATCCTTTCTGAATAACCGCTTGGTGGTGTGGAAAAAGATAAATAAGTTTTAATTTTTTGTTTTAAATCATTAGATGGTAACCCTAATGTACAATTTACTCGATTTGCGGCAATTTATTATGCAAAGTACGGAAACCCTGTGAGAGCTTTAACTTGAGACCGATGTATGCAAGCCAATATAGCCAGACTGAGAGGCAAACGTCCTATCTTCCCTGTACTGAACGAATTACTGGAATAGAGTATAGTTGAAAGCACTGGCAGCTAGTCTGATTTTTGCAGTCAAACTGAAAGGTCATGGGTGCGGACGAATTTATAGAAAATCACAACAACAATTCTTGTGTAGTTCAGTGGTTTGGGTTTAATTTCAGAGGCAGTTTCTGTTTTAGTTTGCCATTTGAATTACCTGCAGGCATCATTGGTAGATAAAAAGCTCCCTCATAAGGCATGTGCTGAACGAATTACTTGATTAGATTATAGAAGATTAAAAGAAAAGACAAATAAATTTTAGGTGGAAGGTATAGTCTGTTAATTTTAGATACAGTTTTTAAGATTTAGAGCCTTCATGATGGTGTAAACGGAATTTATATTATCAGTATTTACATTTGATAGGAGGTGAGGGAGACTATTTAGAAACATTTTTGCAGGATTCTGTTACTTTTGTGCAGAAAAGAAGATGTGTCATGGTAAGCGTAGGTTTAGCCTCGCAAAGTTGACCTAGAGCTGGTGATTCCTTGTTGAATAGATTTTTGTGCGTTATGTATGAGTGGCCAAGCCTAAGTCTGATGTATGTATATCTTCAATTTTTTTGAGAAATATTGTGTGTGGGTTGTAGTTAGACCAATCATTTTTCTTGTTGTATTTCCAGTTTTCGAAAAAGAAGTTTTTAATATCTTTTTTATTGTATATGTAAAACATTTGTAGGGGTTCTTTTATTGCTGATTTTGCTGCTGCATCTGCAGGTTCCTTGCCGGTGATTCAAGTGTGGCCGGGAATACAAACTATTTTAAATGTGCTGTGAATTTTTCAAAACAATTTTTTTTTCGGCTTTTACAAGTTTACGGAACTTGGCGTGTAGCTTCCGGTACAGAACAAGATTAGTGTCAGTAGGAGATCTTTTAAGTTTGTGCCACGGTTTTTGTTTCTGTGTGCGGAGGGAGCTAATTTCTTTATTCCACCAAGGGACTGTTTTTTTGTCGCTTGTTTGGGGGATGGCTAGGTTTGCTGATTCCAATTTGCTTTGTCAAGCAAAAATGTTTGTTGTTGTTTAATCTGTTGATTATATGGGCCAGAAGTAAGGGTGGTAAGAATGGGGAAATGATCGCAGCCGAAGAGATTGTCGGATATATTCCAGGTACATTTGGGGGGAAAAGAAGGTGAGATGAGGGATAAGTCGAAGTGTGTAAACGTTTTGTGGGTGGAAAAATGAGTGGGTCGTCCGTCATTAAGAATCGCTAACCCTGAGTTGGCGATAAACTGTTCAACTATTTTACCTCGTATATTAGTTTTTTCGGAACCCCAAGAAGGGCTCCTAGAGTTGGAGTCGCCTGTTAGTAGAATAAGGGTGTTTATCCCGTCAATGAAATCTTCTAGGTCTTAAATTGAAAAAATTTGATCTCGGGGAATATAGAGAGAGATGACTGTAATTTGAGTATGGAGATTGAGTTTGATTGCTGTTGCAGATAAATTGCAGTTATGAAGAAATACAGATCCAGTTAAAGAACAAACAGCAGCTTTATATTTAATAGAAGATTTTATTTAAAAAGAGTTCATAAAAAGTTTAATGCACATTCTAGCAAAAAGGTTAAGAAGGTAAAGAAAAATAGAAGAAGAAGAATATATATGAAAATGAAACAGATTATACTTTTTGTCTGGTGCTGCCAAATGTTTCATGCGTGAACGTTTAAGCTACGTGCGCATTTAACAAGTTAATTGTAATGGGGGTGTGTGGGATGGTTTTGTGGATGAGGAAGGTACTAAGTTAAACATCTTTTAAATTAAATTTCTTCTTTCAAGTGTTTACATCGACCTGCTTAAATGTTTAACAAATCTAATTTTTATTGTTGAAGCTTAAAGTCGGAGAGCTGGTGAACGTTTTGGAAACGTCATTAGTGCACAGAAAGTTTTTAATCTATATTGTAAAACTTGAGTTGAAAATCAATAAAATCAACATATGGCAGCTACCATCTGAGGCGTTAGGGCGTGGCTAAGCAAAGTCTTCAAAAAAATTATGCATTAACGTCATTAGTGCAAAGCTGAATTTTTGTATACTAGCAGATGAGGTAATTACTAATATGATTTACTTATTGCCAGACATTTTGGTCGGGGCTAAAAGGGTGCCAGACGCAAGCGAAGATTAAATATATATGTATGTATATGTAATTATTTTCAACAAGTAAACTGCTGCTAAACCATTCACCCGATTTCGTTTAAACTTTATCAACTTATTGCTGGCACTTGTGTGAAGGTTATAGGCATAGTAAAATTATTTAATTCGGTAAATTGGTTTGCCAAATGCATTTTTAGTGCACTTTTTAAAATTACTAACCAATCAATTGGTAGGCTCTTTAAGGATACCTACAAAGATTTCTGTGAAGTTTGGTCCAACTTATTGTTTTCATTAAATTTTCGTTGCAATGAAAAATAAAAAATGCTGACGTTGAAATCGACAACAGATGCCATATTCTCCTCTGTTATCGAAAACATATCAATATCGAATAATTGCCAATCCTTCAAATCGAATAAATATATATACAAATACTTCAACACACGCAGCGATATGGCAGTAGTCAGTATTGAATTGATAGACCAAATGCGCACAACGATGAAGTGTATTTTTAATTTTCCAATTCACAGTCGCTAACCGAATGTAGTTCATCTCAGTGTTCATATTGAAAATGGACAAAGAGTCTATTTCACGGGAAAAAAGCACGGAGTGTTATTGCTCAGTCAATGCACACAACACTTACAGCATTTTTTGTGCTATGTGCAGAAGATGCTTTTGCCAAAACATTATTGTACGCAGAAGTAACACAGTACTATACGTGGAATACTACGGCCAAGAAATTCCAACGACGTAAGCAAGGCATTCGTGTTGAAGGCTATCAAAATCTGTATTCGTCTGACACACTGGGCCGTATTTACGCAGTACATCCAAATAATACCGAGTATTACTATTTGAGAATGCTGTTAGGTTAATGTGAAAGGTCCAACTTCATTTGCTAACTTGAGAATTGTTGATGGCGTAGAATTTCAGTCATACAGAGACCAATGGCAGCTATGTCAACAAGCCATAAGAAGTGCTGCGTCAGAGGTATTGGGCTTCTAACATCCACCCCCGAGAAACCCCTGGTTCGACTCCGAATGTGCTCAGGCAAACAAAGCCAAAACGGAGGCATACAAGTCGTGGCTCCAGAGAGATACTAGAGCATCCAGAAATCTCTATGTTGAGCGAAGGAAAGATGAGAAACGTCTACTCAGGAGGAAGAAAAAAGAACACCAACAACGCGAAGTCGAGGAGATGCAGAGATGTTTTTGCAGAAAAGAGGTACGAAGCTTCTATAAAAGGGTGAAACAGTCTACATCCGGTTTCACAAGCCGCCCTGGGCCCTGCAAAGATCAGGATGGAAATACCATAGTGGAAACGCAGGCGATGTTAGCCATCTGGAGAGACTACTTTAACCGTTTGCTAAATGGCGATGATAGCCAAGATCCCGCCCAAGTTCTACTTGTTCCAGTTAATCTAGATGACGACCACGAACTACACCCGCCCGACCAAAATGAAATCAAAGTAGCCATCAAAAGACTAAAGATGAATAAGGCAGCTGGATGTGATGGCCTTCAAGCGGAGCTTTTTAAACACGCTGGAGATGACCTGGTTAGGTGCATACACCAACTCATCTGCAAAATATGGTGGGAGGAAAGTATGCCCGATGAGTGGAATCTCAGTACCATCTGCCCGATTCACAAAAAAGGAGACCGCCTACTCTGCGCCAACTATAGAGGCATAAGCCTTTTAAACATCGCCTATAAGATCCTGTCCAGCGTTTTATGTGAACGTCTCAAGCCGTTTGCTGACGACCTGATAGGTCCTTACCAATGCGGCTTCAGTCCTGGAAAATCTACCACCGACCAAATATTCACATTACGCCTGATCATGGAGAAAACCCAAGAATATAACATCGACACCCACCACCTGTTCGTCGATTTTAAAGCCGCCTACGACAGTGTTAATAGAGTTGAACTGTATCGTGCCATGTCTAACTTTAGAATCCCTTCTAAACTGATACGCCTTATCAGGATGACGTTGGAGAATGCTCGCTGTTCCGTCCAAGTTGGTAGAGACTACTGAAACCTTCGAAACCACCAGAGGGCTAAGACAAGGTGACGCACTGTCATGCAGCTGTTTTAATATTGTGCTTGAAAATGTAATACGGAGCACCCATGCCATGTACATCAGGCACCATTTTCAATAAATCGACACAATTACTTGGGTTTGCTGACGACATTGACGTGATAGGAAGAACAAAGCGAGCAGTAACCGGTGCTTTCACTACTATGGAGTCAGCAGCAAGCAGAATGGGGCTGAAAATAAACGAGGACAAGACGAAGTATATGCTTTCATCAACAAAAGTCCAATCCCACCACCGACTTGGTCAGAACGTAACCATTGATAGGTATAACTTCGAAGTAGTCAGTGAATTTGTCTACCTAGGCACTGCTGTAAACACAGGCAACAACATTAGCGCTGAAATCAAACGAAGACTAACTCTTGCTAATCGCTGTTTCTTTGGGCTGAGTAAGCAATTGAGGATTAAAGACCTATCGAGAAGAACCAAGGTGACACTGTATAAAACATTCATCATCCCGGTCCTGCTATAGGTATGGTGCGGAAGCATGGACCCTCTCCCAATCGGATGAAAATTCTCTTGGAGTCTTCGAGAGAAAAGTTCTGCGTACGATCTATGGTCCTGTCTGCGTAAATCGCGAAAACAACGTTTGGAGAAGAAGATATAACAACGATTTGTACGAGCTGTACAGCGACATAAGCCTAGCCAGAAAAATTCGAATCCAAAGACTAAGATGGCTGGGCCATGTAGAGCGAATGGACATCGACGCTCCAGCTCGTAAAGTCTTCAACGCCAAACCTCGAGGGAATCAGAAGCCAAGGTAGACCTCATCTTCGATGGAGCGACCAGGTAGAGTGAGACAATTGGAGACAGCAGGCTGGAGGGGCATTCTCAGCAAGGCCCTGGAGTACCACGCTCCAGTGGCGCCAACATAAGTAAAAGTAAAGTACAGAGAAGCTTGCCAAAATCTTCATTTGGTCGAAAATGCCCAACACTGGGAAACAACATTGACTGACGCATGTGCCGTTTGTCATCCACGAAAAATTCGAACATTATTCGCCATAATTTTGACTACATGTCATCCAGTCCGAAAGATTTGTGGGAAAAATTTAGATAGGATTTGAGCAACGACATTTTCCACCGTGTTTGCATTGCTCGCAATAGTTTTCTTGACAACTCCAAAAAAACCTGGGTTTTCCCGTTCTCAAAAAACGCATTAGGGCTGCTGATTGTATATTTTTCACAACGCACAAAATCAAAAGTTTCCATTTTGCTTTATTTGTTCGGTTTTTATTTACTTTCATCAAAATAAATGCATTCACTTGCATTTCTTTTAGTTTTTTTCGAAAAAAGACATTAGAAATCAAATACAGATGAAAAATACACAAGAAATGCTTGACAGCAAAAGTCACTTCAACAGCTTGTTCGTTACCTCAACTCGCCCCAGCTAAATACCAAGATCGACTTCAGGGTGACTTCAGGGCGACCCCAAGTTCCAAAAAACAGAGAATTTTCTTTTGAGGGCGAGTTGAGGTATTTCAAAAAACGAGTTGTGGCGACCCCAGGGGCGACCCCAGGGTGACTTCAGGGCTCAACAAACAAAGCTAATGACTCTGGCCTCATCAGGTATTGCGGCTACATTATAAGATGGTGGATGGTGCTCAAATTGCCGTTGGACGTGAATTTTCCCGAAGATCAAACATGCAATATTTCAAAAGTTGCTGGCATGGCTAAGGTTTTAAAAACTTGCAAGGTGATTGTCTAGGACGAATTCACAATGGGTAATAAAAAATCACTTGAAGCGCTTGATCGCACTCTTAAAGACTTACGATCAAGTTTTCACCAGTTCGGTGGCGCTTTAATTGTATCATCTGGAGACTTTAGACAAACTCTCCCGGTGATACCAACATTAACACCAGCTGAAGAGCTCAATGCTTGCCTCAAAGCATCGCATCTTTGGAGAAATTTGCAAAAACTGACTTTTGCATTGCGATGCGTCGGCAGCTACATTTTCAAAACAGCTATTGGATATTGGCGAAGGAAAAGTACCAGTTGATGCCACCACTTAATATATTTCATTTCCATTAGACTTTTGCGTTGTTGTGCAATCCATCGAAGAACTAATTCAGAAAGTTTTTCCACAAATTGTCAAAAACGAACTCGCTGTTTTGGCAGCAAAAAACACTGACGTCAGTGCTATCAACCACGAAATTCAAGAACAAATTACAGGCCATTATATAACCTACAAATCGATTGATAATGTCATGAATGCGGATGAAGTTGTGAATTATCCAATCGAGTTTTTAAATTCTTTGGGTCTTCCTGGTGTGATACCGCATAAATTGTCACTCAAAGTCGACATGCCAATTGTTATCCACGATTGTGTAATGGAACAAGATTCAGTGTGAACAAATTGATGCCTAATGTTATCGAGGCAACTATTCTTAATGGAAAGTCAAAAGGAGAGGATGTGCTCATTCCACGCATTCCCATCATACCCACTGATATGCCTTTTGATTTTAAACGACTGCAGTTCCCGATTCGAGGCATTTGCAATGACCATCAACAAGTCGCAAGGCCAATCACTTCAAGTATGCGGTCTAAACTTGGAAAATCCATGTTTTTCACATGGCCAGTTATATGTGGCATGCTCACGGCCTGCCAACAAATTTATTTGTTTTTGCTGAGGGCGGAAAATCAATAAATATTGTTTACCCCAATGCACTTCAATAATAAAGTCTGCAAAATATAAACCGAATATCATTTTCTGTTCTTCTTCTTTCTTTATGTCATTCCTAATTTCCGTCAGCGACGCGCCGGGTAACTTTTTAACTCTTTTACACCGAAAATTTAATCAGAATAGAAGGCACAGTTTAAATGCACAGTATAATAGGCCAGTTAGGGACTAGTTAAAGGAAAACCAAACCAGAAACATTTTCTAACGGAAAATTAATTATGTTATAATTAAACCACAAATGCTACACTGATTGATGACATCCAACTCAGAGAATTTTATTTGCTTAAAATTAAAAATGTAATTTGTTATTTTTATTTTATACGTATAACAGAAAAATAAATAAATAAATACATTTTTAACAAAAAGCACACTTTCGGTTCAAATTTTTGTTTGCAAAACAAATTCTCTGAGTTGGTTGCTATCGATTTGTGTTTTAAATCGAACCATAACATACTAAATTTTATATTTGAAAAAAAGTTGGCATTTTTTAGTGAAAAATTTATTATGAGATACACGGATAAAAATTACGAAAATGGCTTCTACTAAGAAAAGTGAACAATGGTTGGCAGACAATTTGCGGGGGGCTAAGGGGCTGGCAGACGGCTTCAAAGTATCGTAAAATTATGGAAAAATTTATTATAAGGTACATGCAAATTGACTCGCGGTGTGATATATTTAGGTATTTAGGAACCCAAAATGTGAAATGGCAGACAAAATAGTGGGGGCTATCACCGTGGCAGACAGCTTTAAAAATAGTGCGTTCAAACCTGCGCGACCGAATAATCTCATTTTTCTCGCTTATGGCTCATCCGATTTGTAAGAAATTTTAGACATGAATGAATGAATGAATTAATTGGGGGAAAGTGCACTGCGACCTTTAAGATCTATTGTGCCCCCTTTTCTAAAGCGCTAGATGAGGATACTCATCCTACAGCACTTCCTCCAACTTGGTTTCTTTTAGGAAGCCAAGTATTTGAGGAATTTTTAGAGAAGGTAACCTGCCCTTCTCTATCTGGTAATTACCCAGGTGTTTTTGTCTTTTGTGCATAAGTGCACCACATCTACCTAGTATGTGGTCCGGTGTTTCTTCTTCTTCATCGCAGAATCTGCATGTTGCGCTGCTTGACAGCCCTAGGATATTGAGGTGTCTGTATCGTAGCTCAATGGACTGTATAACCATCTCTTATAATACATATGTGAAAAGAAATAAAACGATAATTTATAGTGGAAAAAATATTATGTAAAAAAACCACTTAGCACATTTTATTCTTCTCACTTCAAAATCCTGCTTAAGACTAACTCTCATTCGTGCTTGTTCGCAGAACAAGCACTCTTTCGTTAAGTTCTTACGTTAAGTTTTATTTACGTTTAATTGTATCTTCTTATACATATGTGACCATCGAATGCAGAGTTACCAGGACTCATGCGATTCGATACAGTCCCGGCGAAAACCTACGGTTTTCTACCCCTTTCGCTTTTATTTTACATAAATCTCCGCTCAATACAAATTTATTTTAATATGTATATAAATCATTCCAGCTCCTTGATTGGTAAGATGCACATCTTCTGTACCGGTGTCGTAAGTTGATTGCTGGCTGATTGCAGAACCACGCTCCTTATTAGTCCATCCCTGCATGGTATTAGTTTTGGTATCCGCGCCCTCGCCCACGCCGATGATGGGAAATTTTCTTTCCTGATTATGCAGAGTTGTCCTTCTGTCAAGCCATATTTCTCCTTTCGAAATTTC
Source organism: Platycheirus albimanus (assembly GCA_916050605.2). Lineage (NCBI taxonomy): Eukaryota > Metazoa > Arthropoda > Insecta > Diptera > Syrphidae > Platycheirus > Platycheirus albimanus. Next base: position 91,570,522 of record OU696696.1, read on the forward strand.
TTTCTCTCGTATAGAGTAGATAAGTACTCTTCCTTCCATCTGCTTCAGAAGTGTGCAAGCATACACTTGCGCTCCTTCCACAATTGTATGCCCTTGGTATTTGGCATCCCATTGGTTATAAACGGTAACGGTAAAACAAGCGGTTCACAAACCAAATGTCCCGGCGTTAACGCCTGCAAATCATCAGGATCATCTCTTAATGGATGTAGCGGTCTTGAATTCAAGATGGCTTCTATTTATTTTACATAAATCTCCGCTCAATACAAATTTATTTTAATATGTATATAAATCATTCCAGCTCCTTGATTGGTAAGATGCACATCTTCTGTACCGGTGTCGTAAGTTGATTGCTGGCTGATTGCAGAACCACGCTCCTTATTAGTCCATCCCTGCATGGTATTAGTTTTGGTATCCGCGCCCTCGCCCACGCCGATGATGGGAAATTTTCTTTCCTGATTATGCAGAGTTGTCCTTCTGTCAAGCCATATTTCTCCTTTCGAAATTTCTTTCTCTCGTATAGAGTAGATAAGTACTCTTCCTTCCATCTGCTTCAGAAGTGTGCAAGCATACACTTGCGCTCCTTCCACAATTGTATGCCCTTGGTATTTGGCATCCCATTGGTTATAAACGGTAACGGTAAAACAAGCGCTTCACAAACCAAATGTCCCGGCGTTAACGCCTGCAAATCATCAGGATCATCTCTTAATGGATGTAGCGGTCTTGAATTCAAGATAGCTTCTATCCCAGTAATTAATGTCAAAACCTGCTCATAAGCCAAAACCTTCGCTCCAGCAATTCTCGTCCAATGATATTTCATCGACTTTATCGCTGCTTCGTATTTCCCACCTTGATGTGGTGCCGCAGGAGTCATAAACTTCCATTCCGTCTCTTTTAAACTTAAGTGTTCAAATGTATCCTTCACTAACCAACGGTCTTTGGCTTTCTGCAATTCCTCTGTCCAAAGATCATACTCGATACCTTCCCATTCCATTGTTTTAATGACGTTTACAATTAGCCGTCCCAATAGCTCCGCTGCTGCTTCCTCTAAGCGCTGAATTGACACCGTTGTAAGTAGTGCAACCCGTGTTCTTGCAGTGATGAGATCTGCTGTAATCCTGCCGTACGTATCGTTCTCAGATAAATCGCTGCTCCATATGCCCTCTCAGAAGCATCCGAGCATCCATGTAGCTCTTTTCGTACTTCTTCTGAAGTACCTATCCATCTCCAAATGTTCACGTTCTCTAAATATTTTATTTCCTGCCCGAAATCTCTCCATCTCTTATTTTCTCTCTAGGGAGTCAACACAGCTCACTACGCTTCTCTTGGTTATTGCCTGCTGAGTGTCCGGTGTTTTTACCACAAACGTTGATCCTTCTCAAGCAGCCACTTCAAGCCCAAAATTGACGTTTTCTCATCATTCTGGAACATTATTGACTCCTGCTCTCCATAGTTCATGTCCTTCACAAGAGCTTTGGAATTGGATTTCCATTTTCTAAGCTCAAAACCTGCCCCTTTTAAAACATGATCGAAATCTTTTGATGACTTGACCTCCTTCTCTTCAGAATCACCCCCTAAGGTGCAGTCATCCATATAAAATTCCTGCTTAATTGTCTTTGCAGCTTCTGGAAACTCCTGCTATGCCTCCCTTGCACATTGTACAGTATTATAAGCTGATGAGGTCATACCATAGGTGACTACTATCAGCCAATATTCTCTCAAATTGTCTTGCGGGTTTTCTCTCCAAAGTATACGCTGCAAATCCCATTGTTCCTTCGCCACCTTGACCATTCTGAACATCATTTTAATATCCGCAGTAATAGCGACACGATGCCTGCGGAAGCGCATTGAAATTTCATGCAGATTCTTCTGTAAGTTTTCTCCAAGCAATTGCACTTCATTTACTGAAATATCTTTATTTGTCCTGCAGCTCGCATCAAATACGACCCTTAATTTTTTGGTGACGCAATGATGTGGTGTATGGTTTTGCCATGTACTGTGCCAGTCACTGGTGTCATATGTCCGTAAGCTTTACTTTTTTTTTAATAAATAATTTTCGATATTAGATTTGGTCTTATCAAAGCTATAATTATCCATTGAAGAAGAATATATTCTCTCATAAACTCCTGGTACTTTTGTTTCAACTCAGGATCTCCTGCCAACCTTCTATCCAAAGCAAAGAACTTCGCTTAGCTGTAAGGTCTGAACTTCCAAGCTCTTTCAGTGCTTCCTTCAAAGGCATCGTCACAACAAACCTGCCAAAATCATCACGTGAATTTGTTTTGATGAAATTTTGCTCCACCTGCTCCTCCTGGTCTTTTGACCTGCTCAACAACATTTCTATGTCATTTAAGCCATTTATGGCAAAAACGCCTAAACGATTCATGAAGTTGATTTCCAATAATGTGGATCAGCAAGAGATGCTGTAGCAATGCTCATCAGTGGCGATTTCAAGTTGTGTGTTGGCACTACTGGATGCCAATTAACCTGCTTAGGAAGAATCCAAAAGTCCTGCTCTATTAAAACCAGATTGGGCTGTGCGCCCGTATCTAAAAGTGCTCTTACCGGCCTATACTTCCTGCTATCCATCTCGATTCTTACTTGTGCCGTAGGCATCAAAGTAACTCTCTCCTGCTCTTGCTCATTATAATTAAAAGATATAAAAAGACGAAATAAATTTTAATCATACTTTTATTTTTGTTTTTAGAAGGCAAACGCCTAGCTCTCTTAAAATACCCCCAGGACATCACCTCTTCCAAATCACATCCTGCTTTCTCTCTTCCTGCTGTTCCTGCTACTTCTTCCGTCCTGCCCTTCTCCAACCGAGGGCGTTTCCTGGGAGGCATAATTAGTCAATCTGCCTTTTGCTTATTTTCGTTTGTCTGGCTCCTTCTCTTCTCTCACTTTTCCTGCGCATATAGTACAGTTTCTGCACCCTTTTTTGCATTTAACGTTTTAAGACAATTGGGGCAAAGTGCCTTTTCCTTCACGAGATTCTGCTTAGCACCAATGCTCAGTACTGCAAACTCTGGACAACGTCACATTGGATGATTCAGAAATTTGCACTAGTGGCAAGGCAACAGCCTCTTGTCACCTGGTGCTCCTGCTCTTCGGGCATTACTGCCAGCTGCTCGCATGTCCTCATACCTGCTCAAATTCTGATGCGCCTGAAGTTGTGACAACGGCTGCTCAAATTTCCTGCCATCGCTCCGCTCAATGCCTGTTCTGCTCTACCTGGTATGCCTGCTATGCGTGTTCTTGGAGCCATTTTTTTAGCTTTTCCTGCAACACTGCGTGGGCAGCAAAGTAATTTTCTTCCAACATATCGTCGGCCAACGCAATCCTGCTCTCGCTGATCTTGACCTGCGACCAGGCTTCTTGCAAGTCCTCAAGCCTGACCTGCGCTGCTGCCATCGTACAAATTCCAAAATCTGGAGATTTCACAAAGGCAAGCATCCTCCGTACTGAAAATACACCAGCATCCAATACATATTGGTGATTTTTCTCCTGCTGGTTGTCAATCTTTTTTATTCGCTGCTCTTTTCTGTAAATATATAAAATCGTATTGCATTAGAAATTATGACTCAAAAATGTCCTACCCTGAAAATGAAAGAGATACTCGTTTGCAGTAGGTACTTCAATTTCCCAATATGCAGATACATAAATAAATACTAGTTTGCAGTAGGTACTAAAATTCCCAGTATGCAAAAATAAATAATAGTTTGCAGTTGGTACTTAAATTCCCAGTATGCAAAAATAAAATAAAATAAATAATAGATATAATAAAAAAAAGGTCGGCTAGTTGTTGCTGCTTTTGTCGTTGCAAATATAGTTTGTTTATTATAAGAAAGGTATGTTGCATCGAGAAGCGAAATTCTTTTGTGGCTCATATTCCTGCTTTAAAAATATTTATTCTTTTTGAATTTAAAATATTTTATTCCTGCCGCTTGCAAGCTTTCCTTCTCTAAAAACTAGCACCGTCGTGCTTTGAGTTTTTTCCTGCCCAGCTATGTGTCCTTTTTTTTTTAATAATAATTTGTTCATGGCAACTGGTGCAATTGCACTCAAGTTCCTCCTTCATACCTGCTCTCTCATGTTTGGTAACTCGCACATATGTGCTTTGAGTTGCCCCTGCTATATTTCGAGTCCTTCACAATTTCCCTCTCAAATTCGGTAACTCGCACAAATGTGCTTTGAGTTCCACTCGCCCCTGCTATATCTCGAGCAACAAAGCTTGTCAAGAAAAAAAAGTGACACACAAAAAAAAACTTGACACCTAAAAAAAAAAAAATGTTTGATCCCTACCAAACAACAAAGCAGCAACATCACCGTAATTTATCTAGGTAATATTGAAAAAATATCTTATTCATAAAAAACGATATTAAAAAGGTATATAAATCACACACGCACCAAGAGGAAAAACAACACCCTGCGAACTTCACTCATTTCAAAAATTCTCATTCGCCATAAGAAAACAAATAAACTCAGATCGCCCCCTGCCCCTTCACACTAGCTATCATTGCTCATTCCCTCATTCACACTTGCACTCACCGAAAACAAAACAAAATTGCTCACAGACACTGCACACACGCATCGGGGCACGTTCAATGCAACGGGAAAAGATAAAGAGAAAAAAAAGAAACCCTCTCCGTTGCGAAATAATCCAAAAAACCACCACCATTCACACAATCAAATATTTGCACTTTTTAACAATAAAAAATACTTTGTCCTGTTTTAGGACTATATTTCAGCTCATCCTTTTTTTGCTTTAAATAAATGTTATTTAAAATGTAAATATGTTAATATTATTATTGTATAGATATTAGGTTCGTTTGTTTACTGTTGTGGGCTAAAATGGGAAGTCTGTCAAATATTGAAGAGTGGGGATGAAACTCTCTCAAATTCTCTCAATGAGAGAAAATTTGTGAAAAAGTAAACGAACGGGTTGAACACAAAAATTGTGTTCAACGTCAAAAAATTAAAACGTCAAGAAAAAATAAATATTTAACTTGGTTTTTCGTCGTGATTTTCCGAACTTTAAATTTGAAAAATGAATAAAACAATATAAATTTCAATTAAATACACACAGGACGCAAAAACCACGTGATGAAACGCAAAACCGCAAATGATAAATTTTTTTTTTTTTTTTTTAAATTGTCAAATTCTAGTTTTGACAGAACTCACATTTCTACCCGAAGAAATTTCTTGGGCTAAAATCGGCAGGAAGGGGAAATGTTTTTCTCTCTCGTGAGCGCTCTCTTCTGCCTAAAACTACCGAATTTGTGAGTTATCGAACAGGATTCGGCAGAAATTGGCAGAAATTGGCTGTTTTCGGAGGTAAACAAACAGACCTATTGTTGTTGTTGTTTGTTGTTTTTTTTTTTAAATTTTTTTCTGTCGAAAGACCGCTTTTTTTCGAATGACGAAATTTGTCATTCTTCTCCTTCTCTTTGTCACAGTTGCGCATATACATAATGTGTTTTGTGTATGCGTATTCCTTCACTCCGGCTCGCTGCTCATGTCATGAGTCGTAACTCGTAAGTGTGTATTCTTGCTCTGCGGAGAGATTACGTACATTCTTACCTGCTCTTGCTCTCTTGACGAAGAATTTTCATCGCTCGCCGTCGCCGTCACCGCCGTTTGCAAAGGGGACAAACAACAACAATAATTATAGATCTACTTACATGCTGGTTGGTACATATTGATCATTATTATATAATGAAGTACCGTTTTGCACATCGCCTGCTGGTGATACACAGTTTTCTGCCCATACTCCTGTCGCGACAAACTGCTGCTAATTTTTTGTGACACAATTGAGCACATTTTTATTATCCACAATCAATCACTGCACTTAATTTTTTTTTTTATTTATTATTGTTTTTTTTAAGAAAACGAAACCTGCACCATTCCGACACTGGCACAATATCCGACGCTCGACATGGACTAATGTATCGTAGCTCAATGGACTGTATAACCATCTCTTATAATACATATGTGAAAAGAAATAAAAAATTTATAGTGGAAAAAATATTATGTAAAAAAACCACTTAGCACATTTTATTCTTCAGACTTCAAAATCCTGCTTAAGACTAACTCTCATTCGTGCTTGTTCGCAGAACAAGCACTCTTTCGTTAAGTTCTTACGTTAAGTTTGATTTACGTTTAATTGTATCTTCTTATACATATGAGACCATCGAATGCAGAGTTACCAGGACTCATGCGATTCGATAAAGTGTCTTTTTAGTTTGCAGTGCCCTGTGAGAAAGCTCGTTATAATACTCAGGTTGTTTCTGTTTAAGTTAATGCAGGCTGTAAATCTTTCTGAGTTGTAGTTCCCCAGTAACATTTTTACCTGTCTTAGCTTTGGGAGTTCTTTCCAATGGTTGGATCTTTTGATTTCTTCATTTGTTTTGATCTTGTTTTTGATCACATTCTCCCCAAAACCGCAGTAGGGTTCCGGTCCAATAAAAGGTGTTGTTGCCCCTATTTTCGCCAGACGGTCAGCCTCTTAATTGCCTTCAACACCAACATGGCCTGGTATCCAATGCAGAGTGACTGTGTTTTCCCTGCCCAAAGTGTTGAGTTTCTCTAGGCATTCCCATACCAGTTTGGAACTGATACTGTATGAGCTAAGGGCTTTAAGTGCTGCTTGACTGTCTGACATTATTGCAATGTTTTGCTTGCGATAGTTCCTATTTAAGTTTAGTTCAGCGCATTTTCCTATCGCATTAACTTCTGCTTGAAAGATGCTTGAGGACTGTCCCATTGGAACAGAGACTTTGGTTCTAGGCCCAAAGATTCCTGCACCCGTTCCTTCAATAGTTTTTGATCCATCAGTGTACCACTTGATGGCATTTGCTTTAAAGGTGTAGTTTTCTGTTTCTCCTAGCCACTCTTTTTTGCTACTTAACTTCGTTTGGAAGTTTTTCTCGAAGTTGTAAATCTTAATCATGCTATCTCTTGGAATATCAAGGGAGGGTATTGTTTTGGACAGGGAGTCTTTTTGTCTAAGACTTATTTGTTTACCTTTGCCGGTGCCCTCTTTTGAAAATCTCATGATTGTTCCCTCAGCTGCACTTTGTATCACAAAGTGTAATGGGGTCAGATGCAATATGACCTCCATTGCTGCCGTAGGGCAAGTTCTCATTGCTCCTGTGATGCATAAGCATGCGAGCCTTTACACTTTTTCAAGTGATTTTCTAGTCGTAGCTAGTTCGATTCTTTTATGCCACACAACCGCACTATAGGTGATAATGGGCCTCACCATCATAGTGTACATCCATCTTATTATATTCCGTTTGCATCCCCATGATTTTCCTGCAAGTCGTCTGCATATCATTAGGTACTTTGTGGCTTTCCCGACTGTTATTTCAAGGTGTTTGTTCCAGAGGAGTTTGCTGTCTAGGGTAATTCCTAGGAATTTTACCTACCTCTTCGTGTCGATTACTTCACCATTTAACCGGATGGGTTTCTTTGGCGTCAAGTGCCCTTTCTATAGTGTTCGTTAATTCAAAGAGAGCGGTCTCTGTTGATCTGCCCGCTCTATAGGCATGCTGACGTTGAGGCATATTCCTTAGAACTTCTGATCTGATGTAATTGTCGATCACTTTTTGCAAAGTTTTCAGTAGGAAAGATGTTAGACTTATCGGTCTGAATGACTTCGGATGAGTTGTATCTTTTTTCCCCGTTTTTGGGATGAAGATAACTTTAGCTTTTCTCCACAGACTTGGTATATACCCAAGTGCAATACTGCTTCGAAGTATGTTAATTAGGTACGGCATTAATTCATCTTTGCCCTGTTGCAGTAAGGCAGAAAAGATGCCATCTATGCCGGGTGATTTAAAAGTTTGAAAGGTACTAATTGCCCATTCTAGTCTTTTTCCTGAACAGATAGTTTTTGCTATCTTCCAGTCTTCTCTGTTTGGTTTGAAAGGTATTCTTTCAATTCTATTGTTCACTATGGGTGAACTACCTGGTGGGTATTCAGTAGCAAATTAGATATTTGCTCTTCATTTTCTGTGAAGCTACCATCTGCGTTCCTAAGTGCCAATGATGTTAAAGTTTTCTCCGTCGACAGTGCTTTGTGTAGTCTGGCAGCTACAAGTGTGGAGGATATGTCTTCGCAAAAAGTTTTGAAGTTGTTTCTTTTGGCCATCCTTAGTTCTTTGTTGTATTTGGTGAGCTCTTCAGAATAGTTTTGCCACTCTCCAGTACTCTTTGTCTCATTAAAGAGTTTTCTTACCCTACATCTTAGTTTTGAAAGATTTGATAGATACTGCATGGAGCGTCTTTCAGTTTTCTAGCAGTTTTTATAGGGCAACTGAGCTCATACGCCTCATTGATTGCCCCACTAAACTGCTTAACTATATTCTCTAGTTCAGGGTGACTATTAGTCGTAGTAACTGGACCTAACTGTTCAATATTGGTTTTAAGGGTGTTTTTATATAGTTGCCAGTTCGTATTTCTTGGGTTCCTTACAGAGGTATTCTCTGTGAGAAAGCCCTCTAATAGAAACACTATGATTCTGTGGTCAGACATTGAGGGTTCGTTGGAGACTCTCCAATCTCTTAGAGCTTGACTTACGTTTAGTGGCCCAAAGGTTAAGTCTAAGACTTCTTCTCTTGTTCTAGTTATAAAGGTAGGGGTGTTCCCTACATTGAAAATATCTAGGTTTTTTACGAGAAGGAATTCTAAAAGGTACTCACCCCTTTGGTTTATGTCGGTGCTGCCCCATGTTGTGTGGTGGGCGTTCGCGTCACAACCGATTAGTATCGGTAAGTTCCCACTGCTGCAGTAGTCCACCAGTTTTTGTACTTCCGCTGGTGGAATATTTTCTCCGTCACCTGCAAAGTAGGCCGATGCTATTACCATAATTCTGTGGTTGCCCTCGATGGTTATATCCGCTTGGATTGTAACCAAGTCCCTCGTGTATTCTGAAAGACATATAAAGTTTATATTATTTCTTATCATTATACATGTTCTGGGCGAGTTTTCTCTCGTATCCCAGATTAGCTTTGAATCCTTACAATTAAGGCCTCTTACTTGTCCCCCGGATATCCAGGGTTCTTGGATCAGCGCTAGCCCTAAGTTGTCCTTCGTGAATTTCCTAGCTATCACGGCTGACGCCGCTTTAGCATGATGGATATTCACTTGGGCTGCCCTGGTGCTGATCCCGCATCTGGTCATCTCGGTTAAGAGGTGGGGGCAACTGCCCCCTCATCTGCAAGCAGATGTTCTTCTTCTTCCTCTGTGGGAAGCGTTTCGTCGGCTTCTACTCGGCTAGGAGAGAAGAAGGTGTATTTTGGGAGTGAGGTGGATTGGAGGTTATGGAAGGTGTTCCAACTACTCTATTGGATGGATGGGATTCTATGGTATTGTTGTTGGTTGGAAGAGGTTTTTCAGGAGTTGAGGGAGGGTTTATGGATTTTGGAGAGGTGGGGGAGTTGTCAGAAGGGGGTTTGGAGGGGGTACCACTTATGTTGGTATCTGCCTGCCTTTCTGCTTTGGATGACTGGTGAACTAGCCCAGTATCCGTCTTTCTGAGGCCAGACACGGCCACTTTCCCGAATTTGTAGTGAAGTTCGTGGTTGGCTTTCATAATGGCTTCTGCTGACTTATCGTCAATGCCTATGACCATTAGCTGACCTCTGCCTTCGACCTTGCTCTTGAGGACTTTCCATGCCTGGATGTTTAGTCCCTCATTCTGTGCTTTAATCAGAGCAAGCGATCTCTGGTCTTCTTGCCCAGAGCTTTTTGGAAGAAATAGAGTGATCGTGTGCATTTTGGGAATTTCATCCCCCAGACACGATGTAAGTTCTACTCCTTTCCAAGTACTTAGTTTGGGAGCCTTTTCTCTAAGTCACTTAGCTGTGTTAGATTCCAAGCAATCCACCACAAGCAGGCCAGTTTTGAAGTGTATGCCTTCAAATTTGAGTTTATGCTCCCACCCTAAGGAAACTTCCTCAATAAGGGCCTCCTCAAGTAACGTTAAGTCGGCTGTACTGAGCGTGACTTGGGGATATTCTTTTGGCAATACAGCTACTTTCACCAGTTTGCCAGCGTTGGCATAGGAAGTTTTCTTGACTTCGCTCGGTCTTGTTTTTGCGGTGTTGGGACCTTCTGCTGTTTCTGCCGTTTTTGGTTTCTTGAGTGCTTGTTTTTGGGGAGGGGTGATGTGGCTGCTGTCCCTCTTACCCTGCCTGTAGTTTTGCTGCCCATCGTTAGGAATAATTTTCCTTTCGTCCACCTTTTTCCTGGCTTCCTGAGGGGTCATGCCCTCGTCCAGGAATCGGAGGTACCACTTTGTACCCGCTCTGCTTAACCCTTTCCTAAATGGATCATCCAGTGCGCCTGGTTCACCCAATTCTGGTAGTGGTGTAAGTCGACGATTGCGGCTGTATGGTGGTCTTTTTGATTGCCTCGCCTCACCAGATGAGGTTGTGGCTACCTCCTGTGGTGCTGGTGTTCTTTCACCACAGTTGACTTTTTGGGGTTTTTCAACATCTTCTTCGTGACCGGAAGGTATTCTCCCCTGACTACTAGAAGACGTTCCTCGAGTCTCATTTTCCTCTTGTCCGGCAGGTTTCCTACCCTGACAAGCGGACGATGAGCCACGTCCAGCTTCCCGGTTTTGCTGCCTAGGAGGCATCCTCCTTTGGCTATTGTTGCTTGCCGGTCTCGGATCTGTGCCATTGAGATCTTTTTCCATGCGATCCGCGAGTTCATTGGCGGTTACATCCCGCGGAATGAAATTTTTTTTATAGTTTTTGTTTTTGTTTTTGTTTTATACATTTGGTTCCCACGATTAGCTAGAGAATTAAAAAGTCCACTGTATCAGAGCTCCGCATGCTACAGTAAGGTCTAATTACTCTTTGATTCGACCCGGTTTTAAAGAGGCTGAGTTAGAATACAGCCGGTTACCCTTGGCTGCAAACCATCCAATAGACACGGATCGCATAACACCCTGGGTTAAGGGTGGCAGTTCTTCGTTCGTAACTCCTCAAAAGAGAACCAGTAGAGTGGGGTTTCCCTCAATCAACCGGCCCCAAATGAGTCTTTGAAACTTAAGCCTTCGCACCACAACAAGGTGACTGCCGTCGCGAATGAATTTTAGACATAAAAGCTTCTAAATAGTTCTGATAATACGACATACATTTTTTTTCAAAAAGTTAGTTTTTGGAATTTTGAAAACAAATAATATTTTTTTCTTTGAAAATTCAATATCTCAAAAACGGGTCGGTGAATTTGACTGAAAATTTTAATAAAGACAGACAAAAATATGTTCTTATCGGTACTACTTTTTTTCAATTTGGAATAGCATATAAATATCAAAAATATTTTTTTTTTATTTTAAGCTAACAATTTCAAAGTTTTTTGTAAACACATCTGGGGAAATTAAACGACAACTATATATATATTTTTGACATGTTAATAAATAAGCTTTAACATGATTTTTAAAAATTTAAGACACTACTCAGCTTCGGTATCATATTGTTGATCATCGCTGCTGCCGTCACAAACCAGTCTTCTTAGCATCATGGTCTAAAACAAAAACAAACAGTTGAATTTCATATTTTATATTACAAACTAAACTGTATAATATAACTTCAAAAAATGTACCTTCAATTTCTTGGTACTTGCGGCCCATCAAAATACTTGAATAAATACTTCCCATCGACTACTAACCAGCTGCAATCATCTGGTTTGGAAGAAGTTAATACTTTTTTGTGGGCATTTTTTCATAAAGCAGCAATATATTTTGTCCTCAACAAATGTTGCGTGAGTTCTCTTTGGCAAGGTGGTAAGGACGAAGCATCAAAATTGTTTAGTTTTTTCCTTTGGAATGGTTCGTTTAAGTTATGAACTTTGTATGCTTTCAAAGACAGTGCAAATCGAGCACCGTTTACAGAATCTAAAGATTTTAAACCAAACATACTACAGATACATTTCTCAAGTACGGGAAAAACTATATCTGAATTGCAATCTTCATTGCTGAACTCAGCAAATGCCTTTTGAAAATGCTCATTGTTTTCTAATATTTGTAAAGGCGAGAAAAGCGAGAAAAATGAGATTATTCGGTCGCGCAGGTTTGAACGCACAATTTTTAGAGCTGTCTGCCACGGTGATAGCCCCCACTATTTTGTCTGCCATTTTACATTTTGGGTTCCTAAATACCTAAATATATCATACCGCGAGTCAATTTGCATGTACCTTTTAATAAATGTTTCCATAATTTTACGATACCTTGAAGACGTCTGCCAGCCCCTTAGCCCCCCGCAAATTGTCTGCCAACCATTTTTCACTTTTCTTTAGGGTTAGTAGAAGCCATTTTCGTAATTTTTATCCGTGTATCTTATAATAAATTTTTCACTAAAAAATGCCAACTTTGAACCCCCACCCCCGCCAAACGTCCCCCGACAGCGCTGCCAGACTCGAACATTTATGCTCACCTATCCCGCACAATCATTTTACAAAAGGAATTTATCGTGTATCTGATAATCACTTTTTTTATGTAGCCATAGCCAGCTCTCCGTCTATAAAGCAAGTGTCACGTTGTTGCACACGATGAACACCGAAACTATCTAACCGATTTTTCTTTCGCTGGCGTTCCTAAGATAGGATACTTTTAATTCCTTAATTTTTATTAATTTATAATTTAACTTTTAATAAATTTGCATTACACCAAAAAAAAAAGGAAACTTCAAAACAAAAGCTATGTGCGATTCGCTGCGTTCCTCAGGGTTACCACTTAATTTTTTTTTACTACATATGTTACTAAAATTTCAATCATAATATCGATATATTATTAATAATAATAAATAATAAATTAAGAGACTATATAGCAAGGGAAACTAAAGGTAAGACCGCACATAGCGACACTGCCCTTCAGCGGAACTTCGCTTCATTTTACGAGATTGGGCACTTCTAATTAGGTACGTCTGTTTTCATTTGGCATGCAATACGTCTCTGGCTGCGTTTTTCTATTGTGTTCCAGCAGTAATACGATTGAACCCATTTGGATTCGCAAACGAACTTCAAATACGGATCCGTAAAACGACGTTTGTCCATTCCATTAAGTATGGAAATTAAAATTCCCACGGACTCATTTGCACAGAGAGAGAAGAGAGAGAGAGAGAGAGAGAGAGAGAGAGAGAGAGAGAGAGAGAGAGAGAGAGAGAGAGAGAGAGAGAGAGAGAGAGAGAGAGAGAGAGAGAGAGAGCGCGTTTGCAAATAAATGCAACCTTTAAAAAGGTAAAAATTAAAATGAATAAAAGTGATTATTAAATTTTATTGATTTCAAAGTTTACCTTTTTATATCTTTATTCTCTCAATTTTACTTTAATTCTATAAGCATGATTTCTCAAATTAGACCAAAAAGTAAAATGTCTAACTCTAAACATGAGCATCTGCAAGCAGTGCATACTGCATACATGAAATGCTTCTGCTCTCTCCTTCTAAATCTATTAAAAAAAAACCGAAGCGAGTTTGCAAGTTTGGAAGTCAGTGATTTTGCTTGAACGGGACAAAGCCAAAAACATAAAAAAAAGTAAACTGCACGACTGGGTCGTGCGAACTTGCTCTAATGTGTTAAAATGGTCTTGGGTCCTTGAGATTTTGGGAAAAAAGCGTTGAAAAAATAATATGAAATTTTATAAATCACTTAAAAATCAATACCTAAAACGTTTTTTGGAGAAAATGAAGTAAGCCATTAAATTTCTTTTACTTTTTTGAATTTTACAAAAAAAAATTCAAAATCGTTCGACCAGTTTTTTCAAAAAACAGTTTTTGAAAAACTTTTCGAAAATATATTCAAAGTTTTTTTTGAGTATGCGAACACTTTGTAGTTTTTATCAGAAAAATAAAATTAAAAAAATTTAGATTAAACTGTTTTTGGAAAAAACAAAAATTTAAAAAAAAAATTAAAAAACTTTTTTAAAACACTCAAAAAACTTTTTTTTTGAAAAATTTAAGAATATATATTATTTCTTTTATAAAAGGGCTTCTACATTAAAAATTTCATCGAAATCCGTCAAGTGGCTTACGAGAAAATCGGATTTCAAAAACCGGTCCTATGGGAGGTACCGTTAGAAGACTTTTCCTGAAAAATCTATTCCAACCAAAAAATAAAGCTTGCACGTAAAACACACTTCTGAAAGTTTTATTAAAATCGTAGGAGCCGTTTTTGAGAAAAATTGATTTTTCACTAAAAATCGTATGGCAGGTACCGTTAGTTTTAAAGCTAGAATGCTAATTCCAAAAACCCCTCTGTAGGACGTCATAATAATACTATCTACACAACGTGAATGCTTCTTTTTGCGTTTGTTGTTGGTGAATGTTCCTGGACCAACATCTTTTGAATTTTTGCGAACAATTAATGGTCGAATATTTAATACCTATCAATATTCATAAACTGTTCGCAACTATTCTGATGACATGTTATCCCACACAGCCATTGGCATTATTGCAGAAATATGAGAACTATATGACTACGGTGACCATTTTTTCAGATGCAAAAAAGAGGACAACCTTTAATTTACTTAAACAAATTTAGGAACAAACCATATCTATTCAAAATGTTTGTACATATACTTCAAATTACAATTCAGTTCAGTTTGAAAAACAAAAATTCTTATAACAGACAAACAAAATCCAAAAATAATAAATACTTAATTATATGTACTTTATTTTAGAGTTCAACTCAAAGGAACTGTTACCTAGTTTTTGTATTTTTCTTCATAGTGAATTTTTTTTAAGACGTCATCCCGACTTCTTAGAAAAGTCCACAATTATAGTTATAATTGCACTTTGTTATCAGCATTGCCTCTAGTGTATCAACTTTTAATTGCGATTTTTCAGGTGTCCAAATGTTATTAGAAATTGAAAAGACTCTTTCCGTAGGGGCATTTGAAGCTGGAAGCGACATCGAAAACTCTTCGAGTCTTATAGCGAGTTTCATTCAAATTTTGTAGGGAAAACATTTCCACCAACGTCACCTAATTCCAATTACCTATGACAAATTGTCACAACTGACGTCACAAATTCTATTTTCAACACAATCGACATAATATGGCGAATGAAGCGATGTGCTCGCACTCCATGCATATGGATGGAAATCTATCTTCATGATAATCGTCGATTCAGTGACTGCAACCATCCATTCCTATATGGATACTCCATAAATTCCCTTTTTGCAGATAGCAGACTGCACCACAAATACGCCATGTACACCTTGTACGTCACTACCAAGAAAACCAATTTTATTATTCGAAATTTTTATTGAAATCCTATAATTATAGACTTGTCATTCAATACCATGACATAATTTCAAGTAAACTAGCATTTTACGTGCGAATCTGTTCAAAATTCGACAATAAATTGTCAACAAATAGTCACGCCATCTATTAGGATGTCAAAGCAAATTATAATTTGATCCCACATCAGGATCAACCTTCTGAGTATTTCTACTATGAAAAGGAAATTTCATAGGAAATCTCTAGAAGGGGATTTTCTTTGGGATTTTAGACAGGAAATTGGGCAACCCCGCATTTCCTACCACAAAAACTCGGTCATTTCAATCTCATCAGCAGAAGTATAAAATTCGGACGCCTAAAAAGAAGAAAAGGTGAAAATAAAAGTATTTGTTGAACTGAAATAGAAGAATAAAGTGATAGAAAATATAAAGAAATAATGAGTGAATATTATAAAAATAAAATGTGAGTAAAAAAAACTATAAATTAAACGTAGGATGAGTAGAGTTATAAAAATTGTTGAATTCTTAGTGAATCCCAGCGGAATTGCCAAATTACATACACACGAGGTTAGGATACATAGAGAGCTGTGAAACGAAAAAGAACAAAATTAGATTCATGAGAAATCCATCAAATCAACGAATATTATTGAGATTTGTGAATCAAAGAAAATTCAGACAAGACGTAAGTAGATTTTGTTTTATAACATCATGTGTGCATGTGCCTATTAGAATCACGTGGCGTGCTGAATGGGACTTCGAAAGGAGACGTTTTGGGAGAGTTCACATTCATAAGTGGTCAAGGACAATCTATTATTGATATTGCAGCGTTATCTCTTGAATGGCTTAAGCTATAGTTAGATTTTGAAGCAGGCGTGGCCTGAGATTTTTGTCCAATATTTCATAATCAATTAGTATCTATGCGATACACGAATAAGGAATTCCTAAAAGACAAAAAACTACAACGAAGTTCCTTCTTTTCATTCTTTTTGTGCAGCATGTGGTCGAAACCCACGCCGCCTCGCACAAGTAGGAGTGTCTATATGTACACCGCCACACAGAGGTTAATCCGCATGAACGAAACCAAGCTACGACATCATATGTGACGATACATAAGAAGATACATATAACAGCGAAAACGTGTAAAGAAAAAGCAGCAGAAAAACTCCACGAACGCGAGACGGCGTCAGTTTTAATTTTCTCTTAGATTTTTGATTTAATTTTTCTTGTATTCTCTTATATATATATAATACGCATATCAACGTTCTTTCTATATTGGTTAAATCATTGATTTCAATATCTAATATTTTAAAAAGCTATCGAAAGACATCGTCAATGCATTTCTCTCTATTGCATATCCTGATATACATAGACAATCATGTAAGAAATTCGTTTGACGCAACCACTTGATTTGTAGTTCGAGTAGAAACCTTCGAACTTTGCAAGAACCGCAGAGAGATTCCTAATTAGAATACACATTATTAGCTCCCATTGAAAAAGAAAAGCATCTACGAGATACAGTACATGTACCAACGTATGAGTACATATCGTCAGTGTCCAATTTGAAAAACGCTGTCCCGGGTGACAATCTATCAAACACGCCACACGCGGCGATAGAACCGCGTGTCACGCACATTAGCTGTTGTGAAACATAACACTAATCGTAAATTCAACGCTACGAAGGTCTTACCCAAGGACCCACCGAATACGGCTACGGCTAAGAACTCTCATCGTGCAAGAAGACAAGCTCTTCTTCCATGGTGTAACCAGCGCAACAACAAGACTACGGTGTATCGACGAGATTCTGATTCATACGAGTGAAACTACAAGTATTTATGTACATGGATATCTCTTCAAGATTTTCCAGTCCTCATTTTTTCTGTCATTATTTAACTTCATTCAATTTTTAAAAAGAAATTAGATTCATATTTTACCTTTTTTGCGATTATTCCGCACAAATCAGATGTCAAAGCCTGATCTAATAGAATTTTTATTACTACACCCCATCCAGGTATGATCATAAAATTTTCAAGAAGAAGTAAATAATCTAGCAAGTGATTATACCTAAGAATAGCGTCAAGATATGAGATGAATTGTGAATCATTTGTGTGTCTATATAAAGAAGATAATTTCCAAAACCCGGGGGGGGGGGGGGGGGTTTTGGAAATTATCTTCTTTATATAGACACACAAATGATTCAAATGGTAGGGGGGTACCTCACAGCTCAGTCGAAGAGAATCAACTTTTTATAAAACTTTCAATCAGTCAATATTGTTGGTGTTTTTCATCTAGCTACATAACAACGGCACTCCCGAGTAAATAGCTCAGGAGGGTGCAGTCATCAGTAACATCTTTAATCAAGAATAACATCAAGAAACATTAAGCAACTTTATTTTTAAATGTAACACAAGCGTTACACATCTGTAAAACTTGGAAACAGTGCACTGCCTCCGAGGGATATGTACGGTGAGTCAATCATGACCTTTGTTGAAAATAATCTTTGAAATATATTGAAAGATATTAACCATATTGAATTTAATTGAAAGTAAATAAACATTTTTGAGCAATAGAGATCCTAACTCGCGAATTGTGAGCTATCCTCTCTTTATAGTTGAAAATACACTCTGAGACATTTTTGAGAACAAGAATCATTTTGATTAAAGAGCTAAAATTTTTCCCTTTTCCCTTCTCGAGTACCGTCTTTAAATGTAGTTAATTGTCCTTACCTTTTTCTTTATTAAAGATTAATTTGAAAGAATCAACTAAGCCACCTCATCACAAATAATCAAGAGAATAGAAATCCACTTCACATTTATGGATTCCAATTGTGATCAGAACTATAAATCAAAACAAGAATTCACCACTCATTGAAATTAGAGTGACGTACATTTGATTCGAAGGAGATTAAACAATTATTGTAACAGAAACCCTATCTTTTCCGTATAGTTATCTTTGATAGGTATCTTTGAGTATTTTTAAGATTTTTGTAGATTTAAGAGATTTAGATTATTAAGGAATTTAGATTTGTAAGAACACAGTTAGTTTATAGTTTCGGTAAAGTTTAGATATAAGATTTTTATTTGAATAAATGTAAAGAATTCCATTTATAACGTTAAAACAACAATTCTTTTCATTGAGTAGTGTTGACATTAATATTTGAATTTTCTTCATGATTTATTTAACGAAACTTTTTGATAAAATTTTCAGATTTGTAAGTATGTATCTTTAAGTTACAGGTTCGGTGGGGGTTGGATTGGTCACCCTCCCCTTCTTCTCTCGTCGGTCGATAGTAGGATGGGTCAGTCGTTTATTGAGTTTAGATTTAGTATTTGAGTGAATGTGTTGATATGATGTTTGATATGAACCAAGAAGTTGAAGTATGATTTTTGTGTGAATGATTTATAGAGTAATATTTTTACAGATTTGAGTAGACGTTAGCTTTAGTTTGGAAGTTAAGTTTTAGGATGAAGTAGTTTTCTTTTGAATTTTACTTTCATCATGTTTAAGGGTTCCAAATTAATATTGATACAAGCACTATTTGGAACCAAGGTTTATTGATGTTGGTTAACAACAACAATAATTTGGGAGGGTTACGAGTGCTGGGGTGTCTATTAACATCTTGAGACACCCCCATACAATTACAAGCCGCCGACACACATCGCTGAAACTATGTGGATCCATCGCGAGCGATGTTGTGATAGTCCATGATGGATGCTACCATCTACATCCATCCATAAGATGAAGCTACGGAGTTTATCAAGGTTTAGGTAAGAATATGTTTTGATAGGTTTTGCTGTCTCTATGTTTCGGTGCATATATAGTAGAGAGTCGAAGATATTCAGTTCGAAAACTGCCGGAGCATCCTGTGTTTTGGTAGGCGTTTGACGCGTAGGGTACTAGGGCAGTAGAACGGGCCCCCATAAAAAACTTTAACAACACAAGTGAACAAAAACAAAACTTGAAGGTCTGCAGATAAAGAAAAAAAACTTGTAACCGGCTGCCACAAGAGTGCAAGAACCCCACCCCATATGCTCCTGGGTGAACCAGAGCCACATGCTGCAGGCCGATGCAGATCTTGGTGGACAGCACCCTCAGCCTGCGCCGATTTGACCGCCGACTACAGAGAGAAGCCACTCTTGTGTGGAAGTCCGTTGATAAGCGAGAGTCTGAGGTAAAACGCACTGTTAGGGGATGACTGTCAGAAGAGGAAGGGTACAGGAAAGGGGTATCACTGGTGTTGAGTCTACCGGAAGGGTAGGTACAGGGGTCGTAGGCCTTTGCTAATGGAATTTTGAAGACAGTGTATCCAGTCCGACTCTTCACTTCTGAACGAGGACCGATCATGGTGTTAGTCACCCATCACACAGTTCTGAGATGGAGAGCTGAGAAAGCCTAAGGTAATAGTATAACATATATATCTGTTTATAGTAATGTCGAGGTAATAGAAGGTGGTATAGTGAGCTATTTAGGGGGCTAAAGAATTCTTCTATCAGGGTGTGTGGGTTGGGAGACATCGAGGTTGATTGAAGGCAAACAATGTCACCTACGTTTGACCAATCCTTTGCTGATGATGGAAGTGTGCATGAGTGCTGAACTATAGGGAACCACTTATAGAGAAGTGTGAACGCAGATTCCATCCGAAGCGTTTCTGTGTGCGTTGAATGTTGTTCGAATATATGGATAGTGGATGTTTATGGAATAAATTTTTATTATTCGTATTCATTATAATTCTATCTTTTTCTATTACTCGTAACAATTATTTTTGTAACAGAATGGCGCCCAACGTGGGGCCCGAAGAAAGAAACCAAATGATCCTATTTTTAGTTTTGATATTTTCGAATGTTTAGTGAACCAAAAACATTCTGGTGTTTGAGAATTTTTTTTTCTCAAGTAATTTTTTTTTTAGAGTTTGATTCTCTAACGAAGTCATTTCGTTAAGAGGGCCAACATCTAGGGTTGGTCAGTGGATTCTACTTGTCCGGAGGGTTGGTGGACAGGTCCCCGACTCTCGTCCGTTGCGATAGGTCAACTTCCAAGTCTTTCCTCCTACGAGAATTGAGTTTGTCTAGTGTCGTTGTCCGGATTGGACGTTGAAGTGTCCAGTCGTCTGTTGCGAAGGCATTGACAATTTGATTAAGTATTAACGGAATATAGTCTTTTCGAGAGTTACAGTTAGTAGACTCTTCGACCGGTGGTGGGTGATCTCATTCCCTACGCACGTCTGCTGCGAAAGCTACGACCTGATCTCTTGAACACTACACTTTTTAGTGATTTTCAACTCTTGACATTTATTTTTGAGACACATACAGGCCGAAACCTTTAGTTATTTTAGTTTGGTTAGTTTTTTAGGAGCGATTCTTTTAGGATTAGGATCCCTTATGAAACGTCGACCGGTGGTTAATGAACAAGTTCTTGACGCACGTCTGCAGCGACGTAATAAGATTCCTGACCCTGGGAAGAACTCCTTTGAAATTTCAGTCAAATCAATTAACTTTTGTTGAACACGTAGTGAAGACCACGTACACTAATTTTTTTTTATGACCCGAAGTTTGTCGCGAGGAGCGAGACTTCAAATTTTCTTACAGACGAAGAGGGGGAACCATTCCAATCCCCGAACCTTTATGATTTATGATTATTTAGTATTGTCCAGTTAATTTTGATAAAGTATTTTTCTAGTATTTTTGTGATATTGATTCTAGTATTTTTGAGATTTAGTATTTTTCCAGTTTATAGTTAGACAGTCGGCTGATGAGTCAAGTGCTCATCGGATTGTCATAGTTTAGAATTTTTGAGATTTAATTTTTGATATAGGCGATTGGCAGGTAGTCAGGTGCTAACCGGATTGCGGTATATCAGGTTTTGAGACCATTTTAGTTTTTTTTTGATTTGGATGATCGGCAGGTAGTCAGGTGCTAACCGGGTTGTCGCATTTCAGGACACGATTGGCTGGCAAATTCTGCGTGTTTGTCGGGTCGTGGGTTAAGTTTTGAATATAGTTTATTGAGATATAGTTTTTTTTTGGAGATGCTTAAGTTTGAGATTTAAGTTTTTTTTGTCTTGAGACCATTTTTAAGTATTAAGATTTATAGAAGATAAGCATTTCTATTTCCATTAAGTATCTATAGTATTAAGGCTTTTAGTTTATTAAGACTTCTTATAGCAATAAGTATTCCAGTTATCTTATAATATTTTTTTTTGAAAACTATTATATGAAAAGCTACCACAGATTATAAAACTGTTGTACAAATTTTCATAACCTTTTCGAACATTTTTTTTTGAAATTTTTTGAAAATTTTTGAAAATTCCTTTTTAATTACGAAATTTTTACATTGATTAACATTTTACTATTTTTGAATTTTTCTTTTGAGTCTGAACTTCTGCGAGAGTATAAACAGCAGAACATCATTTGTGAACTTGCAATTTTTATGAAATTATTCTGATTGAAACGATACTTTATATTTTTGAGATCCGTGTATTTCTCGTTTCGGATCTGAAATTTCTTAAAGCAATTTTTTTTTTTGAATTTTGAAATTTTTCCATTTTTCTTACTGACCCTTGGGTGACTAAGTGGACATCCGTGTAGATTCCATTTAGATTTCCATTATTTTCCGTCCGTTTATTGAATTCATTTTCGTGCTGTACTACTACTTAGCATACGCGAGTTTTAACGACTCGAATCTTCCAATGACAGGAAGATGAAGAAGATTCACGATTCAAAGCCCTTATAACCCAGCTTACAGAGATATAGTTATATCTTCTCCAAACATGTTAGCGCCACCAGCCGAAGATGATGAAGCTCACGGAAGCGACAGTTCTAATTCTAGAGCGAACCTTACTGGAGGTAGTCAAGGCGTTCATCTCGAAGTGAGTGGAGGCAATACCACTGAGCACGAACCGCAAGAGCACAGCATACAAGATGCTTTAAATCGTTCTGCCGGAATGCAGGAAATTGTAACTGCCACTGTCAATCTGCATAGATTAGAGGACAGACAATTCGTTACTGACCTAATTGCGGCAAGCCAAGAAGCTCTCCTAACTCAAGTTTCTAATATGATCAGAGGGTTGAATAATCCCACTGCATCCAACAGTCTTCCTCCGGCTAATAATCCTCTTCCAGCTAACAATCAAACATCTTTGAATAATCTTCTCACATCACAGACTTGTATACAACAACAACAGCAACCACACAATAACAACGGAGCAACTAGACCAATTTCTCCCATAGGGACAAATTATCCTTCTGCCGAAGCGATGGCAAGAGATACCTTCCGTGCTAACGCAGACCGTTTGGCAACGTTGCCAACTCCAGATCATAGACCACATAGCCAACCTTATGTTCCTACTGTGCACCCAGTAGACATGACTCAGGGGGCTAACGTCGATGATTTTCTTACGCGAATGAACGCGATTAATGTGGATGGATCGCCAGAAACCTCATCACCACACAGGCGAATTCCATCTTGTAACTCCAATTCAAGTCGATATCCTCTTTTTCACAAGTGGGGTATCATTTTCGACGGAAAGAACATCCCTGTGGATGATTTTCTTTTCCGTCTCGACAGAGTTAGAGCAAGTTATGGCGTCTTGTGGGATGAGATTCTGGTGAATTTGCATCACTTTGTGACAGGAACCGCTGAGTCATGGTACTGGACACATATTAAGAGCAACAGACACACTAGCTGGCTCTCATTTCAAGCTTCTTTCGTCGAACAGTTTCGAAGTCTGGAGACAGACTCGGAACTGTCTCGCAAAATCAATGACAGGAAGCAACAACCTAACGAAGCATTTAACGATTATTTAGATTCGATGATGAGCATGAACTCTCGAATGCGAGTTCCGAAATCCGAAAGAGAGATGATTGAGATCATTAAGCTCAACGTCACTCGACGCTTAGGACCGCATCTGATAACTTTCAATACTCATTGTCTGCGACAATTGGCATTTACGTGCCGGAACATTGAGCGTTATTATGATCACAGACCGGAGAGCATGCGCTCAAACAATTTCGTACCTAATGGTCTAAAACCGCAAATGCCGCCAAGAAGATTCGTTAGCGAGGTTGAAGTTTCGTCATCGGAAGACATAGCTGTAGCTATCCGTGGAGCTGTGGAAGCTTTCCACAAGGATACTAAGCCATTCGTCTGCTGGAACTGCAAAAGTGTAGAACACATGTTCCGCGACTGTCCTCTTCCACCTCAACACATTTTCTGCTTCCGCTGTGGCAAAGAAGGAGCATATTGCCCTAGTTGTCCAAGGTGTGCGGGAAACCCGAAAAGGAACAATCCACCATCCGGGGGGATTCGTTCCGTGAAACAGAACCCGGAGTTGTAGGCCCTAATAAAGACATTTCACCTATCACTCCCATAAAGATTTTAAAACCTAATAAAAACAATGCAAACTCCAATGTGAAACAAGAACCAATTATGAATTCAAGAAATGCAAACAATATGAATTTTAACAAGGAAAGTAACGTAAATTTAAATAATGAAAGCCATAAATATGAATTTTTCAAGAAACCTTTTCACGAGAGGCTACGAAATTACTATGAAGTGAGAAAGAAAATCGTAACCTTTCCTGAACTTTCGAGACGTATTCGCCGAACGCGACAACGTTTCCATCAGAAGCGGGCTGCGTATCGCAATGTCGCTTCTGCTACTTTAGGTAGAGAGTCCAACGATCCTCGTCCTTATGTGACGGTGGAAATTTTTGGAGACAAGTTCCTTGGTCTCTTAGATTCTGGGGCTTCCATTAGTTGTCTGGGTACAGACATTTTGCCATATTTAAGGGAGAAGCGCATTGCGATACAAAGGGTAGAGACTACCGTGTCCACTGCTGATGGACAACGGCAGGCGATAGTAGGTTTGGTTACGACCAAAGTCAAATATAACAACATTTTGCAAGACATGCAATTTTACATTGTACCGTCATTAGCTCAACGGCTATATCTTGGCGTTGACTTCTGGCGGAGGTTTAAAATAGCACCTCATATAATTTCTGGTATTTCGGGAATTTCACCGGATGGAGTTCCCAATGTCCAATGTAGACTGAGTCACGAAGAGTCCATCAGACTCCGTGAGGTGATTCAGAGTTTTCCTTCGTTCGCGAGTAAGGGGCTCGGGAAAACTCACTTGGTAGAGCATTACATAGATACGGGTGATGCTGTGCCAAACAAACAAATTTACTACCCCGTCTCACCAGCGATACAATCCTTGATGTACGAGGAATTGGATCGCATGCTGTCTTTGGGTGTCATCGAAGAAAGCACCAGCGCATGGAGTTCCCCAGTTGTGTTAGTACGCAAACCTGGTAAGAACCGATTGTGTCTGGACTTTCGGAAGGTGAACAGTGTGACAAAGAAGGATGCGAGACCAATTGCTTATATAGAAGGACTGCTAGCCCGCCTTTCAGACACACACTACATTTCTAGTGTGGATCTGAAAGACGCATTCTGGCAGATACCGCTGGAGATGACGTCTAGGGAGAAAACGGCGTTTACGGTACCGGGCGACCTTTGTACCATTTTAAGGTTATGCCATTCGGGCTATGTAATGCTGCGCAGAGTCTGAGCTATCTGATGAGTAAGGTAGTTCCGACAGAGCTGCGCGATCAGGTGTTTGTTTATCTCGACGACCTCTTAGTCGTGTCGAAGACATTCGATGAACACCTCAAGATTTTGGGTATTGTAAGTCGAAGATTGACTAATGCAGGACTGACAATCAACGTGGAGAAATCCAAGTTCTGTTTCGATGAACTTCAATACTTAGGTTATCGGGTCGGTCAAGGCTGTTTGAAGGCCGATCCCAACAAAATTGCGGCAATCACGAATTTCCCAGTGCCAACAACTACACGCCAAGTTAGGCGATTTTTAGGCATGGCCGGTTGGTACCGGAGATTCGTGAAAGATTTCTCAACACTTGCCTCCCCGTTAACCGATGTATTGAAGAAGGGCAAAGCGTTCGAACTTAGCCAGGAAGCTCTAGAAGCTTTCTCCAACATCAAACAGGCGTTGACCTCAGCCCCTGTGTTGGTGAATCCCGACTTTACGAAGGAATTCGTGATGGTATGCGATGCATCCGCGACCGGAATCGGTTGTGTTCTTTGCCAACGTGACGAAGATGGAGCTGAACGCCCCATATATTACTTCTTACAAAAGCTTAACGCCGCGCAAAGGAATTACTCCGTTTCCGAGCGCGAATGCCTCGCTGCGTTCCTCGGGATACAGAAGTTTAGATCATACGTGGAGGGGTATCATTTCCGCGTTATCACGGACCATTCCAGCTTGAAGTGGCTGATGACCCTCAAGGATCCTACTGGCAGATTGGCTAGGTGGAGTATGCGACTCCAAGGATTCGATTTTGAGATAGAGCATCGAAAGGGTACATTAAATGTAGTACCTGACGCGCTCTCGCGCATCTATGAGGACGACGAATTAACCGTCGAAGCATACCTTTCGTGCCTAACTCAGGTCGAATCCGAAGAGGTGCTCCACCTGGACTTAGATGATCCGTCATTTCAGTCCAAGGGATACTTGGAGATCATCGACCGCATCAAGCAGGAACAGGATCGGCTTCCCGATCTGAAAGTCTCCGAAGGTTTCGTGTATAAACGTACGAAACACTCCAAAGGTAACCCTCTCGCGGACGATCTAGCTTGGAAATTGTGGATTCCATCCGAGTTGACTGACTCGTTAGTCTCGTTAGCTCACAATCCACCAAGAGCGTCACACGGTGGTGTGGCAAAAACACTCTACAGACTGAGGCAAACATGTTCACCCAAGTGAAGAATTTCGTGGACAGGTGTGAAGTCTGTAAAACCACCAAAGCCTCCAATATGATACTGCGAACTGAAATGGGCAAGAGCTTCGAAGTGGAGAGGCCGTTCCAACATTTATATGTTGACTTCCTCGGGCCCTATCCACGCTCACGAAGTGGAAATTCGTATATCATCATTTTGTTAGACCAGTTGACGAAGTTCGTCTTCATTAAGCCTCTGAGGAAAGCCACGTCCGCCAACGTGATCAAGTTCTTGAGAGATGAGATATTTTTAGCTTACGGTGTGCCTGAGAGTATTCTCTCAGACAATGGCACGCAGTTTATTAGCAACGATTTCCAGAAACTGTTAAATATTTACGGCATTAAACATTACAGAACTGCAGTTTACTCACCACAAGCTAACGCGAGTGAAAGAGTTAACCGATCAATTCTAGCGGCGATCCGCTCCTATGTAAACCCCAAACAGACCAACTGGGATACTCATTTGTCGGCGATAAGCAGCGCGTTACGTACGTCAGTGCACTCCGCACTTACCATGTCACCCTATGAAGCTCTATATGGGCAGAGAATGATTGAGCACGGGGCTGATTATCGTTTGCTTAGGGAGTTGGGTGGTTTAAATAATTCGGAAATTGATTGGCTACCGAAAACTGCGAAAATGAACATTCTTCACTCGTACCTAAAGTCCGCTTTAGAAAAAGCACATGAAGAATACGAGAAGAAGTATAACTTGCGAAGTCGCAAAATTAATTACAAAGTAGACGACGAATTGTACAAACGAAATATTGTTCTGAGTGACTCAACAAAACACTTCAATGCCATGCTGAGTCCTAAATTCATTAAAGTTCGAGTATGCAGAATAATAGATGCAGAATAATTATGAGGTTGTAGACAGTAAAGGCCATGTAACAAGTTGCCATACTAAAGACCTGAAAAGATAACAACAAAAAAAGAAAAAATTTTTTTCTGTGATAGCTACCCATATAATAGTGTAGGTAGATTATGAATTCAATATGTATTATTATATCTGATGCCCGGCTCACTCAGCTGTGCATGAGACCCTTTTTTTTTAAGTATTACTATATACATAAGTTATGTATCATATTAAATGTAACCCTATATTTATGTTCCTTTATTTCTCAGGGAGAGACAGAATATACGAAATGCAGGTATCGAAAAACCCAGTCCGTTTCCTTTTTCTTACATGTTTGAGTTAACTGTGACTCAACTCAAACATGCAAGTTGTGTAGGGAAAACATTTCCACCAACGTCACCTAATTCCAATTACCTATGACAAATTGTCACAACTGACATCACAAATTCTATTTTCAACACAATCGACATAATATGGCGAATGAAGCGATGTGCTCGCACTCCATGCATACGGATGGAAATCTATCTTCATGATAATCGTCGATTCAGTGACTGCAACCATCCATTCCTATATGGATACTCCATAAATTCCCTTTTTGCAGATAGCAGACTGCACCACAAATACGCCATGTACACCTTGTACGTCACTACCAAGAAAACCAATTTTATTATTTATTATTCCTATAATTATAGACTTGTCATTCATGCGAATCTGTTCAAAATTCGACAATAAATTGTCAACAAATAGTCACGCCATCTATTAGGATGTCAAAGCAAATTATAATTTGATCCCACATCAGGATCAACCTTCTGAGTATTTCTACTATGAAAAGGAAATTTCATAGGAAATCTCTAGAAGGGGATTTTCTTTGGGATTTTAGACAGGAAATTGGGCAACCCCGCATTTCCTACCAAAAAAACTCGGTCATTCCAATCTCATCAGCAGAAGTATAAAATTCGGACGCCTAAAAAGAAGAAAAGGTGAAAATAAAAGTATTTGTTGAACTGAAATAGAAGAATAAAGTGATAGAAAATATAAAGAAATAATGAGTGAATATTATAAAAATAAAATGTGAGTAAAAAAAACTATAAATTAAACGTAAGATGAGTAGAGTTATAAAAATTGTTGAATTCTTAGTGAATCCCAGCGGAATTGCCAAATTACATACACACGAGGTTAGGATACATAGAGAGCTGTGAAACGAAAAAGAACAAAATTAGATTCATGAGAAATCCACCAAATCAACGAATATTATAGAGATTTGTGAATCAAAGAAAATTCAGACAAGACGTAAGTAGATTTTGTTTTATAACATCATGTGTGCATGTGCCTATTAGAATCACGTGGCGAGACATAGTTTTGCCTGAGATTTTTGTCCAACATTTCATAATCAATTAGTATCTATGCGATACACGAATAAGGAATTCCTAAAAGACAAAAAACTGTTCCTTCTTTTCATTCTTTTTGTGCAGCATGTGGTCGAAACCCACGCCGCCTCGCACAAGTAGGAGTGTCTATATGTACACCGCCACACAGAGGTTAATTCGCATGAACGAAACCAAGCTACATCATATGTGACGATACATAAGAAGATACATATAACAGCGAAAACGTGTAAAGAAAAAGCAGCAGAAAAACTCCACGAACGCGAGACGGCGTCAGTTTTAATTTTCTCTTAGATTTTTGATTTAATTTTTCTTGTATTCTCTTATATATATATAATACGCATATCAACGTTCTTTCTATATTGGTTAAATCATTGATTTCAATATCTAATATTTTAAAAAGCTATCGAAAGACATCGTCAATGCATTTCTCTCTATTGCATATCCTGATATACATAGACAATCATGTAAGAAATTCGTTTGACGCAACCACTTGATTTGTAGTTCGAGTAGAAACCTTCGAACTTTGCAAGAACAGCAGAGAGATTCCTAATTAGAATACACATTATTAGCTCCCATTGAAAAAGAAAAGCATCTACGAGATACAGTACATGTACCAACGTATGAGTACATATCGTCAGTGTCCAATTTGAAAAACGCTGTCCCGGGTGACAATCTATCAAACACGCCACACGCGGCGATAGAACCGCGTGTCACGCACATTAGCTGTTGTGAAACATAACACTAATCGTAAATTCAACGCTACGAAGGTCTTACCCAAGGACCCACCGAATACGGCTACGGCTAAGAACTCTCATCGTGCAAGAAGACAAGCTCTTCTTCCATGGTGTAACCAGCGCAACAACAACACTACGGTGTATCGACGAGATTCTGATTCATACGAGTGAAACTACAAGTATTTATGTACATGGATATCTCTTCAAGATTTTCCAGTCCTCATTTTTTCTGTCATTATTTAACTTCATTCAATTTTTAAAAAGAAATTAGATTCATATTTTACCTTTTTTGCGATTATTCCGCACAAATCAGATGTCAAAGCCTGATCTAATAGAATTTTTATTACTACACCCCATCCAGGTATGATCATAAAATTTTCAAGAAGAAGTACATAATCTAGCAAGTGATTATACCTAAGAATAGCGTCAAGATATGAGATGAATTGTGAATCATTTGTGTGTCTATATAAAGAAGATAATTTCCAAAACCCCCCCCCTACCTCACAGCTCAGTCGAAGAGAATCAACTTTTTATAAAACTTTCAATCAGTCAATATTGTTGGTGTTTTTCATCTAGCTACATAACAACGGCACTCCCGAGTAAATAGCTCAGGAGGGTGCAGTCATCAGTAACATCTTTAATCAAGAATAACATCAAGAAACATTAAGCAACTTTATTTTTAAATGTAACACAAGCGTTACACATCTGTAAAACTTGGAAACAGTGCACTGCCTCCGAGGGATATGTACGGTGAGTCAATCATGACCTTTGTTGAAAATAATCTTTGAAATATATTGAAAGATATTAACCATATTGAATTTAATTGAAAATAAATAAACATTTTTGAGCAATAGAGATCCTAACTCGCGAATTGTGAGCTATCCTTCTCTGAGACATTTTTGAGAACAAGAATCATTTTGATTAAAGAGCTAAAATTTTTCCCTTTTCCCTTCTCGAGTACCGTTTTTAAATGTAGTTAATTGTCCTTACCTTTTCTTTATTAAAGATTAATTTGAAAGAATCAACTAAGCCACCTCATCACAAATAATCAAGAGAATAGAAATCCACTTCACATTTATGGATTCCAATTGGGATCAGAACTATAAATCAAAACAAGAATTCACCACTTATTGAAATTAGAGTGACGTACATTTGATTCGAAGAAGATTAAACAATTATCGTGGCAACAGAAACGTATAGGTATCTTTGATAGGTATCTTTGAGTATTTTTAAGATTTTTGTAGATTTAAGAGATTTAGATTATTAAGGAATTTAGATTTGTAAGAACACAGTTAGTTTATAGTTTCGGTAAAGTTTAGATATAAGATTTTTATTTGAATAAATGTAAAGAATTCCATTTATAACGTTAAAACAACAATTCTTTTCGTTGAGTAGTGTTGACATTAATATTTGAATTTTCTTCATGATTTATTTAACGAAACTTTTTGATAAAATTTTCAGATTTGTAAGTATGTATCTTTAAGTTACAGGTTCGGTGGGGGTTGGATTGGTCACCTTCCCCTTCTTCTCTCGTCGGTCGATAGTAGGATGGGTCAGTCGTTTATTGAGTTTTGATTTAGTATTTGAGTGAATGTGTTGATATGATGTTTGATATGAACCAAGAAGTTGAAGTATGATTTTTGTGTGAATGATTTATAGAGTAATATTTTTAAAGATTTGAGTAGACGTTAGCTTTAGTTTGGAAGTTTAGTTTTAGGGTGAAGTAGTTTTCTTTTGAATTTTACTTTCATCATGTTTAAGGGTTCCAAATTAATATTGATACAAGCACTATTTGGAACCAAGGTTTATTGATGTTGGTTAACAACAACAATAATTTGGGAGGGTTACGAGTGCTGGGGTGTCTATTAACATCTTGAGACACCCCCATACAATTACAAGCCGCCGACACACATCGCTGAAACTATGTGGATCCATCGCGAGCGATGTTGTGATAGTCCATGATGGATGCTACCATCTACATCCATCCATAAGATGAAGCTACGGAGTTTATCAAGGTTTAGGTTAGAATATGTTTTGATAGGTTTTGCTGTCTCTATGTTTCGGTGCATATATAGTAGAGAGTCGAAGATATTCAGTTCGAAAACTGCCGGAGCATCCTGTGTTTTGGTAGGCGTTTGACGCGTATGGTACTAGGGCAGTAGAACGGGCCCCCATAAAAAACTTTAACAACACAAGTGAACAACAACAAAACTTGAAGGTCTGCAGATAAAGAAAAAAAAACTTGTAACCGGCTGCCACAAGAGTGCAAGAACCCCAACCCATATGCTCCTGGGTGAACCAGAGCCACATGCTGCAGGCCGATGCAGATCTTGGTGGACAGCACCCTCAGCCTGCGCCGATTTGACCGCCGACTACAGAGAGAAGCCACTCTTGTGTGGAAGTCCGTTGATAAGCGAGAGTCTGAGGTAAAACGCACTGTTAGGGGATGACTGTCAGAAGAGGAAGGGTACAGGAAAGGGGTATCACTGGTGTCGAATCTACCGGAAGGGTAGGTGCAGGGGTCGTATGCCTTTGCTGATAGAAGTACGAAAGCAGTGTATCCAGTCCAACTTTTCACTTCTGAACGAGAACTGATCATAGTGTTAGTCACCCATCACACAGTTC
The DNA here is from genome assembly GCA_916050605.2 of Platycheirus albimanus. Lineage (NCBI taxonomy): Eukaryota > Metazoa > Arthropoda > Insecta > Diptera > Syrphidae > Platycheirus > Platycheirus albimanus. The sequence goes on from OU696696.1 coordinate 91,602,159, forward strand.
TGAGATGGAGAGTTGAGGAAGCCTAAGGTAATGGTATGACTTGTAGATCTGCTTATAGCAGTTTAGTAAAGTCGAGGTAATAGAAGGTGTTACAGCGGACTACTTAGGGGGCTGAAGAATTCTTCTATCAGGGTGTGTGGGTTGGGAGGCATCGAGGCTGATTGAAGGCAAACAATGTCACCTACGTTTGACCAATCCTTTGCTGGTGATGGTAGAGTGCATGAGAGCTGAGCTATAAGGAACCACTTATAGGGAAGTGTGAATGTAGACTCCATCCGAAGCGTTTCTGTGTGCGTTGAATGTTGTTCGAATATATGGATAGTTGATGTTTATGGAATAAATATTTATTATTCGTATTCATTATAATTCTATCTTTTTCTATTATTCGTAACAATTATTTTTGTTACAATTTGGAAGATTTGTTCTCAAAATCGAGAATTGGACTTTTCAATGAAACTTGTTTTGGCAATTTGACTTTTTGTCATTTGGTTTTTGTCTTGTCATTGGAATTGCTGACTTTGGATTATTGCTAATTGATTATTAACTAGATAATTAAAGTACAGATCAAGTCCTTCGTTCATTATTTGTTTATTTTTGTTTTATTTATCACAGACTGGCACAATTTCACGACAAACGACAAAAAATAACAAATTATTTCTCATTTGACGTTTGACAGAAAAGTATTCAGATCGATTCTCCCAAATCATCAGAGATGCATTCTTTCTTGTTGAGAATCGATCTAGAATTGCACTCTGAATGAATGAATGAAACTCTTAAAAGTGAAAAAGATCGAATCTTTGGACAGAAAGAGCAATTCTTTTTGTGAATGAAACTCGCTATTAGTATATATACATATATATAAAAAGCCAAAAGAATGTAATGAAAACTTGACAATTGGATTTGGGTGCGTTTGCGATTCATTCACAATAGCAAAAACCAGATGACAGATCTGAATTGTTCAAACCAGTGCTGTCTTCATTTTGTGTTTGAGTAATTTAGTTCTAAAGAAAGTACTATACTGTGTAGGAAAAAGTTTTCAAAGAAAAAAGAGGACATTAAAAGGACAATTGAGTAAAAAGAGGACAAATTACTGTCCTCTTTAAGAAGAACAAAAAAAAGGACACGATACCAAAAAAAAGGACTGTCCTCTAAAAAAGAGGACGGATGGTCACCGTATATATGACTGAAGATATTTTAAACCGTGTAAGAGCGGAAGCATGTCCGAACAAAGATTTCACACCGGAGATGTACAATGAAGTATTGGTAATACTCGAAGATTTGTGTATTTTGATTTCGAACTTTTCGCTCAACCACTATGGTCTGCCATCGCCTGATCGCCCAGCCAATGACTTAGTGAACACGGATATGCAACGAGAACAATATGACGAAGTTGACTTAGCTTCGATTATTGCATATAATGAGCCATTATTGACAGCTGAACAAAGAATTATTTACGATGGAATTATGTTGGCTGTAGATGCAAAACAATGTGGTTTTCTTTTCTTAGACGCACCTGGTGGGACCGGTAAGACATTTTTAGTGTCATTAATACTTGCAAAGATACGGTCACAAAAAAAAATTGCATCAGCTATTGCATCCTCCGGCATTGCTGCCACTTTGTTAGATGGTGGACGAACAGCGCATTCTGCACTAAAGCTGCCATTAGATATTCATAACAATCCAAACGCTATGTGTAATTTTAAAAAAGGAACTCAATGGCTGCAGTATTACAAAAATGTTCAATTGTTGTTTGTGATGAGCTCACTATCAGTCACTAACATTCTCTCGAGGCATTTCACAGAACCATGCAAGATTTAAACAGCAATAACCGACTTTTTGGTGGTGTTGTTTTGTTACTATCTGGTGATTTCCGGCAGATATTACCTGTCATTCCTCGCTCTACGTGTGGTGATGAGATCAATGCGTGCTTAAAACAATCATTTTTATGGAAAAACGTTAAAACACTTCTATTGACAATGAACATGCGAGTACAATTGCATAATGATCCATTGGCACAAGTATTTTCAAATCAACTACTTGATATTGGAAACGTAAAAATTGAATTGCATCAAAATACGCAATTTATCAAATTACCAGATAGTTTCTGCTCTGTTGTTAATTCAAAAACCGAACTTATTGACAGTGTATTCCCATATATTATTAATAATTACTTAGATCATAATTAGCTCAGTAATCGTGCAATTTTAGCAGCAAGAAATGTCGATGTTGATGTTATTAACTGCCAAATACAAAATTTACTGCCGGGTGATTTGATGACTTTTAAGTCAATTGACATTATTGTTGATGAAAATGAGATCGTCAATTTTCCAATCGAATTTTTAAATTCTCTCTATATGCCAGGAATGCCGCCACACAAGCTCTGTCTTAAAATTGGTTCACCAGTCATTCTTTTGCGCAATTTAAATCCACCAAAATTATGCAACGGTACACGATTAGTCATCAAAAGAATTACCGGAAACGTACTTGAAGCAAAGATATTGACTGGAAAGTTCCAAGCAGAAGTTGTCCTGTTACCTCGAATACCCATGATACCGTCCGAATCTACAATACCTTCAGGGCCCGATCTAGGGGGGGGGGGGCGCGCCGGGCATTTGCCCAGGGCGGCAAATTTCAAGGGCGCAAAATTTGATAATTGAGGATTATTAAAGCTGTCTTTCCAAAAAATGTTTACTTGTTTAGGTCTAATTAAGATCATCATGTGAGAAAATAATGTATACAGTAAAACTACTTTATAACGAACTCTCCTTTATATAGCAAATTTCTTTTTTTCCCCCTTGTTCTTAAAAAAATATCCCATATTAGTTAGGTTTAGGTTCCATCAAATGTATAGATGTATTAAAAAATGTACAGTTATCTAATTTAAGTTTGCAAAGTCGCGTTTCGAAGGTAAAACAAGTTCAATCCTCAGTTGTTTTAACAAAGCTGTCATTGGTTCTTTTGACAATTGGCCCGATGAAGACTAAGGTCTATTGTCAGCGATATGATCAATAATAATCGAGAACAATAGCATTTTGAAAAGAGTTTATTTCAGACGAGAAGAAAAATTCCTACTATAGTGATAAGAGAACTGCATTTCAGAATTTGAAGTTTTATTGAAGCAAGTGATAAAATAAAAGATGATGCAAATTTTTAACCTTCTAAATTGGAAGATTTATATAATAAAATTAAAAACATAATTTTAAATGCGCAATTGAATTTCTTAACAAAAGATATGAGTTTCTTTCATTAATTTCTTTTTTATACCAATTTTCTTTGAAAATAAAAAGGAACACGAGGTTTGAAAACACATTTCAAATTTCTTTATAACGAATTTTACAATTTTTCTATTTTTTGTTCCCTCGAAGGTTCGCTATAAAGAATTTTGACTGTATATGTCCGTCAAAAATATAAACTCGAAGTATTTTACTAATCACTTAAAAAACGCTAGTTAAAACTTTTTTTGGGGAAAAAAAGTGAAGTAAGCCATCTGATTTCTTGAACAGTTTTGATTTTTTTAGAAAAAAAAAAAAACTTCTCCAAAACATTTTTCCACATTATTTTTTTTTTTTTTTGAGAATGCACTTTCCAGCACTTTAGACATTTTTCTGGTTTTATTCAGAAAAGAGCTCTGAACAAAGTTCGAGTTTATCGAGCTCGCTCCGAACGTCCTCTGAACCAATTGTGTTCAGAGCGCTCTGAACTATTAATGAAAAGAATTTAATATCCCATTAATTTCCTCTTCTTATGCCATTTTTTTTTAACACTTAAAATCAATTTGGCGGCCATTTTATTGGTTTTTATTTCAAGCCACCGCGCCGCGCCGCTAAAACAGCGATTGAATTGGTATTGGTTGGTTTCGACGCGTATTACTTTTGACGTTTATATTTTTGTTTGGCTTTTAGCTAAGTCTGCCCCACCTATTTAGAGCTCTTAAAGCGCACTCTGAACACACTCTGACGGAGAAAAGAAATACAAGTTCTATGCTCTGAAGTCTCTGAAGCAAAAAAGAAAAACTTATTTTTGTTTGACAACTCAGGCTCTGCTGTGAACTAAAAAAGAAAAACGCCTTTTATTGCTTTTTATCAGAAAGACAAAAAAATAATTTAATTGTTTTTGAAATAATCAAAAAAAAAACTTTAATTTTTTATGAAAATTTAATTAGGTAACAAAGTTATTTCGTTTATAAAAGGCCTTTCACTTAAAAAATGTCATCGAAATCCTTTAAGTTTCTTAGGAGAAAATCTGATATGCAAAATCCGGCCCTATTGGAGTTACCGTTATAAAGAATTTTCCAGACAAATTTATTCCAACCAAAACATATATTTTACTCAATTTTTTTTTTCAAAATCGTATAAGCCGTTTTTGAGATACCTAAATGAGTTTGTCAATAAAAATCACATGGCAGGAACCGTTAATTTAGAGCTAGAATGCTAGGTCAAAAATCAGTCTATCAGATGTTATAATAAGGGTCTGGTTCAAAATCCTTATAACCAAAATCCCGAAAGTTCAAAATCCCGAAAAATCAAAATCCAGAAAAATCAAAATCGCGAAAAATCAAAATTCCGAAAAAATCCGGAATAGCAATCAATACCGAGAAATCGGATTAGTGATACAGGCAAGCGCCTGTGTCAACAGTTTTCATAATCAGCAGTACTTGGGTGGCCCGCTTCGCGGGTTCTTGGGATTTTAACTCCTTTTTCGGGGACACACCCGCTCACGCAACTTCGTTGCTCCGCTAAGTATATGTCCAGTTGTCTGGCAGGCGCCTGTGTCTACAGTTTTCTTAATCAACAGTACTTGGTTTTTTTATCATTCAGGATTTTGATTTTTCTGGATTTTGACTTTTCTGGATTTTGAATTTTCGGGATTTTGATTTTTCAAGATTTTGAACTTTCGGGAATTTGGTTTTCGGGATTTTGAACGGATCCCGTTATAATAATACTGTGTTCTGTGTACCAAGTTTGAAGCAAATCGGTCCAGCCGTTAAGGGTGTAGGGTCCGATACAATCAGACGGACAGACAGACAGAATTGTCGGACCTATTTTTTCGGCTTCTCTATGATCGTAATTTCATGCTTGATTGTCCAAAAGAAAATTTCCAACAATATTGGGCCCTATCATGGTAACCGATCGGAGAAAAATTGTCTCTAATTCGGACGAATTGTACGAATTTTGTATCATGGTACCTCTCCGATTGATAAATCGGACACACATCCGAAAAATAATAAAGCATGCGTTGAAAATGTCAAAATGACAGTGACGCACAGCGAATTCATGTGATGCATGGCCTTTTTATATTTGTACTTCTCTCGATTGTGTCCGGCAGCAAATTACTTGCGGACTTTTGTCGGATGGTAATAAAAAAATACAAACTATTTAATTTCGTGTGTACCTATTTGTTTTTTTTTTATTCTTTTTCCTTTTTTTTGAGGCTTTCTGCTTGTGTTATGTATTTCATCCCCTAAAAATACAGCTGCGCTGTGCAGTTTTATTCGACTGCAAATGAGGTTCATACTTTATCTTTTTGTTTTCCTCATGCCATGGTATATGCGCGTCGGTACGCATTTGTATTTCTCTTCCGATTCGGTTACCATGAACACAATAAATGCTCCGATCGGAACATTTCCCCGGTTGGAGGATTCTCCGATCGGTTACCATGATAGGGCCCATTACAATCTTACGGGTCGGAATGAATACCTCTATTTTTCAAAAGTCAGTCAAAAAATGCACCAACAATTTTATAACTTATATGTTCTCATTGCAAAAGGGCGGCAGATTAAATTTTTGCCCAGGGCGGCGAAAAAGCTGGATCGGGCCCTGAATACCTTTCAAAAGGCTACAATTCCCGATTCGTTTGGCTTTCGCGATGACGATAAATAAATTGCAAGGGCAGACAATGACGATTTGTGGCTTGGACTTGGAGAATCCGTGTTTCTCCCACGGACAGCTTTATTGTGCATGCTCACGTGCTGGAAAACCGTCAAATTTATTTGTGTTAGCGAAGGATAGATTAACAAGAAACGTTGTTTATCATTTAGTTCTTAATTAATATTTGTTAAATCACAATAAAATTAATAATAAATTCGACATTTTTTATTCTTTAAAACTTACATATCTTGAAATTTTTATCATTCCTTACCAATCACTTCCTTAACCATACCAATTTTAATGTCCAATAATTAAAAGCAATACAATAAAGCCGCAGCAAAGCGCGGCTGGGTCAGCTAGTAATTATATATAACTCCCTATTACTGCCTTTGAGAAACCCGTTCACTACCTGAAAGAAAAGAAATTAGTTCTTTTGTGTTGTTTTTTAACAAAACAAAAAGTTTTATAAACAATATTAGTGTCTTTAAACGTAGGTACATATTGTTTTTCTTCACAATAAAATTAAATAAACACTGAAAAAATAAACAATAAACAAATTTACTGATGAAGACTGAACCCGTAAGTATGTTCATATGCTTATAATATCATATGTTTATGTTGATATGCATAATATAGGTTACGTATGTTCAGAGAATGTATGCCTCTGATGTCTTTTATTTTCTGATCACTTTCAGAGCAGAGATTCTCAACTCTGCTGCCCGCTTTTTCAGTAATACTTCGTTTTAGACGTATTAATTCGCTTAAAACGAAAGAATATTATTTACCTCAATAGCTTTTGCACTCAGAAAATGCAATTAATTGAAAAAGACAAAGAAAAGTTGTACATACCATCCCCACAGAACATATCAAATGAAATTATCACTTAAAACACAAATTCAAATAACTACGTCTTCGCGTGCTTATATACATATAAATAAACGAACATGGGTGCTTTAGATTTAACTACATTAGTCACCAAACCTAGTCAAACCCACCACATTAGAGTGAAACCCACAAATTGTCTTATTTTAGTACTCTTTTATTTAGTTTCAGGTCCCTTTTCAGAAATCTCAGTTTCAGTGTCTGCCAAAGTGACGTAATGAACTGAACTGACCTAATAATAATACAATGACGGTGTAAAAATCAAAATTTCAAAATTGTAAGTGCTGCCAAGAACCCACCAAAATTTGGCAATCACCTTACATGATACCAAGTATAAGTGATAATCAAAATCGACTATCACAAGAGCGACAGTCAACTATCACTTTACGTGATTCCACCCCAGTCCTATAACCTTGTTTGTCTTTAATATGTGCGACGCGTCCTTAGCTCATACTCTTGATTTGTTCCTTACTTCCCATCCTGATAAATATACTATTAAAGTAACTTCTCAGTTGATGATTGGCGGCGGCTTTGTAAAAATATCAATTATAACACTCAAATTTAAAGTATATCAAATATTTCGATTTATTCAATTTAATATAATATAAGAAAGATACTGGTGTTGTTCTATATGGCAAAATGGCTTGTTTTGAAATTGGCTTTGATGCTAGTTCTTCTCCTCTTCTTCGCGAATAAAATCATACTAATCCATACTGGAATTTCAAATGGAAATGTACGCTTTGGACTGGATGTCTGGATGCAGAAGGCATGTAGTTCATTCGTCTCCCTCTAACACTCCTCCCCCGTGAATCACTCCAGGATTCACCATCAATGGTAAGAATAGCAAGTTTGGAAGCTGGACGGCAGATGAGTCCATTTGAAGTCTTCACCTCGGCGATTCGAATTTGTCCATCTTTGGCAGGAAACACCTTAGTGATTCGTCCCTTGCACCACTGGCTGCGTGACTGATTGGAATCACATATGACCAAATCGTCAATCTGCAATGGTCGCACGTGTCATTTAGGTCGCTTGAGAAGTTGAGGTAGGTATTCGACTGTCCATCTTTTCCACAAACGATCTTTCAAATTTTGTGCAATCCTCCACTGTTTCCTCAGGCATATCTTTTCGTCCACTGGATGGGGTGTTTGCGTAGAGTTCACGCATCCTAACAGGAAATGGTTGGGCGTCAGGGGCTCATCGTCCTCTAGAGTCAGCGGGATATCTGTACGCGGGCGTGAACTAATAATGTTTTCGGCTTCACTGAGAACGCTTCGTAGGGCAGTTAAAGATCCACTCAATGTTTTGGCTAGCGGATACCATCTGAATTTGTTCGATATCAAATAAGTGCTGCTGTTCTTTGATTTCTCGGTTGGCATCGATGAAGTTGGTAGCATTATCGCTTCTGATTCGGACTGGTGTGCCTCTCCGATTGATGAAGTTGCGAAGGCAAATTATGAATGCGTCGGTCGACACACTTTTCACTTTTCTCGACGTCGGCCGATGGCGACGTTTAAAGGGCCGAATAAGTAAACTCCGGTATAAGAAAAGGGACGGACGAACGGGGTAAGACGGTCAATTGGTAGTTGACCCATAAACGGTTGGGCCAGTTTGCCTTTTTGGATTTTGCATTCCATGCAACTCTTTTGGACGAACTTAAGAAGAGTTTTTATGTGTGGAAACCAAATCTTTTGGCGGGCCTCATTTATGGTTACGGCAGAATTTTGGTGATGTAATTTCTCATGGTAGTGTCGCATGATAAGTTCCGACAGACGATGTGTCTGTGGCAGCAAAATTGGACGTCTGGCTTGGAAGGGCAGGTATACGGCTTCATCGATTCGGCCTTGGATTCTGAGAACTCCTTCTTCATCAAGATATGGTGACAATAAATATATTGGGCTTCTTCTTGTAATACACTTCGCGACTTTCAGCGTAGCGATCTCACTTTTGTACTGCTCATGTTGCACCATCTTGCACAAATGTTTTTCGGCTTCCTGCAGCTCAGAAAACAGTTGGATGTTCGTGGCCACTCCTTCCTTATTATAGACCAAAATTTGTTGGCTCGTAGCATATATGCCATGGTTCTTCTGAGCTTTTATAGGAGAAACAACGATTAATATCAATGATTAATTGTGATTTAGCTTCTGAGCGTTGAAGCAGCAGGCATAAGTTTACTTCTTCCTTCTCTACTCCTTCTGGTGGCGGCTGGAATGTTATAACTGGCCAACATTCCTCAGGTTCATTGAGAAAATCTGGACCGGATAACCATACACTGTTGTTATTTAGTTTTGGTGAACTATTCTTCCTAGTTGCTTCGTCTGCGCTGTTCTTCTCCGTGGGTGTCCAACGCCATTGTGAGGGCTGTGATGACGAGATTATTTCAGCAACACGATGGCCAACAAAGGCTTTAAATTTTCTATTAGTTGAGTTGATCCAATATAAAACGGTCCTGCTATCTGACCAGAAGGTGACTTTGGATATGGTGACGTCATGATTTCGAGTTATTATTTTGCTAAGGCGGATGTCCAGCGGCTTGAGGCTCCAATCTCGGGATGGACATTGTCTTTTGGGGCGCTCCTTTGGTTTTCCCAAACACGAAGGATACATCTACTCCTTGTACAAGGCTTATTCTGAAGTATCCTACCGCATCAAATGCAACTTGGCTTGCGTCCACAAAAACGTGCAACTCGATTGTATTTGCCTTAAACAAATGCAATGAGTTACAACGCTTGATCTGAATTGTCTTGATCAATTGGAACTCTCCGCCATTTTTGCCATTTTTTGTTTATTTCGAGAGGCAGCTGGTCATCCCAAGAGACGTTGCACTGCCAAGTATCGCGGACCAGCACTTTCAAATGGAGAAGGAAATCTGCTAAGAGCCCATATGGGTCGAAAACTGCCATCACAATTCCAAGGAGTTTTCTTTTTGTTGGCGGCCGAATCAAATCTAGAACTTCCTTCGGGATGCGGTGAAATTTAGTTCGAAATTAGAAACTATCGCTGGCAGTGTTCCATTGCATCATAAGAACCTTTTATAAGCTTCCTTGATATTCCAAGTACACAGTGCTGACACATTTTGATGAGTTGCCATTCATTTCTGATTGCAGTGCATTTGAGTTCGATGTAAAGTTTCTCAAGTCAAAACCGGCTTCACTGTGGATCCACACTATCTTCTTACAGATTCTTCCGGCTTCACTTTCACTTTGAAAGCTGGCGACGTTGTCATCAACATAGTGTTTGTTGATGATTGCATATGCGGCTTCTGGGTATTGGACTTGGAAATCTTGGGCGTTCAAGTTTTTAATGAACTCGGCACTGCACGGCCAGCAGATGGCTCCGAAAATCATGGACCTCATAACATAATGGTGAACAGGCTGAGATACGTCTCCATTTCTCCACAAGAATCTTTGTGCTTGTGCCGGATTTGAACTTGAGAGAACTTCTCTCGGATATCTGCAGCTACTCCAATTTCACCTTCCCTGAATTTAAACAGGATGCTCATAAGTGGTTTGGCCTGTTCAGGCCCTTTGAGCAGGACGGAGTTCAGACTTGTCCCGTCGACAGTGGCTGCGGCGACGAAAACCTCTTCGGGCTTGTGCGGGCTTTGCACGGCAAAATGTGGTAAATACCAGACTGGCCAGCTTACATTTTCGATGTCTTGCTGCTGAAGTTTTTGGGCGTATCCCTTGTCGATGTACTTCGTCATCTCGGTAATGTACTGGGCAGAGAACTCTTTGTTTTGGCTCGTCCTCTTTTCGATGCCAAACAGACGTTTTTCGGCCATCTTAAAGCTGCTTGGTAAACTGGGTTGGTCGCATTTCCAGAGCAGACCGGTCTCAATACGTTTTTCTATGTGGCGTGTCGTTTGCTGCATAATTTAGCGAGCTCTTTTGTCTTCATCTGTCTCCAGGATAGTAGGCGATGGATTGATTCCAAAATTGTCGGCTGCAAATACTCCTTCCTTAAGCGGTGCGAATCGTCCTCCGGTTGCTGCTCCCTGATATGTAAAACAACTGATGTCGATGTCACACCATTGCTAGTTGGTCCATGGGCAACCCATCCGAGTTTTGTTTTGATGGCGACGGGCTTCTCATTCCCAGCTTGGACGATTGTGGAGGATATTCCAAGATGTATGTTGTCTAATCCAAGAAGTACGACTGGCTTGACATCTTGGTAGCTCTTTATCGGCAGAAACGAAAGATGTTCATATGCAGACTTTGTAAATGTCTGGACTGGCAGGTTCAGGTTCCGAATTGTGCGGCAATTTTTAATAATATATGAAGTGCACTCACCTTCGCCTCTTATTTCCAGGTTGACTGCTGTTGATGGTTCCGTTGTGACATTTTGGCCATACCACTGAAGCGTTAGTGCTTGTGTTCGACATTTAAGTCCTAGATCCTTGGCGACGTCTTCATCTAAAATTGAAATGGCTGATCCCTCTTCGAACATCCCAAATACTTCCACCTTTCCGTTTGGTCCAAGCAAAGTAACGGGTATAATTTTAAAGAGAAGACCCATCGAGTGTGTTGTACGGCAATTCAACACTGGTTGGGCAGCTGTTGTTATAGCTGTTGGTGGCTCATCTTGAAGACTACTGTGATGATAGATTTGGCAACCTTGAACTCCACAAATTTTCCTGCTGGGACAATTTGCAGTGCTGTGGCCTTTCCGTAGGCATGAAAAGCATAAGCGTTATGTTTTCACCTTTTGCCAACGTTCTTCAACACTCAGCGAATGGTTGAAAACATTGCAGCTTGCAATAAAATGATTGCCTCCGCATTGGTAGCATTTGTGTGCATTTTGCACATCAGGCAGTTTTCCGAAGAGCTCATCCAAAATGGTGGAATTGTTGAGGCTGTGCTCACTTTTAGACGATTTCAAGAAAGCAACAACGTTGCGTACCTGCGTTGAAAATGATAGTAGCTTTGTTTGTTGAGCCCTGAAGTCACCCTGGGGTCGCTACAGCGCGTTTTTTGAATTACCTCAACTCACCCTCAATACAAACTTCTCTGTTTTTTTAAACCTGGGGTCGCCCTGAAGTCGATCTTGCTATTTAGCTGGGGCGAGTTGAGGTAACGAATCACCTGTTGAAGTGACTTTTGCTGTCAAGCATTTCTTGTGTATTTTTCTTCTGTATTTGATTTTTCATATAACTTTTTCAACAAATAGTAAAAGAAATGCAAGCAGATGCATTAATTTCGATGAAAATAAATATTATTATTATTATTATAGTTTATTAACAAATAATTAAAATTACATGATAATATAAAACAAAATTACGAACCTAGCTGCGGAGACTATTGGTTCTATGGATAATTTAAAATCAAATGGTAATGCTTGTTATGCCTATAAATTCATTGACAAGATTAATATTTTTACAATTGGTTTCTTGAAGTATTTCATAGATTGATTTGTTTTTTAATAAGTTTTTCATAATAGGAGTATATACGGAGCAATTTTCTAAAATATGGATTAGATCCATGTTAGTGTTGCAAGAGTCGCAGTTTGGTGGGTTATTTTTGGTAAGGAGGTGTTGATGAGAAGCGGCAGTGTGTCCAAGTCTTATTCGAACGAAGTTCGATATTTTATATTTGGGAATATCTGTGGGGTAGATTGGTTTCAGTCTTTCGGGGTTAACTTTTTTGTAGTGGTGATGGTAGAGGTTCCAATCATATTTTAAGTTGTTTGTTGTGATTTTGTGTATATGTTTTAATAGGTCTAATTTAGTATAGATGTCGAATCTATATACGGGAGCTTTATTAGCAAGGTCTGCTGCAAAATCTGCGTATTCATTTCCAAGAATGCCAACGTGTCCTGGAGTCCACATCAGTTTAAGTTTTGTTGGTGATTTGATTAGTTGGTATCGGATTTCGGATATGAGCTCGGAGTTATTGTTCGGGTTTTGTATTGCGTTCAGAACTGAAATGCTATCTGAGCATATTACATATCTACCTCGTTGGTTCATGACCGTTTTCGTAGCTTGGATAATCGCAAAGGCTTCAGCTGTAAATATTGATGCGATATCAGGAAGATTCCCAATGCAGGCAATCGTCTCATTTTCGAAAGATACGGCGAAAGATGTATTTACTGATGTCTTTGATCCGTCTGTGAAAACAAAATTCCACCCATCCGATTTTAAGTCGGATGAGATACTAGCATAAAGTTGACGATATGTAGTGTTATTAGTATTTTTCTTTTTATAGTTTGCTAGGGAAAGTATCAATGATTTTGGATTGATAAACCATGGGGGATGGCGTGGAGTAGCGGTCTGATTTCGTTTTAGTGGAATATCATTTTGGAGTATAGTCGTGATTGCGGATGGGATTCGCTTCGCAAGTTTGTGGTCCATTGCTCTTTTGATATCGTTATCAATAATTGAGTTTCTGGAGAACATAAGTTTGGGAATAAGTTTAAGTGTGATAACGTCCCTACGTTCCTCGATGCTTGGTAATCCTGCTTCGACAAGGATGTTTTTAATTGGTGTAGTAGGAAAAGCGTTTATGCTTCTTCGGGCGGCTAGGTGTTGATTTCGGGCATTGTCCGTATATGTATAGTGCGTGGTCTATCTTACTTAAAACTAACATTTCCGTAATATGCGAAAGGGTGTTAATGTGTACATTACTACGTTTACAAGATAAGTATCTTATTACATTGGTTCTCGCAGCTAGGGATTTCTTTAAGTATTGGCAGTGTTGTTTCCAGCTGTATTTATTATCAAAAACTAAACCTAAAATACTTAAGCTATTAACATTTTCGATTGATATATTATTAATATTAACATCGAGTTTTGGACATTTTTGTTTTTTACATATGTGCAGTAGTTTACATTTTTCAATTGATAGTTTAGCACCAGAACTTACTGCCCATTCTATTATATCATCTAAAGCTACTTTCAATAAGATTTTACTTTTATTAACATCAATAGTTTTACAGAGTATATAGATATCATCTGCGTATATGCAGTGATCCAACAGTTTATGATTTAGCAAGATTGAATTTATATCATTGAAAGCAGTTATGAATAAGACTACCGAAAGAGGTGATCCTTGCGGGATACCGTTATGCAATGGGTGGTTGGATGAAAATACATTGTTCGTCTTTATGCAGAATTGTCTGTTGATCAAAAAGGATTTAACATATGTGTAAATGTTTCGTCCAACTCCCCATTTTTTAAGGTTTTTTAGTACAATATGTAGACCTATTCTATCAAAGGCTTTTTCAAAATCGAGTGAGAGTATCGAAACATGGTTTCTTGCAGATAATGCTTTGGATACGAAGTAGTCGATGTGAAGGAGTGCATCTGCACAGCCTCTGTTTGGTTTAAATGCAACCTGATTGGAGCTGATTAGTTTGTTGGTTTCAGCAATTATTTTTTCGAGAATTTTGGATAAGCAGGGAATAAGTGAGCTGGGCCTATAACCTTCAATTGTGGTTTTATCTTTATTTGGTTTAGGTATGGGTAGTATTGTGGCAGTTTTCCAGTTTTGTGGTATGACACCAGTATTCAGAATGTTGTTGTAGAGATTAACAAGTCTGTTTCTGGTTTCTTGAGGGAGATTTTTTAGCATTGGATAGGATATCCTATCTCTACCTGGTGTCTTTCCGTTAACTTTGTTTAGGGCTGTTTCAAATTCAATTAAAGTAATAGCTTGTTCGATACGTCGTGCGGTGGGATTGGAGGGTTGTTGAGGCGGTAAATCAATTATATGGTCTATTTTAGAATTTATAAATGCTGCTGAAAAGTTTTCGTTTCTAGATTTACTTGACCAGCTTTGGGCTATGAATTGACATATTTCTGACGGGTTTACTAAATTGTTTATGTTTTTAATACCGAGTGAATTAGGTTCTCCAGTCAATTCATCGAATATTTTGCCATATTTTGGCGTTAGAGGTGTTGGGGTTTATAGTTGCCGTGAATTCAGAGAAACTTTTAGCTTTACTTTCCTTAGCTTTTCTACGGAATTTAGCATTAGATTTTTTATATTTTATTAGATTCTGTGAGTTTTGATTTTTCTGAAATTCTTTTAAAGCATTCATTTTTTCTTTTCGGAGTAAAGATAATTCGGAATTCCACCAGGGCACTACCATCTTGCGTTTTATTGGAATTGTCTGGGGAATTGAAAAATTTGCCGCAGTTCTAATAGCTTTTTGTAGTAGAGCAGCTTCCTTATTGTTATTATTAGAATAAGGTTTGTCAGACATATAATCGATTACTTTTTCTCTGAAGATTTTCCAGTTAGCAATGTTTTAAATTTAGGGTTGTACGTTTTTAATTCAGATATCCGATCAATGGTCAATGTAGAGATTATTGGGAATGGTCACTATTATGGAGATCTTTTATGGTTTCCCAAGTAATTTTTGGGAATAGTTCCGGAGAGCAGCAAGTAACGTCAACGTGTGTAAGGGTGTTGTGGGTTGAAAAATGGGTAGGAGAGCCGTCGCGTCGTTAAGAATAAGTAGGTTGGTTTCCAAAAAGAATTTTTCTAAAAGGGTACCTTTGTTGTTAGTAATAGGAGAATCCCATAGCGTATTCCAAGCATTCACGTCTCCTCCGAATATTATTGGAGGATTAACTTGGCTTATAATGTTATCTAAGTCATTTTTGATTAATGTTTGCTTGGGTGGTATATAGATGTTTATATAGGTGAATCTTATTTTTAATTGTAATTCAACCACTTAAACTTGTAAGTTTGAGTTAACGTTGAGTAGCTTATGAGGAATGTTTTTTCTTATTAGCAAGGCTATACCTTGCTTGCTTGTTTCATTGCTTGTTAAATTATGAAAATACCCGTCAACATTTTTTGGGAAGTAAGGCGTATGGTTAAAAGGGCAGTGTGTCTCTTGGAGAGATATGATTGCAGGGTTGTATTCTTTGGTTATTATATTTAGCTCATCTTAATTATTTACAAATCCTTGCATATTCCATTGAAGAATAGTGAGAGCATTGTCAGAGATGTATTGGTTCCACGGACTTGTTTTACCGGTGGTAAAAGAAGAGTGGTTTGGATTGTTTCTATTCGTTAAGCTATTTGATTTGTTGTGCAGAATATGAGGGTTGGTTTGTGGTTCAGTTATTAGATTTTGAATAGAAGATTGTTGTAAGATATTATGATTAGTGATAATCTGTTGTTTAGTGCAGAGACTCTGCAGTCCGGATGTTGACGCGATCGCACTCTCTTGAGAGTCCGATCGATTCAACCTCCGAACTGCAGAGTCGCTGTTTAGGTTAATAAGTTGATTTTTACATTTCGACATCTTCATTGTATGTAGTGTCAAAGTAATCATTGTTAGCCAACAGTGTTTGGGTAACAGCTGATATTGGTGAGAGAGTGGATTGAGTGAGAATTGTTTTATTTGTATTGGGTGTAGTTGGGGTATAGGAAGGTTGATTGTTGTTGTTTGTGTTGTTTACGTTAGGTTGTGTGGAGGTTGGTAATGGTTGAGTGGAATTGGGTAAGAGATTAGCGTTTGATAAGGTGCTAGTATGAGGAAGTGTGTAAGTGTTGGGATTTGAAGGGGGAGTAGTGGAAGATGCGTATGTGAATGAAGTTGTATTAGTGGGTTGAGAGTCTACGTTTGCAGCTGGGTTTATTAAGCTGGGTAATGATGAAGTAAGTACTGATTTGTTTGTGTTTGGTATTATTGAAGATGATGTGTTGGAGTTTATTTTTGCATGATTTGCGTTTTCGGTTGTTTTTTTTGTATTTACTGTTTTGTTTAATTTTGAGATAGGTGAGGAACTTGTATGTGAGGGTTGGGGGGTATGTTGAAGCTGTGAATTTGTTGTATTTTTTGTTTTAACTGCAAAAGTTTCCGTTAGGTGAGGAGGATGCATTGCGTTTTGCTGGTTGTATAATTTTCTGGCTTCTGACATTGAACATTTATTTATGGTTTTAATTTTTAATATTTCCTTTGCCTGTAGGTAAGACGGGCATGATTTGGAGGATGAAGGATGGGCGAGGGAGCAATTAGCGCACATACTACGATTACATGGTTCAGAGGGATGAGGAGGAAGGTTACATGTTTCGCATTTAGCATTACCATTGCAGCGAGTTTTTGTGTGACCAAGTACTTGGCAGTTTCGGCACCGCATGGGGTTCGGGATATATTCCGTGATTTTGGCGGTATAAAAACCTACACTTTTTGGGGGTTGGAATAGGTCGAATGTAAATAGCATTAAGCCTGTTGCTTTTACTTTATTATCTTCGCCTTTTTTCGTAAACTTTTAAACTTCGGTAACACCTTGGGATTTCATTTCGCAGACTATTTCGGTCTCGGAGACGTCAATGAGGCAAGGAGCGTACGCTATACCTTTCGATTGATTTAATCGATCGTGCATTTTCACTTCTACTTCACAACAACTGGCGAGGTTTTTGGCTTTAAGGAAGGTTTGAGCTGTTTTTTGGGAGTTTACAAATATCAAGAGACTTCCTTCACGTAGTTGTGATATATTTTTGTAGTCTGTGCTGATCGCATCGATCGCTTTCTTTAGGAGAAATGGACTAAGGGCCGTGATGGGCTTATCTTTATTTTTTGGGCTCATTACAACAAATCGTGATTTTTTGGATTATGATGAGTTGGAAGTTCTGGGAAGGAGTTCAGGGGAAGGGAGTTATATTTTGGTTTTTTTTTTGGTTGAGAGTTGGGGTCAGGGTCTGGGTCGAGAACCCTATAATAACCGCCTACCATGCTCGGCCCGTGGGCCATATTTGCAGTGTTTCACTCACTAACACGTATACTCACGTGAGCAGGAGAGAGAAAGGAAAGAAAGAAATTCAATTAAGAGAAATACGGTTTAAAGATGAAAACCGGTTTGCGCACTTGGCGAGAAGAAAAAGTCACTGTAAACTAGTAAACGATGTTATCGGCACTGAGGATAGACGATGACTATGAAAATAAATAAAAATCGAACAAATAAAGCAAAATGGAAACTTGATTTTGTGCGTTGTGAAAAATATACAATCAGCAGCCCTAATGCGTTTTTTGAGAACGAGAAAACCCAGGTTTTTTTGACAACTCTTGGAGTTGTTCCACAAACAAAGCTAGTATCTGCCCGAACTTGTTTTAAAGAATGGCTGAAAATTTTTGAATTTTATTAAGCTGGTAGCGGACGAGGACATCTGGTCTTCCGAAGCGAAGCCCTTTTAATGATAAGTCACAGCGCGAGCAATAGGAAGTTAGGGAGGAAGGGAAAGGAGGTGTTGATGAACATTGATCTTGAATGTTTGAAGATCAAAATGGCAAGGAAAAATTGTGCCAGGCAATCTATTCCTTATTCGTGTTGTACGGCTAAAGAAAGAATCCCTATATTTCACGGTATGAGCGTTCCTAGCAAGACGATAGTATTACGGGGGAAATGTTTAAGGGGTGGAGCGCAGCTAGCTACCTCGAGTGAGCATTTTTTGTAAAAGAACCTGTAAAACAAGGAAAGACTTGAGACATTTCGACGATGTTTGAGTGACGGAAATGTTTCCATAATGTTTCTCTCCTATAAATCTTAACGCTTTCTTCTGAACTCTGTCGAGTAGGTGGAGAAAAGTTTGAGAAGCACCTGCCCAGAGATAGAAGTTATACTCGAGTTTAGGGCGTATAAACGCCTTGTAAATTGTAGCCAGATCAGAAGGGGTGAAAAACTTCTTGCATCTATTAAGAAAGCCTAAGCATCTTGCAGCATTCTTAGCAATCTCAAGTATATGATCATTCCAACGAAGGTTGTCACTGATACACATACCGAGTACTGATAGCTTTTCGGCCTCTTCGATGCAAGTACCATTCATGGATAATGGCATAGGGGGTATGTTTAGCTTTAACGACAAAAGACAGCATTGAGTTTTCGACGCATTAAACTCCACACGATTTCTAATACGCCAATTCACAATGCTGTATAAATCGGAGTTTAATGAGCTTATCATACGATTTCGTTGTTATAGCACGTCCTAAGGCCGTGAATTATCAAACGTATATGAAAAGCTGAGGGTTGAGTCGTCAGCAAAACAATTTAATGGATTAGGAGTCACAGACAAGAAATCATTTATAAAAAGGAGAGAGTCGGAGACTTGAAACCGTCTAATGCAACTTGTATTAAACGGTCCAGACGATAGCTTCTAATAACAACGAATAAGAATAAGAATAACATCGATACCAAATGCACGCATTTTCGATACAAAAAAAACTATAAAATGCCTGAAATATCAAGCGCAATAATCTTTCTTTCGCCAAAGCGATGCAAAGATTTGTTCCACTGTTCGGTGAGATATGCCATCAGATCACCAGTGGAACGATTGCTGCGAAAGCCGTACTGCCGGTCATTTAAAAGCTTCCGATCTTCGAGATATTTCTTGAGCTGACGATTTATCAGCGTTTCCATGACCTTGGAAAGAAGGGATGTAAGTGCAATTGTTCGGTAGGAGAAGAGGGAGGAGGAGTCAACTTTTTTAAGGACGGGCTGGACAAATGCTGTTTTTCATCTACTAAGAAAGATTCCTGAATGATAGGAACGATGGAAAAGCTTACGCAGTGGTTTTGCCAGAGATAAAGAACACTTCTTCAGAAGAATAGGGGGTTTACCATCCGGGTCAGCTTATTTGTGTATATCAAGATCTTGAAGTACTCTTGCTACTGTACGAGTGCGGAAAATACCTGTCCCATAGAAAAATTAACGTTCTCAGGTACAGGAGGGGCATTGTTGCTTGCAGGCAACGTAGAACTTGCAGCAAAATGAGCTGCGAGCATATTCGCCTTCTCTGAAGAGCTGACAATAGGTTTATCGTCGACGATGAGCGTTGGAACTGATGATGACGTTGTGTTCTTGACGTTTTTTACAAATGACCAGAAGTTTTTACTGCATTTGGGACATTGCAGAATTTTTTGCCGTAACTAATGGTCATGTAAAAATTTCATTTTGTGTATAACGGATTTGCACGAGTTCCTAACTTGTTTGTGTTTCTTCCGATTTTCCTCAGTTGGGTTGGCTTTGTATTTTCGGAAGCTTACTTCTCTCAACCTGATAGCTTCTTTACACTCTTCGGTAAACCAAGACTTTTCTTTTGGTTTGATACATTTTGTTCTGTGAGGGACAAAAGTTCTCATTCCAAGAAAAATCACTTCTGTAATCATTTCAGCACTGGCATCAATGTCATTATCGAGGAAGCATAATGACCAGTTAAAGTTGCGAAAGAAATTATTCAGACCGTCCCAGTTGGCTTTCTCGTATTGCCAACCGGTCCTAGTGGTAATTTTTTCTTTAACTGGATGGTTGAAGATCGAGAAATTAACTGAAATGACACAATGGTCCGAGGTGCCAAATGGAGAAGTTACTTTAATAGTATATCAGGATGGGAAGTAAGGAACAAGTCAAGAGTATGGGCGTAATGTCCATCGACATCCGGTATACGAGTAGGCTCATCGACAAGCTGGGTAAGATGGTTATACTCAGCAAAGATCTCGGTATACCTTCCTTCGAGTGTTGTCTGGCCAGAATAGCGGGGCCAACTTGAATTGTGTACATTGAAGTCGCCCGTAATCACGACTTCAGTGTGAGGACAATGGGAAACAATTCGGGAAATTTAATCGGACACAACATCTAACTCATCACAAGTAGACATGCTGTCAAGATTCCGACTCCTGTAAGGAAAACAGTAATGAATGATATGCTTGCGGACAGTGAATTTGAGCCACAGGAAATTAAAGTTCATATTAGAACAATGCCCATATTGGGGTAGGCTCTGGCAAGCAATATCATTCCTAACATAAACGACAAGACCATGGTGGGAAAAAAGGAATGGCACTAAGTTATATCCAAACAAACAAAATTCTGATAAATCAGTATTCTGTCCAACCTGGGTTTCACTTAATGCCAAAACAGCTGGCCACTATTGCACAGTATGGGCGTACACAAAAAAGAAATTCTTTCTTAGCCCACGAACATTTGAATATACAACACAAAAATCACTTACCATTTTGAAAAACTAAACACACAAAATTCAACTTTGACGAAACTAAGTTCAGCCGTGCAGTATAGGTCCATATTAATTCCAATTATAAACAAACTGTCCTAGGTGTTATGCCCATAAAACAATTTGCAAACGGGAATTAATATAAACGAAAAAACACGATTAAATTATACGCCAAATGCTAATTATCTATCCAGTGCAAACCTCTTGCGATAAGCCTCACAAGAGGCTTGCATTGCATAGAAAGCAACAGTTATGGGTGGCGCGGGTGGAGAGGATGGTTACTGTTGGATGCTGTGCTGCGAGCGAGGTTTGGTTAATTTTTTTCTTTTTTATTTGGCACTGGTTTATTCTATTTATTTTTTTCGAATTTTGGGTAGTGTAAGGGGCTGATTTAATTTAAGATTTTAATTTATTGCACTATGTATGTGATTTATGTGAATTTGGTTTTGGTTTATTTTTTTCTTTTTTGATTATTTTTGGGGGACACACCGTACAGTAGCAACGCGACCGCACACGACAAGTACTTGATCGACACTGACATCCTTAACGTTTATAAGCATCGATGCGACAGCCTCTCTGCCGGTCCGACCAAACATTCCTGTAACCTTTAGAGATTTTGGCGGTTATTGTATTTGAAGTCATTCGTCGAATCTTTAAAGTTGGCCAAAAACACAGGCCATTCCTCGACATTTCCAGAGAATGTTAGCAGATCGTACAGCTTGTAGGTTGCGGGCGTTAGATATGCGCTGACTGACAATGTTTGGCTTTCGCTGGCTGATGGCGAGGCGGCTCGAGCAATTGTTTCCTGATTGGCATTGGAGTTCTCATCAATCGTAACGATGTCAGTGATTGGGTTGATTTTCTTGTTCAGTTTCTGGATTTCTCTTTGGTTCTCCATTGTTGAAATCTTCAACTCCTCCAGCGTTGTGTTCAGTCCCTTCAGCTCCTTTAAGCCGCTCAGCATTGCCGCCACCGCTTCGGCGTCCATCGTTGTTTTTTCCACCAACGTCTTTTCCAAATCTTCCTCGTTCGCACTCGCAGACCCCGACCCCGGCATATTTTCTTTCTATTTCTCGAATTTGTGAACTTTGGTCGTTAAAAAATACAACGCCTCTTTTGATTGGCTGTTCGGATATTTGGCTTGGCGGCGATCAAAATCCACCCACATACACACGGCGGCGATGAGAGAGAAAAAAACAAGCAATAATTTCAAAAACTGTTGATGATTGGCGGCGGCTTTGTAAAAATATCAATTATAACACTCAAATTTATAGTACATATATCAAATATTTCGATTTATTCAATTTAATATAATATAAGAAAGACACTGGTGTTGTTCTATATCATATAGACTATATGGCAAAATGGCTTGTTTTGAAATTGTCTGATGCTAGTTCTTCTGCTCTTCGCGAATAAAATCATACTAACTCCATTCTGGAATTTCGAATGAAAATGTACGCTTTGGACTGGATGTCTGGATCAAAGAGGATATATATAAAGAGTCCAATCTTTCCTACGTTCCATCCTCCACTAGCCTCGATTTTCGTAGTCTCTTTTGTGTTGTATCCATTGTCCGCGTGAAACAACAACGAGTCGGATTTCTCCATTTACATCTTCTGAAAATGAAGGGGCAACAAAAATAAAAATTCAGAAAACGTGTTTGAAGAGGCTACTTAATGGAGAAGGCACACTTAACATATTTTAAAGAAAGAAGGAATGCAATAGAAGGCGATTAATCTCAATGGAAAAGTGATCGATGTTTATTCCTTAGATTTGCTATTTCACAGCTCATCTTTTTTTTTTTTTTTTTTTTATAATGCACACGCGCTCAAGGGGTTTGTTATAGCCCTTTTAATGATAAGTCACAGCGCGAGCGATAGGAAGTTAGGAAGGAAGGGAAAGGAGGTGTCGATGAACATTGATCTTGAATGTTTGAAGATCAAAATGGCAAGGAAAAATTGTGCCAGGCAATCCATTCCACATTCGTGTTGTACGGCTAAAGAAAGAATCTCTATATTTCACGGTACGTCCGAAATTGGGCTCAAGTGTAAACTGATGAGCGTTCCTAGCAAGACGAGTATTACGGGGGAAATGTTTAAGGGGTGGAACGCAGCTGGCTACCTCGAGTGAGCATTTTTTGTAAAAGAACCTGTAAAATAAGGAAAGACATGAGACATTTCGACGATGTTCGAGTGACGGAAATGTTTCCATAATGTTTCTCTCTCCTATCAATTTTAACGCTTTTTTCTGAACTCTGTCGAGCAGGTGGAGAAAAGTTTGAGAAGCACCTGCCCAGAGATGGGAGTTATACTCGAGTTTAGGACGTATAAACGCTTTGTAAATTGTAGCCAGATCAGAAGGGGTGAAAAACTTCTTGCATCTATTAAGAAAGCCTAAGCATCTTGCAGCATTCTTAGCAATCTCAAGTATATGATCATTCCAACGAAGGTTGTCACTGATACACATACCGAGTACTGATAGCTTTTCGGCCTCCTCGATGCATGTACCATTCATGGATAATGGCATAGGGGGTATGTTTAGCTTCATCGACAAAAGACAGCATTGAGTTTTCGACGCATTAAACTCCACACGATTTCTAGTACCCCAATTTACAATGCTGTTTAAATCGGAGTTTAACGAGCTTATCATACGATTTCGCTGTAATAACACGTCCGAAGGCGAAGGCCGTGAATTATCAAACGTATATGAAAAGCTGAGGGTTGAGTCGTCAGCAAAACAATTTAATGGATTAGAAGTCACAGACAAGAGATCATTTATAAAAATGAGAAAGAGAGTCGGAGACAGAACGGAGCCCTGGGGCACACCAGCATTTATTTTGTGGAGATCAGACTTGAAACCGTCTAATACAACTTGTATTGAACGGTCCAGAAGATAGCTTCTAATCCAACGAATAAGAGTTTCATCGATACCAAATGCACGCATTTTCGATAAAAGAGCTTCATGCCAAACTCTATCAAAAGCCTTTGAAATATCAAGCGCAATAATCTTGCTTTCGCCAAAGCGATGCACAGATTTGTTCCACTGTTCGGTGAGATATGCCATCAGATCACCAGTAGAACGATTGCTGCGAAAGCCGTATTGCCGGTCATTTAAAAGCTCCCGATCTTCGAGATATTTCTTGAGCTGACGATTTATCAGCGTTTCCATGACCTTGGAAAGAAGGGACGTAAGTGCAATTGGTCGGTAGGAGGAGGGGGAGGAGGAGTCACCTTTTTTTGGGACGGGCTGGACAAATGCTGTTTTCCATCTACTAGGAAAGATTCCTGAACGATAGGAGCGATGAAAAAGCTTACGCAGTGGTTTTGCCAGAGATGAAGAACACTTCTTCAGAAGAATAGGGGGTATACCATCCGGGCCAGCGGATTTGTGTATATCAAGATCTTGAAGTACTCTTGCTACTGTACGAGTGCGGAAAAATATCTGTCCCATAGAAAAATTAACATTCTCAAGTACAGGAGGGGCATTGTTGCTTGCAGGCAACGTAGAACTTGCAGCAAAATGAGCTGCGAGCATATTCGCCTTCTCTGAAGAGCTGACAATAGGTTTATCGTCGACGATGAGCGTTGGAACTGATGATGACGTTGAGTTCTTGACGTTTTTTACAAATGACCAGAAGTTTTTACTGCCTTTGGGACATTGCAGAATTTTTTGCCGTAACTTCTGGTCATGTAAAAATTTCGTTTTGTGTATAACGGAGTTGCACGAGTTCCTAACTTGTTTGTGTTTCTTCCGATTTTCCTCAGTTGGGTTGGCTTTGTAGGATCGGAAGCTTACTTCTTTCAACCTGATATCTTCTTTACACTCTTCGGAAAACCAAGACTTTGTAGGGAAAACTTTTTGCAGAATGGCATGCAAAAGAATTTCCTACCAATGCCATCTACCAGCGAAGTTATTCGTAGACTCACTCTACCTCGGACGCAGTCATTTTACCCCACTCCTAAAAGGATTCCACAAATAGAATCCACCCAGACAAAAATGTCATTTCCAGAATGGCCTTCCAATGCACTTCCAAATTCTGTCTGCCTTCCACTTAGCAGATGTTCCACCATTTTCTAAAATACAAGGAAATGACGAGTAAGCGGCTACTCGCTATTTCAGTATTGAAGCTACGTTCACACGGAACGAAAGTGCAGGACAGCCGCATTATGGAAAAAGGTAACTAAAGATAGACTTTCAGTATATTAGACGTGTCACGGTAGTGGGATATAAGGAAGCAAACATCAAATAATCAGAGTAGAAATCAAAAGAAAAAGAGTAGAGAATATTAGAATACTTGTCACAATTCGTAGTTCACACTACTCGACAAATGGTTCAGAATCGGCTACGCGCCTGAAGTTCGCCACGAAAGTCATTCACTCTTGTAGACATTGTCTGTAATAGTTAATGTCAAATAAAAGTCATATCAAATCAGAAGAAAATGACCAAGCGAAGGCATTTGTCTATTTGCTCATGTTCTACTGCGTAAACACGGAGCAGAATGGATTTCTCCCAAGAGCAGTTCTGAGTAGTGAGCGAATCATATTCCAAAATATACTGCAAATAGACTCACCTTGTGAAAGAATCACGTAGAACCCGTCAAGGCCCAAGTTTATCGATACTTACTGATTCTGCAAAAATGAAAATTTGCAGAACATTAAAAAGTGCTAGATGTCGTAGGTGTGTCAAACATGGAGATTATATTGTCCAAACCCGGCAATAAAAACGTCGAATGAGAAGCCTAAAATTGTTCTATGGTTTAAATGACAACACTTATGCAACATCTTCACGGAATTGTTTGGAATAGCACTAGTATAAGTGTCAAAAGAT
This sequence comes from Platycheirus albimanus, assembly GCA_916050605.2. Classification (NCBI taxonomy): domain Eukaryota; kingdom Metazoa; phylum Arthropoda; class Insecta; order Diptera; family Syrphidae; genus Platycheirus; species Platycheirus albimanus. Next base: position 91,627,687 of record OU696696.1, read on the forward strand.
TGTCATTCCCCAACCACCGTAGGTTTATACGAAGACAGAATTACACTTTCCAAGACATTTGACATAAATTTACATAAAATTCTTACTCACTCAAGTTATCAGACGTACTTAATGCCCAGCGCAATGTTACACTTGGCAACGTAGCCCAGTGAGCACTACCCATAAAGATTCGCTACTTTCCTCCTTTGAACTCGTTACTTTTTACTGGAACGATTAATAGAAAAAGGAAGTAGCATAATCAATATGGCATGCGGCTACCTGGAAAGCGGGGAAGTATAAGCGAGAAGGTTGTCTGTGGATTTCATTTCGAATCCAGACGTCGACCGCGATACATCTCCTCCGCAGAACGTTTTATTAAAAGCAGCCGAACCGCGCACCATTTTGTTCGTACACGATCCTTGGGTTTCTCTAAGAGAATCCCTCCAGTTGCTCCAAGCAATTGGAAAAATATATCCAGAATTAGTAGTATTATTACAACAAATAGGTAAGTGTGCCAATATAGCATCCTTTGGAGCAAAATAAAAGAGATTTATTTTGCTACAATGGAATAGATTCGACGGCGTCACTCGGCGGACATATTAAGAAAATTCCGTCATCCTTTTTGTAGATTCACAAATCCGACTCCTGGAGGAAGGAGAACTATTTAATTTAGTTCTGAAAACACGCAGGCGAGGCTGCTCATCATTTTCGTGGGAGTTCCTGAAAAGCATCTAACAATTCTACCTACCTTGGAGATTTTGGCATGGCAGCACACATGCGGTCAATTTTTTTTTTGATTTTGAGTGCATACTCTCTATAAATCATACGTAGAAGCAAATAAATATCCATGTACCTGTGCAAAATACGCCCAGCATTACAAATCTTTGTGCCATATAATTATTTTATGAAAGACGAGCACCGACGCTAGCTGTTCATTAGCGTATCGTCGGTGGCGACACGCGGTGCTATACATTTATATAGGCGCACCCCGTCCTCTTCTGTAGATCTTACTGGACATTTCGGTGGGGCAGACGTTGATCCAATTGCCGGCTCGTCTGTCACCCCAACCCACTTCATATTCGAAACCAAACTTTTTGGAACCTCCAGTGGAGAAAATTTCTCGTGGTACCAAGACCCGAGACAAATCTACTCATCAACGCCCTCTCGGCGCATCTTAGAAGACGATTGAGATTGCCTCAACAGTGTAGTCTGGGAATACACATACTTCTGACTTCTGAAACCCAGCCACGACAGGCTGAAGACCACATCGAGGGACGGATCGTTGAATTTGTTCGACGCGGGAAAATATACCACAACAGGACGTCTGGCGTGTGCGTGGTCACAGATGCCGGTCCCCCAGCATAAAGTCACTCTGTACGGACACTACCTACAGAGCACCGCGGGATGAAGCAGTTCCCAAGTCACCACCTCAACAGTAAAGCAGATGTTCCAGAGTTTATAAATGTATCCATATGTTAAAAAAAATATTATTAGAGCATCATAATCCCAGGTAATCATTTTTAATTTAAATTGTGTTTGATCCTTTGGGAGCATTAAGCTCAACCAAGCCGTGGCAGAGTTTATATCAGTGAATGCTTAGTGATCTTATACATCGCGTTGACGCCGGCGTAGAGCGTCGAGTACCACGGACGGTGGTAATTTGCATTTGCATTCATACGTTAAGGAGAAACACTTGAGGACAAGCTGCCATTCCTCCTCCATTTTACAAAAATACACAAGAATTTATCCGTATCTTTAATTTTAAGATTATCTATATGATAGAGTGTTGAAATTTATTGAATTATGCTAACGAACAGTGAAATGCCGCTTACCTGTACGTGAATCGAATAGTTGAAGTTACTTTTGTCGGAATTTTCTTCGAATCGAATAGTCCAAATTTCTTTTATCGGAATTTTTCTTGAATCATTTAGTGTTCTGAATATTTCCTGCATATAATATAAAAACCCGTGGAGAGCTCGTGCTCTTGGTACGTCACTTTACTCACAATCATAAGACAATCGGTGAAAGTTACTTCCGATAGATCCTCTTTCGAGATCTTGGGGTAAGAATGCCCTTGAATTTTTTTTACTCGGGACTCAAGATACAGTTCAGCGTCGGTAGCGACCATATACGTTTGCGTTCATAAAACGTCGCGTTAAATTCACTTATTAATTTTTTTTTTGGACTTTCAAATCATATACCTTACACTCACTCACTTGTTTATTTTAATTTATTTTACTTTTTTTGTTTTGTCCAGTCCTAAGTCGTCGCGGCAGATATTATCAATCGAATAACTTTGTTACCGAATATCCTCACGCGAAGATTTTTTTTTTATTTTTGCACCTTTGATTCTCACCATCGTGCCGAGATACGGTAGCACGAACGTAAATCGTTACCACAACATATTGAGTGTCGTCAACGATCAGACACCACCAGTATTAAAGCTCAAAATACCTACCTATAAAAGGGTAATGGGACTCAAGCTTTAAAGTCATTAGTAGAGTAGAATTTAACTAGTTAATATTTAGCTAACATTTTTCCACAGGTTCAGGAGTGCACTTCCGGATCAACAGAAAGCGGATATTAATTTATCCCTACCCCATTGGTAGTGGAGATATTTATTTTAAATTGATTTCCTTTTTTTTATTGATTATAATAACTATATTTTGAATTTACGATCGAGCGTATGCATGGATACGAACTGTATTCTTACATATGCGGTATTTACACAATATTTGACTTTTTGCTTTGTCGCTTTGGGGCGAATTGTCCTGAGGGGATCTTGCTTATATATGTGGTAAACCTCTTGATAATCAATAGTATCCATTTCCGTTTTTGAATTGAATATTTCGGTAAAGTAATTAAGCACCCTTGATACGGTAGTATGGTGTTCGCACCGCATCAACGTCGGGAGATTTTGTAGTTTTCTTTTTTTTTTTGCTGCTCATGATAAGTGCTATCTCAATAAACCTAGCCAGCGTTAGAATCCTACCGCCGCGTTAAATCGTTTGTTCCTTTTTTTTTATTTCAATGATTATTAGGCTTTCACAGCCCGCGACTTTCACTAAGTATTAACGTTAGTTTAGATTATTATAAGTTAGCTTTTTTTTTATACACTCTTGATCTATTGCAAAAAAAAAAAATTTTTTTTTATATTATATTGTAAGAACCATATGTCGGCTTACATAATCTGAAAATGTATACATTCAGTTAGCTAGTTTAAAGAAAGAGCGATAGTTTTTTTTGATTAACACTATCTTTAGAATAAGTTTAACTCTTTTGTTGGATACAAATCAATAATTTATGAGATCTTGTCTTGTAGTCATTTTGAGTATGATCAGATACGAGAAGTACTTAATAAATTGTGTCTTTTTATATGATTCAAGTAAGACAACCTAGTTAAGATTACTATTACATTGTTAGTTTTAAGAATTTATTAAATAAATAGTTCAGTTTCTGATTATAACGTTTAAAGAAAAATCTCACTTTCTTTTCTTTTGGATTTCTTTGATTTTCTTTTAATTTGGAGATGTATCGGAAAGTAATGATGAGGAAGTAAGACATTCGTAGGGAGGGTGGTCTCCCTCACCATTCTTCGGTGGCGAAAGCGTAGTACATTTCAGGATGATAGTATAGGTAGATAGTGTCTCTTTCAGATACTATGTCTATAGTAATGGGCAAATAAATAGGCAAGCTTTAGCTTGCCTCTTTTGATTATGGGGTTGCCCAATAAAATTTATCGAGTCTCGGGGACTCTAAGGTCTGCGGTCAACCAAGGTTGACGTCCCGAGAGTTGATTTGTGACGTCAAATCGGGAGGGTAAAGAGACCAGGGGGATCGACATACACCATAGATCCTCCCTCCCCTGCAAGTTAGACACCTCTGTGTCCGCGCTCGGCATAACTTCGCGGCGACCGAACGTGTAGGCGGTTCCACTCAGCCGTAGCTTCCACGAGCATCTATGGATAGCTTTCTATAGCGCGAAATACGGTTTGTGTCCGGTGGGTTGATGTAATAGTACACCGCGATTCTTTTCTCGTCGTCTACGTTCACTCATCATAATATGAGGTGCACAATAGAATCTCCTATCATAACAATCAATTCAGTACAATCTAATCTACATCAGCTATGAGGGCCAATAAGCTTTTCAAAATCATTATTCGAACTCGACCACCAGAGTTCATCGGTCGGCAGTGTAAGAAAAAAAGAGGTAACACCGGTCGTATAGATCCCGGAGCAAGTACCCATGGCCAGACTGTGCTAGCTGCGGCTAGGGTACTGCCGGCCACCGCGACGGTCGATCTCGGCCATAACCTTGAGTTGTCGCATGCCGTTCTAATTGGCTATCCTGCTTGGACGGTCAGTTAGAAAGGCGGCGTTGCCGACAAAAGGTTACTTTCATCCCAGTGCACGTGAATCAGATAGCCATAGTTAGACATTTAGATGCGAACCGGAGTGAGATCTCTGGATATGAAAGTGAGTTAGTTAGAGGTAGCATTCGTGGTCTAGGTATAGTTATGGGAGAGTTTATAAGGTTTATGGTTTCCAGGTGTAGGCTATAAGGAGATAATGCTGCAAGCAGAACACCTAGGGCTTGTAGTGGATAGGCGTGGACATGGCATCAGATACCCACTAGGCTGTTCTGCGGGGTTTTGTGGTCAGTACCTGGGGTAGGCTGATGGAGGGTTCACGCTTCTGTGACCGGGATGGATTAGGATTTGAAGGGACGAGAGGGAAGTAGAAGGAGCTGGAAGTAGTGGTAGTGACATGTGAGTATACCGATTCGCAGGTTATTAGGAAAGCGAATGCTCGGATATAGGACCATGGAGCTGCTGTCCATTGATATAGGAGTCAAGGACTTAAAGGTTGCTTGTCTCTTTCTACTTCCTCCCAGATAGGTTTAGTTGTTGGTAGACATTGGATTCCTTATCTTTATTATCCATAGGATATTGAGGAGGGGAAGTCAGAGCTTGTTGGCAGCTGGGCCGGATGTAGGGACATTTGAATATTTGAATGTGAGGTATTAGTTATTTACCTTCGTTCATTCCAGATGTCGCTCTGCATCATTGTGGGATATTTCTTTGGGAAATCATCTGCTCCTTTTCAATTTCCTTCTATTATTATTTACGTTACAGATGGCGCCCAACGTGGGGCCCGAATTAGCTTGAGAAGTTTAGATTTGAATTGATTAAAGTTAGGTCGATTCAGAGTGACGTAGAGAAAAGTTAAGAATTTTTGAAAATTTTTGAGAATTTTTCAGTTTTTGGTTGAAGTTTTTTTTTATGATGTTCAGGTATCTTAGATGGAGGAACGTCATCGAGATTCGTGGTATAGGCACTATTTTGTCCAGTGGTTTGGTGATATGTCCCGAATCAGTCTGTTGCATTAGGTCTATCCACTTTCCCTTACCTCTTGTCACGTAGGTTTGTCTTCAATCTCTGTCCGGGTTAGGCAGTGATTTTGCCCGATTGTCAGTTGCTGAGGTGATGATATATCCTGTGAGTGATGTCTGAGATCCCGGTCGTAGGAGAATAGTATGAGCAGGTCTTCTGACCGGTGGTTGGAGCTTTCGCCCGACGCACGTCAGCTGCAGAAGCTGGTCATTCATTCAACTACGACCCAACTTTGTTTCATCCGAAAATCAACTTCTCACTTTTAATTATTATATTACCCAATTTGTATTTGAAGATTTTAGTCAGTTTTGATTATCGTTAGGAAGTGACAGTAATCAAAGGGACATGAAGCGCTAACCGGTAATTGGTGTTTTCCGACCCGATGTACGTCAGCAGTAGCGTAATGTTACCATTGGTTACCCGATCAACTTTTTGCTTATGAAGAATTGTCTTTCCTTTGAATATCCAGAACGTAGTAAAGTTTAGCAAGTCCACACACACTAAGTTTTTTTTTATTTTTTTTTGTTATCGGTTCAGAAACCGAACCGAAATGTACACGCCAAGTTCCGAAGAAGGGAGGGTCACCACCTCCCGAACCCTTTATGAAAAACAATTTATTAAATTTTGATTTTTAAGATATATTTAAGTATAGATTTTGAGATTCTTGAGATTTTCGATATAGTTTCGAGTTTTGAGTTTTTGAGATATTTAGATTCTGAGATTTTTTTTTTTTTTGATTTTTGAGTTTCTGAGACATTGCAGTTTTGAGAATTTTTGGGATAGTGCCCACCTTCAAGCATAATTTTGTTTTCAGACTATTAATTATAAAGTATAATCATTTATTATATATAGGATAATTATAAGATTTGGAATTTATTGAACCAATTAAGTATATCGTTAAGTATCTATCCAAATACCTACCTGGAATACCTTACAGATATTCTTGATAATAGTATCATATATCTAAGTTTTTTTTTTTGAACAAAATATATACTTTTTCACACTCAGTTTTAAGCACTTTTGAATTTATACCTATATTACTTCTTCAATCTACCAATTTTTGAAATATATCCGTTGGAGGTATTACTCACGGTATATTTACATTTTAAACCATTGTTTAAAAAGTTTTTTTTTACTGACACTTTTTTTTTGTTGACACTTGAGTAGCATCCGTTAGAGGAAATAGCTCACGGACTACTCACATTTTTATCCTAAAATTACCGGACTTTCCTAAATAGTTCATCCAATTTTCACACTACCTCAATGAGTGGTGAAAATCGGAAAATTGAAAAACAAAGTTCTTATAATCCGAAATTACGTGACATAATCATTATGCCTTTGAGACCAGTTCAAGGCGTAGGTCCGATTCCTCTACCAGTTGATCCGGAAGATGATCAATCGGAGGGTGGTTTCGACCAAACGGGGAATGACACAGGGATCAACCCTGTGGATACAGAAGATGTGAGTGCAGAGGAAGCACAACGTCGCAAGGATGCTGCTGACCATTCAGCATACATCCAGGACATTGTGTCGGCTTCCATTGAAGCGCATCGTTGTGACGAAAGAAGGTTTATTCAGGAGCAATTAGCTCAAAGCCAGAATTACCTACTAGAGCAAGTCGCTAACATAATACGAGGCAGCATTCAAAGCCAACCTCCACCTACTGCCACACAACCTCTCACTCAAGCATCAGTTCAACCTCCACCTCAACCACCAATCCGACCACCTACTCAACCTATATCACAACTTCAAACTTCAACTTCCCATAAATTACCTAGTAAGCAAACCAATGGTACGGACGCTGCACGCGTAGTTACCATTAATGCTCCCGCTGGCAGTAAGAGTGCCCGAAGAAATCTTACGGACCACATGCCGACAGAAGATGAGTTAGCTGCAATGACTACTCCAACTTATCCAATAGGGGCAAATCTGTGTGCCAGGCGTCAACCCAGCACAAATGACTCGAGGTGCAAACGTAGATGAATTTCTACAACGGATGAATACGTTTAATTTCGACGATTCACCGCCGTCTCCGCGTAGACGTACAGGTTCGAACACCACATCATCCAGCCGAGTACCTCAGTATCATAAGTGGGGGTTGAAATTTGACGGGAAAAATATGTCTGTCGACGACTTCTTGTTCCGTCTCGAATGTATCCGGTACAGCAACAACGTACCCTGGGACGAGATAGTGATGAACTTTTATCACTTCGTCTCTGGTTCCGTTGAAGCATGGTACTGGGTATATTTGAAACGGAACCGACATTCTAATTGGACTGATCTAAGGACCGCACTAGTTGAGCAGTACCGAAGCTTAGAAACGGATACCGAACTTTTCCGGAAACTATCTGACAGGAAGATGCAAAATGGCGAGTCATTTACCGATTTCTACGATGCCATTATGAACATTAATTCTAAAATGCGGGTTCCGCGTACAGAAAAAGAATTGATTGAAATAATTAAAACTAACGTCAGAAGGAGGATGAGTGAGTTACTAATAACATATAGCACCTCAAGCCTTAGAGACTTAGCATACTTATGCCGTGCGATTGAAAAGTCTCAATCTCATTATGACTCAACACGTCCAAGTTTTGTGCCATCAGCACAACGCCCTCCTGCCCGACGATTTGTAAATGAAATCGAAGAAGAACCTTGCCAAGATTTAACTGTGGCGTTGCCCACATCACACCTTGAAGCGATCCAGAGGGATCGAAGTTTACTTAAATGCTGGAATTGTCTAGTTCTGGGTCACAGTTTCCGTGACTGTCCCAAACCCATTGATAAGATATTTTGCTTCCGCTGCGGACTAGCAGACGCGTATAGTCCAACGTGCCCTAAATGCCTAGCGGGAAACGAGAGGAGGAACAACCCATCAACCGGGGGGGTTCGCTCCGATTAGATTCACCCGGAGTTCAAGTGTCCAAGCCGACAAAGCCTCTTGAACTTCCAAAAATTGTAATTTTAAAACCAGACAAGAACAATAATGAATTATTAGAACACAATAAAGATGATTGTAGAACAATCCCTATAATAGATAAAGAACCAAAACCCAATGCAGATTTAAGATTAGATAAGAATAATACAGAACCATTATACCGTAAACCTTTCCATGAAAGGCTACGCAATTATAACGAGGTACGTAAGAGAGTTGTTACATTTCCAGAGTTATCCAAACGGATACGACGAATAAGGGAGCGCTTCCATCGGAAGCGGACTACTTATCGTAACGTAGCGTCCGCAACAATAGGTCGAGAATCGAATGACCCACGTCCTTATGTGACGGTTGGTCTATTCGATGACAATTTTCTAGGTCTCCTCGATTCAGGAGCAAGCATCAGTTGCTTAGGCACTGATATCATCCCCTATTTGAATGACAAAAACGTTGCGATAAGGAAGGTAGAGACTACCGTGTCCACGGCCGATGGGCACAAGCAATCCATAGTCGGAGTGATCACAACAGCGATCCAGTATAAAGGGGTAACAAAAGATATTGATTTGTATATCGTGCCAACGCTAAGCCAACGTCTGTACTTAGGCGTTGACTTTTGGCAGAAATTCCAGATCGCGCCTCATATAATTGCAGGTCTTTCAGGGATGACGACCGGTGGGCCAGATGAGAGACCCACCAACCAGATTAAGTTAAATAGTGAAGAGTCTAAGCGACTAAACGCAGTTGTTCGTGGATTTCCTTCCTTCGCAGTCAATGGACTCGGGAAAACGAATCTAGTGCAGCACTACATAGACACGGGTGATGCCGTACCGATAAAGCAGAGGTACTATCCCGTTTCTCCAGCGATACAAACCCTAATGTACGCTGAATTGGACCGTATGCTATCTTTAGGAGTCATTGAAGAAAGTTCCAGCGCATGGAGTTCTCCAGTGGTGCTTGTACGCAAGCCTGGCAAGAACCGATTGTGCCTGGACTTTCGAAAAGTGAACTCCGTAACGAAGAAGGATGCTCGTCCAATCGCGCACATAGAGGGGCTGCTAGCACGTCTGACAGAAACACGTTATATTTCTAGCGTGGATCTGAAGGATGCGTTTTGGCAGATACCGCTGGAGCAAAGTTCGAGGGAGAAGACCGCTTTTACGGTACCTGGCCGACCACTGTACCAATTTAAGGTCATGCCTTTCGGTCTATGTAATGCGGCACAAAGTTTGAGTTACCTCATGAGTCGCGTAATTCCATCGGGGTTACGAGATCAAGTATTCGTGTACTTAGACGATTTGTTGGTTGTGTCGAAGGATTTCGACGAACATCTGGAGACTCTGGAGATAGTCGGAAAGTGTTTGACGAATGCAGGACTGACGATAAATGTCGAGAAGTCGAAGTTCTGTTTTGATGAGCTTCATTATCTCGGTTATAAGGTCGGTCAGGGATGCTTGAAAGCTGATCCAGACAAGATCGCGGCGATTACTAGTTTTCCTTTACCAACCACAACTCGCCAAGTTCGCCGATTCCTCGGTATGGCAGGTTGGTATCGGCGATTCGTTAAGGACTTCAGCACTCTGGCCGCACCATTGACCGAGACTTTGAAAAAGGGAAAAGCATTCAAGTTAGGACCAGAAGCTATCGAAGCATTCCTGCAAATCAAGCAAGCTTTGACTACAGCACCTGTATTAGTCAATCCAGACTTCTCCAAGGAATTCATTATTCTCTGCGACGCATCCGCGACTGGCATCGGATGTGTACTCTGTCAGCGAGACGAAACCGGAGCGGAGCAGCCTATATACTACTTCTCCCGGAAACTGAACGCTGCACAGAGAAACTATTCGGTGACTGAACGCGAGTGCTTAGCAGCTTTTGAAGGTATCCAAAAGTTCAGATCGTACGTTGAGGGATACCATTTTCGCGTTATTACGGACCATTCCAGCCTGAAATGGCTGATGACCATGAAAGATCCAACCGGAAGATTAGCGAGGTGGAGTATGCGACTCCAAGGATTCGATTTCGTGGTAGAGCATAGAAAGGGAACACTAAATGTCGTGCCAGACGCTCTATCCAGAGCTTATGAAGACGATGAGTTGACAGTGTCAGCTTTCCTTTCATGTCTGCCGCAGATCGATGCCTCGGAGGTACTTCACATCGATCTGGAGGACCCGTCCTTTAAATCCGAAGGTTATCTAAATATCATCAGTCATATCAGGAAGGAACAGGAGCGGTTACCGGATCTTAAAGTGTCGGAAGGGTATATATACAAACGCACCAGACATGCGGGTGGTAATCCCTTGGCCGACGATCTAACTTGGAAGTTGTGGGTTCCCTCAGAGATGACTGAATCTCTTATCTCTCTGGCTCACAATCCGCCGCGCGCTTCGCATGGTGGCGTGGTGAAGACAGTTTACAGGTTGAAAGACAGATTCTACTGGCCCGGTATGTACACTCAGGTCAAACTTTATGTTGACCGGTGTGAGACATGCAAGACCAGTAAAGCAGCCAATATGACGTTACGAGCAGAAATGGGAAATAGTTTTGTAGTAGACAGGCCGTTTCAACATTTGTATGTTGATTTTCTAGGGCCATACCCAAGATCAAAAGCTGGTAATGTCTATATAGTGATCGTGTTGGACCAATTGACTAAATTTGTCTTCATCAGGCCACTACGCAAGGCAACAGCCGCGAGCGTGGTCAAGTTTCTGAAAGACGATGTGTTTCTGATTTACGGAGTACCAGAGAGTATTCTCTCTGACAACGGTACGCAATTTGTTGGGAAGGAGTTTCAAAAGTTTTTGAATATTTTCGGGGTCAAACACTACCGAACAGCGGTGTATGCTCCCCAGTCGAACGCAAGTGAACGAGTGAACCGTTCAATCTTGGCAGCCATTCGATCTTATGTCAATCCCCGACAGACGGATTGGGATGCCCATCTGTCTTCGATCAGCAGTGCTCTACGCACGACGGTGCATTCAACTCTCACGATGTCCCCGTACGAAGCCCTTTACGGACAACGTATGATAGAACATGGGGCAGACTATCGTCTTCTGAGAGAGCTGGGTGGACTGAACTGTTCGGAGATAGATTGGCTTCCCAAAGTTGGCAGGATGAGCATCATCCATTCATACTTGAAACAAGCATTGATTAAAACCCATGAAGCATACGAGAAAACTTATAATCTCCGTTCCAGAAATATAACATTTAAAATAGGTGATGAGATATATCGAAGAAATCATGTTCTAAGTGACGCTACTAAGCATTTGAGTGCGAAGTTGTGTCCGAAATTTATTAAAGTTCGCGTTACTAATGTAATCGGCGAAAACCTATATGAAGTTGAAGATAGGCGAGGACACAAGTGGACGTGTCACACTAAGGATTTAAAAAGATAAGATAATTGAACTTTAATTATACACCTGACTTAAGCCCAAATAACCTGATTTTCCTTTAAGATATTTTCTGTTGTCATATTCAACATCAAAGTTTTTTTTTATTGTCGTATGAAGGCACCTGAATAGGCAGAAGGTTTCCAAAATTTTTTTTTGCAGTCAGATGCCCGGCTCTCAGCTGTGCATGAGACTCTTGGTCTGTTTATGCGATAATCTCTCTATGTTGAATAATGACTTATAGAATATAGAACCCTGACGTACTATAGGAACTTGTTTCCTGTAAATTTTTTTTTGTGTTATGCAACAACAATGGTATACCTAACAAAACACATAAATTGCAGATGTATTACTTAAATACATATTCCGTGCTAATAATATTTTGTTTTGTCTTCCACCAACTAGACGGTAAAGAGTTGCAGTATCAGTATGGTACGAAAAGTAAAAAGATCCTGACGTAAATTTTTGTGAGAAGTTCTCCTTTTTCTTGGAAGTTCGACGAAGCAGGCTTAGTCGAAATCCCAAGATTTGTAGGGAAAACTTTTTGCAGAATGGCATGCAAAAGAATTTCCTACCAATGCCATCTACCAGCGAAGTTATTCGTAGACTCACTCTACCTCGGACGCAGTCATTTTACCCCACTCCTAAAAGGATTCCACAAATAGAATCCACCCAGACAAAAATGTCATTTCCAGAATGGCCTTCCAATGCACTTCCAAATTCTGTCTGCCTTCCACTTAGCAGATGTTCCACCATTTTCTAAAATACAAGGAAATGACGAGTAAGCGGCTACTCGCTATTTCAGTATTGAAGCTACGTTCACACGGAACGAAAGTGCAGGACAGCCGCATTATGGAAAAAGGTAACTAAAGATAGACTTTCAGTATATTAGACGTGTCACGGTAGTGGGATATAAGGAAGCAAACATCAAATAATCAGAGTAGAAATCAAAAGAAAAAGAGTAGAGAATATTAGAATACTTGTCACAATTCGTAGTTCACACTACTCGACAAATGGTTCAGAATCGGCTACGCGCCTGAAGTTCGCCACGAAAGTCATTCACTCTTGTAGACATTGTCTGTAATAGTTAATGTCAAATAAAAGTCATATCAAATCAGAAGAAAATGACCAAGCGAAGGCATTTGTCTATTTGCTCATGTTCTACTGCGTAAACACGGAGCAGAATGGATTTCTCCCAAGAGCAGTTCTGAGTAGTGAGCGAATCATATTCCAAAATATACTGCAAATAGACTCACCTTGTGAAAGAATCACGTAGAACCCGTCAAGGCCCAAGTTTATCGATACTTACTGATTCTGCAAAAATGAAAATTTGCAGAACATTAAAAAGTGCTAGATGTCGTAGGTGTGTCAAACATGGAGATTATATTGTCCAAACCCGGCAATAAAAACGTCGAATGAGAAGCCTAAAATTGTTCTATGGTTTAAATGACAACACTTATGCAACATCTTCACGGAATTGTTTGGAATAGCACTAGTATAAGTGTCAAAAGATTGTCATTCCCCAACCACCGTAGGTTTATACGAAGACAGAATTACACTTTCCAAGACATTTGACATAAATTTACATAAAATTCTTACTCACTCAAGTTATCAGACGTACTTAATGCCCAGCGCAATGTTACACTTGGCAACGTAGCCCAGTGAGCACTACCCATAAAGATTCGCTACTTTCCTCCTTTGAACTCGTTACTTTTTACTGGAACGATTAATAGAAAAAGGAAGTAGCATAATCAATATGGCATGCGGCTACCTGGAAAGCGGGGAAGTATAAGCGAGAAGGTTGTCTGTGGATTTCATTTCGAATCCAGACGTCGACCGCGATACATCTCCTCCGCAGAACGTTTTATTAAAAGCAGCCGAACCGCGCACCATTTTGTTCGTACACGATCCTTGGGTTTCTCTAAGAGAATCCCTCCAGTTGCTCCAAGCAATTGGAAAAATATATCCAGAATTAGTAGTATTATTACAACAAATAGGTAAGTGTGCCAATATAGCATCCTTTGGAGCAAAATAAAAGAGATTTATTTTGCTACAATGGAATAGATTCGACGGCGTCACTCGGCGGACATATTAAGAAAATTCCGTCATCCTTTTTGTAGATTCACAAATCCGACTCCTGGAGGAAGGAGAACTATTTAATTTAGTTCTGAAAACACGCAGGCGAGGCTGCTCATCATTTTCGTGGGAGTTCCTGAAAAGCATCTAACAATTCTACCTACCTTGGAGATTTTGGCATGGCAGCACACATGCGGTCAATTTTTTTTTTGATTTTGAGTGCATACTCTCTATAAATCATACGTAGAAGCAAATAAATATCCATGTACCTGTGCAAAATACGCCCAGCATTACAAATCTTTGTGCCATATAATTATTTTATGAAAGACGAGCACCGACGCTAGCTGTTCATTAGCGTATCGTCGGTGGCGACACGCGGTGCTATACATTTATATAGGCGCACCCCGTCCTCTTCTGTAGATCTTACTGGACATTTCGGTGGGGCAGACGTTGATCCAATTGCCGGCTCGTCTGTCACCCCAACCCACTTCATATTCGAAACCAAACTTTTTGGAACCTCCAGTGGAGAAAATTTCTCGTGGTACCAAGACCCGAGACAAATCTACTCATCAACGCCCTCTCGGCGCATCTTAGAAGACGATTGAGATTGCCTCAACAGTGTAGTCTGGGAATACACATACTTCTGACTTCTGAAACCCAGCCACGACAGGCTGAAGACCACATCGAGGGACGGATCGTTGAATTTGTTCGACGCGGGAAAATATACCACAACAGGACGTCTGGCGTGTGCGTGGTCACAGATGCCGGTCCCCCAGCATAAAGTCACTCTGTACGGACACTACCTACAGAGCACCGCGGGATGAAGCAGTTCCCAAGTCACCACCTCAACAGTAAAGCAGATGTTCCAGAGTTTATAAATGTATCCATATGTTAAAAAAAATATTATTAGAGCATCATAATCCCAGGTAATCATTTTTAATTTAAATTGTGTTTGATCCTTTGGGAACATTAAGCTCAACCAAGCCGTGGCAGAGTTTATATCAGTGAATGCTTAGTGATCTTATACATCGCGTTGACGCCGGCGTAGAGCGTCGAGTACCACGGACGGTGGTAATTTGCATTTGCATTCATACGTTAAGGAGAAACACTTGAGGACAAGCTGCCATTCCTCCTCCATTTTACAAAAATACACAAGAATTTATCCGTATCTTTAATTTTAAGATTATCTATATGATAGAGTGTTGAAATTTATTGAATTATGCTAACGAACAGTGAAATGCCGCTTACCTGTACGTGAATCGAATAGTTGAAGTTACTTTTGTCGGAATTTTCTTCGAATCGAATAGTCCAAATTTCTTTTATCGGAATTTTTCTTGAATCATTTAGTGTTCTGAATATTTCCTGCATATAATATAAAAACCCGTGGAGAGCTCGTGCTCTTGGTACGTCACTTTACTCACAATCATAAGACAATCGGTGAAAGTTACTTCCGATAGATCCTCTTTCGAGATCTTGGGGTAAGAATGCCCTTGAATTTTTTTTACTCGGGACTCAAGATACAGTTCAGCGTCGGTAGCGACCATATACGTTTGCGTTCATAAAACGTCGCGTTAAATTCACTTATTAATTTTTTTTTTGGACTTTCAAATCATATACCTTACACTCACTCACTTGTTTATTTTAATTTATTTTACTTTTTTTGTTTTGTCCAGTCCTAAGTCGTCGCGGCAGATATTATCAATCGAATAACTTTGTTACCGAATATCCTCACGCGAAGATTTTTTTTTTATTTTTGCACCTTTGATTCTCACCATCGTGCCGAGATACGGTAGCACGAACGTAAATCGTTACCACAACATATTGAGTGTCGTCAACGATCAGACACCACCAGTATTAAAGCTCAAAATACCTACCTATAAAAGGGTAATGGGACTCAAGCTTTAAAGTCATTAGTAGAGTAGAATTTAACTAGTTAATATTTAGCTAACATTTTTCCACAGGTTCAGGAGTGCACTTCCGGATCAACAGAAAGCGGATATTAATTTATCCCTACCCCATTGGTAGTGGAGATATTTATTTTAAATTGATTTCCTTTTTTTTATTGATTATAATAACTATATTTTGAATTTACGATCGAGCGTATGCATGGATACGAACTGTATTCTTACATATGCGGTATTTACACAATATTTGACTTTTTGCTTTGTCGCTTTGGGGCGAATTGTCCTGAGGGGATCTTGCTTATATATGTGGTAAACCTCTTGATAATCAATAGTATCCATTTCCGTTTTTGAATTGAATATTTCGGTAAAGTAATTAAGCACCCTTGATACGGTAGTATGGTGTTCGCACCGCATCAACGTCGGGAGATTTTGTAGTTTTCTTTTTTTTTTTGCTGCTCATGATAAGTGCTATCTCAATAAACCTAGCCAGCGTTAGAATCCTACCGCCGCGTTAAATCGTTTGTTCCTTTTTTTTTATTTCAATGATTATTAGGCTTTCACAGCCCGCGACTTTCACTAAGTATTAACGTTAGTTTAGATTATTATAAGTTAGCTTTTTTTTTATACACTCTTGATCTATTGCAAAAAAAAAAAATTTTTTTTTATATTATATTGTAAGAACCATATGTCGGCTTACATAATCTGAAAATGTATACATTCAGTTAGCTAGTTTAAAGAAAGAGCGATAGTTTTTTTTGATTAACACTATCTTTAGAATAAGTTTAACTCTTTTGTTGGATACAAATCAATAATTTATGAGATCTTGTCTTGTAGTCATTTTGAGTATGATCAGATACGAGAAGTACTTAATAAATTGTGTCTTTTTATATGATTCAAGTAAGACAACCTAGTTAAGATTACTATTACATTGTTAGTTTTAAGAATTTATTAAATAAATAGTTCAGTTTCTGATTATAACGTTTAAAGAAAAATCTCACTTTCTTTTCTTTTGGATTTCTTTGATTTTCTTTTAATTTGGAGATGTATCGGAAAGTAATGATGAGGAAGTAAGACATTCGTAGGGAGGGTGGTCTCCCTCACCATTCTTCGGTGGCGAAAGCGTAGTACATTTCAGGATGATAGTATAGGTAGATAGTGTCTCTTTCAGATACTATGTCTATAGTAATGGGCAAATAAATAGGCAAGCTTTAGCTTGCCTCTTTTGATTATGGGGTTGCCCAATAAAATTTATCGAGTCTCGGGGACTCTAAGGTCTGCGGTCAACCAAGGTTGACGTCCCGAGAGTTGATTTGTGACGTCAAATCGGGAGGGTAAAGAGACCAGGGGGATCGACATACACCATAGATCCTCCCTCCCCTGCAAGTTAGACACCTCTGTGTCCGCGCTCGGCATAACTTCGCGGCGACCGAACGTGTAGGCGGTTCCACTCAGCCGTAGCTTCCACGAGCATCTATGGATAGCTTTCTATAGCGCGAAATACGGTTTGTGTCCGGTGGGTTGATGTAATAGTACACCGCGATTCTTTTCTCGTCGTCTACGTTCACTCATCATAATATGAGGTGCACAATAGAATCTCCTATCATAACAATCAATTCAGTACAATCTAATCTACATCAGCTATGAGGGCCAATAAGCTTTTCAAAATCATTATTCGAACTCGACCACCAGAGTTCATCGGTCGGCAGTGTAAGAAAAAAAGAGGTAACACCGGTCGTATAGATCCCGGAGCAAGTACCCATGGCCAGACTGTGCTAGCTGCGGCTAGGGTACTGCCGGCCACCGCGACGGTCGATCTCGGCCATAACCTTGAGTTGTCGCATGCCGTTCTAATTGGCTATCCTGCTTGGACGGTCAGTTAGAAAGGGGGCGTTGCCGACAAAAGGTTACTTTCATCCCAGTGCACGTGAATCAGATAGCCATAGTTAGACATTTAGATGCGAACCGGAGTGAGATCTCTGGATATGAAAGTGAGTTAGTTAGAGGTAGCATTCGTGGTCTAGGTATAGTTATGGGAGAGTTTATAAGGTTTATGGTTTCCAGGTGTAGGCTATAAGGAGATAATGCTGCAAGCAGAACACCTAGGGCTTGTAGTGGATAGGCGTGGACATGGCATCAGATACCCACTAGGCTGTTCTGCGGGGTTTTGTGGTCAGTACCTGGGGTAGGCTGATGGAGGGTTCACGCTTCTGTGACCGGGATGGATTAGGATTTGAAGGGACGAGAGGGAAGTAGAAGGAGCTCGAAGTAGTGGTAGTGACATGTGAGTATACCGATTCGCAGGTTATTAGGAAAGCGAATGCTCGGATATAGGACCATGGAGCTGCTGTCCATTGATATAGGAGTCAAGGACTTAAAGGTTGCTTGTCTCTTTCTACTTCCTCCCAGATAGGTTTAGTTGTTGGTAGACATTGGATTCCTTATCTTTATTATCCATAGGATATTGAGGAGGGGAAGTCAGAGCTTGTTGGCAGCTGGGCCGGATGTAGGGACATTTGAATATTTGAATGTGAGGTATTAGTTATTTACCTTCGTTCATTCCAGATGTCGCTCTGCATCATTGTGGGATATTTCTTTGGGAAATCATCTGCTCCTTTTCAATTTCCTTCTATTATTATTTACGTTACAACTTTTCTTTTGGTTTGATACATTTTGTTCTGTGAGGGACAAAAGTTCTCATTCCAAGAAAAATCACTTCTGTAATCATTTCAGCACTGGCATCAATGTCATTATCGAGGACAGATTATCATCTGTTTCAATATTAAGGATGAATTTTTAAAATTGGTTAAAATATAAAGGCCTACAGTCCGTTGTTAGGTTTTTATGATAAATTTTCAGTAGTTTCAAAAACAATTATTGAATTCTCTTGTTTATATAGTTTGTGAAGAAAAATGAAATATGTACCTTAAAACAAAAAAAATTGTATCTTCGAAGTGTTATCTCGACTTTATAATTCGAGTAGTGTGTGCAATCTTGTAGGTAGCAAAAGAAGGCACAAGATTGGCCTCTTTATAGTACTTTCTCTATGGTCTGGATGCAGAAGGCATGTAGTTCATTCGTCTAACTCTAATTTCTCGATCTCCAACCATCCAGTTAAAGAAAAAATTCCCACTATGACCGTTTGGCAATACGAGAAAGCCAACTGGGAATAATTGAATAATTTCTTTCTCAACTTTAACTGGTCTTTATGCTTCCACGATAATCGGCCCTATCGAGGTAACCGTCGGAACGAAAAATGCTAACATTTTGTACGATTCCGAAAGTTTTTGCTTCGAGGTATTCTTCCGACCGAATGTTTCTACGCACTTTTTTAACGCACACCGGTGAATTGCGTTGCAGTGCGATCAAGTCCATTTTTTAGTTTGGTTTTTGAAAGGTTAGCATAGTTTTGTTTTCGTTTTGCTCCGACAGAAATTCTTGGCGAAATTTGTTCACGCATCATAGAAAATTGTTGGAAAATGTAAGAAATTAATCAAAATATACTTTTAAATAACTACATCAAGCATTTCTTGAATTTTGGTTTCCAGGTCAAACCTAAAAGAAAAAACAAGATACCAACAATAGGAGCTCCTGGTGAACTAAACGCAGGAAAAACCTGATATAGCCCAAAACTATACCAAAAGGTCACCAGAAGATGTTGCTGCATTTTGGGACGAGTTAACGGACCAACTTAACCAAATTGGACCACGAAAGAGAGATGCTAGTGGTTGGTAAAAGGTGTACATTCCAACAGAACAAAGTCATTCGAAAGAACTCGCTTGGAACCTGAGCAAGGACAAAGGGAACTACAAGCAGATTATGTCAGTTGAGCAGGAACCTGAAATTGGATGTCCATGAAGATTCATTTCATTCATTCGATTCCATACATCTGTATTAATAATTGGCAGCTTATGTTAACGGCATTAATACGCCGCGCCTAGCACCTCAAGGATTATAAAGGACGAGGGAGAAAAAGAAGCGCGAAGAATAAATATTCAAAGTTTTAAAATCATTTTATATCAAGAAATAAATAAATATAACTTTATTTTTACAATCTTCATCCTCGTCAACATTAGGCTTTTCGGTCCCCGTTTCTTTCTTTGTCACTTGACTACCTTTTCCTAGTCGGGCTTTTATCGACGAGCATTTTTATCGAACTTTTAAAGAACTGAGAGTGCTTGTTAAGCATTTCGTTGTTCTTGCTCTCCTTGAAATATTAAGCCTGGTCCTCCTTCATGTACAAAACTATCTTTGTAGGCTCAGAACTGTCCTGGTGAAGGAGTCTCCGGCAGCAGATTTCCACACTTATTACTATTAATAAAACAGAAACCCACACCAAACTGTCCGATCATAAACTTCTTCCTTTTCAGCATGCTATTTATTACTAAGGTTTTAAGTTAAACAGTTTAAAGGAAAAGTAAAACTTGAGTTTTTGACTTTTGTAATTTTTTTCCTACCTTTGACAAATCGGTAAAACAGCTGTTTGAATTTAGAGATGGCGTTCTTGAAAATATATCAATATTCACCGATTCGATATATTTCGAATGGAAAGAAATATGTTTAAATGTTTGTTCTATTTTACGCCAGCGTATAAAATTATTCAAATCTTATCATTCTAACTAGTTATTAACAATTATTTTTAACTTTTTTTGATATAACATAATTTTAATCTGGTTTGGTATATATATTTATACAAATATTGAAAGATGTATCGAATCATCGATATATAAATATATTTTGCACATCTCTCTTTGAATTAAAAATCTGTCGCATGTCAAATCAATGCATCGACGCATTTGTGATATTTCTGTTCCGATTAGAGAGTTCGATAGGGCCGAATGAAATAGTGCTGAAATAATTACAGAAGTGATTTTTCTTGGAATAAGAACATTTGTCCCTCACAGAACAAAATGCGTCAACATATTACAGCAAATCTGATCTTTAAAGTATTGTTAAATCGGGAATAATAAACTGTGTATGATTAAAATTTTTATCGCTTAATTGAAAGTTACCGTTGTCCATGAATGAATGGTACTTTATTATTAGATGACGTTCCCAAAATCACATAAATTATCAGGAGGTTCAGATTAGCCATACAATTTTGCATGTTTCTCGTATATTGTTTGAAAATATTAACAACATTAAATATCAATAAAAAATTTGTTTTTCAAGACACTAAGAAAAGCTGTTCAACTAGCCACAAACGCCGTTGAACTCGACGAAAAAAAAATGTACAAAGAAGCTTATTACTTGTACTGTGAATCTCTTCAGTATTTTGTGCCTTTAATAACAGAAGAACCTGATGCAAATAAACGACAAGTTCTAAGAAGTCGAGGATTAGCTTACCTTAAAAGAGCTGAAGAAATAAAAACCGTCATATTGACTGCAAACAAATTTCCTTGCGACGAAACAAAGAAACCGTGTGTATCTGAAGTTCTTGATCCAGAAAAAAGGTACAAACAAATTTGTAAGTATGAAACTTGTTTTTAAGTTACAACAACTAAACAAAAACACTTTCAGATGCCCTTTCGAACTCAAGTCCTTTACTTAAAAATGGTCTAGAAATCGGTCGACAAGCAGAGCTTTATTCGTTTGAAAAAAAACTAGAAGCTGCACTGGAAAGTTATACATCGGCATTAGGAATTCTCGTTCCCTTTGTTAACAATGAACCAAATAGTGATCGAAGACAATTAATATTACAGCAGGTACGACTTTTTTTTCATTAATATATTGTACAGAATTTGTTGTCTCTATTTAAAGATCGACTATTGGATGAAGGAAGCTGAAAGCATAAAAAGCATAATTTGTACGAAAGACATTGACGATGAACAAAAAAATTCTTCTTTGAGTAGCTGTGTTATTCAATGAGTAGAAAATCAAAACAACATTCGAATATATTTAGTATTTATTTAGTATTTATTATAATAATCATATTCCATATTCATTGTACATATAAGATATAGAATTTACATCTTTTAAAGTTGCACAAGCTTAAATAGGTTTACAGAGTTGAGATAAACATAATGCTAGGTATATTAATAACAGAGAATAATGAAATAATAAAGAAAAGAAAAGTATTAGATGTTACTTGAAACTTATGTTTGGGAACAATAATTTGTAGCGTTCTATTACTTCTGTCAAAATGTATTTGATCGAACAGGTACTTTGGTTCTTTTGATTGTATGGTTCCTTGTAATAATAAAGTAATATATTTTAAAAGCGCTGTCAAAGAGCAGCCTGTTATTTGATTGGTATAACTAGAAATATGATCATATCTTTTCAGACCAAAGATGTATCTCGCACAACTATTGTATGCCACAGTTAGTTTTCTATTAGCCTCAAAGTCCATATGGGAAGGATTTAACCAGTCTAAGCTTAACGCTAGTTGGAAGATATGTGGAGGTAGGGCTTAAGCCGCGAAGTGCACCATACATTTTTGAAACTGTTTTGTTGATATGCACTTCCCAGTTTAAGTTATGGTTGAAATAAATTCCAAGATTCTTTATATTTTCAACATATTCAAATTAAATAATTTCATTATTTTGTTTTTGGACATCGTCGTCATCAATTGTATCTGCTTCTTGACATCTCATGGCAATCGCATTCAAGGTCTCTTCATCGTCTATTGTGATAACTATTCCATTCTTTTGCTCTTTAACGAGAACAATTCCAATTTTAGTAAAGACAGAAAAAAACTTCTTATGTCGTTTAAGTTGGGCAGCATGTTTAAGAAGAGAACGGTTTTTTTCGTGAGGCTCGTTCAAAAAATATGTTTATCTGAATCCAAACCAATGTTTCGAAAAGAGATGGTTTTTTTTATTTTTCTGGAACTCAGATAATGATTTCAAAGTGAATTTTTTGTCATGTGCGCTGTTAAACTTCACGATTACAGGTGGGTCATTACATCCATTGCGGTGGTGGGAGCGGAAAATCGATCGCAAAGCTGGAGGTTGGATATCAATTTCATGACACAGGTGGTTGAAAATTGATTTAAGATTTTTGCTTTCCAGCTTTGGTACTCCAAAGAGAATTGCATCCGCAGTGAGATCTCTTCTCTCAAGTTCATCACACCGTTTGGTAAGATCGGCAAGCTGCTCCTTATTTTTATTTTCGGTGTGAGCGGCAATGGGAAGTTTTTTGCTGTGTTCTTCAATTATTACTAGCTTCTCTAAATCATTGAGTGACTGATCATATGTTTTTAATTGGGTGGTCCAATGCTGTTCAATTATTGTTATATGATTCATGAGATCAGTTTGCAGTTTGCTTAGTCTGTTTTAAAGCGAGTGATAATCTCCTCAGCTAGAGTCCTAAATCGTTCCTCAAGATCATGGGCGATGAGGGAATGATTGGAGCATGCGGGTGTATGTGCATCTACCAATTGCTGTGGTGTTGAGGCTGTTGAAACATTGACTGTATTTGTAACAGAACCCTTGCCCTTCTTTATAGGAGCGGGGGAACCGAACCGTTGTTTTCTGCAATTCGTGATTTTACTGCATTCTATGAATATATTTTTGTTTGTGGTGATCTCAACACTGATCTTTTGAAATCTGACAACAAAGCTAGTCAACTGTTGGATATCACTGCTTCTTCAGGGATGTCAATAGTTAACTCTTATGCCACCCACTTTGCTCCAAACGCTGCTCCCAGCCTTCTAGATGTTATCATGGTTTCTGATTTGTCAAATGTGTTACTTCAAGACCAGCTCTCCTTAGGTGGCGTATCTGATCATTACTTGTTGTTCTGTACCAGAGATTAAAATGAGTATGTTCGAATAAGTTCGAACACTGCAATTTTTTCTATTTGATCGCTCATACCCGATCGTTTTGCTTCCATGCTCATAATTCATTTTGGTCATGAATAAAAAGAATCACGAATAAAGACAAACGAACTGATCGAACTCATGAGTATCTTCTGACTTTCATACCCACGAACAAAATTATTCGCAAACAGTTGTAACCAGTTTCGGGTACTCGAAAAAAGACCTACTCTTTTCTTTATTAGTAATTTTAGTAGGTCAGTAGTTTTAATTACTTATTTAATTTACTGTTTTTTTTTTTCAAGTTAATAAAAATAAAAATCATTGTGACTAATAACATTATTTACTGCACTTTCCTAATAATAATGCCTTATTTGCATACGCAAACTAAGTATATTGAATCATGAAGCAAAATCAACCAACACCGATCTGCCCCTAATGGTAAAAGTATCTTAAATACAAAAACCAACCCCAATAACACAAGAAACAGAATCCTTAAAATACCAACCCCGAATACACATTTTATTATTATTATTATTATTATTTATTACAATATAAAATAAATTTACACTATAATTAACATAACAGCACTAGCTACCAGGGCTTTTGGCTGGTTCGTAATAAATTAATTGATTTAACAGGAAATAATTATTGGGACTGTTGGAAGACAAAAAACCCTTGCTCCAGGTCTGAAGCTTGGGAGTTCTAGTCTCCAACAGCCCCAAAGTTAAAGTTAAAATAGTTGATACTATACAATTGAATCTAGATTAAGTGTGGTTAGGATGGTATATACATTTTTTATGTTTTCGGTTGAAATAGATGACAGAAGATGAATAAGATTGTTATTAAAAAGTTGTTTACATAGGTTGTTTACAGTGAGGCATTCGGATGTAAGGTGTTTTATCGATAAAACTTCCATGGATTGACAGAGATGGCAGATGGGAGGGCTCTCCTTTTTGAGTAGGAAGCTATGTGTTATTTGAGTGTGGCCTAAGCGTAGACGGAGAAAACATTTGTTCATTTTTGTAGATGTATCGGTTGGGTAGGTGGCTTTTTCTGCTTTAGGGTTGATTGTAGAGTAATGGTGTGTATATGAATTCCACTCGTTAATTCTTAAACTTTCCCAAAACGAGCTGATAAGATTAAAGGAATCTTTTTTTGTTGGGGGGTATGAAAGAGTGATCGACTGATCAATGGCTCTTCTAGCTGATGAGTCTGCGAACACATTACCTGCTATGCCTGAGTGACCAGGAACCCATAGTAGCAAAACGTTTTTCTTATTTTTGATTATGTTGTTACGGATTTTCGTAATGGTTGCAGTATTGTTTGTGATATTTCTAATAGCGTAAAGTGTGGACAAGCTATCTGTACATATGATTGTGTTGTTGTTAATACTGATTGCAAGTTCTGTTGCTTTGAGAATAGCTAAGGCTTCGGCTGCATAGATAGAGAAGTAGTCTGGTAACCTTGCGCTGAATAATGTGTCCCCAACATCAGTTACAATGGAGAACCCTGTTCCGTTATCACATTTAGAACCGTCAGTGAATAAAAAGTTCCAACAGTCCTGTCTGTACTTGTTCGTTGTTTCGAGGAACAGTTGTGTATATACTTCATTCGGAGTAACGTTTTTTTTTAATGACGTCAGTTTGGTGTTGACAATGTTGCTTGGAATCTCCCAAGGGGGATTGATGCAAAGAGATAAAATATTTATCTTGGTGCATAATCCAATTCTGTTGGCGTATTTAAGAGCGATATATATTGTGGACTGAAATTTTGGTACTTTTTTTCGTTTCAGGATTTTTTTAGCATCTTCAATTATTGGGGATCTGAATGATTGGCATATTTTTGGAATCAGTCGGGTGGTTGAGAGTTCTCTTTGGTGTTCAATTGGAGGGAGGCCAGCTTCAGTAAAGATGTTTTTTAGTGGTGTTGTTGGGAAAGCTTTTAGGCTGGTTCTGATTGCAGCATGATAAGTGGGTTTGATGATGTTGAGCGTCGAATTGGAACATTTACCGTAAACTGCCAATCCATAGTCAATTTTGGAAAGAATTATGTTACGTACTATAAGAACAAGTGTATTACAATGAATGAAGCTATTTTTACATGATAGATATCTTAGTATGTTAAGCCTGGTCGCTAGTTTCTTTTTCAGTGAGGTACAATGATCCTTAAAATTAAAATTGTTGTCAAATGTAATGACTAGGATATTTAACGAATTAACATTAAGAACTTGATTTGAATGAATGAATAAGTCAAAATTAGTACATTTCCTCTTTTTACAAATGTGTAGATGTTTACTTTTGTTAAGAGATATTAATGATCCTGAGTACGAGGACCATTGGTGAAGATCTACCAAAGCATTTTCAAATATAATTTTGATTCGATTGATATCGCTATTTTTGGAAAGTAAAATTAAGTCATCCGCATAGAGGCAGTGATCTAGTTTGTTGTGCTTAGAAATTATTTCACTGATGTCATTGTAAGCGGTTATGAAAAGGATCACGGAGAGTGGGGATCCTTGCGGTATTCCGTTAGGTAATTTGTAGATGGTAGAGTGTAAGTTATTGTATTTGAGTCTAAATTGCCTATTGGTGAGAAAAGATTTAATATACGAGAGGATCCTTGGACCGACTTTCCATTCAATGAGTTTGTTCATAACCACGTGCATACCTATCCTATCAAACGCCTTTTCGAAATCGAGCGATAGAATGGAAACGTGGTTTTTGTTTGACAACGCTGTGGATATGTATTCATCAATGTGCAACAATATACATTTTTTATGTTTTCGGTTGAAATAGATGACAGAAGATGAATAAGATTGTTATTAAAAAGTTGTTTACATAGGTTGTTTACAGTGAGGCATTCGGATGTAAGGTGTTTTATCGATAAAACTTCCATGGATTGACAGAGATGGCAGATGGGAGGGCTCTCCTTTTTGAGTAGGAAGCTATGTGTTATTTGAGTGTGGCCTAAGCGTAGACGGAGAAAACATTTGTTCATTTTTGTAGATGTATCGGTTGGGTAGGTGGCTTTTTCTGCTTTAGGGTTGATTGTAGAGTAATGGTGTGTATATGAATTCCACTCGTTAATTCTTAAACTTTCCCAAAACGAGCTGATAAGATTAAAGGAATCTTTTTTTGTTGGGGGGTATGAAAGAGTGATCGACTGATCAATGGCTCTTCTAGCTGATGAGTCTGCGAACACATTACCTGCTATGCCTGAGTGACCAGGAACCCATAGTAGCAAAACGTTTTTCTTATTTTTGATTATGTTGTTACGGATTTTCGTAATGGTTGCAGTATTGTTTGTGATATTTCTAATAGCGTAAAGTGTGGACAAGCTATCTGTACATATGATTGTGTTGTTGTTAATACTGATTGCAAGTTCTGTTGCTTTGAGAATAGCTAAGGCTTCGGCTGCATAGATAGAGAAGTAGTCTGGTAACCTTGCGCTGAATAATGTGTCCCCAACATCAGTTACAATGGAGAACCCTGTTCCGTTATCACATTTAGAACCGTCAGTGAATAAAAAGTTCCAACAGTCCTGTCTGTACTTGTTCGTTGTTTCGAGGAACAGTTGTGTATATACTTCATTCGGAGTAACGTTTTTTTTTAATGACGTCAGTTTGGTGTTGACAATGTTGCTTGGAATCTCCCAAGGGGGATTGATGCAAAGAGATAAAATATTTATCTTGGTGCATAATCCAATTCTGTTGGCGTATTTAAGAGCGATATATATTGTGGACTGAAATTTTGGTACTTTTTTTCGTTTCAGGATTTTTTTAGCATCTTCAATTATTGGGGATCTGAATGATTGGCATATTTTTGGAATCAGTCGGGTGGTTGAGAGTTCTCTTTGGTGTTCAATTGGAGGGAGGCCAGCTTCAGTAAAGATGTTTTTTAGTGGTGTTGTTGGGAAAGCTTTTAGGCTGGTTCTGATTGCAGCATGATAAGTGGGTTTGATGATGTTGAGCGTCGAATTGGAACATTTACCGTAAACTGCCAATCCATAGTCAATTTTGGAAAGAATTATGTTACGTACTATAAGAACAAGTGTATTACAATGAATGAAGCTATTTTTACATGATAGATATCTTAGTATGTTAAGCCTGGTCGCTAGTTTCTTTTTCAGTGAGGTACAATGATCCTTAAAATTAAAATTGTTGTCAAATGTAATGACTAGGATATTTAACGAATTAACATTAAGAACTTGATTTGAATGAATGAATAAGTCAAAATTAGTACATTTCCTCTTTTTACAAATGTGTAGATGTTTACTTTTGTTAAGAGATATTAATGATCCTGAGTACGAGGACCATTGGTGAAGATCTACCAAAGCATTTTCAAATATAATTTTGATTCGATTGATATCGCTATTTTTGGAAAGTAAAATTAAGTCATCCGCATAGAGGCAGTGATCTAGTTTGTTGTGCTTAGAAATTATTTCACTGATGTCATTGTAAGCGGTTATGAAAAGGATCACGGAGAGTGGGGATCCTTGCGGTATTCCGTTAGGTAATTTGTAGATGGTAGAGTGTAAGTTATTGTATTTGAGTCTAAATTGCCTATTGGTGAGAAAAGATTTAATATACGAGAGGATCCTTGGACCGACTTTCCATTCAATGAGTTTGTTCATAACCACGTGCATACCTATCCTATCAAACGCCTTTTCGAAATCGAGCGATAGAATGGAAACGTGGTTTTTGTTTGACAACGCTGTGGATATGTATTCATCAATGTGCAACAATGAGTCGATAGAACCACGTCCGTGTTTAAATGCAACTTGATTTGGGTCAATGAGGTTATTTTTTTCAATATACCACAGTAGGCGTTTAGAAATTATCTTTTCTAAAAGTTTGCTTGCGCACGGAAGCATAGAAATAGGTCTGTAACTTTTGGGATCGGTTGGAATTTTTGCAGGTTTGGGAATAGGAATTATTGTGGCAATTTTCCACGTTTGAGGTATTGTGCCTTGTTCTAAGTTATTATTGAAGAGGAGTAATAGTCTATTTTTAAGAGAGATAGGAGCATTTTTTAGCATGGGATAGGAGATGCGGTCGAATCCTGGAGTCTTACCTTTCAAAGTTGAAAGACAGCTTTCAAATTCTAGAAAGTTAATTTGTTTATCAATAAATTTAGCGTCAGGATTGAGGTCGTCAGTGTTAAATTCCATGCCAAGAGTTTGAAGTTTAGCGCTGATAAATGCTGAAGAAAAGTTTGAGTCGCTCGAATAATCAGACCAGGTCTTGCCTAAGTGTTCACATATCTCCAGTGGATTATATATTGTGCCAGCTTCAGTAACTAAGCTGTTTATAGAAAAAGGGGTGAAGTTACCTGAAAGTGTTTTTATGTCATTCCACATTTTTTTACTGGATGTGTTAAGCTACGAGCAGACTGCATATAAAAGCCGCAAATGTTTGCGACTCTGACGTCAGTTTTACGTCATCATTTGCGATTCTTGGTCGCACATCGTCTGAACACCCCTTTGGGACAGTCCGCATATGCTCGCAAACCATGTGCGGATGATGTGCGACAACCAAGTCGCACATTAGTTTCCGACTTTTTTGCATATCGTGTGAACACTCTTGCAAATCAATTGTGACAATTTGCAGCCATGTGCGGGCATTTGCGGTCGTCCCAATCATTTGCAACTACACGAAAACAGGACATTGCAAATGCATCGATGTGCGAGCAAATATCAGCTGAAATTCTCTGTTTTATAAGGAGAATATTGAGAAAAAAAAATAAAAAGACAAATTTCGAAAAAAATTATTATTAAAATGGGTAGTTGATGAAAGTTTATTATTGTTTTCGGTTTCCGTTCGTTGCCACCAGAGATCACAAGTGCTTTTTTTCTAGATGTCAATAAAAGTTGTACTACTGTCGAGAGCAGAACTGTTGAAAGCACTCACTTTCAAATAATCCACGACAAGCGCTTCATAGATTGCGTCGAGCACTTCTGGGATTATGGTTGAGATGGTATTGACTGGAATGCGGAAAAGATATTGCATAGACCGAAAATTCTCGCCTGTAGCCAAGAACCGGAGAGTCAGCATTAGTCGGTCTGAGGCAGAAATGCAAGATCGCAAGTTTTGTATCAGCTTTTTGAATTCGCGGTCATACCAAGGAAAGCAAATGGTCAAATTGATAAGCCGACATACGAACAAAACCGTGATATAATTCTGGTTCATTAGAACGTAATTCCAGCATCAATTTATTTTGCGCAAAAGCCTTCCGTCTGGCGATGTAGAAGCCAATTTTTTGTCCACACACTACGAACCCGTTTAATTTTTTTTAAACTCAATTCTTCTCGGATTTCATTTTCTAGCATATCCAATGCCAAAATAGCAATAGAAGCTCACTTTGTTTCGACATTTTTAATTAATTATAGCACTTTTTAATATTCGAGATTATAGCTACGTCAAGAATCCCAAGCCAAATACACAAAGTTTCACAAATGTTCGCAAACCTGCATATGACTGGAAATTGGTAATATGCGGATATTGTTGCACATCGTGTGAACACCTCGCATATAGACCAAAACATTTGCGATCAGATATGCGAACACATGATGTGCGACACCTTGACCGCAAATGCATTTGCAACTTTTGGGACAGAATTAGCATATCGTGTGAACACCTCTATATGCACGTTTGCGAGCACTGATGTGGGGATAAAATTTTGCGATATGTTTGCGAGTTTTTACGTGACGTCAGAGTCGCAAACGTTTGCGGGTTTTCATATGCCGTCTGCTCGTAGCTTTAGGGTTGATATTTGATGTAAATTTCTGGAAGGATTCAATTTTTGCAGATTTACAGTTTTTTCGGAATATTGCATTTGCTTTACGGTAGTTTATGAGGTTGGTGTCGTTAGGATGTTTTTTGAATAATTTCCAGAGATTTTGTTTGTTGGAGCGAAGATTTGAGAGCTTGGAAGACCACCAAGGCGTTACCTTTTTTCTTGGGGTGTTGGTTGTTTGTGGAATAGCAATGTTTGCTGCAGTTCTTAAAATTTTTGATATTGAAGCTGCTTCTTTATTTATATTAGAGGAAGTACTGGAAGAGTCGGTTAGGGAAAGAATAGATTTTTCATATAGTTCCCAGTTTGCTCGGTCCGTTATAAACTTAGATGTCACGGTTTTGGGATATGATAGCACACCGAGATCTATCTTAGTCAGGATTGGCCGGTGATCACTGCCGTGAAGGTCGTCTAGGGTTTCACAAGTAGCTTTTGGAAGAAGTTGGGGGGAAATAGCGGACAAATCAACATGAGTCCAGGTTTTGTGCGTCGAGAAGTGCGTTGGTTTGCCGTCGTTAAGGACCGCAAGATTAGAGTTTAGAAGAAAATTTTCAAATTCTTTACCTCTTGTGTTGGTTATTGGAGAACCCCATAGAGTGTTCCAGCAGTTTATGTCACCACTAAGCAGGACCGGTGTATGGATGTTGTTTAGAATGTTGGAGAGGTCGGTGGATGTAAATGGTTGGGAGGGGTGGATGTATATTGAAAGGATTGTGAATTTGATGTTGAGGTTGATTTCTATTGCAACTGTGGATATATTTGATTGAATTTGTATTAAGGTGTGTGGGATGGATTTAAGAATCATCATAGCTGTACCTTGTTTTGAATAAGTATTAGAAGGAAAATTGTGAAAATATGCTTTGTATTGCTGTGGGGGATTGGGGGAGAAGTTGCTAAGAATGTGTGTTTCTTGAAGACTTACAATGGACGGTTTTAAATCATTAATAAGCAATTGCAGTTCGTGGCAATTGTTAAAATAACCACTCATGTTCCATTGTAAAATTTTTAGATACGTTTTGGGTGTATTTGTCGGCTTATTTGCGATATACATTTTATTGTATTGGCGAAAGACGTTTAAGGTGTTGTGGTTGAGGGTGGAAGGATTACTACTGCTCCACCGCCTGAGAGATGGGGCACCCGGGGCACCCAACGATGTCGGGTGATCCGCGTGTCCCATGTAACCGGAGGTGGAGCCGCAGTTGCACATTTTACACAGCACTGATCGTGAACATTTTGATCATGAGCACAGTGATCGTGAACATTTTGATCATGAGCACTTTATTCGTTTTGTTCAAACTCGTTCATACTCGGTTGGAAGGTATACTCGATCTTATTCGTTTGAAATGTGTTGTTATTCACGGGTCATCATACTCATGAACAAAAATACTTGTAAGCATAGTTTGATAGGTTGACTCTGTTTGTTCAAACTCGCTTTTTTCGAGCAAGTATTCGTTGATCGTGAACAGTACTCGACTCGTTTTAATCTCTGTTCTGTACGTACAATATTGACTTTTCGCGTTCACCTTTGTCATCATCTTTTCAATTCAGAGACTGCTTCCGTTGATAATAATGCCCTGCATGATGCTGCTAGCGTTCTACCTTGGCGTGATTGCTACCTTACCGCAAATGTAGATGAAAAAGTCAAGCACATACAATCATTATTATTAGATCTATTTAATAGACATGTTCCTTTAAAAACTGTGGCAATCCATAATAGTAAATGTCCCTGGTTCACATCCGAAGTGCGTAATACAATTAAAGTCAGAAACAAGGCTTATTCAAAATGGAAGCGTACTGCACTTGATCATGATTGGGTGTCTTTCTGTCAAGCTCGTAATCATTCAACTTTCATAACTCGAAGAGCTAAGAAAAGATATTTCTATTCCAAATTGAGCACCAGCCAAACAGCGAAAAAACTGGACTAATTTACGTTCAATTGGTGTTGGAAAAAAGAATGTTGTTTGTACCATTCCAGATGCTAATGTCCTAAATAATGCCTTTCTTTCTAGTGATATCGGCAGTCCACGTTTTATTCCAGACAATGAGTTGTTTCATGATTTCAACTTTGATTTTGAAGTCGTTTCTGAAATTGATGTCATTAATATTCTGAGATCCATTAAATCAAATGCTATCGGTGAAGATGGTATTCCAATTCGCTTTGTTAAAATGGTCTTGCCGCATATCCTAAGCTGTGTTACACATGTTATTAACTTCTGTATAATGTCATCAACTTTTCCGGAAACTTGGAAGTTAGCGAAAATCATTCCCATTCCAAAAAAATCTCAGCCATCATCTCCCGCAGATTTTCGTCCTATTAGCATTTTACCATGTCCGTCAAAGGTTTTGGAGAAAGTTCTTGCAGACCAAATCTCAAATTATCTAAGTCAACATTGTTTATTATCCCCAATACACTCTGGTTTCCGAAAACACCATAGCTGTTCCACAGGTATGGTAAAAATTCTTGACGACATTAGAGTTAAGTTTGATTTAGACTAAGTCACAGTTCTTTGTCTGCTTAATTTTTCGAAAGCCTTTGATAGAGTGGATCACAATGTGCTTTGCTTGAAATTACGATCCTACTTCGGCTTTAGTATAGCTTCGGTAAATCTTATTTATAATTACTTGTATAACCGTCACCAAAAGGTAGTTTACGGTGGAACTTCTTCCCAACTTGGTTCCCTTGTTGCAGGAGTACCCCAAGGATCTATATTGGGACCAATTTTATTCTGTCTTTTTATTAATGACCTTCCTAAGGTTTGCACGAATGTTTCTGTTCATCTTTATGCTGATGATGCTCAGATATATTTATCTCGGCCTATTGGGCTCATCGATGATTTAATAGCCAGAGTTAATGAAGATTTGTTGAATATTTATAAATGGTCGATCTGCAATGGACTCAGTCTTAATCCATCCAAATCCCAGCTAATACTTATTTCGAAGAAGCTATTCGGCACTGATGAATTTCCCCCTGTTCTCCTTAATAACATGCAACTGAAATTTGTGAATGTGTTATAATAAATACGACCGTTCGTTTTGATAGTTAGGACTCGACTCTCAGTTCTGGCGACCTAGCTGGGACTTCTTGGTGTTACTCACTTCCAGAATGCATTACTCAGCTTTGACCTGAAACGCATTGTGGAAGTGACCCACTATACCATTGCGTCACATTCAGTGTGACACTGCAGTTTTGCATTATATGCATAATTGTTGTGCAATGGATTAAGTGGGTTGATGAGAAAATATGGAATCGTATATGTGTAATATGAATGAAATGTAACAGGCATAACATTCCTCCCCCCTTAAAAATCCAAGCCAGGTTTCCAGAAACTGATTTGTCTTATTTTATTTAATTTCATAAAATATTTCGTTAATAAGATGTTATAAATATTTTTTCTAAAATATTATATATATGTAGGTACATGTAATTTTTTTTTTTTTTTGAAACAATCAACTTTTTTTTTTAGTGACAAAATATTTGCATATACACAATTTTTTTTATGAAATATAATTTTTTTTATTAATTTTAATTTGTTTTAATAAATTTAAACTTTAATTTTCTTACGATAAACATTGACTGATAAAAGATTTTTTTTATGAAATAAAGGTATAATTTTTTTTAAATTAATTTAACACAGGCTTCTGTAAATATTACTTTACTTAATTCTTGAATTTATTTTGCTTACACCCGGGCAGAGGTGATTCCGAAAACTGTTTCGCTCGTGTTGTTTGTTGTGACCTTTGGCGTCGACGGGGCTCGTCTATTTGGCGTAAACTGTGGCATCTCTATCGCGTTGGTATCGGGATTCAACTCATGTTTGGACGAAATGGCTGGTGATCTTTTTCGAAACCGGCTTACTAGGAACACTAGCACTACCACTGCCGCTCCTAAAGTAATAATGGACATCATAGAGTATCGGTGAATAGCCAGCTCCCAGTCTTGGTTGGATGCTTTTCGCTCTGCTTCCAGGACGTTCCAAGATTGTGCGAGGTCGTCAATATTTTTCTTGCCTTCGTTTAAAATGTTGGCGAGATTTTTGTGGTTGCCAACTTTTATCTGGCGTAGTCTTGGAATAGGCTCTGGTTTCGTAATGTTGGATTTAGCCAAGAGTATTTCTCTGAGTTCCGAGTGGTCCACCATAGGTTGTTTGTATACGGCAGAGGTTTCCGCATGGAACTCATAAAAAAGTTTAAAACCTTTTGCACTTGCTTCACACCGCTGCAGCATTTTCAGGATTCCTGATGAATTGAGCGTGACTGCATAGTTTTGACTATCACACTTCAGGTTCAACGATATGGTCTCTCTTACTTTGAATAGCCATTCGTTTGAGGACGTCATCTTCAGGAATATTGCCTCTGTTGCTGGTATCACGGCGTATTTGCACGAGTCCTTTGAAGACGCAACGTGTTGTAGGAGCTCGATTAGGCACTCGTTAGACCCAGATGTCAGAATCGGCTTTTCGTGTCGGCAAACAGCAGTGCTGGAACCTCCTGTCGCAACAAAAGTACACTCCGAATACTCTCTTTCGTTTAAGATAACGAAGCGGTCGTGGTCCTCAGATACTGCGATGTACTCGTGTTTGGTATCGAGAACCAGGTCCCACTGTTCATCTAACGGACTTGGCAAGGGGTATATCTTCTGAATTTTGTAACGAAGATATTCCGGTAGGGGGAGCGTTACTTTAATTAGCAGCTTTTCTCCGACAAAGAATACTGATGTTTTGGCAGCTTGGTGTATTATAACTGGGTTCTCAAATGAAAATCTCTCTTTTGTCGTGATGTTATTCAAAAGACCCGTAATATTTCCTTCATCAAGTATGAATGGGTGTAGTCGTCCCTGGTAAAGGTCATCTATAATGGAAAGCTCCATGGCTTGTTGATTTTGAACTTCCATTATTTTTGCTGTCATCCCTGAAATTAGCGTATTGAAGTCGCTCCTCAGTTTAAGAACAGTTATAATTTGAGCTCATGACGGATAGTTGTTTATGCATTAGCTGTAGGGATTCCATATCCCGCTTGTGGAGAAATTCCAGCTGATGGTAAACTTTTCTTGCGTCTTCGCTGTCCATTGTTGCAAAGGCCCATTTCGAAAAACCTCCGATGAACTCTAAAGCGCGCTTTGGCCTTTTTGACCTTGCATTTCATGGTTTCTCGACTGGTCAAATAGCAATGCCGGTGGAAATCGTCATCTGGAACATTATTGCAAATCGTTTCCAGAGCTGTAACACCTTCCTTCATTGTCTGGATTACCACTCCGTAGTCCATGGGTACGAATTTAGTGAAGACAGTCCATGTATCACTGTAGAACCTTGCTGCTCCTACTGCTTCGAATACCACTGGCGAATTCTTCTGAAGTTGTTGGAGCTCGTACGGTATGTCTGTTTGTGTGTGCCCGGCGTGTAAGCTTAAGATTACTTTGATTATAATTAATAATAATTTTAACATAAACATATTGAAAAGAAAAAGTGGATATAAAAAATTAAATATGTTACTTTATATTTTTTTTTTATTTTAATTATCTGTATTTTTTTAATTTAATTAAATAAAGCATACGATTTTTTTTTATTTTAATTATCTGTATTTTTTAATTTAATTTAAATCTAAATTTTTATTTAAACACTTTGTTTGGATGCTGCAAAGAGAAAAAAGAGTGTTATTTAAATAAATTCCTTTTTTTAAATAAGAATTATTTAAGGTGGTGAAGTCAAATGAAATAAAGCTTAAGCTGGTTGTTGTGAACCCTTTTTATTTTGTTGCCCATCTGAATTCTCGTATTGGGACCAGTTCCCGATGACACAACTTCGTAAGGTCCCAACCAGAAAGCTGAAAATTTATTTTTTCTTACCGGGTTCTTTAACAGAACCTTTTGACCCACCTTAAACGACACGACTTTCGAACCTTTGTCGTAAAATTCCTTTGATTTTACTTTGGCCTTCTTAAGATTCTCGTTGGCTAGTCGGTGCGTTACTCCGAGTTGATACTTAAGCTGCAAAGTATAGTCGTCTGCATTGTAGAGTGGTGTTGGTTTTCTACTCAAATTCGTCGGCATTTCAAACTTGAAACCATAAAGCGCATTAAGGGGGGTGAGCTGTGTAGCAGTATGCATGGAGTTGTTATGAACATGCATAGCTTGTCTTAACCATTGATCCCAATTCCTTTCGTCTTTGGCTGCAAAAGACCTCAGATAATCGGCTAAAGGCCGATGAGCTCTCTCTAACGAACCGTTTGCTTGTGGGTGATACGCTGTTGTGTGAATTTTCTTAACACCAAGTAATTTGCATGTTTGTGAGAAGACATTAGAAGTGAAATTGGCACCATTATCGGTAACGAGAATTTTTGGAATCCTATACCTTGTGACAATTTGTTCGTAAAATACTCTTGCAACTGTGGAAGCTTCCATATCAGGGAGGGGTGCACAATCCATGAACTTAGTGAGATCGTCTTGAAAAGTTAAAATATATCTATTCCCTGAGTGTGAAATAGGAAGTCTACATACAATATCCATACAAACCTTATCGAAAGGAAGATTTGGAGTGTCGGTTATTAACATGGGCATTTTATTAGTTGGAGAAGACTTATTCTTTTGGCACATGGGACATTTTCTGACAAAGTTTTGAACGTCTTTCGACATACCTTTCCATTTGTATTGTTGTCTAATTCGTGCCAGGGTCTTTTTATAACCTTGATGGCCTCCGAGTGTTGAATTATGAAAGTCTTTTAACACAGTTTCAATCTCTTTCCGGTCTGTTAAGAATTCAGTGGATTGGGGTATGTTGTTAACATTCAGATCATTTTTAAATTTAGCTAGGTTTTTATTTTGGATAGTCGGGTTCCGGTGCGTCGGTGAGTTTAAAGTGGAATCCTTAGAAGCGGAATTCTTAGATGCTTGTGCCCTAGTTATAGCCAGACAATGTTCCTCTTTGTTTATTTGAGGTATACGGCTAAGAGCATCCGCATTCGTATTCATTTTACCGGGTTTATATAGTTAAAATTATTATTATTATTATTATTAAAGACACCCTTAAGTGGTTGATGATCCGTATATACCGTGAAGGAACGACCTAACAAGTTACCGCCCAAACAATACCTAAAAGTTCCCTTTCTATAGTGGAATACCTTTTTTCAATAGAACTTAATGATCTACTTGCATATGATATCGGTTTATCTGACCCAACTTTTCCTTGCGATAAGACTGCGCCCAGAGCTTCGTTACTTGCATCTCTTGTTGGAATAAAAGGTTTTGAGAAATCTGGATAAATTAAAACAGGTGGTGTTGTAATGGCGTGTTTGAGTTGTTCAAAGGCGTCCTGTTGTGCATTTGTCCACTTGAAGTCCGCTTCTTTCCTTAGCAAAGAATTTATTGGGGCCGATATTTTGGCGAAATTGGGTATAAACTTTCTATAATAGTTAGCAAAACCTAGAAAAGACTGAACCTCTTTGATATTTTTCGGGACAGGAAAATTCGTTACACAACTTGTCTTAGAAGGATCAGGGGTGGCACCGGTCTCAGAGCATACATGCCCTAAATAAACAACCTCTTTACACAAAAAATTACATTTTTCGGTATTAAGTTTCAGTTTAAATTCTCTTAACTTTGCAAAAATTCGCATCAATTTTTCATTGTGTTCATGCAAATTCGTGCTATAGATCACGATGTCGTCCAAGTAGACAAAACAGTCTATTCCTTGAAGACCAGTTAATATGTAATTCATAATCCTCTGGAAAGTGGCTGGTGCTCCAGTGAGACCAAAAGGCATCCTATTAAACTCGTAATGTCCCAAGCCTGTGCTAAAAGCGGTTTTCTCTTTATCTTTACAGTCAATTAGCACTTGGTGATAGCCGCTTGCCAGATCAAGTGTAGAGAAATAACGACAATTTCCTAACTGGTCAAGAATGTCTTCTATTCTTGGCAGAGGAAACGCGTCTTTTATTGTAGCCTCGTTAAGTCTTCGAAAATCAACCACAACTCGCCATCTCTTTTGTCCATCAGCCCCGGGTTTTTTTGGGACTACCAAAAGAGGTGAGTTCCATGGTGACTTACTAGGTGAGATTACCTTATCTTTAAGCATTTGGCTTACCTGATTATTAATTTCATCTCTAGCAACCTGTGGCAGACGATATTGTTTCTGATTTATTGGTCCTTGATCTGACTTAATTGGAATCTTATGAGCTAAAATTTCAGTATGCGTTAGTGGATCGCCTTCTAAATGAAAAATATCGTTAAACTGAATGCATATGTTTTGAATTGCCCGTTTTTCGTCCTTGTTAAGGTCTGCACCTATTTTCAGTGTATCCAGAAGCTTAGCGAGTCTTTTGTTCGGCTCCTGTTAAAATTTTGAAACTTGGGAATAAAATTATCAGGTAAAAGGTAAGTTTTTTTCAGTAGAATTAATGATAGAAATCAACATATGGTTTCCTTTTACTCTGGATATAGTGTTAGCCAAATAAACTCCTGGTTTTAATTCTTGGCTTTGCACAAGAACTTCCCGTAAACCAGTGTTTATCTTAAGCTTTACAATAGATTGAGTGCGGGGTTTTATTTCCCTATTTCGATCACTATTTTGTTTACCTGGGTTAATCAATGGGAATTCTGAAACCAGTTTTCTGTTGCTATCCAAAAACTTCAATGTTTTGGTAACAGAGTCAACTATAGCATGGTTCCAGAGAATATCTCGGCCTAATATACCATCGGCGGGTATGTCTGTCAGACCGTCCACAATGTGCCATTTCAAGTGAATTTTGTCCAAACTTTTATTTGATTGAACTGTACCCAACGTTGTAGTGTTTCCACCAAATGCTCCACCTAAATTTCTTGTTTCTTTAGAACAAAATTTGGATTTATTTTTTAAAACACCCTGTTTCAAAAGGCTTAAATCAGCACCTGTATCTACGAGTACGGTAACTTTGCCTTCTTTTGCCTCAGGAAATGGTAATTCTACAAAAACGTCGCTTTTATTCAACTTGTTTATTAAGCAAAATCGACTTCGCTTAATGTCACAAAATCTATTGTTTGCTTTGAAGATATTCTTATATTTATGGTAAATCTGTGTTACAGATGTAAATACCCACATGTATCCCAACACAAATAAATTTAAAAATTGTGCCAAAAAGCTTTTGACTTTCTTTTGTAGCTTTTTTCCAATTAGGAATACCTTTTGAGGTTTTTTTTTAGCTTCAGCTGTTGAAGAAGGTTTCCGAAGAACACGTTTTTTAGGTTTTTTAACAGTTTTATCTGTTTTAGACGAATTTGGGGGAGATTGCTCTTGTGGGGTTTTACTACTGTTCATAGTTTTGACTGGAAGAGCTTTATCTTCTGGGGTTTTAATACTATTGATAATTTTGACTGAGGAACAGATTTTTGGGGCACAGCTCATGAGCTCTGGCTGGCCCCCGTCACGTTTCCCGACCCATGTTTTGCCAAGTAGTTTCGTTTGCTGTAGCAATCATCTTCAGAGTGGCCCACCCTTGAGCACCAATCACATTTAGTCCTAGGTTTTCGTGATCTTTCCGCTGTTACAAAAACGTGGGCTTTGGGACATACTCCCTTGGCATGGCCATATGCTTGGTAGGACTCACAGTATGGAGTGTTCTTCCTTACACTGCACTCTGAATATGTGTGGTTTGGCTTGTTACAAAAACCACACTTTATAACATCTGCATTGTGTCCACCTGAATGTCCTTTACTTCGAGGGAAACTAGATGTAGGCCAATCCTGGTGATTGGCAGGAGTGCTATTCGAAAAAGGATCATTTGAAAAAGGGTTGTTTTGCAGCTCTTGTGGTACAGAGTGTGGTAGCAGGGGGCTATACTCAAATGATTGACGAGGCTGAAAATTTTGCGGGACAGAAGGGTTAGCAAAAGATGAATTCTGCAAATAATTACCAAAAAAATCTTGCGGATATCGGGGATGCAAGAGCTGAGACGTTTTAAGTGCCGTGTCGGCAAGAGTCTGCAGTTGATTTCTTGCTGACGACTCAACCCTCAGCTTTTCGTATACGTTTGATAATTCACGGCCTTCGCCTTCGGACGTGTTATTACAACGAAATCGTATGATAAGCTCGTTAAACTCCGATTTAAACAGCATTGTAAATTGGGGTACTAGAAATCGTGTGGAGTTTAATGCGTCGAAAACTCAATGCTGTCTTTTGTCGATGAAGCTAAACATACCCCCTATGCCATTATCCATGAATGGTACTTGCATCGAGGAGGCCGAAAAGCTATCAGTACTCGGTATGTGTATCAGTGACAATCTTCGTTGGAATGATCATATACTTGAGATTGCCAAGAATGCTGCAAGATGCTTAGGCTTTCTTAATAGATGCAAGAAGTTTTTTACCCCTTCTGATCTGGCTACAATTTACAAAGCGTTTATACGCCCTAAACTCGAGTATAACTCCCATCTCTGGGCAGGTGCTTCTCAAACTTTTCTTCACCTGCTCGACAGAGTTCAGAAAAAAGCGTTAAAATTGATAGGAGAGAGAAGCATTATGGAAACATTTCCATCCCTTGAACATCGTCGAAATGTTTCATGTCTTTCCTTATTTTACAGATTCTTTTACAAAAAATGCTCACTCGAGGTAGCCAGTTGCGTTCCACCCCTTAAACATTTCCCCCGTAATACTCGTCTTGCTAGGAACGCTCATCAGTTTACACTTGAGCCCAATTTCGGACGTACCGTGAAATATAGGGATTCTTTCTTTAGCCGTACAACACGAATGTGGAATGAATTGCCTGGCACAATTTTCCCTTGCCATTTTGAACTTCAAACATTCAAGATCAATGTTCATCGACACCTCCTTTCCCTTCCTCCCTAACTTCCTATCGCTCGAGCTGTGACTTATCATTAAAAGGGCTATAACAAACCCCTTGAGCGCGTGTGCATTATAAAAAAAAAAAAAAAAAGTTCATCCCCACTGACTGTTAACATAAACTGACGCAATGCAGAATCTATAAGACCTATTTTAAAACTGGCTATAACTGAATTTTTGAGTTCTCGCTTTAATGCCACTGATTCTGTCTCTTTATAGCTTGCGTCAATTATGTCTGTCGCCCTTGTTTGAAGACCTTTGAGACGCCTGGCAAAAGCGTGAATATCTTCTGTCATCAGTTGGTGTGACTGTCGTATTTCGATAGCCACACTATCCAACGTTCTGACAGTCAGATATGTACCTTTGATAAGGCTCTCCAATTCCTTTAAGGAACTTGGATTGTTCGCCCTAATCAATTCAAAAGCATCACCCACCAAGCGTGTTGAAATGAAAGCGACTAGAGTATCTTCATCTTCCTTCTTCACGCTTTTCAATGCCAGCTCGCATGCATTGAGAAACTCATAAACTCTACGGGAAAGTTCATGATTTCTCTCACCGGAGAATGTGGGTACTAGCCGTGAAACAACTTTCCCAATGTTGTCGAATGACATTTTTGCAGGTTGTCCTGAAGATAAAGGAGTAACTATTTGAGGTATTTTAATGACGTTAAGGAATTCCGTTTCCAAGTTTTCCTCTTCTTGTTTACTTGTAGAGGTTTGATCGCCCCTACTAACGAGTTTTTTCAGAGGTGTGATTGGTGAGGATGTTGAAAATACTGAAAAAAGACTTTTTTGACAAACCGGTGTAGAAGATTGTTCAAGTTTTTCTCTTAGAACTTTCTGTGCCGACAAGCTTTTATTTAGCTCACTTGTCAGTTTATCTACTTGGTCGTCAGCTTCTTCTGCTGCTTGTTGAAGTTGTTTTTCAAACTCTTTGCGCAAGAACTCGTTTTTTTCAAGCTTCTTAACAAGCTTTTGTAGTTCTTTCGTGTGTCGAGTTTTTAGATTCTGAACGGCTTTTAAATATTCCGTTAGAATAACGTCTGTTGTTTCAACACGCGTAAATCGACCCCACTGAGAACTAAGCTGCTCTTTAATTAGAACAAAAACCTCAGAATTTAAAATTTCTTTTAGTTCTGAGAGAAATGCTTTGTTCAATTCTTCAGTTTG
This sequence comes from Platycheirus albimanus, assembly GCA_916050605.2. NCBI lineage: Eukaryota > Metazoa > Arthropoda > Insecta > Diptera > Syrphidae > Platycheirus > Platycheirus albimanus. The sequence continues at coordinate 91,669,881 of OU696696.1, forward strand.
ACGCTGGTTGTCTTTTTTCTCTTTTTTAAGAGTTTCTAATTCCTCAATAAGGTCATTAAGTTGGGCGTCGGAAATAATATCTGCCATCAACTTTTAACCACAATTAAATCACCCTTGTGACCTGTTTTATTATCACCTAACTATTCCAAGAACTCAAATTAACAATTCTTTCTTTGTTTGTTTAAAACTCAAACCTATCCCAACAAATTATTGTATTCGTTGGTCATGCACAAATCAACGCGAAATTCTTAATAATGAGGTTACAAAAAAAAAAAATTAACCTGAGTAACCAGCAAAAACAAAACCGTGCAAATTCAGTCAAAAATATAAAAATACAAACAGAAAAACAAAAATTATGATAGATACTTACCTGTTACTCACTAATGTCGTATCGTATATTTTTTTTTTTTGTGAATGTTGACTTTTTTTTCCGAATGTTTTGCCAAATGTTACCTCTGTTCGCGTACCCAAATGAAACAGTTTGCATTCGATTTCATACGTTTACATTAACACAAAAAGCGTTCGCGTACTGAGAGATGAACGAAAGATGAACGAAAGAAAATAACAGCTGTTTTATTCTTTCGTTCATTTATTTGCAAGTTTTTGCCCACTGAAATTTCATCTGGTAAAAACTTGAACTCTGTCAAAATCGAATGACGTAAACATTTGTTGTTGCAGATGACCCTTACCGCGAAGAGCTAACCAATCAAAAAATTCGAATTTGACGTTTTTCAAGTTTTTACACAAAAAGCGTTCGTGTACTTTTAGGTAAGTGAGAGAGATTTTTCTCTCATTTGAGAAATTTTGACAGTTTTCATTTTTTGGCACAAAATGTACGCGAACAGAGGTGTTGTTTTTTTGTTTTTTTTTTTAGTTTTCACCGTACGCACTTGGTATCTTTTTTTTCACGGTGAGGGCACTTTTTGCACACTTATTTACAAAAAATAGATTGTTCAACAAAGAACATACAAATACATACCGTACGCACTTGGTATCTTTTTTATCACGGTGTGGGCACTTTTTGCACACTTATTTACAAAAAATAAAATAACGACAATTTCCTAACTGGTCAAGAATGTCTTCTATTCTTGGCAGAGGAAACGCGTCTTTTATTGTAGCCTCGTTAAGTCTTCGAAAATCAACCACAACTCGCCATATCTTTTGACCATCAGCCCCGGGTTTTTTTGGGACTACCAAAAGAGGTGAGTTCCATGGTGACTTACTAGGTGAGATTACCTTATCTTTAAGCATTTGGCTTACCTGATTATTAATTTCATCTCTAGCAACCTGTGGCAGACGATATTGTTTCTGATTTATTGGTCCTTGATCTGACTTAATTGGAATCTTATGAGCTAAAATTTCAGTATGCGTTAGTGGATCGCCTTCTAAATGAAAAATATCGTTAAACTGAATGCATATGTTTTGAATTGCCCGTTTTTCGTCCTTGTTAAGGTCTGCACCTATTTTCAGTGTATCCAGAAGCTTAGCGAGTCTTTTGTTCGGCTCCTGTTCTGTTATGCTGAAGATTGAACGATTTATCTTTTCTTGGCTTTGCACCCGAAACTTGTTAAAATTTTGAAACTTGGGAATAAAATTATCAGGTAAAAGGTAAGTTTTTTCAGTAGAATTAATGATAGAAATCAACATATGGTTTCCTTTTACTCTGGATATAGTGTTAGCCAAATAAACTCCTGGTTTTAATTCTTGGCTTTGCACAAGAACTTCCCGTAAACCAGTGTTTATCTTAAGCTTTACAATAGATTGAGTGCGGGGTTTTATTTCCCTATTTCGATCACTATTTTGTTTACCTGGGTTAATCAATGGGAATTCTGATACCAGTTTTCTGTTGCTATCCAAAAACTTCAATGTTTTGGTAACAGAGTCAACTATAGCATGGTTCCAGAGAATATCTCGGCCTAATATACCATCGGCGGGTATGTCTGTCAGACCGACCACAATGTGCCATTTCAAGTGAATTTTGTCCAAACTTTTATTTGATTGAACTGTACCAGGCATAACAAATGTTGTAACCAATCTCGGTTTTAAGCTTAATCGTTCATTGTCTGCTGATGCACACATAAATTATGTTATAGGGAGAATCTATGCTGGACTGCGCAAACTTCGGCTATCTTCTGGCTTTACACCAACAGAAACTAGACTAAGACTTGTTAAGACCTTGTTTATGCCCATTATAGACAGTTGTCTACTGCAAACTTGACTCTAACTCTATGCATAAGCTATTAGTTGCTTTCAATGATTCGGTTAGGTATGATTATGGTATTCCCCGGTATGAGCATATATCACAATATCACAAATTAGTCCTCGGTTGCAAATTTCAGCAGTTTCTTGATGTAAGATGCTGTATTTTCATGCATAAAATAATAACGCAGAAAACTTTGAAAAATTGCAATTTGCTCAATCCACCAGAACTTTGAATCTTATTACCCCCAGTTTTTCTTTTCTCATCACATCTCTTCTTTGTTCATGTCACAAGACTTTGGAATTCCCTACCCACATCGATAAAGCAAATTATTGGAGCTACTAAGTTTAAAAATGCTCTTCTCAGGCACTTCTCGTCTCCCTAACCCCCTCCCTGGTCTTATTATGTTATTTGTTTTTTTTTGTCTCCTTTTTTCCCCTCAATTCCTCTTTCTCTCTTCTTCTTCTAATTGCTCTATATATGTATATATATTTATTTGTTCTCCCTCTTTCTCTTTTCTTACAATCAGATACTTTTTTGATACTAGTTCAGATACTTTTGTAAATATTTTTTCTTTGTATAACTTGTAATGATTATATTAGCTTTCTTATTTTTCTTTTTTTTTTTATAATTTCTAAACGATATCCAAATTTTCATGTGCTGTAAAAGACTATGTCTTATTTGTACAACCATTATAGTAAATAAATTGAAATTGAATTGAAATTGGAACCGGTCTTTGGAGTGTTTCCATTTTTTCTCGAAATGGATCGAGTGGAATTTGAAACAAGAGAAGCAGAATTCATCTTTACTGTATTATTTAATCAAGGCGAACAAAAAAAAAAAAAAAATTCACTGAGGAGAAGCTATTTAATTTTTATACGTCTTAATTAATGGTATTTAGCTTCTATTAAAAGGCTCTTGAGGGCTGTATTCACTCTTATCTTCTATTTCTTCACTTTTTTTTCCTTTTTTTTATGGAGTTTTTCTCAAAAGAACGACTTTGAAAGTATGATAAACCGGAGAATACAGGAAACACGTCTTATCACTATGACCATTCGATTTTGTCTCTTTCGTCTATATTGTAAAGTTTTTAGTCTTAAAGGGTTTTCACACCGAGCTGAAAACACGGTTTTCGTTGAAAACCCTTGACTTGACTTGACTTGATTTTATTGAGACTATAATTTCGATTACAATATTTGTCTTAGTCTAACTTAGTTTATAAAATTGAATAAAAGTGGCTGTAGTCAAAGAGGATATATGAAGAGAGTTTAATGTAGGCCGGAAATGGAATTTTGCCTACAAGCTGATATGACAGAAAATTCAGAATAGCTGTGAAAGTGTGCGTAAAACCTCGCATACACTCACAGCTACTATGAAGTTCACCACGGAACCACTAAATTGACAGTTATTTTAAAAATTTGGCGGTTATTTTTGAAAGTTCATGAATTGTTATGGGTATGTTCAAAAGTAATAGGTTTTTCTATTATGCCCCTTTCACACATGGTAAGCTTTCGTTCAACGTGCTGCACAATTAAGTTGTCTTATGATTTTGATATATTTTTATAGATATAATCGATTTGAAACATAAGATCATACAGAATGATGTAAAAAGTATGTTAACAGCTGATTTTAAAATTGATCAAATAATTAAAACGCTTGATAGAAGATTTTCTGTCATAGTTTGACTTGTATACAATTTCGTAATACATTTAATTGTTTCAAATACAACAATTTAATTTAGTGATAGACTATAGCAAGCAATGTGTTTATTTTTGGAAGAATTATACTGCGTTTTCATTAGTGCCGAAGTGAGGTCATTTGGAAATTTGGTCATTAAGTGTTTTCATCAAGGTTTGCGCACTTGGTTTGGTCATCTTTTTGTTTTGCTTACTACTGACGTTGCCCTGAATTTTATTTCAACGCCAATCTAAATGTTGCGTAAATGTGAACACACCCTTAGAAAAGACATGAACACGCATTTCCATGATATGGAAGAAATGTTTTTTTTTCTGGAAGAATATTTTTATAAAAAACTTTTTTTTCTTGTTTCTTCCCTGCAAACCAAACCGCAGTAGTTTTCTAGAAAACACTACTACAACTAAAAATATATCCTTCGAATGTGTGGGTTTTTTTATTTACTACTTCCCCTGCGCCGTAGAGTATACCCCTGCAAACAAGAAAGTACGGTAACAATCGATGAAATATGTACATCAAAGGAAGTAGTTTGGTTTCTCCTGAAAAAACAATTAACGATTCCCTTTTGAACTGTGCGAAGGAGAAATCCAGGATGTAATGCAAAATGTTGTCTTTTTTTTTCTTGTTGTCGTTTGTCTTTTTTTCAGAGTGATCTTCGATTCAAAACATATTCATTAGCAGTTTTTAAGTTGAGTTGAGTTTGTTGTGTATAATTTGAGAATATGGCGAATCCTTTTTTTATGTAAGTTATTTTATTTTCTTGTGATATTTTTGTTTGTTTTTAATAATAAATATATTTTTAATAATACAAATGTTAATAATAATATAATATATTTAATAATAAAATTATTATCATAAAAATGCATTTTTCCTAATTTTTTTTTTACTTCATGTCTATTTCGGTTCGTCGTTCTACATTCACAGCGCGTGCATCTTTGGAAGTACGAATATAACTGGTGGAATATGCGCTTCAAAAAAGTACTTCAGATGTACATCCATTGAAGTAGGTGCATCCCCAGAAGTACTTTGGATGTGCTTTGGAAGTACTTTTATTGGCGGGGAAGTGCAGTACTTTTTTGATATTTTGCTTTTTTAGAAAGAGATAGTGCCTCCATATATTCTTATATACAGTAGGTATATAACTGAATTTTTTCCCGATCGCCTATCCTTTTTCAGTGGAAAGGAAGTACTTCTTTTACGTACATATTCCACTGGTTATTTCTGTACTTCTACGTTTGCAGGGTTGTACCGACCCAAAAAAAAATCACATTATGTGATTTTTTTTGGGTCGCTTGATCAAATCTTTTTCGTGTGAAATATGATCAAACATCAAAAAGTGTTTTTCTTTTGGGCAATGATCATATCTTTTTGTGGTGTTTGATCAAATCTTACCTCCCAAATGAAATCTCATTTTAAATTGAGATTTAACACACATTTGCACACACACTACAATAATTTGACATTTCTCAAACGTCAAATTTTGTTGTTTATTTTTTAGCATTCTGTGAATTTCATTGTGGAAAAAGAATTCTTTTTAGATAAGTGATCAAAGTTTTAAAATAATAACAAATATAAATACAAACGGTTGAAGTGAAAATTAATTGACAATTTAAAAATAAATAGGTATGAACTTGCAAAATTAAAATGAACAGAGTGTATAATGAATTGAATCGCTTTGAAAAGGATGCAGTGATTGAGCCCGGATTTTATTCCTACTTCATAACATAGCTGTTCCATAAGTTGGCAACGGTTGTGTCGAATTCACTAAAGATTTGTTAGGTATAGTTTTTTATAGCTTTCTATTCGATGGCCTTTCATTTTTTCCGGGAACACTTCTCCCATACAACGAGTCATTTGTAAACTTTTGTTTATTACTCTGACAATGTTCATGACGAAGTGTTTTTAATGCATCCTTTAACGAATCCTAGGTAGTTGTTATTTTATATATATGTATTTATTTATTCTTGGAGGAGCACATTGTCTTCGTTAAAAAAAACAATTCCCTTTTTATTATATAATATTGAAAAATTAATTAAATCTAATTCCTCAATGTTGCAATCCATCTTGCTAGTAGTAGCGGTAATATTACGTTGATTATTCAGACTTTTTTAATTAACTATAGGTACATTAACATTTATTCAGACTTCTTTGTATTAAATATACATTAACACTTCATATATACTAACATTTAAATAAACTATCTACTTTGCGGCAGAATTAAAATTAAATAATGTCCACCCGAATCGAAATTCCGTTTACAAATTGTTTGCATTCCCTCGTGCTTGTGTGTAAAAATCTGACATTTGCTTGGTTGGGTGTGTTCAGCCGGTGAACTTTATTTAATCAATATTAAATTATGACTCAACTGCGAACAAAACTTTCCGACTTACAAAACATTAAAAAGACATTGAAGTACATTTTAACTTATGAAATAATTAATTGCAGCTACATTATTATATTAATGTTGAAATATATTACACGAAAATCTAAAAAAAAATTGCTTAAAGATTATTCCAACGAAGATTACATGACAGAAAAATCAATCTCGTTAGACATTGTCGTATGGTTAAACACGCCTCAGATTAAGAACGTCAAAAGAAACACACACACACAATAACAAAAACTTATCTTAGCTATCTGCCGCTTTATTGGACAGCAAATTTGATCAAATTTTTGATCAAATTTGCTTTTCCCAAAAAAAAATCCACATAAGTGTTCTTTTTCTTGTTCACAATATCCGTGGTTCCGATGTAAGAAACACACGCTATAAGAAACAAAACTTGTCATTTCGGAGTTTCTTATAACCGTCATTCACTGTATTTTGTTTTGTTTACTTTTGCCGTTGCCTTGGGTTTTCTTCATGATACAACTATAGAAGATAGCGCATTCTGAGTTTTCATTTTTCTCTCTATCTGCGCATCACGTCATCAGAGCCCATTTAGTTTGACGGTATCATGACATCTTAGAAGATTACAAAGATTTATTAATAAACACAAATCGCGTGCGTCCTAAAAAACAATAATATTAGTAAACAAATATTATTAAATCATTTTTTAAAAGAAAAATTATGAATTGAAAGGAAACTTGAGCCTAAAAGCTGCTCGCTGTGTAAATGTTCATTGTTCGCGTCTATTTTCCAAGTGTTTTTGTAAGACATGGTGATTGTTTGGTTTAACTTCTTTTAATTATTAATAAATATAAGTATATAATATTAGAGTTCTAAAAGGTTGTAGATGTACTTACTTTTCTTAAATTAAATTGCATATGTTCAATTTAAGGTTGTAGCTCGACAAACAACTTAGTTACTCCAGATAAGAATAAAAGACTGTTTCTACTTCTAATTTTTATGTTTTTATTTTCAGTGGTTTTAATTTATAATTTTTTTGTATTTTCTTTTTCTTGTGTTTTTAGTTTCTGTGTTTTTCCCGTTAAGTTTTCTTATTCGAAAATACATCCGCGATCGGAAAAAAAGTGTTTTAATACTGTCGTCGCAAACAATATTTGCCTTCTCGGATATTAATATCATATGTTTGATATACGGAGAGATGTCGAGGTCGTGATAGAGGACGGTTGTGCTGTGCCAAGCACTGCCGTCCATTAATCTATTAAAAAAAAAAAGTAAACGTTTTATTGGCAAATTTTTTTCAATTTTTATCGGGAGTTAAAAAAGTAACTGAGTAAATTTAATTTAAAAAAAAAAAAAAAAAAAAAAAAATTCATCGGTCTACCGATAAACAACCAGGGCACAAATAGTGCCCAGCAACTCGTCATCCGAAAGTCCCGTATCCTTCAGCACCGCTAGAAGTTTCTTCACGGTTATTAACTGTAACTTTGGGGAGAGTGTACAGTTAAAGCAACAGGCTGAGCGGTAAACTTTCGGAATTTTCATCCACCGCAAACTGGCGGCGAATTCAAACAACGGATTCTGTAGCAGCAACTGTAAATTCATCTTTAATCGGCTACAGAATTCCACAAGGAACATTGTCTGGAGTTTTAACCAAAGCCCACCAAATGAAAAAAAAAAAAAAAAAAAAAAAAGGCACTACATTTAACATTGGTGTGAGAGCAACAAGCACCAAAACCGCAATTAGCAGCAACGTCATAATGCAGCAACTTGGTTTATAAAATATTCTATTCACATAGAAAACGTTTGCTAATTTTCTTTATACTCTCTAACCAGTAATTGTTAATTTATAAAGTAAAGTAATCGTCTAAAAGGAAAATTTTTATGTGAACGTAATTCGTGATTTCATGTTACAAATGTGATTTATTCAATTTTCGTAACTCAATAGAGTGTTCCTGCTCTAAAAAATACTTTTTGTTCATTTAATAATTCTTTTATTTCATGTATTTTTAATGTGATTCCATTTTCCATACAACAAGATATAGAGCGTATTCTCTCTTAAAATTTCAATCAAACGAAACAAATCTATATAGTCTATTTAGTTTATATTTTCTGGTTATTTATTTATTTTAGGTTTATCGTAGGCTAGATTAAGTATTTATTTGTACATATGTAAATATTTAAAAGTGACAACACGTCACGCGCAACAGTATATAGCTCCGCGAGCAAGAGCAGACAAACATTATTAATTGACAGCCATGAGGCGAACATTATAATTCCAGAGCAGGCCCAAAGAGGATATATACATAGAGTCCAATCTTGTGCCTTGTTTTGATTTTGCCTACAAGCTACAGCTGTCATATTGTTCTTTTTGTTAAACATGTGTGCGGTCACACCTTATTACTTACCTCATCGTTTCTTGTCGTTGTTTCACACTGACAATGAATACAATAGGAAAGGGACCACGAAAATTTTAGCAGAGGAGGATGGAACGTAGGAAAGATTGGACTCTATGTATATATCCTCTTTGAGCAGGCCATACATTAACAGCCGCCATTTTCTAAATATAATTGACAAAAGTATTGTATAAGTATTTCTTCACTCTGTAAAATATTCTTAAAAAGTCTCAATAAATACATACATACATACATGTTTGATATACTTTGTGCAAATGTACAAGCCATCACTTTCTCCATTGACTGCATTGAACACTTTCCAAAGATGAGAGCTGGTTCATTACGGATTCTGACGGTTTTGACAGGCCGCCTTCGTCCAAGTGATTAACCCAGGAACTCTCGCTCTTTGAAGGGTCTTCCAAATTTGGAATTTTGTTTTTAAGACGATGACATATGTAGCTAGCCAAATTTTCTAAGCCATCGTATGCCATTGGCAATTCAGGCTCATGCTGGACTTCTTTTTCGACCTTGATAACTTTAAAAATCTTTCCTAAAAGAAAAGATGATTGTAAGATCTTGAAATTGATAAAATTACTTAAGCAAACCTGAAAAAGATTCTTCTTCCAATTGAAGGTCTGGGGTATCATCTACCTCGAGCCTCGACATTTCCATTTTCGGAAATAGCACCTTCATTGTGCCCCAGAATGTACGAGCGCAATCTATACTTGAACTCTTGTCTATCTGGGTGGTCGCGAAGGCCTCCTTTTGATCGTATACTACCAAAAAAGTTTTCAAGTACATCTTGGTTCAATCGATAAGTCATAATGAACTTCAGATTGAATCTTGCTTTCATGTCTTCTAATAACAACTGCAAGGCGGTATTAGATTGTACTATACCTTAAAATTAAAAAGATAGCACTTTCGGGAATGTATGAAAACTCGTTTTTGGTGTTGACTTTCTTCTTGTGTTGTTATAACACTCAAATACAGAACAAACACCCATTTTTCTTTCTTAAGATTTTTATTTATTTATATTTAAATACAGAACAATTCAACAGAAAAAGATGTATTTCCAGCTATTTCCTGCATAATAGAATGTAAATGGCGCGAAAATATTCTGGTGGTGGGCTCTGATGACTTCACGCCATTTTGACAACCTAGCCCCAAAATGCGCAATGCGTTATCTCTTTTAGTTGTATCATGGGTTTTCTTTCCAAATTGACATTTTAGAAAATATTTTTGTTCAATTGCTTTCAATTCAGTTGGATTTGATTTTGTTTACATTTGCAACATAAATTTCGCCCAAATGATATTTCGATATTTGATTTTGTATGGGAAATGGAGTCGAATTTGGAAATTTGCTTCGAAAATTTCCTCTTTTGCTTTAATGAAAACGTAGTTGCTGAGAAAAATATTGTGTTTTGAATTTTGATAAACCTGAGATTTTGATTATAAATTTAGATAAAGCTATTACTATACTTTCATGCACAAGTCGCTCTCGACTAAAGTCGTTGGAACTTTTTATCACATATCTAGGTAGGGTTATTTACATTTTAAATGTTTATATTTAATACGTTTGAAATGCAAATCGGTGAAGAATAACATATAAATAACTTTATTAAAGAAAATTTTGGTTTGAAAATGCATTTATTGCGGACAACTAATAATTCGATTTTCCGCTATATCACTGAAAAATCTGAAAGGAAACTTCTTTTGGTGTACAATTTTATTATATTCAGTTTTAAACCGAAATTTAAAAATGCTATCATTAGCACTATTTAATGTAGATTACAAATATGTACAAACCACATGCGTGAGTCATACAGTTTGGAAAAACAGCACATTTCAATTGTCTCTTTTTTCAGGATTTGACTTTTTATCGAATCTTTGAAAAAAGACTTAATTTAGGTCGGATATGATTCCTGCTGCACATCACACCATAACGACAAGCATTTGTTTTCGCAATTAACGGGCTAACCGCTTTACCAGAACTCGACTGTATATATATTTTTTTTTTTTTAATTGTGTATTTTGGTCAACAATTTTTGTTTCTGTATTTAAAAATAAATAAATACATTATATTATATTATCAATTTGTTTAACAAATCAATTTAATTATTGTGCTATACGTTATGAGTACTAATTGAGTTGAAAATTAAAGCATTATTTATTTATAATAAATTTATTTAGATTTTTTTTTCTGTATGCAATGACAAAATTGTCGCTAAGATTTGTTATGTTCTTTGGTACTAGGACTTTGGTTTGGCGGGCAGCATGCTTATGAATTTAAAGTCGTGATTACCCAACTGCAGCAGCCTTTTTCTGAACAACAGCATTGCACGGGTTACATCGGCGAAAATTTCGTCAACAGAACGCTCAGCATTAAGAATCAATGTCTTGTCGGTGTATTGCGAAAGGATGGCATTTGTATTGGTCCTGAATGTAGCAATGCGCGTTTTCAAGGTTTCTTCGTTGTCATCAGCGCGAACTTCAGTTGAAGCAGCAGCACGTTTTATGATTTGGGTAACTAGAGTTTGATCAGCACAATCAAAGAAGATAATCAAATCAGCTGATCCTTCTCTCGTGGATAACCATCAATAAGGAAGCCCTTAGCAGTTGGTAGGGACTTCTTGATGGCATTTGATAGCAAAAGTAGCACATCGTTGTTAGAAACCAATTTACCTTCTTTCATGACCTTAGCGAGCTCCTGACCCTTCTCAGAACCACATTTGACTTCATTACGCAGCAAGTCACCACTGCTCAAATGTGTGAAATCGTACTTTGCAACAATTTTCTCACATTGTGTGCCCTTGCCACATCATGGGCCACCCAAAATCCAAACTACTGGAACGCCAACCATTAAAAATATTTGCGCAGGTAAGACACACATTAACTTTAAATTGGTTTTGCTCACACATTTTTCGCATAAGATATGTACTGCTTCGGTCTCGGTCACTAATTCCTGGATGTGGGATTCGATTTATCACTGTAAAATTCATAAATAATTATAAAAAATGATTTATTTTGAGAAAAAAACAAATAATTTCTAAAATTGTTTACTCACATCTGTCATCAAGCAAAAAAAAAATTAAATGTCAAAACAAACAAAACTCACCTCATCGTTTTGTGTTGTTGTTTTTCACATTTATTCACAGACACGATGTCAAATAACTAAAAAAAAAATGACCGGAAATGGGTGTCGGAGGGTGATACGTACGAAAGATTTCACTCTCCTATAGGTCCTCTGTGGCTGTAGCGTATGGCCTTCTTTTCTTGTATCTAAAAATGAATAGCCTCGTGGCTGACAGTTTTCATATAATTTTATATAGCTGAACTGCTTTTGCTCATAAGCGTTATATACTGTTGCGCATGACGTGTTGTCACTTTTGGATATTTACATATATACAAATAAATACTTAATCTAGCCTACGATAAACCTAAAATAAATATTCAGAAAATATAAACTATATGGACTATATAGATTTGTTTCGTTTGAGTGGAATTTTAAGAGCGAGTACGCTCTATATCTTATTAGGCGTTTTTGTTTTTTAGTTCACAGCAGAGCCTGAGTTGTCAAAAAAAAAAACAAGTGTTTCTTTTTTGCTTCAGAGTGTTCAGAGCTTAGAATTCGTATTTCTTTTTTTCCTTCAGAGCGTGCTCAGAGTGCGCTCTAAGAGCTCCAAATAAATAGATGGGGCAGACTGAGCAAAAGCTGAACAAAAATATAAACGTCAAAAGAGAGACGCTTCCTATTGTGAACTGCACCTTAAAATAGAATCTACCAAGACTATTGTGAACATTGTGAACTACACTTTAATGCAGAGAAGCTTCCATTTTAAAATATAGTTTTTAGTTTTAAAAAAAGAAGTCTAGCATTTTCAATTGTATTTTTACTAAAGGATTTTAATCGAAATAATTAGTTGTTGGAACTCGTTAATACACAACAAAATTGGCGATGAGGTGAAAATGAATGCAGAACAATTTGCCGAGTTTCTTCAGGTAATGAAGAACCTGATTCCTCAACCTGCTGCTGCTGCTACTGGTGCTGTGGGTGCTGCTACGACGATCTTTTCAGGAAATTTCGATGCATTCAACGGGGAGGTGGAAACTTTCCAACAATACGTCGAAAGGTTCAAAAATTACTGCGAGCTCAAAAACATTTCAGACGAGAACGTGAAGAAAAGAACTTTTTTGAACTCAATTGGTCCTAACCTATACGACCAAAGTAAGAGTTTGTTAGCTCCAACATCAATTGAGGAAACAAACTACGAAGACATCGTCGAAAGCCTTCAAAATCACATTGCTCCTCCAGTTGGTCAACATCGACTGCTCACGAGAGTACAAAAACAAAATGAAAATTGCTCGGAGTACGTTGCTGCGTTGCAGAAAATGGCGGCTGATTGTAAGTTGATCTGTTCATGTAAAAAATCTGTAGCAGAATTATTTGTTCGAGCTCAGTTCATACGAGGTCTAAAAGATCATTACATAAGAGAACAACTGTTGCAGGTCGATGATAAGACAGAATTCAAAACTATTGTCCAGAAAGCTCTAGCACTAGAAGCAGCTAAGCTAAACGCTGATGAAGTGGCACAAGGCTCTTCCAGTTCAACGAATCCATCCTCAATTCACCGTATTTCAAAATCCAGATTCCAGACAGACAGTAATACGAAGCCACACAGAGACAAAACACATTCACAAAGGAGTACATCCCACGGTAAGAGATCAAATTCTCGTGTCAACTTCAAAGATATCGGCATACAGGATTTGTGCATCAGATGTGGCAGGAATAATCATAAATCTTCTGAGTGCCGAATTTCTTCTCAAAATCTTAAATGTTCCTCCTGTCTTAAACAAGGTCACGTCGCAAAAGTGTGCATATCTACGCTAGTCAAAAACAAAAAAGCTGCATCATCCTCCAGTCGGTCTCAGTCGAGAGACATTTCAAACGTCAGTGAATTCCAGGACTTTCAGTCAACATACACAAATGATATCAACAAACTGCAAATAGTCGATCTTTTCGCGAAAATATGAAATTGAAGTTTCAATCGCAAACCAAATTGTAAAATTTGAAGTGGACTCTGGATCCGGTTACACATTACTCCCAAGCAACCAATTCAAACGATTACATTTCGGAATGCAACTTAAACCATCTCATATAAAGTTTAGGACATATGATGCAGGAATCGTCACACCCCTAGGAGTCGTCAATGTTCCGGTAAAATACAAGAAATGTATATCAACTGAACAATTATTCGTTGTTCCTGATGGATTTTCACCTATCATGGGTAGAACTTGGATCCGTCACCTTCACATCAGTCTTCAAGAAATCGATAAAATTATCAGCCAGCCCGTCAAATCCAGCATTCAAGATGTACTCCAGGTCAGATCGATTGACCATTTTCAAAAATTATTCCCAAAAATATTCGAACAATCAGTTGGTAAAATTCCCGGTGTTAAATGCACATTGCAATTAAGGAGCAATGCCAGACCAGTCTTCATAAAATCCCGAACTATTCCCTTTGCAATAAGAGACAAGGTCGAAGAAGAGCTTTCTACTCTCGAAGAGAATGGAATAATTACACCTATCGACAAAAGTGATTGGGGTTCTCCTATCGTAGCTGTGCCCAAACCAGATGGCAACGTTAGACTATGTTTCGATTACAAAATTGCTGTTAACAAACAGCTTACTGATGCACATTATCCTATTCCCCGGATCGACGAAATAGTGAATAATTTAAGAAACTCGAAATTTGTTTGCAAACTAGATTTGTATAAAGCCTATCTCCATATAGAAGTTGACGATTTGAGTGCGATAGTTCAAACAATTTCAACATACAAAGGAACATTTAAGATGAACCGTCTAAGTTTTGGCATTAAATCAGCGCCAAATGAGTTCCATAGAATACTCGACCAAGTCTTACATGGATTAGAAGGAGTTGTCTCGTATTTTGACGACATTATCGTTCACGGAGAGTCACAAAAGCAATGTGAAGAGAATCTTATGAATTGCTTTAAACGACTGTTAGACAACGACCTTCATCTGAACAAAGCTAAGTGTAAGTTTTTTGCTACAAAAATATCATACCTTGGGTATCAAATATCTTATAAGACAATTGCCAAAGACCCAAGAAAACTTCAAGCTATCATCGATGCCCCGAGGCCGAGGAACGAGAAAGAAGTCAAACAATTTCTCGGTCTCGTCACTTACTATAGTAAGTTCATTCCAAACCATTCAACGCTTACAGCACCGATACGTAAACTCCTGTGCAACGATTCGGAATTCCGTTGGTCTGCTAGCTGTGAAGCCGCATTCATCAGACTAAAAAACCATATTGCGAGCGAACAAACCCTAGTACCATATGATCCAACTTTGCCAGTCACCGTTGCTTGTGATGCCAGTCCCGTGGGAGTTGCTGCAGTACTCTCTCACATCATTAATGATGATGTTGAGAAGCCAGTATGTTTTGTGTCAAGGTCCCTCTCACAAGCGGAAAAGAATTATAGCCAAATTGACCGTGAAGCCTTGGCTATCGTATTTGCGCTCGACCGGCTGTATACGTACCTCTATGGCAGAAAGTTTAAGCTCATCACGGATAACAAACCTTTGGTAAGAATATTCCACCATCACAATAATTTACCTCCAATGACAGCTGCTAGACTATTGAGATATGCTACATATCTATCGAATTTCAACTATGAAATTGTACATCGGAATGCCGACCAAAATGTAAACGCCGACTATTTTTCAAGAAATCCAGTCAATGAAGCATCTCCAATCGAACTTCTTACAATGGATACAGAACTTTTCAAATCCAATCACAAACACTCAGTTTTGTGTCTACAGCTCAAGTAACCAGCGAAATGATTGAGGAACACACACCTCAAGATCCAGTCCTGTCAAAAATCATCGAAGACATCAACACCGGCACTAGTCATCTTGACGAATACACCCTACAAGGTAAAATATTGTTCCGAGATTCCAGAGTATGCATATCAAAGGCTCTACAATCTAAAATTTTGGATGAACTTCACATTACACACCCGGGAATCGTCCGGATGAAACAATTAGCAAGACGATATTGCTACTGGCCAAACATCGATCGGGATATCGAACGAGTCGTGCGTTCTTGTCAATCCTGCGCACTAAATCAGAAGTCGCCAGCTAAGGCTCCTCCACACCATTGGGAAGAGCCCAAAGAGAATTTTTCAAGAGTACACATGGATTATGCCGGCCCCAAAAATGGAAAATTCTATTTATTATTAGTAGACGCCAAATCTAAGTGGCCAGAAATCAAAGCCATTTCCAGAGCACCAGACACAGCTTTAACTATCAAGTTACTAGAAGAAATCTTTTGCTTTCACGGATACCCACACTTCTTAGTTTCGGACAACGCCACCATTTTTAAAAATCCAGTCTTTGAAAACTACTGCAAGGAACGAGGCATTTTCCAAATCTTTATTGCGCCAGGCCATCTATCTACTAATGGACTTGCAGAGCGGTATGTTCAAACACTCAAACTGAAATTACAAAAGATGGAAATGGAAAGTGATTCAGCCAACATGGATAAAGTTCAACAGATATTGCAAATATACAGAGCGACACCATTGACTTGTGGAAAAAGTCCGGCAGAACTATACCTACACCGTTCTATGCGCATTCGTCTAGATGCTATTCGACCTACCAAGATATTGCCAAAACCCGTTCCACAACATGGTACACTCCGAAGTCTCAGGATGGGAGAACGCGTAGTAGTTCAAGTTTACCGAAACAACAAAAAAGCATGGGAATTTGGAGTCATTATGGACAAACTGGGTTCAATGCACTACAATGTCAAGCTGGATAGCGGTCATATATTCAAACGACACATCGATCAGCTCAGGTATGTTACTGTTCCAATACCTGTGCCAGTTGACCACACAATGTCAGCACCTAACCCAACTGTTCACAAGCCCCAGAGAGTCACATATTCGGAGTATGATGTCATAGTGAATGAACCTCGTACTCATCAAGCAGACTGTCCAACAACTGCTCCTAATTTGATTCCCCCAATTCAAGCTGCTCAGATTCCAGTACCTACATCCGCACCTCCAGACACTGTAACGCATCAAACGCTTCCAAGAACGGGAAGAGAAATCAGACAACCAGGAAGATTTAAAGACTATTATCTTGGTGATATTGATTAATTTGTGTAGTATGGAGTTTATTTATTTGACCAGGGGGAGAATATTGTGAATTGCTCCTTAAAATAGAATCTACCAAGACTATTGTGAACATTGTGAACTACACTTTAATGTAGAGAAGCGTCCATTTTAAAATATAGTTTTTAGTTTTAAAAAAAGAAGTCTAGCATTTTCAATTGTATTTTTACTAAAGGATTTTAATCGAAATAATTAGTTGTTGGAACTCGTTAATACACAACACTTCCAAAACAATTCAATTGATAAAAAGAACTTTTTAGCGGCGGCTGAAATTAAAAAATGGCCGCCGAAGGTATTTTAAATGTTAAAAAAAAAACTTTTTGTCAGCTTTTTCAAGTGACATGAGGAAAGGAATTTAATGAGATATTAGATTCGTTTCATTAATAGTTTAGAGCGCTCTGATCACAATTGGTTCAGAGGACGTTCAGAGCGAGCTCGATATACTCGAACTCTGTTCAGAGCTCGTTTCTGAATGAAAAAAGAAAAACGCCTATTGTATGTAAAAAGAAATCACATTGAAAATACATGAAACAAAAGAATTATCAAGTTAACAAAAAGTATTTTTTAGAGCAGGAACACTCTATTGAGTTACGGGAATTGAATAAATCACATTTGTAACATGAAATCACGAATTACGTTCACATAAAATATTTCCTTTAAGACGATTACTTTACTTTATATGTAAATTAACAATTACCGGTTAGAGTATAAAGAAAATTTGCAAATGTTTTCTATGTGAATAGAATATTTTATAAACCAAGTTGCTGCATAATGACGTTGCTGCTGTTTGCGGTTGTGGTGCTTGTTGCTCTCACACCAATGTTAAATGTTGTGCCTTTTTTTTACAGTTGATGGGCTTTGGTTAAAACTGCAGACAATATGTTTCTTGTAGATTTCTGTAGCCGATTAAAGATGATTTACAGTTGCTACTACAGAATACGTTGTTCGCATTCGCCAAGTTTGCGGTGGATGTTAATACCGAAAGTTTCCGCTCAGCCTGTTACTTTAACTGTACACTCTCCCCAAAGTTACAGTTAATAACCGTGAAGTGACTTCTAGCGGTGCTGAAGGTTGCGGGACTTTCGGATGACGAGTTGCTGGGCACTGTTTGTGCCCTGGTTGTTTTTCGGTAAACCGATGAATTTTTTAAATTAAATTTACTCCGTTGCTTTTTTATTCACGATAAAAATGAAAATAGTTCCCAACAGAACGTTTACTTTTTTGCTTTAATAGATTAATGGACGGCAGTGCTTGGCACAGCACAACGGTCCTCTATCACGACCTCG
The DNA here is from genome assembly GCA_916050605.2 of Platycheirus albimanus. Taxonomy (NCBI): domain Eukaryota; kingdom Metazoa; phylum Arthropoda; class Insecta; order Diptera; family Syrphidae; genus Platycheirus; species Platycheirus albimanus. The sequence goes on from OU696696.1 coordinate 91,688,001, forward strand.
ACATGACTCCCATCTCGTTGAAAACCCCCAAAACCTGAACGAAAACACAAGTTTTACCATACATTTTTGCTAAACACAAGTTTTCGAAAACAACTAGTTTTATATAAAACCTGTCGAAAACTTGTTGGAATACAAAGCAAACACATCTAAGTTTGTTGTGATTCCTTCCAAACACACCTTAAAAGCGCGTAAACGTCAAAAAATGTCAATAGGGGTATTCACGATCTGGTGCAAACAAGTATTGTAAAAGTGCGAAATTGTTTGTATTTCTTGTAGATCGTGAACTCACTTCTTCCAATCTGTAGCAAAACTCACACAAATGTCAAAATCAGGTTGACACAAATGTCAAAATCAAAAGTACGAATTTTGCACCGTTGTATTTTCCTGTTGCAATGGGGTTGAGGTATAGATAAAGTGCAAAAGTGTAACAAAATGACAGCCAGTATATTTGTTGTTGTATTGCAAGAAAACGTAGCACTTCTCCACTTTTACAATGATGCAAGACAAGTTACACCAGATCGTGAATACCCCTAATCATAGCAGCCGAAAATATTTTCATTTCAAAATTTGATAGTCAGTTTCAAAAACGAAATGAAATGTCACATGAAAACTTGAAAAGTCCAGTGTGAATGATTTTCAGGTTTTCGTAAACTTTTAGAATTAAAACCGGGTTTTCGGCTCAGTGTGAAAACCCTATTAGGCTCGAAAAATAAAACTTGTTTTTCCTTAACTTTTATATCACAACTTCTATCCCTATAAATAATCTCACTTTTATTTAAACTCGATTTCCTTACTTCCTTATTTATCCTAGCACCATGTAGGAAAAGTTGTTATGCATCTGACAGATGCAACCCATGATACAACTACTAGAGATAACGCATTCCAATTTTCATTTTTGATTGCGCTCTACGTCATACGAACACGTAAGAATACGGGGAGTTTGACAATAGTTTGACGTTTTGTTTGGCAGCATGCGCAATGCCATATCTTTATTAGTAGTATCCACTGATCTCTATAAACACTGGCTAGCGTATTCCCTAGAAAGTATAACAGTTTTTGTGTGGCAAATGGAGGATAACAATTCCTCTGTATTTGGAAGTTGCTGCTTTCAAATAATAAAAAAGAAATCAAATCAAAGTAAAATTTGTGGCAAGATACTGTAATAGGTAATTTATAATTCAAAATATTGTAATTATTATTAATTTAAAATAATTAAAGTATTTTTTTTTAAACTAGTGACAAATAAAATTGTTAAAAATTGTAAATAGATGCATGATACTGCAAGAAATCAGGTGGAAAAGAAGGCCGAATTCTTCATAGGTAAGATACTTTTGTGTTATTTTTGATAATTGAAATATAAATACAAAGTTTTGCAGGTTCCCATTAGAAGACCCTCCTCTTTTTAAAATCTGGAAGAAGAACCTTGGGTTTGGCCAATTTTTTGTTCCTTCAAAGTTTACCAGACTCTGTTCTGACCACTTTGAAGGAAATTGCTTTGAAAAAAAAAATCAAAGCTCTTTTTAGTCAAAGGTAGCATCCCTACTTTGTTCCAGGTTTCCTTTAGAAAGACCTCCTGTTTTAAGGCAATGGTTGCTTGCCATTAACATTAAAGACTTCGTTCCAGATGAGGGCACTTTAATATGCAGCGACCATTTTCAGGAGACCTGCTTTCAGGAGAAAAAAAACTCTGTATACAAGGACTTAAAAATGGATGCGGTACCATCCATTTTTGCCAGAGGAGGTTGGTTTATTTTGCAACTCTTTAACAAAAAACTTATCACATTGTGTTGTACATGCACTGGTATGCATGAACATACATACCACCCGGCCCACTAGAGGAAGTCGTCTTGCATTGAACTCAGCACTATTCAAATTGCCTAGTTCACTTTGATTGACCAGACGGTATCACCTTACCGACGTTTTGGGTCAATCAAAGTGCAACAAATATATTCTTGAATTATTGTGCTGAGTATTGAAACGTGTCGACGGCTTCCCATAGCTGAACTTGAGGTTCGCGATCGGCCGAATGATAAGACAGCCGACGAGTCTAAATTAAAAGCTGAAACACCGGTCGTTTGATTGATAATAGAAAAATAACATTAGCGCAGCCGGTTTTCGAACCTCAATTTTAAATGTTTTATTGATTAAATATTTGTAAAAGTAAATTTTAGAAACAATAAATAGTTTATGATCAATTTTCCATAAAATAAAATAACGTGTACGTGGTGGATGATTTTTGTGAAAAGTGAAAGTTGATATGTCTATGTCACATACAATTTTTTTTAAATTACTAAAAAAGTGAACAGAAAATTAAACAAAATAGAAAAAGAACGTTTTGGTGTAATTACAAAAAAAAAAAAAATCAAATATAATTATAAAATTACGAGTTATTGTGACAAATTTTGCTAGTCTATCGTATCACGTTTTACATCATTTGATACTGAAAGAAAACGAAAGTGCAATTAAATAAATCACAGGTAAGTATGATTATATAATAAAAATCCTTTAGAAAAGTAGGTCATGTGATAGTATTGTAACAATAAAATAATTAAATTCAAATTATTTATGGCCAGAAGACAAATTGAGGCTGAGCTTGAAGACTTGATCGAGGAAACAGAAATTTATAAAAAGAGTAAAAAGAAGTACAACGGCAGATAAAACAATTGAGTGAATTACTTCTTTTGGAGCTTAAACAAATTTTAAATCCTGAGGTCTATAGCCTAGTCAGTTTTCAATTCAGTTCTTAGTGTGGTAAACTTACGCGATTGGAATCGTAAGACACTGTTTTGACAGAATACACAAGCCGTCAACAATTTAAGAGAAGACCACACTAAACAAATTGAACATCTTGCAAAGTCGCTAGAAAAAAGCGAACATTTTCAAAAAGAAGCCGAAAAGCGACCTAACCAAGCAACAGAAGAAGCTGACGAGGAAATAAACCAACTGAAAGTGAACTAAATAAAAGTTTGTCAGTACAAAAGGAGCTGAGAGAAAGGAGTAAATACTCTCAAAATATTGAGAAACCTAAAAACCTTCGCCAAGTCAAAGTTCAACACCTGTTTCTACAAGATTAGTTAGTAAGGGAGTACAAGCCACAAATATTCTGCAAACACCACTTATTGTAGAATCTAGCCCAAACTTAGAGCAAGAACTTGTGCAGGTTCTTCAAGTACCGAAAATAACATCACCCCCCTTAATTAATAAAAAGTGTAAAATGCCGTACGAAGGTATCTCGAAAGCCGTTGCTCGTGTTGTGCCTGTTGTGTATTACGTTTGACCACTTTAGAAATCAAGGTGTAAGTAGGCGAATCTTACTGGCTGGGCCAATGTTGTGTAGGACGTTTGACCACTTTAGAAATCAAGGTGTAAGTAGGATTCTACCTTACTTGAACAAGCACCTAACAAAGAATGACACCGGGAGTATATTTTGTTTGTAAGAATTCTTTATTTTATTTTTATGATTTTCGTTTGGATCCAGTAGGAATCCGTTGAAAATTTAGTAGGCTTCGCCGCCTTGTCGGCCTCCTTGTTTTTCCGCTTCTGACGGTCCGAATACTGCCGTCGCTTTATGTTTCTGGCCTGGTCGAGTAGTTCCTTTTCCCTTTGACCACTACACAATCCTGCCAATCGGTATAGTTCTCCCAGTTGTTGTCGTATCCGCACTTTTCTGGCGCTGCGGTGTCGACTAGCGGTGTGCCCTCCGAATGGTGTTGATACTGAATCTTTTATCTGGGGTGTCTTCAGGGTGGATTGTGAGGGGATCTTCTGTGGTGGTTGATCCCACCTGCTAGGCCGTGGACCAGCTTTCGGATCCTTTCTTAAAGCGTCTGCGAGGGTTGGCCGTTGCCGAGCCCTGTATTCCTTCAGGGAAATCCGTTGAGGAGCTTGGGAGGTGAGAGGAACCGTCACGGCCGTAGGCGAAACCTTATAACGAAAAAGAGTCTTGCTCATACTATGTATGAGCAAGTAGGGATCAGAAGGTGTTTTCTACCTATCTACCGCGGGGAGTTCCAGATTTGTATAGCCCTGGCAGCTAATGCTCTTTAGCCTAAAGGCTGACGTAGGTTTGGCTGAAAAGGAATTGTAAATGTTTTTTTCGTATTACCTTGCTTTTCTTTGATTGATGTCGGCTTCCTCGGGTTTATCTTTTTATCTCTTGATGGTGACTTGTGGTGTGCTGGGGCTTTCCTGGAAAGAGTTCTGCTTCGTTTATTGGTGAGTTTTCCTTCGAAAGAGATCTTCTGGTTTTAGTGAAAACACGTCTTTTCATTTTAGTTACACACGTACAACTGTACTTTACTTTAAATTTTGGGGCAGTATTTATATTACATACCCCACTTCTTAAACTTAACATTTTTTACTCTTAACCTAGTTACAATTTTCAATAAAATAACTTCCTTAATACTTATTCTGCAGCACACGCACTTTTAGTCTTTTCGTCTGCTGCCATGCCGGGTCCAACGTTCATCTTCTTCCGCTGTCATCAGTTTTTTACTGCCGGGTCCAACAGTCATCTTCTTCCTTCTTGTCCTATTTAGCCTTATTTTGGGTCTTGATTTGATTACCAAGTATCAGGGCAGCAGTATTTTCCGTAGGTATACCATTTTTTGTGTTATCCGTGTCACCAGTTGTATACACTTGCACTGTATCAAGCCGTGCCTCCAATATATTGTGGAATATATTTTCTTTATTATAATACATTCACACTCCGCACTGCCCACTTTTGGGTTGTGACTTGTTGGTGATGTATGCTTCTTGTTGCGTGTATTGTTGTTGTATACCTCTTGGTGCTTGGTGCACTTTCCCCCCTTCAAAAAAGTTCACATTTTTGTTTTGGAGAGACAAAAAATGGTTGTGGATGTGTTGGTTGTGTGCTTTCTCATATTTCTTCCGATGCCTGTATGGTTTGTTGGATGGGCGATGAACCGTGTGGGTCGTTGATGGAAAAATCTTTATCTCGTCGAGTTGTCTTCTTCTGGTATGGTCTGATCTGCCGTTTGGAGTTTAGACTATTTGTAAAGCGTGGTGCAACAGTTCTTAGAATTCATGAGACCTTGGATATTAGTGGTTTCTAAATTTGAATGAATTTTAATTTAATTTATTTAACATATTTTATTTACAAAATTTTTAATCGGTATATATTTTTTATTATTTTTTAGTTACATTATTTTTGTGGTTTACTTGTTCTATGTAGGTTTTCCAAAAAAAAATTTTTTAATAATTGAAAGTATTCAAAAATTACATTATTAAAATTTTCATAAAGTTTCATTTTATGTTTTTACTATTTAAGTTTTATTTTAATTTTTTATTATGGTATTAATATTCGGAGTAACAATTTCTAAAAATCTTTCTGTTTAACAAATTGGTCTTTTCTTTATATTTTATATTTTTATCTTTATTAAAACTAGTATATTTTTTTTGTTATTAATATTTGAAATAACAATTTCAGATCAATCAAAAAAACTTTATATAAAAGAATGTTCTTAAAAATAAATGCTTCGTAAACTTATCTTTATTTTAATTAAATAATATTTTTATAACTTTTTTTTTTATGTTTATGAAGATGTGAAAGTTCAGATTACAACATTTATTATAAATTTTTTTTGTGTTATCCGTGTCACCAGTTGTATACACTTGCACTGTATTAAGCCGCGCCTCCAATATATTGTGGAATGTATTTTCTTTATTATAATATATTTACACTCCGCACTGCCCACCTTTGGGTTGTGACTTGTTGGTGATGTATGGTTCTTGGTGCGTGTATTTTTGTGGTATACCTCTTGGTGCGTATTTTTGTTGTATACTTCTTGGTGCGTATTTTTGTTGTATACTTCTTGGCGATAACATGCACATAACAAAGAGGATATATACCAAAGAGGATATATACATAGAGTCCAATCTTGTGCCTTGTTTTGATTTTGCCTACAAGCTACAGCTGTCATATTGTTCTTTTTGTTAAACATGTGTGTGTGCTACAACTGTCATATTGTTCTTTTTGTTAAACATGTGTGCGTTCACACCTTACTACTTACCTCATCGTTTCTTGTTGTTGTTTCACACGGACAATGAATACAATAGGAAAGAGACCACGAAAATTTTAGCAGAGGAGGATGGAACGTAGGAAAGATTGGACTCTATGTATATATCCTCTTTGATATATACATAGAGTCCAATCTTGTGCCTTGTTTTGATTTTGCCTACAAGCTACAGCTGTCATATTGTTTTTGTTAAACATGTGTGTGTGCTACAGCTGTCATATTGTTCTTTTTGTTAAACATGTGTGCGTTCACACCTTACTACTTACCTCATCGTTTCTTGTCGTTGTTTCACACGAACAATGAATACAATAGGAAAGAGACCACGAAAATTTTAGCAGAGGAGGATGGAACCATTGAATAATTACAAATAGAATAGGACACCGGGCTTTTGCTCAAACGACAGCAGAGACTTATGGTGCCAGTGGTTATTATGAGTAGCTCAAATATTCTTTTTTGGATTTTGTCTTTGCTATATCATATTCCATTTCTGAAACCACTGTTTGTAAGTGATGAAAATAAAATCCTTTAAGGATTTTTTCTTTAAAAAATCTAACGGGAGAAAGAGAGCGCAAAAAACACGATCGTTTTGTGAAATGTGAATAGGAATATGAATATGAAAATGAAAGTAAAAAACTTGTTTTTTTTTTTTTTTTCTCATTTTACTCGTATGTGTTTTGTCTGGATGCAAGATAGGTGCGTGTTGTTGTAGGTCGTGTTTGTTTTGATTCAGGGTGGATTTTTTTATTCTTGACGGCGAAATTGTTCTGTGCTGATTGTTTTAAAAATTGATGTGAAAAAGTGAATAAAATTATGGTGTATTGTGACTATTTAGGCTGCAAGAACAATGCAAAATCGGGTGTGCCGCGATTCCGATTGCCAAAAAACGAAGGAATGAAAAATATGTGGCTGATTAATTCAGGAAACAGTTTTTCTGAAAAACTTATAAACGAAGAACAGATTTTTGTCTGTGCGGACCATTTTCAAAAAAGTGATTTATTTTTATACCGCATAAGATCGCGAGTGTCATTTGAAGCTGTTCCCTTTAAATTCAACAACCAAAATTGTCCTGAAGCATCTGTAATTTTGAAAAATAAAGAGTCGTTCGTTGCGAATGAGAGGTTGAAAGCAAGCTTAACGTGAACACCTGACAATTAAGTCTTAATTTCACGGCGAGCTTACTCGCATGCAGAGTCCAATTAGGCTTAGACCAGAGCCCTAAGATCTACCCCAAGGCAGAATCAAGTTCCACCTTAGGGCAAAATCAAGTTCTACCCCAAGGTAGACTCTTAGTACCAATTTTATGGAACATGTTGAGGCATGTCCACACTCCTTGGTGAGGGGCGAGGTCTATCTTACACCTCTTGCATCCGATAATATCATCCGTAGACAATATTACCCAATGCCATATGTTTCCGCTATGGAATAAACCACAACCACCACGATACTCCCACAAGGGGGCCTACCTCATAGATAGTCTCCCAGGTGACTCGGCCACCTGGGTGGGCACTATCTCCCGTGGTACCAGAATAAAGCTTCCGGTGGAGCTTCGCAACCGTGAGGTCACTTCCAGATGAGCACCTTCAATACTCAAGGCCTGGCAGCCTTAGATATTCGCACTCAACCATCTGCCAAGGCAGAAGCAAACAGCCAAATACGCATACCCAGCCCTCCTCTCTTAGCCACATACAAGTTTTACCTTGCATACGTTTCCAGTAAGGAATCAATACTTCCAGGAAAAGAAATATAGCTGTAGATACTCACTCCTATTTCAGTTACAACAATTTCCCTGCCATTCATATTGTTCCCGGGTTGCCGCGTGGAGGCGGAGGATAGGCACATCTATCCCTCTTAAACTCCAAACTCCAATCTCAACCACATTCATGATTGGATTGAAGCCAGCTTACAAAACACCGACGATGCTAAGCCCGGCAGGGACCCTAAAGTCGAATAGGTGCCGCGGCCTCTACGCTCCAAGGATCTGCCGAACAGAAGGAGTATCGCGATCTATATTTGTAGCCTTGGTTAAGCGTTCAAACACTTAAGAGGGTATAGTTAACCCCCGTTGCGAATGAGAGGTAAGATATTTATATCTTAAGCTTTAAAAATGTATTTAATAATAAAATAATTAAACTATATAATATATGTTTATTAAACACATCGCTGCCGGAAATTAAAAATATCGTTTGAAAGTGGAGGCAATTGTTTTTTTTAGGAATACCTACCATAAAGAATTAGGTATATGTTCCTTGTCGATAATATATTTTCTTACTTAAATCGAATGATATCGTTAATATGCTGCAAAAAGAAGATCACAATTCATTGAAAATCGTTATTAAAATTTGATAGTTAAGGTATATTTATTAATAAGATAAAAACAAAGAAATCTATTCAATTCAATTTATCACATTTTTTGTACCTACACAAAAATGAAGTGAATCTTGGACATTTTTTGAATTAAAAATTATGTCATTGGTTTTTATGAGTTTTTTTTTCAAATTTTTATTTTAAATGTATCAACCTTTTTTTGATTCCATAATTTACGTCGGGTTCTATGGCCTTATTTCTGCTTTTGCTTGTTTTCAAGCCTTTGTACCAGTGGTGAAACTTTCCGGGAATCGCCAAAGACTAAGTTTAACCAATTTTTTTTCAAACCAGAAAAAAGATGGGATTTTCATTTCTCTCTTTTTTTTTTATAAAATTATTATAAATTTTGTATTTTTTTGTCCATACTGATATTGTTTGTAAGCCATATACAGAAAAACTTTATTTATATCAACTAATTTCTTCATGAATTAAGAAATAAAATGCACGACTGGGTCGCACGAACTTGCTCTTATGATAAGCAATTGCTTAGTGGCTGCATATATGGATTTAAAAAAAAATTTAAATAATTTCGAAAATTCTCTTATTTTTTAAATTAGTTTTAGAGTTTTCTCGGAAAAACAAAGTATACAATAAAATTTCAAAGCTATACGTGAATCTAGGAAAAAAAAATATAGAAAATCGTTCGACCAGTTTTTTTTTTAAAAAGGTTATTTTTGAAAAACTTTTCCAAAAAATATTTTGAAATTTATTTGGGTATGCAAATATATGGCAACCTGTAGTTTACATTTGAAAAAATAATTTAAAAAAAAATCAATATACCCGTTTCCAACATATTTCGAAAACCAAAAATTTTTTTGAAAAAATTATAAAAAATCAAAAAAAAAAGTTTTTGAAAAATTTGAAATACCATACTAATAAAATTATAAATGACTTCCTGTGGCCAAAATTTTATTGAAATCGAATGTATAGTTTACGAGAAAATTTGATTTGAAAATACTGGTTCTATGAGAGGTACCGTTATAAGACAAATTTTGAAAAATATTTTTTAACCAAAAGATAGATTGTCTTACAAAAATAGCATCCTGAAAGTTTTATCAAAATCGTTAGAGCCGTTTTTGAGAAAATCAATTTTTTTCTTCACGATTGTATGGCAGGTGCCGTTATTTTTGGGCCTAGAGCAAAAATAAAAAATACGTTCCGAGGGACGGCCAAATAAATCCTAGATACCAAATTTGAAGCAAATCGGCCCATCCGTTCAGGCTCTAGAAGCGCGAACAGACAGACAGACAGACGGACGGAATTCCCAGACCCACTTTTTTCGACTTCTCCATCATCGTAATGTCATGTGTGATTGTTATCTCGAAATTTTTTTTCTGCACGAATCCATAACTTGCCTTCACGGTTAGAAATTTTGTGTTAGATTTTAATATTTTGAGGGTTACATATATGACAACACCAGAAAAATATTAAAATCTAATAAACTGCAAATATTAAAAGAAGATAAGTAATAAAGCAAATATTAAAAAATAATACTGATGAGATATTAAAAATTAATACTTTTTGTATTAAAAATTAATACAATTTTATATTAAAAATTAATAAAATCTTGTATTTTAAACTAATATAACTTCGTATTAAAAATTAATACAATTTCGTATTAAAAATTAATACAATTTTATATTAAAAGTTAATAAAGTATTGCATTGAAAAGTAATAAAATAATGTATTGAAAATTAATAAAATTTTATATTTAAAATTAATATAACTTTGCATTAAAAATTAATACAATTTTATATTTAAAATTGATACGATTTTATATTAAATATTAATAAAATGATGTATTTAAAATATATGAATTTTTTTATTAAAAAATAATAAAATTTTGTTTAAAAAATTAATAGAATTATATATTTAAAATTAATAAATCTTTATATTAAGAAAAAAATAAAATTTAATACAATTTTATGGATTTGTATTAACATTTGAAAAAATATGGAAATTCAGATGAATTCGAAAAATATCGAAAAGAAATACTTTCTGTATAATTTTTTGACTTGGAATACAAAATATAAGATAATAATGAATAAATCAAATTAAAAACTATACAAACCATTTTCATCGACCCACCAATAGATTAGGAAATAAAATTTTATTAAATTTTAATACGAGGGTATTAAAATGTAATACAGGCGGGTATTATATTTTAATACAAGGGTATTAAAATGTAATACAGGAGGGTTTGTTTTTAATAAAATTAAATTACTTTTTAATACATGGGTATTCGAATGTAATTAAAACGAGTATTACATCTTAATACAGTTAAAATGTAATACAAACGGGTATTACATTTAAATGCAAGTATATTAAAATGTAATACAGGCGGGTATTATATTTTAATGCAAGGGTATTCAAATGTAATACATGAGGGTTCGTTTTTAATAAAATTGTATTATTTTTTTCAAAATAAGGGTATTAAAATGTAGGAAAACCAGTATTAAATTTTGGTTTTAATTCCAAATGTATTAAATTCTAATCTTTTTGTATTACATATAGTAACCTTAAGACAAAAATATTAAAATTTAATCCAAAATAAATTAAAAATGAAAAAAATTATCCAAAAACATTAAAATTTAATACAAAATATATTAAAATTAAATGTAATAATTTGAAAATATTAAAAAGTAATATTTTGTGTATTGCATACAGTTGTAATACAGGAGCTGTATTAAAAAATATCCCAAAATTTTTAACCGTGTTATAGTACCTATAATCGCAAGTAAAAAATGCATCATTGTTTTTTTAATTGTTAAGGAGCTTTTCAAAGTATCTGCAACGGAGTCGATGAAAATGATGAAGAGGGCAACATATGTGAGCTTGATGATTCTGACAACAAGGAAACTATGGAAAACAACCTTTTGGAAGCGTTTCCTACCAGCATTGAAGAAATGTCGATTTCATATTTTGCTGGATATATAGCAAAATGTGTTATAAAAAAACAAATTGTGAAACATGCAAGGCTTATACAAGCAAAAAAGGTAGACAAGAAACGTATACATCAAATGAAAAACTTATTAAGGGCTCGGCAATACGAGGGCATAACAAATGAGGGCTTGACCATTCCTTCAGAAGCATTTGTTAAGCTAATTCAATGCATTGTTAATTGCTTTGAAGATCATTTTGATGAGCTTTGCTTCCAACCAAATGTGTTACAGTCGTTTAATGACATTTGCAATGCCGAAAATGACTACCCATGTAGGTACGTCTGAAAACAAAAATATTTTCTTGAATCACATTTTAAAGGTTTTATTAAGATCCAAGATTAAAATTATAAATGCTAGATGTAAGTGTTCAAAAAAAAAAAAAATTAAAGAAACTGGATATAATAAGAAATATTTAAAATGTTGTATGTAGTTGGACAAATTATTTTTGTTTTTCTCTTCTCTATATGTATATACATATAGCCAAATACCAATAGACGATAGACCTAATTTCCGGTAAGCTAACTACACCTTTTATTTATAGGTAAAAGAATAAGTTTACGACTTAAATTATAGTTTCATTATTATTCCTACTTATTGTACTCCTTTTGTAACAAAATCATTGAAAAAATAGCAAATAAAACATTCTGTATAAATAAGACCTGAACAATTATTTTGTTTTGTATCTATGTTTTGATATATTTTGAAGAAGCTTATCTTGATATTGAATTAAAACATAGCAATTTTGGCGCAAACAAAACTACGAAATTCGACGCTCTACAAAAAAATATATCATACTTTTGCCGTAAGACGTAAGAAAAAAAATGTTTTGATGAAAAACTGGAGCAAAGTCAAACATTTTGCAGTTACCCTTTCCCCCTCTTTTTCCAAAAGGCCTTCAAGATCCAAAACTTCGCAAAATGTTAATAAACTATCCCTGAACAACATCTCAAAGTTTCATTAATTTCCTTCCTTTTTCCAACCAAACCCACTTTTTCAACCTGTCGACTGGACTATATGTGTGTACCCTACCTACATGGCATCTACAGGGTGATTCACGAGCGTTGTGCCAAAAAGCTAGAGCGTGTAGGTTGGGTTGATGCAAAAAAAAAATCGTATGGGAGGGGGGTCTATTCCCCTCCGTTTAGCCGGGAGGGGCAATTTTCGAAAAACATGACCTTAATTTGAAAAAAAAAAAAATTATTAAAAAATAACGGTAACGCCTACAAAGCCATACTATATTTTTTTGCAAAGCCAAAAACTCATTATTTTTTTGTAATTTTAAATGAAGTTTTTTATAGAACCGTTTTTAAAATATTAATTTTCAAACTCAAAATTTTCAAAAAAATATTAAAAAAAATAATTTTAAAACTAATTTTTTTCAAAATTTTACGTTATTAAGTATTATTTTTGCTCTCAAAATTAAATGCTCCCATTAACTCTAAATCCAACACTGAAAACCGTATGGTTCTGACTTTTTGTTGCCAAGCCATAACCGAACCTACTTCTTCACAAAAAGACGAACAAAATTATCTAAAGATCACTTGTGCCATCCAGTAAGGCTAGATTTTCTTGTTTTTGTGAAGAAGTAGGTTTGGTTATTTTGGAATACCTTGACAACAAAAAGTCATAGAGCCATACGGTTTGGTTCTCATTATTCTGGAGTATACATGTAGGGTGAACTTTCTCGCCAGTACACAATCAGTGTACACTTTACTCGCAACGTGCTGAACGCATCCGATGGAGCCCACCCAAAGGAGGTTCCACACGATTTGGAATCCACACACAATAATAGATTCCACCTGCCATTTTGAATTTCTGAAATTCCCCACCCTATCTAATTTCCAAGATATGTATGGATATGGAACGAAATTCTTAATGCGCACTATTCAAATGTAACACCCCGCTCGCACCGAACTTTGCAAACACGTTGAACACGCCGACGGAGGTGCTAAAAGTAAAGTATTAATGTATCTGACTTGAAGAATGCCAGACTTGAAATGAAAGTGACAGGCAGACGTCAAGTTGCAGTTGAGAGAAATTTCTCGATGCGGCCGATTAAATTTCTCTCCAGTTGTTGGTCTGACCTACTTCCATAACTTTCGTTCGCTATTCAAGGTTTCATTGTGTCATTCCACCAGAATTCACTGACACCTGTCAAAGCCAAGAAACCTGACAAGTCAAAATACGACATTTAGATCAAAATTCAGCGTCACATTTGTCGTCTTTCCGCTCGTAACGAGCTCTGACCGTTATTGTCACCATACATTTTTTTTTGTACACTCGAATTGACGAACAAACCTGACAACAGATTATGCAGATTCTGCTAGTACCAAATCATCAGCAGATATTGGCATGTCCATTAGTTGCCACTAAAAGTTACATCTGACAGATGACATAGTCAGAATGAGTCGAAAAATCCTGTCCTATTTCAAATGCCGGTAGAGTAAAGCGCACCAAGATACAAGTTATAATACTAATACTTACGTCACCACTCCTTTCTGATGCTTCCCATAATTTTTTTTGTCAAAACATATACATGAAAATATTACTAGTCCTTCACGGCAATTAGAGTCCTTTCCGTTTGACATGTACTGTCTAACAATTACATTCTAGTTAACTAATGTCATCCGAGCCTTAACTCACGGGTTTATGCCAAATTATTCAGTTTTATTACATGTCTGAAACGTCATGAAATCTGAATAACGAAAGTGACACAGTGAGCATGGCACCTTAATGCCATTTTAGCACGCCACCTATAAAGGGAGCGAGAAAGTAAAACAAACAGGGGAAATTGGAAGCCAGACTGGAAGTAGGGCGTTGGCTACTTGGAAAGTAGCTATGTCTGCCAGAAAAATCGGATGTGGATCTCAATTTGAAGAAACACACACACGGAGCCACATCTCCTCCACAGAACGTAGATTTTTTTTTTTATTAAAAAGCAGCCGAGCCGCGTTGTAAATTCCTGATATTAAGGAATATTCCTCTAATTGCATATGCAATTAGAAGGATTAGTACCATATTCCTGGATATAATAAAGAAAAGGTAAGAAAAATAAATTTATCCCTACTTGGAGCAATCCCGAGCAGATTTTGCCGTAAGGCATTTTGGAAATCTGTCGCGACACATGGTTGAGGTAACTAATGAGTAATTGTCTCATCTTGTTAGGAGCACCATATAGAGGATACGCCAACGAGGAGTACACGTTGCACCAGCAGGGACGGGACACCATATTCCTGAAAAGAAAACGAAGAAATTTCTCCGCCAACCCAGCAGATGCTGAGAATGTGATTTTTTTTTGCCATTCACGTGGCGGATCAGAATTTTTGTGCCATTATGTATATAGACACTATGTACGCAGTCCATTAAAGATATTTATGTGTGCCGGCTGCACAGAAGTTGATTATCCGTAATTCCACGCTTTTTTTTGTATGGCGTCATCATTTTTACGCACGAAGCAAGGAAGACACTCAGGATCCTAGTCGCTCGACGTCGATCCGATTGGCCCGTCGACGGCTACGATTCAGTGCGGTGGCAATTTACGCCGCCCAGGAAATTCATTCGTGGCAAATCCTTGCCACATCAGCACTATATTTGTCGCCAACCTACGCCACCAAATCTATCTTATTCGTGGCAACTCATCGCCACCATAATCCTTCTTATTTGTGGCCCATTTACGCCACTCAAATCCTTTTTACTCGTGGCCAACCTACGCCACCACATGCATCTTTACTCGTGGCAACTCATCGCCACCAAATTTTTGTTTGTTACTTGTGGCTATCCGAAGCCACCACGTTATCTTCAGTTGCGACAAATCCACGCCACAACTGCATTCTTTTACGAGGCATCCCACCTATACACGTCCTCAACAGGATCTAATACACACCAGAGGAAGTATCTGCAGCAGAGGTGAACTCGCATGTACTTAGCCGAGGCAGACGAAAGCGATCGTCGTCCATCAAGAAGCATAAGTTCCTGAGAATTCACCTAGATGTCTGGCGTATGCTTAAGCATAGATGCCGATCCATCAACAAGCGATTTACTACATATTCAACGCGGGATCCTTTCATCAGAAATATCAGTCATCAGTTCCAGATAGTGATTCAACTGTGAACGCATCAGATCCAGGGATATATCCACCTATAATCACCAGCTCCAGCAATTATATATATGTAAATTGTAAAATATTTTACCCAAAAAGGGAACTACAATAACATCATTGATACCAGGTAACAATTTAGAATTTCTTTTTGTGTATATTGTGAATTCTGTGGGAGCATTGCGGCTCGTACCACATATCTTAAAAATCAGTACGCCCAATTTTGGTGCTGCTATAAGCGGTATACGCTGACGAACAGCGTCTTCAACCACGGTCGGTGGTACAGACAATTTTGCTTTGGTTACATACGGAAGGCAGGACCTAACGCCTCCTCCTCCGTCCTTGTAAGAGAAACTCTGTGTACATTTATATTTAGTTTCCTAGGTATTTAGGTATATATTTTTGTACAAAGTGTAGTGTGTTAGACATCTTTACATGGTGCTCTCTAATAAAGCAAGATAGCTAACGCTTGTCGCGAAGTGAAATTACTATAGCTCGCATAAATAATTTTTTTTTTCGGTCATGAAGTAAATCCATTTGAATGTCATGTTCCGTAAAGCGATATGAAGATTCGTAATTTTTGAATTTCGGAATGAAATCCGTTGGCATGAGCAAAATCGATATTGCTCTTATTACCATATCGTCGCGCTAATAACAGTGTAATATACGTACTCACTTATCACTTCTTTTTATTTTTATCACTTTTCCTTCACGGACTTCTTCTGATAAGTCACTTTCCTTCGTTTTATTTTTTTTTATCACTCGGTCTCAGAGCCAACCCCAGTATTGTGTCGGTAGCGACCACGCAACCCTGCGTATTAACGCCGCGGTAGCAATTTTTTTTTTGGGAGTTGTTCCTTACGTTTTCACGGGTAAATAAATACTTACAGATACCGCTTTCGGGTTGATTTTATACAGTCGTTGAGCAAACATATTTAAAGCCGCGATCTAGATTCAGTATAACATCGTTCTGATACATAAATCTTTGTTCTGTAGGAACTATACTCAATCACTACCACATAGTGAGTCGGTGATACCGGTAACGAAACACCGTCTTCAAGAAAACGCGATTTAGTTTCTTTTTTCCTTTTTGCTTGTACCTATTTGTACCTCAGAACCTTATATTCAGTAAAGGATATGCTAATCATAAAGCAAGGTACATCAGAGCATATTGAGACAACACACAGCTAGAGTCAAATACAACGTAGCTTTAAATATCATCTTAATCCATAAACATTTTTTACAGGAAGGTATCCAGAAGTGCACTCCCGGATCTCTACTGTAAGAAAGATACTGAGATAAACATCTCTTGGTATCCATTGATTGAATTGACTATTTGATATTTTTGCTTTATATATATTTTTTTTATTTTGAATCATGTTGATATAAATTTTATTATCGAATATATGTTGGACACAAACTGTGATCCCACGTATATGGTTCTTATTGAATTTGACTACCTTTTTGCTGTAATGAGGAATCATTCCCTCATTCAGATCCCTGATGCCTGCTCGTTTTGCCTTTTGCTTTTGAATAGTCGATATAATATTCTGAGATAGTGTCGTTATATTTTCGTGTTTAGTTTTAATTACTTTGAGAATCTATTATCCGTCGGCATTAATAAAAATTTTTTTTTTGAATCACGCCTATATCTGAAAGGGCGTTTAGATCCTACCGTCGCGTCAAATGAGTGTCGTTCACTTTCTTATATAACTTAATTTTTGATACACACCATTTTTAATAGATTTTTTTTTGTTATATTAAGTTTTGTAAAGAGATTAATTTTAATAATTCATTGGATGAATTTCTCATCAACGAAGCTAATAAGAAATATAAATATCAAGATAGTTTTGCTTTGAATAGACATTGATCTATTAACGAATGTTAAGTTTAAAGTTTTCTTTCGTGTTTTCAAGTGAAACTTTTCCAATTAGCATAATAATTAGCTATCTTTTAGAATAAATAATGTGTGAGTTTCATATATAAAATCAGAAATAAATTTGACATATACTATTAATTGATAAGGTTAGTTTTAAGAGAAGATTTTAGGAATTTCCTATTAAGGTATCATACTGTTAGATGTTAAGATTTAAATGGAATAAATCATTCAGTAATTTTTGCTTGCTATTATGTTTAGGGGCTACCGAAATCGTTGTTGAGTCTGGGGACTCATAAGGTCCGTGGATAGCCACAGGTCAATAGTAGGAGAGATGATTTTTACTATTGTTTTGGGCGGGTTGAGAGACCTGGGGGATCACCTTGACACCTTTGATCCTCCCTCCCCTATGAGTTAGACACCTCATCCTCCATATTCTGCAGAGCTACGTGGTAGCAGAATGGATGGAAGGTTCTATAAGCCACGGCGAACATGACCACCTGTGTTTCGCTAATTTAGAATTATTTACGTGTGCCGTTCAACTGATTGAATTAACTTTCTAAACGCGAATTCTTACTTAATCCCAACGTTCACTCATACTTTCCTTCCTGAGGTGCATCCTAGGATCGAAATTTCGTTTCAATCAATTCTATCCGGTCTTTTCTGTGTGGATTCTGAGGGCCAATAAGCATTTACAATATTTTTATTCGAGCTCACCCATCTTGAGCTCAACGGTCGGCAGGATAATAAGAGGTAACACCGGTTGTGTAGATCCCGGAGCAAGTGCCTACGGCCTGGCTGAGCTAGTCGAGGCATGGGTGCTGCCGGCCACCGCGACGGTAGATCTCGACCATGGTTCTGCGTTGTCGCATGCCGTTCCTGTGGGTTGTTTTATCGAACAATACACAGGAAAGGGGGCGTTGCCGGCAAAGGATCAATACCATCCCTTCAAAGATAGAGGTAGATAGTCATAGCTAGGGTGATAGGTGTAACCTGGAGTGAAACCTCTGGGGGAGAACGGATACACTAATTAAGCTACATTACGATCCTAGTTATGAGTATGAGGTACAGTAGAATCCCTGGTTTTTTGGTGTGAACTTACAACATGATATGGCTACGAGGAGAACATCTATTACTCGTAGTGGATAGGCGCAGGCATGCTGGCAGATATACCTTAGGCTGTTCTGCGGTGTTTTGCGGTCAGTACCCAGGTTGGGCTGCCAGATGGCTTGCGCTTCTGTGATGGGGATGGTGATGGAATTAAAGGATTAATAAGTTTGAGGAAGGGGGAGAGGAGTAGGGAGAGCGAGTGATAGTGTTAGCGAAGTGTAAGTATGTCTTTTAGGAGGAGTATACGATACACCGATACACGGGTAAGAGGCGATGGAGATACCAGTCCTTGGTATAGGAGTCAAGGAGGTATGAGCGCTTCTCTCTTCCTGCTTCCTCTCTGGTTTACGTTGTTGGTAGACATCGGGGTAGAGTCTTGGGTATCCATAGGATATTTGGGGTGAAGTCGGGTGTTCATCAGCAATAACAAAGGGAGTCGTGGGTTCGTATGAGATCCCGAGATTCTACTTTATTTAAATCAATTAATGATAAATACAAAACAATAAAACAAACAATGTGTCTCCGTCACGTTGGAATGGATTCTGACAGCCGAATATACTTAAATGAGAGGCTTACATCACACAACCAAACAATTCTCCGGAAAGCTCTTTAATTAAAAAGACAAAATCCAAACAAGCTTTCTTCTGTTTACACCCGCAATGGATGTGTGTATGTGCGACTTCCACAAAATGAAAAAGCTTTTCGAATCGATCACTCAACTGACTTGAACCAGCTAGTTGCGACTGAATGATATGATGACAACAACTTTCAATCAACGTAAGCTGTTTTTTAGCCTCGCTTGGGATACTTTTAACTTGTCCTACCATAATATGTATATAATAATATTTATCTTTATTTATATTTCTATTTTATTTTTTCCTTTTTATTTTAAATATGTGATCTTTTTTTCGTATAGTTTCCTTATGCCTATATTTGTTGCTTGCCAGATTTGTAGCAGATATACCTACTTTTCTATCATTCAGAGTCGATTATCTTTTGCCTCAGAGGTAGATTCTATGTTTATTCTACATATCGAATTGCTCTCATGAGTCAAGTTTCTGTTACTAGCGATGGAGTGAATACAAATTTGCGCATCTTACTGAATATTTTTTGTAAACAATGTAATGGATTACGTGTATGTCACATAAATGCACAAAGCTTGTTCTGTAAGATAGATGAGTTTAGAAAGCTGTTTGTTGGTTCGGATGTTGATGTTGTGTGTGTCTCAGAAACTTGGTTTAAGCCTAACGTTGAGAATGTTATCTATGGTTTGAATGGCTTTAGATTATTTCGTGGTGACAGATATAATAAGATAGGTTCTGGTACTGCAATATATGTTCGTTCTAGTATAAAATGTAGGTTCGTCATATCATCCCCCCAAGACAGTTTAAGTCAGTATTGCTTTATTTCGATTTTGGGCGAAAGGAAAACTCTTTTAGGAGTGTATTATCGGCCGAACAATCAAATCGATATATCTCCCGTTTACTCACTACTTGAAAATATATCAGGTAATTACTCAGACGTAATCATTTGTGGCGATTTTAATTGTAATGTCTTGAAAAAAGAGAATAGTGACGGATTTATAAATAATATGCAATCTCTAGGTTTAAATCTAATAAACCCATTGGTTCCTACCCATTTCACTAATACTAGTAGTACTTTATTAGATTTATTTTTCTCAAATACGAATGGTGATGTTTTCTTTAGTCAAGCTTCTGCTCCTATGTTTTCCAAACATGATTTATTATTTGCTACTTTTAAAATATCGTTCTCTGTAGCACCTCGGTCAGTGATATATAGAGATTTTAAATCCATAAATACTGATATACTTCAAGCTGATCTGGAAAGGGTTGATTGGCAAAGTTTGTTTAATAATCCGTCATCTAATGGACAACTCGACTTATTTAATGATAAAATCCTTAACTTGTTTAATACCCACGCTCCCATTAAAACTAAATCTATTAAAAATCCGCTATTAACTTGGTTTACTCCTGAGATTATTGAACTTACAAAGAGGCGGGATGCCGCATTTAGAAGATGGAAGCGGTTTCGACTGCCTGAGATTTATAATGATTTTCGCAAAATAAGAAATGTGGTTAATCTTAAAATACGTAAAGCTAAGCGTGATTATTATTCAAAACACCTTAATACTAAATTACCACAAAAAACTCTGTGGAAAAATATAAGAGGTATTGGAGTTGGTACTCAAGATGACTTTGATTTCTCTGGCATTGACTTAAATGATCTGAACAACAAATTTGTGCAATGTCCCGTGATATCATCACCATACCCCCAAAATGCGCTTCCTCCTAGTGATGGTTTTGAGTTTCGCAGAGTGGAGCAGTCTGATGTTTATAGAGCGGTGCTAAGTATTACATCTAAATCATCAGGTCTTGATGAAATACATCCTCTATTTATTAAAACTATCCTACCCTTTATCCTTCCAGTACTTACCCATCTATTTAATACTGTTCTTATGACATCCTGCTTTCCTGACGCTTGGAAAACCGCAAAGATAATACCTATCCCAAAAACTAAAGGCACCTCTCAAACGCCCCCCGAATTTCGCCCTATTGCGATATTACCGTTTCTGTCTAAAGTATTTGAGAAAATTGTCCATAGCCAAATATCGACCCATCTTCAACAGTATGACTTACTCAGTATGCACCAGTCTGGCTTTAGAAAACAACACAGTTGTACATCTGCGCTGCTTAAAGTAACGGATGATTTAAGATCGTCAATGGATAATGATCATATTTCGGTGTTGGCATTGTTAGACTTTTCCAAAGCTTTTGACTCGGTAAATCACTCAATACTTGTAGCGAAACTTTTGACAAAGTTCAATTTCTCTTCCTCAGCAGCTTCATTAATAAATTCTTATTTATCAGGTAGAAATCAAGCCATTTTGATAGGTAATTATATGTCGAATTTCAATTATACATCCATGGGCGTACCTCAAGGATCAATTTTGGGCCCACTTCTCTTCTCAATTTTCATTAATGACCTCCCTGATAGTATTACTTACTCTTCTATCCATATGTATGCCGATGATGTGCAGATGTATCTAAGCTGTAAAACAGATCTAATTGAGGATGCCATATTTAAATTTAATAATGACCTTGAAAACATCTTTCAGTGGTCCAAAAGTAATGGTCTATGTTTGAATCCAAAAAAGTCAAAGTGTATGCTAATATCTAAAAATGGCTTGAATCCTAGTGGTCTTGCAAATATCCATCTTGGAAATGCACAAATAGAATTTGTTGATAAGGCTAAAAATCTGGGAATTTGGTTCAGTAACAATTTAAGATGGGATCTTCATGTTGGTATTATTGTCGGTAAAATATATGGATGCTTAAGAAACCTATTCATGTCGCAACATTATACCCCAGTTAGAACTAGATTATTGTTAGTTAGATCTCTTATAGTACCAATTTTAACATTTGGATCTGAAGTATTTATGTACTGCAATGCCGAATCTCGAAGGAAACTTAATGTAGCCTTTAATAACGTTACTCGCTATGTGTACGGTTTAAAACGTGATGATCATATTTCGGCGTATAAAAGCAATATTCTGGGATTAACACTGGATCAGCATTTGGAATACTGCATGGCTAAATATCTTCATAAAATAATAACTTCACGACAACCTGCCTATTTATATAATAAACTGCATTTTTCAAATTCATCTCGTACTTTTACGTTAGTTTCCCAGCGTGCTAATTGTGTTACTACTGAGCGACAATTTTTTGTTCACGCTATTCGCTTCTGGAACTCTCTGCCTCTTGGCATAAGAAGACTTTGTTTTGTTGGTGGTTTTGATGTGTCTCTGTTCAATTACTTGGCTGGCAACTTATAGGTATTAGGGCTTCTATTCTAAACTGTTAAATTAACCTAATTTTATTTTATTTTATTGTTAAAACTTTTATTTAGCTTTTTTTTCATTTTCGTTTTCTTCGTTTTCATATTTTAAAAACAAAATTCACTTAATTATAAGAGCTTTATGTCTTTATTTAAATTTTTGAAACCATTAATCTTTTATCTAATTTATAAATGTAATTACTATTTAAATGATCACATTTACGTTATTTAAGATACTCATTGTAATCTTTGTAAATGTTTGTTAAAATCTATGAATAAATATCAAAATATCAAATATCAAATATCAAATAAGGGAGTTTTCGAGCTTCGCTTATAATTGCCAAACTCTGTTTCCAATTTAGAAATTCTTCTGAAATTTCCATCTCAATAATTTTTACGTTACAGATGGCGCCCAACGTGGGGCCCGAATGAGTCCGCAAAGATAAGCCCAGAATTGACGAAAGATAGGTCGATCCTGAGTAGCGTAGGAAAAAGTTAGAAATTTTTGAACATTTTTCAGATTTTTTTTTTTTGAAGTTTTTATTATTGATTCGAAGTCGTTTAGCAGATGATTATGTTTTTTAGATAGAGGAATACCATCGAGGTTAGCGGAATAGGAACTATTTTGTCCAGTGATTTGGTGACATTATTCCCGAATCAGTCTGTTGCATTAGGTCTACCCTCTTCTCCTCCACCTCTTGTCACTTGTAGGTATCGTCGATCTCTGTCCGGAGTGAGTAGTAATTTTTGCTCGGTCGTCTGTAGCGGAGGTGTCGATATGTCCAAAAGGTGATGTCTGAGGTCCAGGTCGTATGAGAGCAGTATGAGCAGGTCTTCTGACCGGTGGTTGGTGCTTTTTGCCCGACGCACGTCAGCTGCAGAAGCTGGTCATTCACTCAAATTGCGCTACGCTACTTCGACGCAGCAAGTCCCACGGCAAGCCAATTTAGCCAACACAGACGCTACACGTGTCGTAAATTATAACGTCCCAAATGGAGCATCCACTTCCAGACATGTCCAGTCCGAGTATAGACCAAACGATGAAATCGATTTGGCAGACCGTTTCACACCACATTATGAGCGTACTAGAGTGCCACCCATATCGGATGTCAATCCAGCACAAATGCCTCTAGGCTCAAATTTAGATGAGTTTATGGCTCAGGTTAATGCTTTCAATTTTGACGACGAGTCACCTCTTTCGCCACCCAGGCCACCACCCTCGAATGCCACTTCTTCGAACCGTGTTCATCCATTCCATAAATGGGGTTTGGAATTTGATGGGAAAAATATGTCCGTGGACGATTTCTTGTTCCGCCTGGGATGTATACGAAATAGTTATGGCATATCATGGTATGAAATTACCGCCAACTTTTACCACTTCGTGTCAGGTTCTGTTGAATCATGGTACTGGGGGTACCTGAAAGGCAACAAACATGCGACGTGGGACGTGTTGAAAACTGCTTTGGTAGAACAATACCGCAGTTTGGAAAGCGATACCGAGCTCTTCCGAAAGCTATCTGACCGTGAGATGATGAATGGTGAGTCTTTCAATGACTTTTACGACGCCATTCAGTATTTAAACTCCAGGATGAGAGTTCCTAGACCGGAGAAGGAGCTCATAGAAATCATCAAAACTAATGTCCGTAGGCGCATGGGTGAGCTACTCATAACCTACAGTCCGTCTAGCTTAAGACAGCTAGCTTATTATTGTGGAGCTATAGAAAAAGCTCAATCTCAATACGAGAACGTCCTTCCGAACTTCGTGCCAAATGCACAACGTCCACCTGCAAGGCGTTTCGTTAAAAAAATAGCAGAAGAGCCTTGTCAGGATCTGGTAGTAGCGTTGCCTAATAGCAACATTGAAGCGATCCAAAGTTATCGTAAGGTACATAAATGTTGGAATTGCCAAGTTCTTGGCCATGGTTTTCGCGATTGCGCGAAACCTATTGACAAAGTCTTTTGTTTCCGCTGCGGTTTAGCAGACGCGTATAGTCCGTCCTGTCCGAAATGTCTAGCGGGAAACGAGAGGAGGAACAACCCAATAACCGGGGGGGTTCGTTCCGATTAGATTCACCCGGAGTTCAAGTTTCCAAATCCGAAGAGCCTCTTGAACTTCCAAAGATTAAAATTTTAAAACCAGATAGAACAAAAAACGAATTACCGAACTATGATTGTAGAACAATCCCTACTATGAATGTAGAACCCAAACCCTTTATAAATTTGAATTTAAACAGTAATATTATAGAACCATTATATCGTAAATCCTTTCACGAAAGGTTACGCAATTATGAAGAAGTGCGAAAGCGAATTGTCACATTTCCAGAACTGTCCAAACGAATACGACGGACAAGGGAGCGCTTCAATCGGAAGCGGACTACTTATCGTAACATAGCGTCGGCAACCTTAGGCCGAGAATCGAATGACCCTCGTCCTTATGTGACGGTCAGGTTGTTTGAAGACAATTTCTTAGGTCTTCTCGATTCAGGGGCTAGTATTAGTTGCTTAGGCACCGACATACTCCCCTATCTGAAATATAAGAATGTTGCGGTAAGGAAGGTAGAGACTACCGTGTCCACGGCCGATGGACACAAGCAATCCATAGTGGGAGTAGTTACTACCCCAATACAGTATAAAGGACTGACAAAGGATATAGATCTATATATCGTGCCATCGTTAGGCCAGCGTCTATACTTAGGCGTTGACTTTTGGCAGAAATTCCAGATCGCACCAAACGTAATTGCGAGTCTTTCAGGAATTACGACCGGTGGGCCAGAGGAAAGACCCACAAACCAAATAAAGTTGAATGATGAAGAGTCTGAGCGACTAGAAGCTGTTGTTCGTAGTTTTCCATCTTTCGCAGTCAATGGACTCGGGAAAACTAACCTAGTGCAGCATTACATAGATACGGGTGATGCCGTACCAATAAAGCAAAGGTAATATCCCGTATCTCCGGCGATACAAACCCTTATGTATGCGGAGTTGGACCGCATGCTTTCGTTAGGAGTCATCGAGGAAAGTTCCAGCGCATGGAGCTCCCCAGTTGTGCTTGTACGCAAACCTGATAAGAACCGATTGTGTCTGGACTTTCGGAAGGTGAACTCAGTAACCTCAGTATAGAGGGGCTGCTAGCACGTCTGACAGAGACACGGTATATTTCTAGCGTGGATCTGAAGGATGCGTTTTGGCAGATACCGCTGGAGCAAAGTTCGAGGAAGAAGACCGCCTTTACGGTACCTGGGCGACCATTGTACCAATTTAAGGTCATGCCCTTCGGTCTATGTAATGCGGCCCAAAGTTTGAGTTACCTGATGAGTCGCGTAATCCCATCTGGATTACGAGATCAAGTATTCGTATACTTGGATGATCTATTGGTTGTGTCGAGGAACTTCGACGAACATCTAGAGACTCTGGAGATAGTTGGAAAGTGCTTGACTAAGGCAGGACTGACGATTCACGTCGAGAAGTCGAAGTTTTGTTTTGATGAGCTTCACTATCTCGGTTACAAGGTCGGTCAGGGTTGCTTGAAAGCGGATCCAGATAAGATCGCAGCTATCACTAGCTTTCCGTTGCCAGCCACAACTCGCCAAGTTCACCGATTTCTCGGCATGGCAGGTTGGTATCGGCGATTTGTTAAGGATTTCAGCACCCTAACCGCACCCTTGACCGAGACACTGAAAAAGGGAAGAGTCTTCAAGCTCAGTCCAGGAGCTATTGAAGCGTTCCTGCAAATCAAACAAGCTTTGACTTCGGCGCCTGTACTAGTCAATCCTGACTTCTCCAAAGAATTCATCATTCTCTGCGACGCATCCGCTACTGGCATCGGATGTGTACTCTGTCAGAGGGACGAATCCGGGGCGGAGCAGCCTATATACTACTTCTCCCGGAAACTGAATGCTACTCAGAGAAACTATTCGGTGACAGAACGCGAATGCTTAGCTGCTTTTGAAGGTATCCAGAAGTTTAGGTCTTACGTTAAGGGATACCATTTTCGTGTCATTACAGACCATTCCAGCCTGAAATGGCTGATGACTATGAAGGATCCATTTGGAAGATTAGCGAAAAGGTACATTGAATGTCGTGCCAGATGCTCTGTCGAGAGCTTATGAAGACGATGAGTTGACAGTGTCAGCTTTCCTTTCTTGTCTACCACAGATCGGTGCCTCGGAGGTACTCCACATCGATCTTGAGGATCCGTCCTTTAAGTCCGAAGGTTACCTTGATATCATCAGTCATATCAGGAAGGAACAGGAGCGTCTACCTGACCTCAAAGTGTCGGAAGGGTATATATACAAACGCACTAAACATGCGGTTGGTAATCCCTTGGCCGACGATCTAACTTGGAAGTTGTGGGTTCCCTCAGAGATGACGAGGTCGTTGATCTCATTAGCTCACAATCCGCCGCGTGCTTCGCATGGTGGAGTGGTAAAGACGGTTTACAGGTTAAAAGATAGATTCTACTGGCCCGGCATGTACACACAAGTCACACTATACGTAGACAGGTGTGAGACATGCAAGACCAGTAAGGCAGCTAACATGACGTTGAGAACAGAGATGGGAAACAGTTTCGAGGTGGATAGGCCGTTTCAACATTTATACGTTGACTTTCTCGGGCCGTATCCCAGGTCAAGATCCGGAAATGTTTACATCATCATCGTGTTAGATCAACTAACCAAATTTGTCTTCATCAAACCACTGCGCAAAGCAACGGCCACGAATGTAGTTAAATTCTTGAAAGATGAAGTTTTTCTGATTTACGGAGTACCAGAGAGCATACTCTCTGGCAGTGGTACACAATTTGTTGGGAAGGAGTTCCAAAAATTCTTGGACGTTTTCGGGGTGAAACACTACCGAACGGCAGTGTATGCTCCTCAGTCTAACGCGAGCGAACGTGTCAATCGTTCGATTCTTGCGGCTATCCGTTCATATGTCAACCCCCGGCAGACGGACTGGGATGCACACCTGTCTTCGATCAGTAGTGCATTACGCACGACAGTGCATTCAACCCTCTCGATGTCCCCATACGAAGCCTTATTCGGGCAACGCATGATAGAGCATGGGGCAGACTATCGTTTGTTGAGAGAGTTGGGTAGACTGAACTGTTCGGAGATAGATTGGCTCCCCAAAGTCGCCAAAATGAACATCGTTCACTCGTACCTCAAGCAAGCACTCATTCAAACTCACGAAGCCTACGAAAAGAATTACAACCTTCGGAGTAGGAAAGTGATGTACAGGGTAGGAGATGAAATCTACGCAAGAAATCATGTCTTGAGTGATGCGTCGAAACATTTGAGTGCAAAATTGAGTCCAAAGTTTGTGAAAGTTCGCGTAAGTCAAGTAATTGGTAACAATCTTTATGAAGTTGAAGATAGGCGAGGCCATAAGTCAACCTGCCATACAAAAGACTTAAAGAGATAAGACACTTGAATTAAAACCATATCCCTGACTTAAAAATTTTTCATTTTGATCTTTGAGATCATAAATAATACACCAACCATGACAATGCAAGTACTTTAGTACTTATTCCCTGACTTTAGAAATTTTAACCAAATCCCAGACATGCGAATTTTTTTTTTGCTTAAATTTAACCATTGAGATCGCAACCATTCTTCTTCAGACCGTATATACAAAACAATTAGCATCATATATCCTGCTAAAAGTATGACGTATGCCCGGCTCTCAGCTGTGCATGAGACTCTTGGGTTTTAAAATTTTTTTTTTTATACTTTCAGGTAACCTATAGAGTACTCAATTACCATTAGATGGTATATTTTTTTTTGTCTTCGACCGACTAGACGTAAAAGAGTCGCAGTGTCATTACGATACGACGAGTGAGGAAATTCTTCATACCATGAGGCCATTTCGCGCAGTTTTCCTTTTCTTGGAGATTAGACTAAGGGGACTTAGTCGAAACTCCAAGCTTTGTAGGGTGAACTTTCTCGCCAGTACACAATCAGTGTACACCAGCGGTGCCATCTACCTGCGAGACTTCCACTTTACTCGCAACGTGCTGAACGCATCCGATGGAGCCCACCCAAAGAAGGTTCCACACGATTTGGAATCCACACACAATAATAGATTCCACCTGCCATTTTGAATTTCCGAAATTCCCCACCCTATCTAATTTCCAAGATATGTCCGTTCCCATACATTTTCGATAGAAGGATATGATGGAACGAAATTCTTAATGCGCACTATTCAAACGTAACACCCCGCTCGTACCGAACTTTGCAAACACGTTGAACACGTCGACGGAGGTGCTAAAAGTAAAGTATTAATGTATCTGACTTGAAGAATGCCAGACTTGAAATGAAAGTGACAGGCAGACGTCAAGTTGCAGTTGAGAGAAATTTCTCGATGCGGCCGATTAAATTTCTCTCCAGTTGTTGGTCTGACCTACTTCCATAACTTTCGTTCGCTATTCAAGGTTTCATTGTGTCATTCCACCAGAATTCACTAACACCTGTGAAAGCCAAGAAACCTGACAAGTCAAAATACGACATTTAGATCAAAATTCAGCGTCACATTTGTCGTCTTTCCGCTCGTAACGAGCTCTGACCGTTATTGTCACCATACATTTTTTTTTGTACACTCGAATTGACGAACAAACCTTGTAACGAAGATAGTGAATTGAGATGAAATTAAAAGGAAATAAAATTTAATCCATAAACATCAACGCGCACAGACAGGGCCCGAATGAGACACAAGCTCCGAAAAACTCACGCCCCACGTTGGGCGCCATCTGTAACGATAAAATTTTAAATGAATTTAGAAAATTTCAAATTATGAGAGGAGAACGATTGCAAATAAAAATTCCACCCATAACCCAACGCACCTGACGGATGCCCGGGAGACTAAAAACTCAACCCCACGCCATCTGTAACGTTGATATTATAATAGAATCCCTATTCACGCATATTCCCGTCTATCCGCTGCGAGTGCTAGGTGTTCTGCTCGCAGCTGTATCACTCGGTAGCCTACACCTGTAAACCATAACCTTACTCATACCCCACTGATTTATCTAAACTTGGAATACTATCTTTATTTTCGTAGCGTCAAATTCCTCAGAGTTTAAGCTCCAGTTAGCCTCTAAATGCTCAGATAATACCAGCTCGACTTGTCGTGAATTGGGATGGAAGCAACCTTATGTCGGCAACGCCCCCTTCCTCGCCGGCTACTCGTTATAAGTAAACGGTAAGGATGGCATGCGACAACGTAAGATTGTGGCCGAGATCGACCGTCGCGTTGGCCGGCAGCACCCATGCCACAACTAGCTCAGTCAGGCCATGGGCACTTGCTCCGGGATCTACCTGACCGGTGTTACCTCTTATTATCCTGCCGACCGTTGAACCCTGGTGGTCGAGTTCGAATAAGTATTTTAATATGCTTGATGGCCCTCATAACTTTTGAAAACTCGATCATACCGAACTGACTGAATATAAAGTCAAACCCAACGCTGCACCTCATATCGCGATGTGAATAACCCTAGCCTGGAAGTAAGAAACCCTGTCTGTTCTACTGTCCTAACACATATAACCCCACGTAAGTATTTTTAGTCTAAGGTGTGCCTTAGATGGTCGAGGCAGTTACGGCTTACTACTATCATCGACGTGTCCAACTGCCGTAATGAAGTGTTGGGCACGGATGTCGAGGTGTCTCACCTTGTAGGGAGGGAGGATCAAGGCTGTTAATTGACCCTCCAGGTCTCTCAACCCACCCATTTCAATATAGGAAATCATCTCTCTCTATATTGACCATGGTTGTCCGCGGAACAAAGAGTCCCTACGACTCATAAGTTTAAACGGGCAACGCCTTAACTAAATAGCAAGCAGAAAATTCGCTTGCTTACTTTATCAACTCAATCATAATCAAAAAAAAAAAACTACCAAAACTATAATCTCTAAACTCTAAATCTCAAAAACCGTAATCTCAAAAACTATAATCTCAAAAACTCTAATCTCAACGAAAAGAAAAAGAAACCACACACACATTGCATTTCCTTAGCCAAGGAAGTAAGAGGGGATACCACCCTCCCTCTGAAATATTTAATCCATACTCAAATGCATTATTATATCTGGTTATAATAATCTAAAAATCTTCAAAGAAAAATAAGTAAACTGGGAAAGTTCTATAAACGTTATAAAGAACGATATAATCTTTTATTAAATTTCTTTAAGGTCTTAACAATCTACTTAGAGCTACCTTAAAGGATGTGAAAGAAATCCTTATTCTTAATAATACCTAAATCTATAAAATTGTATGTATTTTCTTTATATGAAGAAAAATTCTCTTTCATTCTTTTTGGATGATATCGCAGATATCAAAAATTCATCAAATGTTATTTGTATCAAAATATTTTGGAAGCTTAGGAAAGTCAATTATTTGAAGTTAATTAATCTTTATTGCTCAAGGAAGTTCAATATTCCAAAAGAGACTTTAGCATATTTTCATAAAAAGTTAAGCTGCTTCTGATTTGTATTGAGAAATTGGTCTTAAAACTAGTGGGTTATTACACAGTGTACAAAAACAATAAAACAAAATAAAACAAGGAGTGAGTGAAAATGGTATTTACTGATAGCAATGATGCTACGAACGAAATGGTATTCGAATATGTTTCGCGACGACATAAACTGAAAACTATATCAAAGAACTATACCCGATAGTCTTTCAGATGAATTAGTTCAAAATCCTATCGTAAACGTTGTCTATTTCGCGACTGAATAACGCGTTCGAAAGTAAGTATGAAATTCCCACAACATAAAATGGACAGACAAAAATCACGACGTTAAAAAAAAGTATCATATACACAAGATCACAGTTCGTTATCATGTGTATAATCGATCAAATATAATTTAAAAGCAATATAATGTCATAATATGATTTAAGTAATACGGCGCTGCCAATAGGACAGTGGAGATATTATTAATAAAATTGCGTATCCTCTGAAGTGCACTCCTGAGTTAGGCTGAAAAGAACGTATGGTTAAGTAAAACTACTATGACACTACTATCCTTCAACTATAATATCGCTTTGATATGTTTAACGTTTTTCAAAAGTGTATCAGTTAAAGGGTCGTGAATAAGACGAAGACGATCACAAAAATGAAGAAGCTATAAGTATAAGATTCCGCATCCAAAATGTAAGGATAAGATATGAGCTTTAATTCTGCCTATGAATGTGGCAGCAGTAGGCAAAAGCCACTATATGACACGCTTAACCGCGTGTGGTTACCAAGCGCGACTGTGTATTAGCCACAGTTTCAAAATTGTAATGAAAAAAAAATCAAATTTAAACGCGGCGTTTAACGCGAACGTTTTGGTCGCTACCGACACGAAATACAAAAGAAAGTTAATTGTCTTAATGACTGAATATTCTTGTTAAGCCTGACCACGATAAGTTAAAATACAAGAATCCGAAAGATAATACCGCTGCGAAACAAAAGATCTAGATTGGAAAACACGTCTTAGATATCAATTGAATTAGGTGTTAGATCAGACAAAATTTAAGCGCGTACGTGAAAGTACAAAAGTAATTATTTATGAGCACGGGCTCTGAAAAAGATTCATCCAAAAAGATGACCGCGAATTCCGTTTGACGCGATCAAAGTAAACTATTTCACGAACTGATGTATCAACAAAAGAAAGGATCTGATTATTTTAAAATACCATCTATGCTTCACAGTATTGATAATGTACACCTTCTTAATCAAAGGTAAATTACGATATGCAACTTGTTTCAAAAAGTTCTTAATAAAAATAAACTTAATTAATGCACTCTGCCACCGTCCGTGGACAATAAGTCTTCTATGGTACGTTCTCGCTTAACGCGATGTACTCGTACGAACGCTTCTGTGACTATTGAGTCATTCACTAGAGCTTCACGCTCATTAATCTTAAAACAACCATGCACAATATACTTAAACACAGACAAATTTGTTACCTGGTTAAGATTCTTATTTATCACAAACTTTATAAAATATGAACTGGATCTGGATCTGATGATGGTGGTGATGTAGATACTGAACTGCTGCAGATGTAGGACCGGCATCTGTGTCGTTACACTCGCCAGACGTCCCGGTGTATATGTCCCGCGATGAAAATCAGGAAAAGTATGCTTATTCAAAATCCCACGACGAATAATCATCAGCCTGTCGTGACTGGGTATCAACGAAATAATCCTCAGGAAGAAATGGAGTATGATAATGCCTCAAATGTTGCGCCGACAGGGCGATAGTGAAGAGTAGATGTTTGGCAGTACCAGATTCCCTCAATGGAACGTTATCAGCTTATGGTTCTAGGAGAACAGGATGTCTCGAACATGTGCCTCGGATGATTGAAGTAGTGTTCCAAAAGAAAGTCTTGTGGAGTGCCTCAATCTTTGGCACGAATCAGGTAAACGTTGTCGTCTTTCATAAATATGGCGTCGGAATTTGCAAGTAAAATGCTTAGCAAATTTCCTCGCCTCGCTGGTGTAACTTTAGGTGGAGTGATGAGAAGTGAAGAGGAAGTAAATAATTCCTCTGAGTGTCCACAAGAGCAACACAAAAACAGGTACATAATAGATGTATATAGGAATGCAAAAAAAAAATGGTCCGGCTGGTGTACGGGGCGTGGATATGTCCATAGGCGAGCCGACGTGCGGATCAACACCTATGGGATGTTGCCACGTGGAATACCAGCCGGTACAGCCCAAAAATGTTGAATTCCTGTCGATGTGAGGGGTGCGTATGATAGCACCCTCTTCTTGATCTGCTCTCTTGTATGCGAGACGCAGTTTTTCTTCTTTTATCTTCCTCAAAAAAATAATATGGTAGGCGTAGGAGTGATTCGGGCCACATGAACTTTAATTATAACACAAGAATTTATTCCACATTACATGGATTGGCGGTCCAAATTGTCCACAAAAACGTGGTTAATGCAACCTTCTAATCCGTTGGTCGGTATCCTGGTATAATCCTGGGGCACTCGGCTGAAATATTTTCCTGGTTTAATGGTCCATTTCCTTTGTACTTATGATGGTACTTCCACCTATGCCGCATGGGTAAAAATTGGATTAGCATATTTTGACCACATGTTCGGTAGGTATGTACGCTATTTGGTAAAATCCTACCAAACTTTTTCCACAGAAATAAAATGCTTGAAAACTCACCTGATAAAGTATATAAATCCTTAGTTAATTGAATGGATGGAAGAATATTGAAACGCCTATGCGATTTTCAATCATTCTTCCATCTATAAGATGTTGGCGATGACAAAAAAATTACTTTAGTTTCTGATGTCTGTTCTGATGCTGTAATGCTCTTCTTCGGATGGTGGCTTTCTTCAAAATGAAGTATCATTTTGTCTGGCTTCCTGGATTGTGTTTCCACGTTCCACTCAGCCAACGCCCTGATTTCCAATATTAATTCCTACGTCTCAAGTTGCGATTTTGAGTGCCTATGACGTCAATGTCGGTAAGTAGTTGCAGGATTTGTTGTCTGTTTACACTTTTCTGATTTTAGGTGACACGCATTTTGCAAATATGGTAAGTATGACATGATTCTTAGTTATGCATACAATTTTTGCTTCTGGGTATGCTCGTATGTCAAAAGATGTCAAATAACACAATCAGGCTGAAATACGTGTGATTTAGTGAACAATCCTCGGAACAGAGTGGATAAGTTTATTTTGACGTGAAGTCGAGTAACTTGACATTTTTTTCTAGCTGTGGACTCGTATTTAATGGCGGACTACAATTTCCGTGCGTTCAGCACAATGCGAGTCGCGGATCGGTTTGCCCGATAGATGGCACCAGTTGCGAACATCTATCGTAGTTGGAGGGCAAGTAGGTTTTTTTTTCTACGAAGTCAATGGAGGGCAAGAAAGTTTTCCCTACAAAGCTTGGAATTTCGACTAAGTCCACTTAGTCTAATTTCCAAGAAAAAGGAAATCTTCTTGCAAATAAAACGTTGCGTCTAGAATCTTCACATATCCTTCGTGTCGGGGTGACACTGCGACTCTTTAACGTCTAGTCGGTCGAAGACAAAAAAAAACGAATGTGGTGCATGACGTATAGTCACTGATTAGATATTCCGTTGAATATCTGAAAACGAATAACATAAAAACAAAACATAGTTAGGTCAGGGAAATATTTTGAACCAAGTGTTTCATGCACAGCTGAGCGAGCCGGGCATCGGTTCAAAACAAAAATGTAAATCTGGGTTAAGCATCTTATAGTACTATAAGGTACTTGTATGTCATGTCTGGTTAATAAAAAAAAGAAATTATGATTCTATTTACTTTCTTTAAAAAAAAGGTGTAAAGAGGTCTGCATATCAGGTGTAATGAGAATCGTTGCGTTTCAAATTTACCTCTTTAGGTCTTTGGTATGGCAAGTGGATTTGTGGCCTCGCCTATCCTCTACTTCATATAGGTTATTACCGATTATTTTATTTACACGAACTTTAATGAACTTGGGACACAACTTTGCACTCAGGTGCTTGGTTGCGTCACTCAGAATCTGGTTTCTTTTGTAGATTTCATCGCCTACTTTGTACATCACTTTTCTACTTCGAAGATTATAATTCTTCTCGTAGGCTTCGTGAGTATTGGCTAACGCTTGTTTAAGATATGAATGCATGATGTTCATCCTAGCGACCTTAGGAAGCCAATCTATCTCCGAACAGTTCAATCCACCCAACTCTCTCAAAAGACGATAGTCTGCCCCATGTTCTATCATACGTTGACCAAACAAGGCTTCGTATGGAGACATAGAAAGAGTTGAATGTACTGTCGTACGTAGCGCACTGCTGATCGAAGACAGATGGGCATCCCAATCCGTCTGTCGGGGATTGACATACGACCTAATGGCCGCAAGGATTGAACGGTTCACGCGTTCACTTGCGTTCGACTGGGGAGCATACACTGCCGTTCGGTAATGTTTGACCCCGAAAACATCCAAAAACTTTTGAAATTCTTTTCCAACAAATTGCGTGCCGTTGTCAGAGAGAAGACTCTCCGGCACTCCATAAACCAAAAATATATCGTCCTTCAGGAACTTGACCACGCTCGCGGCTGGCGCCTTGCGTAGCGGTTTGATAAAAACAAATTTCGTTAGTTGATCCAACACGATCGCAATATACACGTTACCAGATTTCGATCTGGGGTATGGTCCGAGAAAGTCGACATATAAGTGTTGAAATGGTCTGTCCACTACAAAACTGTCTCCCATCTCTGCTCGTAACGTCATGTTGGCGGCTTTACTGGTCTTGCATATCTCACAATGGTCTACGTAAAGTTTGACTTGTGTGTACATTCCGGGCCAGTAAAATCTATCTCTTAACCGATAAATGGTCTTTACCACTCCACCATGCGAAGCACGTGGCGGATTGTGAGCCAGTGAGATTAGAGATTCGGTCATCTCTGATGGAACCCACAACTTCCAAGTTAGATCATCCGCCAAGGGATTACCAACCGCATGTTTAGTGCGTTTATAAACATATCCTTCCGACACTTTGAGATCAGGTAGTCGTTCCTGTTCCTTCCTGATATGACTGATGATATCAAGATAACCTTCAGACTTAAAGGACGGATCCTCGAGATCGATGTGAAGCACCTCCGAGGCACCGATCTGTGATAGACATGAAAGGAAAGCTGAAACTGTCAGCTCATCGTCTTCATAAGCTCTGGATAGAGTGTCTGGCACGACATTTAACGTTCCTTTCCGATGCTCCACCACAAAATCGAAACCTTGGAGTCGCATACTCCACCTCGCTAATCTTCCAGTTGGGTCTTTCATCGTCATCAGCATTTCAGGCTGGAATGATCCGTAATCACGCGAAAATGGTATCCCTCAACGTACGATCTGAACTTCTGGATACCCTCAAAAGCTGCTAAGCATTCGCGCTCTGTCACCGAATAGTTTCTCTGTGCAGCATTCAGTTTCCGGGAGAAGTAGTATATGGGCTGCTCCGCTCCGGATTCGTCCCGCTGACAGAGTACACATCCGATGCCAGTCGCGGATGCGTCGCAGAGAATGATGAATTCTTTGGAGAAGTCTGGATTGACCAATACAGGCGCTGAAGTCAAAGCTTGCTTGATTTGCAGGAATGCTTCGATAGCTTCTGGACCGAGCTTGAAGACTTTTCCCTTTTTCAGTGTCTCGGTCAAGGGTGCGGCTAGGGTGCTGAAATCTTTAACAAATCGCCGATACCAACCTGCCATACCGAGAAATCGGCGGACTTGGCGAGTTGTGGTTGGTAAAGGGAAGCTAGTGATTGCTGTAATTTTGTCAGGATCAGCTTTCAGGCATCCCTGACCGACCTTATAACCGAGATAGTGAAGCTCGTCAAAACAAAACTTCGACTTCTCGACGTTAATCGTCAGTCCTGCGTTCGTCAAACACTTTCCGACTATCTCCAGAGTCTGTATGTGTTCGTCGAAATCTTTAGACACAACCAAGAGATCATCCAAGTACACGAATACTTGATCTCGCAATCCTGATGGGATTACGCGACTCATCAGGTAGCTCAAACTTTGTGCCGCATTACATAGGCGAAAGGTACCGTAAAAGCGGTCTTTTCCCTCGAACTTTGCTCCAGCGGTATCTGCCAAAACGCATCCTTCAGATCCACGCTAGAAATATAACGTGTCTCTGTCAGACGTGCCAGCAGCCCCTCAATATGCGCAATAGGACGAGCATCTTTCTTTGTCACTGAGTTCACCTTCCGAAAGTCCAAGCACAATCGGTTCTTACCAGGTTTGCGAACAAGCACAACTGGGGAACTCCATGCGCTGGAACTTTCCTCGATGACTCCTAACGAAAGCATGCGGTCCAACTCCGCATACATAAGGGTTTGTATCGCCGAAGATACGGGATAGTACCTCTGCTTTATAGGTACGGCATCGCCTGTATCTATGTAATGTTGCACTAGATTTGTCTTCCCGAGTCCATGGACTGCGAAAGAAGGAAATCTACGAACAACAGCTTCTAGTCGTTTAGACTCTTCATCATTCAACTTTATTTGGTTGGTGGGCCTTACATCTGGCTCACCGGTCACTATTCCTGAAAGACTCGCAATTACATTCGGTGCTATTCGGAATTTTTGCCAGAAGTCTACGCCTAAATATAGACGTTGGCTTAGAGATGGCACGATATATAAGCCTATATCTTTAGTCACATTTTTGTAGGTAATCGATGTAGTGATCATTCCCACTATGGATTGCTTCTGTCCATCGGCCGTGGACACGGTAGTCTCTACCTTCCTTACCGTAACATTTTTGTCTTTCAGATAGGGCAATATATCGGTGCCTAAGCAACTGATGCTGGCCCCTGAATCGAGAAGACCAAGAAAATTGTCGCCAAATAAACCGACTGTCACATACGGACGTGGGTCATTTGATTCTCGACCTATGGTAGCTGACGCAATGTTACGGTAGGTAGTCCGCTTCCGATGGAAGCGCTCCCTTACTCGAGGTATCCGTTTGGATAAAACAGGGAAGGTGACTATTCTCCTTCGCACTTCATTATAATTACGTAACCTCTCATGAAAAGGTTTACGGTATAAAGGTTCTGTATTATTTTCGTTTAAATTCAAAATTGTTATTGGGTTGGTTTCTGTACTTGAAATAGGGATTGTTCTACAATCATGAGTATTATCATTCGGTAATTCATTTTGATTCTTATTCGGTTTTAAAATAGTTACTTTAGGAAGTTCAAGAGGCTTTATTGGCTCGGACACTTGACTTCCGGGATTATTTAATCGGAGCGAACCCCCCCGGTCATTGGGTTGTTCCTCCTCTCGTTTCCCGCTAGACATTTAGGACAGGACGGACTATAAGCTTCTGGTAAGCCACATCGAAAACAGAAAATCTTGTCGATTGGTTTTGCACAATCGCGAAAATTGTGGCCCAGAACTTGACAATTCCAGCATTTCTGGAGTTTGCGATCTCTCTGAATCGCTTCTACACTAGTATCCGGTAATGCTACCGTTAGATCCTGACAAGGTTCTACCGCGACTTCATTAACGTATCGCCTTGCAGGTGGACGTTGTGCACTAGGCACGAAATTTGGACGGACGTTCTCGTATTGAGATTGAGCCTTTTCTATGGCTCGACAGTAGTAGGCCAGTTGCCTTAGACTGGACGGACTGTAGGTTATGAGGAGTTCTCCCATACGCCTACGGACATTAGTTTTAATTATTTCTACGAGTTCCTTCTCAGGTCTGGGAACTCGCATCCTGGAATTTAGAAGTTGTATGGCGTCGTAAAAGTCGTTGAATGACTCGCCATTCATCATCTTTCGATCGGACAGCTTTCTAAAGAGCTCGGTATCGCTTTCTAGACTGCGGTATTGCTCTACCAAAGCAGTCTTCAACTCGTCCCAAGTCGTATGTTTGTTGCCTTTTAGATATACCCAGTACCAGGATTCCACTGATCCTGATACGAAGTGGTAGAAATTCACTGTGATCTCATACCATGACACACCGTAGCTACTTCGAATGCATCCTAAACGGAACAAAAAGTCGTCCACCGACATGTTCTTCCCGTCGAACTTCAATCCCCACTTGTGGAATGGATGAACACGGTTCGAAGAAGTGGCATTCGAGGGTGGTGGTCTGGGAGGCGAAACAGGTGGCTCGTCGTCGAAATTAAAAGCGTTTACCCGCTCCAAGAATTCATCTTAATTAGAGCCTAGAGGCATTTGCGCTGGATTGACCTCTGACAGAGGTGGCACTCTAGCGTATTCATAGTGTGGCGTGTAGCGATCTACTACATCGATATTATCGATAGGCCTCTGCTCGGACTGGACATTATTAGTAATTATTGGATTATTAGCTATATAAGTATTGGTGACACGTGGAGTGTCTATATCGGCTAGATTGACTTGCCGCGTAGCCCTTTGTATTGACTTGATGCCAATGGGATCAATTGATCTAGGAGGGACAGATGACTTCGGAGGGGCGATGGGTTTAGGAGGAGCAGCAGGTTGCGTTGCCTTCACAGTTCGTTTCTGCAGGAGTTGAGTTACTTGATCAAGTAGGCGCATATGGCTTTTCTCTAACGCTTCTGCCATGAACTTTCTGTCGTCGACCCTGTGCAGGTCAATAGTAGCTGAAACTACTTTCTGTATATATGCTGAATGGTCAGCAGCATCTTTGCGCAATTGCTCTTCTGCTCTCGCTACCTCTTCGTCGTCTACATCTATACTCCTATTACCAACATCATCCACAGGTAGACTTTCAGCTTGGCTGACATCATCATCGGAGACGTTCTCTACGACATCGTCTCGGCTACGGCTACGGTTTGGTTTTCGGAGTTGTAGGAGCCATGACCTCGTAATCTTTATATTTGGTCAGATAAGTGCTTCTAATGGCTCTTCTACGGCTTCGGTCAGTCATTCAACCGTAAAGGTAATCGGACGGACTATACTTTGGGTAAGTAAATCAAAAAAAGAAAAAGGGTTATGTAGGCCGTGAGAAATTCCTCGAACGGTTCCTACCAAGAAATGTATCAATAAAAAAAAAGGGTAAGTCAAGGTATAAAGGTTTGCGACTATTCCGTGAGTAAATCCTCTAACGGATATTCGTCAGTATAAATCGGTATAAAAAATGTAAATCTGGTGGGTCAAGGTAATTCAAGTAGCCCGTGAGTAAATCCTCCAACGGTTACTACTATAAGTAAGTAAAATTGATTGATTTAATCAAATAGGGAAAATTCAAAAATATTCCGTGAGTAAGAAAACTTCTAACGCAAATTTGCTCAAGAGTAAATTCAAATAAAAAATAAAGGTAAGTGTATAAAAAAAAAGGTTTTAGTTAATCTAAATGTACTTAATACTAAAAGTAAGTGTAGATAGACTCTATTCGTCTCTCAAAAACAATAATTCAAAAATGTTTTTCGGTAATCCTGTAACTAGGTAAATACTTAAAGATAATCTTAAAAGGAAATATAATGTATGTTTAATTACATCTGAAAAATCCAATATCAGAAATCGATAATCAAAATGCTTTATACTTAACTATAATACTATATGATTTATAAATTTAAGCTGTATTCTAAATTGGCGGGCACTATCCCAAACTATAAGCTAAGGTGGGCACTATCCCAAAACTACACGTCCCATCAAGAAGTTTACGTCTCGACTTGATTGACGGAAAACTCAAAAATACTCAATACTGTACTCAAAAAATATCTCAAAATACTAAAAAGGCGGGCACTATCCCAAAACTTACACATCAATTGAAAAGTTTACGTCTTGACTCAATTGACGGAACTCAAACTAAATAACTAGATATCTTGAAAGCTATAATATTCGGAACTATTATATGTCTCAAAAAAAAAAATTAATATAGACTGTAAATATATATAAGGGTGTGTCATAAAAGGATTCGGGAGGTGGTATCCCTCCTTTCCTCGGAATGCTGCGATGTGTGTGGGCTCGGTTGTAATATATACAATCGATTCAAAAAAAAAATTATTAGTGTGTGTGATCTCGATACTATACGGAATTCTGGATGAAAAAGAAAAGACAGTTCTTGCAAACAAAAGGGTTGATCAGATATGCGACGGTGATTTTACGCTACTGCAGACGTACATCGGGTATAAAGACACCAATTACCGGTTAGCGCTTCAAGTCCCGTTGAATATCATCACATCCTAATGGATTTCAAAACTGACTGAAACTTCTAAAACAAATATACGGCTAGAACAATAGTCAAACGAAGTAAATCGAAAGTAGATGAAACATTTGGGTCGCGCTTGAGTGAATGACCAGCTTCTGCAGCTGACGTGCGTCGGGCAATAAGCACCAACCACCGGTCAGAAGACCTGCTCATACTGCTCTCGCGCTTCCGGTTCTCAGACTTCACTAACAGGACTTTGTCAACACCTCAGCAACTGACGATCAAGCAAATACTCCTGCTCAACCCGGACAGAGATCGAAGACATGCCTAAGTGACAAGAGGTAGAGGAGAAGTGAGTAGACCTAATGCAACAGACTGACTCAGGATCATTATCACCAAATCACTGGACAAAATAGTGCCTACTCCACTAACCTTGATGGTATTCCTCCATCCAAGAAACCTGAACAATAAACAAACTATACTTCGACCAAAAAAGGAAAATCAAAAAAAAATATTAAAAATCTGAAAAATTTCTAACTTCAAACTAGGTTACTCTGAATCGACCTAAACTAAATCAATTCTAATCAGGTTTTCTCAAGCTAATTCGGGCCCCACGTTGGGCGCCATCTGTAACGATAGATAGTGAATTGAGATGAAATTAAAAGGAAATAAAATTTAATCCATAAACATCAACGCGCACAGACAGGGCCCGAATGAGACACAAGCTCCGAAAAACTCACGCCCCACGTTGGGCGCCATCTGTAACGATTAAATTTTAAATGAATTTAGAAAATTTCAAATTATGAGAGGAGAACGATTGCAAATAAAAATTCCACCCATAACCCAACGGATGCCCGTGAGACTAAAAACTCAACCCCAAGCCATCTGTAACGTTGATATTATAATAGAATCCCTATTCACACCGGGAAACGATACTACGCACGCTGTTCCCATCTTCTCTAACTTTATACAAAGATCGTGCGACAAACCACAAAAGAAACTCTGCCTCACGCCATCTGTAATGCTAATAAACAATAAGAAGGTGCATACGGGAAAACAGCATGGGGATTCGACTCGCTGACAAACACCTAACCTTATCACCCAAACACCCTGTGGATATTCAAGATCCTAAATCAGACGCCTATCAACAACCCTGTAATGTTGGTAGTGTTTTCGCAGTTAAGTTTAATTCAACTCCCTGACTCGTCCGGCGAATTGCCCTATAAACGTTTACCCAAAAGCAATACTGCTCTGTAGGGCGTCAGATGTTCGAGTTAAACTAACGTTAGATTACCTACCAGCGTGTTGCTATATCAGAGTAAAGAAACGTTGTCTTAAGTTTGGCTTTTTAGATAGAAGTGCCATCATAGCTTTTTATTCAGTCTATTTATACTACATAATTAGTTTATTTCGTTGGTATCCAACCATACTTGGATAGTCGATAACCCCAAATATGCACAGTCAGCATTTGACCATACCATGCACTTTCGATGTGCTTATGATGCACAATTTACTGCCATAAACCGTAAGCCAGTGACCCTTTGAATTTGTATACAAAATACCTGTGCACTAAAGTGTCAAATAAGTATTTTGTGTATCTTGTTATTTTCTATAGCTTGTGCACAGAGGGTGCCGGTCGAACTATGTGAGTATCTGGTGCACGAAGTGTGCCAACGGAAATATGAATACTCATTCTGACTCGGTTATGCTATAGCTAGCCAATACGGCGACGGCGGCGGCGGCGGAACAAAACGAATGCAGTGCATGGGATGGTTGGGAAAATGTTATCAAATTATCAAAGCAGGTTGAATACCCTATTAATTGTTTTTGTTGTGACAATTAGTTAAGTGAGCGCTGGTGCAATCCCTTCACACCACCCTTCCTGGGAGAAAAAGGAGAAATCATGATATGTTATGATTTCTTCTTTTTATGCGCCACTTTGTACAATAAGGGATCTTGTTTTATTTGATAACTTTTTGAATTGTATTTTCTTTTGAAATTGTGGGATGGATTTTTTTTTTTTTTTTTTTTTTTGATAGTTATGTACATTTAAAAGGTGTAATATAATAGTATTTTAGTTAAAAATTATATTAATTTGCTTATCAATAGTTACATTAAATTAATTTATTCTATCTAGCTATATTTTAAAGATATATTAAATATATTAAGTAGTGAAAGTTAGATTTGTATATACATTTTTGTATTGAATTGCTAATCAATAGTATAATAAGAATAGTAATGAAAATCGTAAGTCTATGCCGGCCTATTTTTATGTTAACATATATTTACAAGCTTAGCTATACATGATATCATACTAATATTTTTCTTTAATTTATCTTTCGATGCATTTGCGGAAGCACTTTCTCGCCTTTTTTTTTTTTTTTTTTTTTTTTTTTTTTAATAAATTTTATACAATAATTAAGTTTACAAGTTTTTGATTTTATATTAATTAATGGAATTCATTTAGGTTTATAAAGTTACTGATCAACTTTTAATATCTAAATCAGAGTTAAATATATAAAAAAATGGTTTTAGCCTATTTTTATGAACCGTTATCTTTTTATTTTCATATTTTATATCACAATTCACGCCGTTTTGGGACAGAACTTCGTATGGACCTATGTATATCGGATCAAGTTTCTTTCTATTTTCGTTTCTAAGTAAAACTAAACTTCCTATTTCAAAATTGGAGCTTTTTGTTCGTTGCTCTAAATCGAATCTATTTTTTCTTGCTATCTTTTTGCCTATCAGAGCTTCTCGAGCGTCTTTATGAGCGATTTGTAATTTATTTTTTAAATCAATCACATAATCGTCATAGTTGTATACTGGTTCTACCTGTTTAACCAAATTTGATGGTAAGATACACTGTTTTCCGAATATTAGTTCGAAAGGTGTATATCCGGTTTCTGAGTGTACTGATGTATTATAACAGAAAACGTAGTATGGTAGCCATGTGTTCCAATCGGTATGTTTTTCTGAAACGTAACTTCTCAAATATGCTCCTAAAACTTTATGAGAGTTCTCTAAGGCTCCTATGCTCTCATGATGATATGCTGTGGATTGCAACTGTTCTATTTTTAGTAATTTACAAATTCTCTGGAAAACTTGATTTAAAAATTCTGTTCCTTGATCAGATGCTATCGTATGTGGTACTCCATATCTTAGAATAAAATTTTCTACTAAAGCTTTTGCCACTGTACTTGCTTCTTTATTGGAAATGGGTACTGCTTCGATGAATTTGGTTAATTCATCTTGTATAGTTAGAATATATTTAAATCCATCT
Organism: Platycheirus albimanus; assembly: GCA_916050605.2. Lineage (NCBI taxonomy): Eukaryota > Metazoa > Arthropoda > Insecta > Diptera > Syrphidae > Platycheirus > Platycheirus albimanus. Next base: position 91,732,166 of record OU696696.1, read on the forward strand.
TCTGATTCTTCTAAAGGTCCTACTAGATCTAAAAATATTTTGTCAAAACCTGATTTGGCTGTCGATGTGATAGTCATTGGTTGTTTCTTTGGCTGGATATATTTATTTCGTTGACAAATTGGGCAATGCTTTACGAATGTCGTCACATCGTTTTGCATACCTGTCCAGAAGTATTTCTTCTTTATATTCTGTAACATGCGGTTTATTCCTGCATGTCCGCTGGTTGGAAGTATGTGGTAATCATTAAGTATTAATTTCTTCTTATAAGGATCAGTTATTTCAATATTTTTCTCTATAATGTGCACTTTAATATTACTTTCTTTAAATATTTCTCCTAATTTCTTTTTTAATTCATTAATATTGCTCTCTTTGCGGCCGCATGCGAGCTTTCTTATTTCATTTTTAGTAATATATATCTTTTTAATACAATTCAATCCGCAGAGTTTCTGCACATCCCTCGACAATATTTTGCCAAACATTGTCGATGGGGTTGTAGTGCTGTCCTTGGACTTCTTTAGGAGTAAACAATTCCTTTTTGGGATATACGCCAAAACCTTGTTTGGACCAATAATTATGTCTGTATCCATGAAATTAATTAAATCTTCCTCGAAGTTGTCAACAATCTTTAGCTCAATGACTTTAAGTCCATTTTCTGGTAATTTTAATAGTTCAGTTATTAGTTGTTCGTCGGTTTTCGTAGTGTCTATATGTTCAAGATTTTTGTTTTCCGCTTTTGACTGGGCTCTCGTTAAAACGCAGATACATAATTGTTTTAAGTCCTCGGAGTCTATTTTTATGCGACTTAATGCGTCGGCTGTACAATTATCCTTAACTGGAGAATATTCTATGTAGAAGTTGTATTCCTCTAGTAGTAGTCTAAATTTTGTTAGTCTGCTACTAGGTTCTTTAAGTGAGAACAAGTACACTAAAGGTCTATGGTCTGTTAAAATTTTGAATTTCCTTCCGAATAGGTAGGGACGATAGTGTTTAACTGCCCATACAATTGCAAGTAATTCTTTCTCAATTGTACTATAGTTTTTCTCTGCTTTATTAAGAGTTTTACTTGCATAGGCAATTGGTCTATCGTCGAAATTAGATAAGACAGCTCCTAGAGCGAAACCTGAGGCATCGGTTCGTAGGATGAATTCCTCGTTAAAATTGGGGAATTGTAGGATTTTAGGACTTGTAAGGATTTCTTTAAGCAACTCAAAAGATTTTTCGCAATCTTTATTAAAATAAAATTCGACATCTTTTTTCAGTAATCGGTTAAGTGGGATAGAAATGGTAGCGAAATTGGGGATAAATTTACGATAGTAGTTGGCGAATGCAACGAATCTTCTTACTTCATCCGCGTTGGTGGGGGTTGGGTAACTTTTCATTGCGGAAGATTTAGTAGGATCGGGTAGGATACCATTATCAGAAATAACGTGGCCTAGGTATAACACTTCTTTTCGCAAGAAAAAGCATTTTCCAGGGTGTATTTTCAGATTTACTTCTCTTAGACGTTCAAACACTTGTATTAGATTTTTATTGTGGTCTATTAAACTTTTACCAAAAACTATCAGATCATCAAGATAAACAAAACATCGTGAATAAGTTAGTCCTGACATAGCTATGGACATCATTCTTGAAAATTTACTGGGTGAGATCTTTAAACCCATAGGTAATCGTTTTAACTGGTAGTGACCATCTTCTGTCGAGAACGCTGTGATTGGTCTGCTATCGGCATCCAACTCCATTTGGTAGTATCCCTGGCTTAAATCTATACAAGAAAAGTAAGTTGCTCCTCCTACCATATCATAGATGTCTGTTATGTTGGGTAGTGGAAATTTATCATCTTCAATTCTCTCGTTCACGTGACGATAGTCGATCACCATACGGAATTTTTGTAGACCAGTAACAGGGTCTTTCTTTTTAGGTACTATTAGTATGGGAGAGTTCCAAGGAGATATAGATGGTTCTATAATGTCATTGTCTAACATCTTCCGTATTTCTTCTTTTATATCTTGTTTCTGTGTGTGTGGGAGACGATATGGCTTTGAATATTTTGGTGACGCATCCTTTTTGAGCGAGATATCTGCTTTGCCAATATGTGTATACGTGAGTTTGTCACCATCCACGTGAAAGATGTCTTGATATTTTGTACATATTGCTTTTATTTCTGCTTTTTCTTCACTATTTAATGTGTCAAAATTTATTTCGTTTATTATCTTATTCACTCGAGTGTTTATTGATTTTTCTGTCGGGTTGTAACGTAGGATGTAATGTTCCGAGGCTGATGAGGACAATGGTTCGGCCCATTTGAGAGTTACAGTTGTATCCCGTGCATTCAAAATTTTTATTGGTATTTTCCCGTCTATGGCAGTGGATAATGAACCTGCCATAAAAACGTTGTCGCATACTTGTTGCGGGTAGAATACTCGAGATTCGGTGTGTTTTGTGTTTAACCAATAGGTTGCTTCGCATCTTGGGGCTATTGAGATGGTATTAATATTTTCTTGGGAACACATGGGCAGATGAATAGTGTTATTTCCTTCTTTGATTTTTAATAAAAAATTCTCTAAGTCAAGTATGGCGTTAAACTGTAGCAGAAAATTTGCTCCAATAATCCCTTCAACTGGGATTGGGAAATTATCGGGGACCACGTGAAATTCGTATGGAATTATGAAATCTTTTAAACGGATTTGAATATCACATGTTCCTATTGTTTCTAAATCTCCTGAAATGCCTAGAATTTTTGAGATTTTATTTTTGAATATGGGAATGTTTGGATTTACTGAACTGTTTTTTATTACACAAATTGAAGCTCCTGTGTCTAATAAAAATCTTATATGTTTATCATAGTCCAGTTTTAACTGAACGTAAATGCCGTTCGATATTCCAGCAGTGCAAATGGCATTTGGCATTGGTGGATTGCTTAATTTCCCTCCGATGGGTCGGCTAGCCCCTCGGTGGGTTGCTCGTTTCCCAATGCTAAAACTCTTTGGTTATTAATGTTATTACTGTTAGGTGGGTTACTTCTACCAGGGTTTCTATTTTGACGGATACTATTATTTCTAGAAAAATTACCTCCATTGTTTCTCATATTATTATTTTGACTAAAATTTTGCATATTTCTACTAGGAAGGTTTCTATTTGTGTTAAAACGTTGATTATTTGGTAGTGAATGGTTTCTGTTAGGCATTTGGGAAAACGTTTGATTGTAACTATTATTATATCTTGAAAAATTGGGAGAGTGGTTATTACCACGAAAATAATTTTGCCTGGGAAAAGATTGATTGGGATTGGTAGCATTGTTATAATTTGATCTGGGGGAATTATGAAAATAAGCTTGACCTTGGTTTTGATTTTGTGGTTGTGGATAACTTAGGTTGTTCGCGTACCGGACGGTTCCTGTTGCAGGGGTAGAGCTTTGGTCTAACTCCAGTAAATGTTGTATAGCGTCTTGAAGGTTTGCGTGCCTAGCGCTATCTAGAATAATTTTTAACCGATCATTTACCCCCTTCTTAAGAAAAGCTACGCCTCGTCTATCATTGGCTTTGGCAAGTGTTTCTCTTGCTTCTTCACCAAGATAAGATACCTCCAATTCGGTCATTCTTGATACCAGTGTTTCGATTTCCTTAGTAAATTCTTGTACCGGGCGATTTCCCTGATATGTTCTACTTAGCTTAGTTTGAATGGATTCTATAGTTTCTTTCGGTCCACATCTTTCAACTAAAAGTTTTTTTAATGCTGCGAATTTTTCTGGTTTCTGACTGCCTAATTCTGTAAGAGCTTTCCCTTGGATTTTACATTTCAATAAGAAGTTAATTAGAATGGGTTTTGAAGCTTCGCCGAGTGTGTCGTGGTAAAATTCGACACTATTTACAAAGTCTCGGATGTTTTCTGTTCTTTTGCCGTCCTCTTCGCAGTAAAGAGTCGGTAATTTTTGAGCTATGCTAAAATTAAACACTTCTGCCATTTTGTTAGTTTGAGTGTTTTCAGTTTCCTTTTCTGAATTTTCTTTAACTATTGCACTAATAATTTCCTTTTCTAAGCTATCTTTTACTATGGTTTCTGAAATTTTTTTTAAATTTTTAGCTTGAGTTACTATTTCTTCCAAGTTTTGTAATTCTGTCTCAGATGCTTCCTCTTGTTTTATATCTAAATATTCTTCGTAAAAAGTACTCCACAGGTTATTTAATTCTTCTAACTTCTTATTTACCCCTTCTGGTTTTCTTTTCCTATTAGGTGATTTCTTTAAATTGTCATAAAAATCCTTTAGCGCACCTAAAGCTTTAATTACTTTTGAAAAATTCATTTGAAAATCATATATATATATACTTTTTTTTTTTTTATACCGAAATTCGTCTTTTGATTACATTTCTAGGAACGAGAAATCCATTAATTAGTTTGATTCAGGATATGCTTTAATTTAAAAATGAAAAAATTTTGTAGCATGTATTTTTATTAAAATATATTTTTTTTTTACACAGACATTCTTCTGCTTATATTGTTTTTTGCAATTTCTTTTCTTATTGCCTTATTGAATTTATTTAAAATTAGATCTCGAATATATTTTGCAAGGAAAATTACTATAATTATAATTACGATAGAAACTACATCTATACCGTATTCATACTTTTCGTTCGATTTATTAGATTGAGGCCCGTTATTATTAACGATGACCTCTTCGACCTTTGATTGTGATTTGCCCATTAAAAAATTTTTGAAAAGTTAAAAAAAATTATAAAAATGAAAAAAAAAAAAATTTCGAAAATCTAAATCTTGTCTTTGTCGACTCTGCGAGCGGTTTCTACTATGTTCGAGAACAGCGTGTGGAATTCCTGCTCCTCGGTTTTCCTTTGTTTACGTTTGGCAGCTTTGCTGGAGCGGATTGCTCCCTTTACTTGCTTCGCCTGGTGCAGGTATTTTTGCCTCACGTCGCTGGGTTGGCCGGGTATGTTTGCCAGCCGGTACAGTTCAACTAGGTGCTTTTTGAGCTGCACCCTCTTTCCTGCTCGTATCTTTGGGTTTGGGGGCGATGGAGTTTGTTCTGTCGCCCGGACAGTATTTCGCCTTAAATACTCGGCGATGGTTAAAGGTTTGGGGCCTACTTTGATCCGTTCGACCTCCTTGGCATCTGTTGGTTCTGTCAATAAGGCCTGGGCTTCTTGGATTAGATGGGCTGCTAGGGCCAGTTGAGTTTGCCGGGACATCTAATGTTTTAACCGTAGGTCACTCAGTAAAATGGGGGAGAGAAGAAAACTGACTTCACGTTTCTTGGTCTCCTGGCAAGATCGCCATGTAATGTTGGTAGTGTTTTCGCAGTTAAGTTTAATTCAACTCCCTGACTCGATCTTTTTTTTTTTTTTTTTTTTTTTTTTTTTTTTTTTAAATAAAAATGGATTTTATTTAAATTAAATTTCTTGTATGTCTAATTAAATATGCTAACGCATAAGTTGCGTTAATATTTAATTTGCAAAAAAAGTATACATACGTACAAATATAGTATATAAATGTGTATGTAGGTAGTATATAAGTTTAAGAATCTTAGTTTGGCATGTTTAGGAGATTTTTTTTTAAATGAGATTGTGTTTTTTTTCTTTTTTAGCTGCCATGGAATTATTATAGATTTAAATCTACTTTTTTTTGAAAAAAAAAATTTATAAGAATAAGTTTTGTTATATACTGCGCGTTCTTGTTATTGTTTATGATATTGTACATTCACAGCACATTAGTGTGTAATACAAACACTTGACGATTTTCTCGTCCTCTTCCTTTTCGCCATTATTTGTTTGGTTTTTGTTTTTTTGTTCTTCCTTTTTTTGTTTTTCTTGTGTGAAGAGGTGTAAACGCCATCTGTTATGTCCAAGTCCGAGTACTGGAGTTTACTCTCGCTTACACTTTCGATTGAATTGATGTCAACCTCTGGATGGCAATTATTGTACGACCTCCTTTTATTTGCATTCGAATGTTTCTTATGTGGACTGTGTTCACTAGCAACATCACTACTATGATCGTCACAGCCTGGTGGCGATGGCAAATCATCTTCGAGATCTTCATCGATTTTCTTTAAATTATGATTCGAGACTGAATCGCTAATAAGATCACTCGCAGAAACATGATTGTTGTTCCCATTATGTTTTTCACCATCTCTTGGTGGTGATGGCAGTTGATAATTATTGTCGTCAATTTTTGCCAATACACTGAATTTATTTTCCGTTAACACAGGCATTTCGGTTGCACAAGCAATACTTGGAACTGCGGCAGCACATGAAACTGGTAATGCACCAGAAATCGATGGACTACTTTCGAATCCGTCAGCTTCCCTTCGAGAAAGGTGGTCAGAATAATATAGAGTAGGTATTAAACTTTTCAACACCATAACTAAAATTAAATTCGCGAATTCGCAGACACTTTTTTGCTTTCGGTTTTTGGGTGAAAAGATTCTACAGCTACTGGAATTACTTTTTTTGGTTGTAATATGGAGGCCAAGTATTTTAGGGCTTTACAATTCACGAAACAACATTCCGAAGATTCCGACGACTCGAGAGAGAGTTCATAGTGTGGCGTGTAGCGATCTACTACATCGATATTATCGATAGGCCTCTGCTCGGACTGGACATTATTAGTAATTATTGGATTATTAGCTATATAAGTATTGGTGACACGTGGAGTGTCTATATCGGCTAGATTGACTTGCCGCGTAGCCCTTTGTATTGACGTGATGCCAATGGGATCAATTGATCTAGGAGGGACAGATGACTTCGGAGGGGCGATGGGTTTAGGAGGAGAAGCAGGTTGCGTTGCCTTCACAGTTCGTTTCTGCAGGAGTTGAGTTACTTGATCAAGTAGGCGCATATGGCTTTTCTCTAACGCTTCTGCCATGAACTTTCTGTCGTCGACCCTGTGCAGGTCAATAGTAGCTGAAACTACTTTCTGTATATATGCTGAATGGTCAGCAGCATCTTTGCGCAATTGCTCTTCTGCTCTCGCTACCTCTTCGTCGTCTACATCTATACTCCTATTACCAACATCATCCACAGGTAGACTTTCAGCTTGGCTGACATCATCATCGGAGACGTTCTCTACGACATCGTCTCGGCTACGGCCTGGTTTGGTTTTCGGAGTTGTAGGAGCCATGACCTCGTAATCTTTATATTTGGTCAGATAAGTGCTTCTAATGGCTCTTCTACGGCTTCGGTCAGTCATTCAATCGTAAAGGTAATAGGACGGACTATACTTTGGGTAAGTAAATCAAAAAAAGAAAAAGGGTTATGTAGGCCGTGAGAAATTCCTCGAACGGTTCCTACCAAGAAATGTATCAATAAAAAAAAAGGGTAAGTCAAGGTATAAAGGTTTGCGACTATTCCGTGAGTAAATCCTCTAACGGATATTCGTCAGTATAAATCGGTATAAAAAATGTAAATCTGGTGGGTCAAGGTAATTCAAGTAGCCCGTGAGTAAATCCTCCAACGGTTACTACTATAAGTAAGTAAAATTGATTGATTTAATCAAATAGGGAAAATTCAAAAATATTCCGTGAGTAAGAAAACTTCTAACGGAAATTTGCTCAAGAGTAAATTCAAATAAAAAATAAAGGTAAGTGTATAAAAAAAAAAGGTTTTAGTTAATCTAAATGTACTTAATACTAAAAGTAAGTGTAGGTAGACTCTATTCGTCTCTCAAAAACAATAATTCAAAAATGTTTTTCGGTAATCCTGTAACTAGGTAAATACTTAAAGATAATATTAAAAGGAAATATAATGTATGTTTAATTATATCTGAAAAATCCAATATCAGAAATCGATAATCAAAATGCTTTATACTTAACTATAATACTATATGATTTATAAATTTAAGCTGTATTCTAAATTGGCGGGCACTATCCCAAACTATAAGCTAAGGTGGGCACTATCCCAAAACTACACGTCCCATCAAGAAGTTTACGTCTCGACTTGATTGACGGAAAACTCAAAAATACTCAATACTGTACTCAAAAAATATCTCAAAATACTAAAAAGGCGGGCACTATCCCAAAACATACACATCAATTGAAAAGTTTACGTCTTGACTCAATTGACGGAACTCAAACTAAATAACTAGATATCTTGAAAGCTATAATATTCGGAACTATTATATGTCTCAAAAAAAAAAGTTAATATAGACTGTAAATATATATAAGGGTGTGTCATAAAAGGATTCGGGAGGTGGTATCCCTCCTTTCCTCGGAATGCTGCGATGTGTGTGGGCTCGGTTGTAATATATACAATCGATTCAAAAAAAAAAATTATTAGTGTGTGTGATCTCGATACTATACGGAATTCTGGATGAAAAAGAAAAGACAGTTCTTGCAAACAAAAGGGTTGATCAGATATGCGACGGTGACTTTACGCTACTGCAGACGTACATCGGGTATAAAGACACCAATTACCGGTTAGCGCTTCAAGTCCCGTTGAATATCATCACATCCTAATGAATTTCAAAACTGACTGAAACTTCTAAAACAAATATACGGCTAGAACAATAGTCAAACGAAGTAAATCGAAAGTAGATGAAACATTTGGGTCGCGCTTGAGTGAATGACCAGCTTCTGCAGCTGACGTGCGTCGGGCAATAAGCACCAACCACCGGTCAGAAGACCTGCTCATACTGCTCTCGCGCTTCCGGTTCTCAGACTTCACTAACAGGACTTTGTCAACACCTCAGCAACTGACGATCAAGCAAATACTCCTGCTCAACCCGGACAGAGATCGAAGACATGCCTAAGTGACAAGAGGTAGAGGAGAAGTGAGTAGACCTAATGCAACAGACTGACTCAGGATCATTATCACCAAATCACTGGACAAAATAGTGCCTACTCCACTAACCTTGATGGTATTCCTCCATCCAAGAAACCTGAACAATAAACAAACTATACTTCGACCAAAAAAGGAAAATCAAAAAAAATATTAAAAATCTGAAAAATTTCTAACTTCAAACTAGGTTACTCTGAATCGACCTAAACTAAATCAATTCTAATCAGGTTTTCTCAAGCTAATTCGGGCCCCACGTTGGGCGCCATCTGTAACGATAGATAGTGAATTGAGATGAAATTAAAAGGAAATAAAATTTAATCCATAAACATCAACGCGCACAGACAGGGCCCGAATGAGACACAAGCTCCGAAAAACTCACGCCCCACGTTGGGCGCCATCTGTAACGATTAAATTTTAAATGAATTTAGAAAATTTCAAAATATGAGAGGAGAACGATTGCAAATAAAAATTCCACCCATAACCCAACGGATGCCCGTGAGACTAAAAACTCAACCCCACGCCATCTGTAACGTTGATATTATAATAGAATCCCTATTCACACCGGGAAACGATACTACGCACGCTGTTCCCATCTTCTCTAACTTTATACAAAGATCGTGCGACAAACCACAAAAGAAACTCTGCCTCACGCCATCTGTAATGCTAATAAACAATAAGAAGGTGCATACGGGAAAACAGCATGGGGATTCGACTCGCTGACAAACACCTAACCTTATCACCCAAACACCCTGTGGATATTCAAGATTTTAAATCAGACGCCTATCAACAACCCAAACCCGAGAGGAAGCAGACAGAGATAGGCACCTAATATGCCTCGGCTCTTATGCCAAGGACCAGCAATCTTTCCATCCATCGCCTGTGTACCGATGTATCCAATGCCCTTACATGCCAGACATACTTACATCTCGAAGCGGTAGCCTCCAGCTCTATCTACTCCTCTCTCATTTCCCCTCCCAAAATCCTCTAATTCACATCCATCCCTCTCACAGAAACGAAAACTATCCATCGGCCTACCATAGGTACTGACTACAAAACACCGTAGAACAGCCTAGAGGGTACCCGATGGCATATTCCGGTCTATCCGCTGCGAGTGCTAGGTGTTCTGCTCGCAGCTGTATCACTCGGTAGCCTACACCTGTAAACCATAACCTTACTCATACCCCACTGATTTATCTAAACTTGGAAGACTATCTTTATTTTCTTAGCGTCAAATTCCCCAGAGTTTAAGCTCCAGTTAGCCTCTAAATGCTCAGATAATACCAGCTCGACTTGTCGTGAATTGGGATGGAAGCAACCTTATGTCGGCAACGCCCCCTTCCTCGCCGGCTACTCGTTATAAGTAAACGGTAAGGACGGCATGCGACAACGTAAGATTGTGGCTGAGATCGACCGTCGCGTTGGCCGGCAGCACCCATGCCACAACTAGCTCAGTCAGGCCATGGGCACTTGCTCCGGTATTTTTAGTCTAAGGTGTGCCTTAGATGGTCGAGGCAGTTACGGCTTACTACTATCATCGACGTGTCCAACTGCCGTAATGAAGTGTTGGGCACGGATGTCGAGGTGTCTCACCTTGTAGGGAGGGAGGATCAAGGCTGTTAATTGACCCTCCAGGTCTCTCAACCCACCCATTTCAATATAGGAAATCATCTCTCTCTATATTGACCATGGTTGTCCGCGGACCAAAGAGTCCCTACGACTCATAAGTTTAAACGGGCAACCCCTTAACTAAATAGCAAGCAGAAAATTCGCTTCCTTACTTTATCAACTCAATCATAATCAAAAAAAAAAACTACCAAAACTATAATCTCTAAACTCTAAATCTCAAAAACCGTAATCTCAAAAACTATAATCTCAAAAACTCTAATCTCAACGAAATGAAAAAGAAACCACACACACATTGCATTTCCTTAGCCAAGGAAGTAAGAGGGGATACCACCCTCCCTCTGAAATATTTAATCCATACTCAAATGCATTATTATATCTGGTTATAATAATCTAAAAATCTTCAAAGAAAAATAAGTAAACTGGGAAAGTTCTATAAACGTTATAAAGAACGATATAATCTTTTATTAAATTTCTTTAAGGTCTTAGCAATCTACTTAGAGCTACCTTAAAGGATGTGAAAGAAATCCTTATTCTTAATAATACCTAAATCTATAAAATTGCATGTATTTTCTTTATCTGAAGAAAAATTCTCTTTTATTCTTTTTGGATGATATCGCAGATATCAAAAATTCATCAAATGTTATTTGTATCAAAATATTTTGGAAGCTTAGGAAAGTCAATTATTTGAAGTTAATTAATCTTTATTGCTCAAGGAAGTTCAATATTCCAAAAGAGACTTTAGCATATTTTCATAAAAAGTTAAGCTGCTTCTGATTTGTATTGAGAAATTGGTCTTAAAACTAGTGGGTTATTACACAGTGTACAAAAAAAATAAAACAAAATAAAACAAGGAGTGAGTGAAAATGGTATTTACTGATAGCAATGATGCTACGAACGAAATGGTATTCGAATATTGTTCGCGACGATATAAACTGAAAACTATATCAAAGAACTATACCCGATAGTCTTTCAGATGAATTAGTTCAAAATCCTATCGTAAACGTTGTCTATTTCGCGACTGAATAACGCGTTCGAAAGTAAGTATGAAATTCCCACAACATAAAATGGACAGACAAAAATCACGACGTTAAAAAAAAGTACCATATACACAAGATCACAGTTCGTTATCATGTGTATAATCGATCAAATATAATTTAAAAGCAATATAATGTCATAATATGATTCAAGTAATACGGCGCTGCCAATAGGACAGTGGAGATATTATTAATAAAATTGCGTATCCTCTGAAGTGCACTCCTGAGTTAGGCTGAAAAGAACGTATGGTTAAGTAAAACTACTATGACACTACTATCCTTCAACTATAATATCGCTTTGATATGTTTAACGTTTTTCAAAAGTGTATCAGTTAAAGGGTCGTAAATAGGACGAAGACGATCACAAAAATGAAGAAGCTATAAGTATAAGATTCCGCATCCGAAATGTAAGGATAAGATATGAGCTTTAATTCTGCCTATGAATGTGGCAGCAGTAGGCAAAAGCCACTATATGACACGCTTAACCGCGTGTGGTTACCAAGCGCGACTGTGTATTAGCCACAGTTTCAAAATTGTAATGAAAAAAAAATCAAATTTAAACGCGGCGTTTAACGTGAACGTTTTGGTCGCTACCGACACGAAATACGAAAGAAAGTTAATTGTCTTAATGACTGAATATTCTTGTTAAACCTGACCACGATAAGTTAAAATACAAGAATCCGAAAGATAATACCGCTACGAAACAAAAGATTTAGATTGGAAAACACGTCTTAGATATCAATTGAATTAGGTGTTAGATCAGACAAAATTTAAGCGCGTACGTGAAAGTACAAAAGTAATTATTTATGAGCACGGGCTCTGAAAAAGATTCATCCAAAAAGATGACCGCGAATTCCGTTTGACGCGATCAAAGTAAACTATTTCACGAACTGATTTATCAACAAAAGAAAGGATTTGATTGTTTTAAAATACCATCTATGCTTCACAGTATTGATAATGTACACCTTCTTAATCAAAGGTAAATTACGATATGCAACTTGTTTCAAAAAGTTCTTAATAAAAATAAACTTAATTAATGCACTCTGCCACCGTCCGTGGACAATAAGTCTTCTATGGTACGTTCTCGCTTAACGCGATGTACTCGTACGAACGCTTCTGTGACTATTGAGTCATTCACTAGAGCTTCACGCTCATTAATCTTAAAACAACCATGCACAATATACTTAAACACAGACAAATTTGTTACCTGGTTAAGATTCTTATTTATCACAAACTTTATAAAATATGAACTGGATCTGGATCTGATGATGGTGGTGATGTAGATACTGAACTGCTGCAGATGTAGGACCGGCATCTGTGTCGTTACACTCGCCAGACGTCCCGGTGTATATGTCCCGCGATGAAAATCAGGAAAAGTATGCTTATTCAAAATCCCACGACGAATAATCATCAGCCTGTCGTGACTGGGTATCAACGAAATAATCCTCAGGAAGAAATGGAGTATGATAATGCCTCAAATGTTGCGCCGACAGGGCGATAGTGAAGAGTAGATGTCTGGCAGTACCAGATTCCCTCAATAGAACGTTATCAGCTTATGGTTCTAGGAGAACAGGATGTCTCGAACATGTGCCTCGGATGATTGAAGTAGTGTTCCAAAAGAAAGTCTTGTGGAGTGCCTCAATCTTTGGCACGAATCAGGTAAACGTTGTCGTCTTTCATAAATATGGCGTCGGAATTTGCAAGTAAAATGCTTAGCGAATTTCCTCGCCTCGCTGAGAAGTGAAGAGGAAGTAAATAATTCCTCTGAGTGTCCACAAGAGCACCACAAAAACAGGTACATATATAGATGTATATAGGAATGCAAAAAAAAAAATGGTCCGGCTGGTGTACGGGGCGTGGATATGTCCATAGGCGAGCCGACGTGCGGATCAACACCTATGGGATGTTGCCACGTGGAATACCAGCCGGTACAGCCAAAAAATGTTGAATTCCTGTCGATGTGAGGGGTGCGTATGATAGCACCCTCTTCTTGATCTGCTCTCTTGTATGCGAGACGCAGTTTTTCTTCTTTTATCTTCCTCAAAAAAATAATATGGTAGGCGTAGGAGTGATTCGGGCCACATGAACTTTAATTATAACACAAGAATTTATTCCACATTACATGGATTGGCGGTCCAAATTGTCCACAAAAACGTGGTTAATGCAACCTTCTAATCCGTTGGTCGGTGTCCTGGTATAATCCTGGGGCACTCGGCTGAAATATTTTCCTGGTTTAATGGTCCATTTCCTTTGTACTTATGATGGTACTTCCACCTATGCCGCATGGGTAAAAATTGGATTAGCATGTTTTGACCACATGTTCGGTAGGTATGTACGCTATTTGGTAAAATCCTACCAAACTTTTTCCACAGAAATAAAATGCTTGAAAACTCACCTGATAAAGTATATAAATCCTTAGTTAATTGAATGGATGGAAGAATATTGAAACGCCTATGCGATTTTCAATCATTCTTCCATCTAATAAGATGTTGGCGATGACAAAAAAATTACTTTAGTTTCTGATGTCTGTTCTGATGCTGTAATGCTCTTCTTCGGATGGTGGCTTTCTTCAAAATGAAGTATCATTTTGTCTGGCTTCCTGGATTGTGTTTCCACGTTCCACTCAGCCAACGCCCTGATTTCCAATAGGAATTCCTACGTCTCAAGTTGCGATTTTGTGTGCCTATGACGTCAATGTCGGTAAGTAGTTGCAGGATTTGTTGTCTGTTTACACTTTTCTGATTTAAGGTGACACGCATTTTGCAAATATGGTAAGTATGACATGATTCTTAGTTATGCATACAATTTTTGCTTCTGGGTATGCTCGTATGTCAAAAGATGTCAAATAACACAATCAGGCTGAAATACGTGTGATTTAGTGAACAATCCTCGGAACAGAGTGGATAAGTTTATTTTGACGTGAAGTCGAGTAACTTGACATTTCTGTCCGGGAAGTTGTCATCACAATACTGTAACCGGCATTTCCATCTTGAACGTTTTATCCAACTTGCATATAAGATTTAGACTCAGTTTGTCAAACGTCAATATCAACAAATTCTATAACCACTGTCACAATTATTTTTTTATCATGTCAAGTGGATGTTCGTACTTGCCAGTTTATCGTGTCAAATCAACTTTCTTTGCTGTCAAGTGTCTATGGCAGCGAAAAAGGATTCAGACAGATATTTCGGCTGGACAGTAGAGAACAAAAAAAAAGGAAAGGGAAATATAATCCTGTGTCACCAATGACGTCAGTAGTGATCGTTTGCTGTTCACGCTTATTACAAAAGTCATCTGTCAGAACAAATTTTCCTTGAACGGCCTCAGGATTTTATCCGATTAACTGTCAGGTAAATTGCGTATGTCAGATTTAGGAAATTACATTTGGTTTCGTCACTTGGATGGTGAGAGTAAACTCAAATCATAGTTAAAAATTGTGATTTCGCAAAGTGACAATCGTTTGGCAGACAAAATTCTTTTCGTTTACACGCTCTCGAAGGAGTGCACCGCATTCTGCAGATTACTGTGTAAATCACACCTTGTGTTGTTCTGCATGTGGGTTAAGCAAAATATCCGTAGCGACAATTTCTGGTCGCCTATCGCTCAAAATTCACACTCCCATGGAAATGGCGAACTGCACACGGCTTGGAAATTCTCTTTGAAAAGTGGGGGCCAGGTGGCTTCCATGAGAAGTGGAATGTGTTCGTCGGGGTGGATTCTAGCTGTGGACTCGTATTTAATGGCGGACTACAATTTCCGTGCGTTCAGCACAATGCGAGTCGCGGATCGGTTTGCCCGATAGATGGCACCAGTTGCGAACATCTATCGTAGTTGGAGGGCAGGTAGGTTTTTTTTCTACGAAGTCAATGGAGGGCAAGAAAGTTTTCCCTACAACCTGACAACAGATTATGCAGATTCTGCAAGTACCAAATAATCAGCAGATATTGGCATGTCCATTAGTTGCCACTAAAAGTTACATCTGACAGATGACATAGTCAGAATGAGTCGAAAAATCCTGTCCTATTTCAAATGCCGGTAGAGTAAAGCGCACCAAGATACAAGTTATAATACTAATACTTACGTCACCACTCCTTTCTGATGCTTCCCATCATTTTTTTTTTGTCAAAACATATATATGAAAATATTACTAGTCCTTCACGGCAATTAAAGTCCTTTCCGTTTGACATGTACTGTCTAACAATTACTTTCTAGTTAACTAATGTCATCCAAGCCTTAACTCACGGGTTTATGCCAAATTATTCAGTTTTATTACATGTCTGAAACGTCATGAAATCTGAATAACGAAAGTGACACAGTGAGCATGGCACCTTAATGCCATTTTAGCACGCCACCTATATAGGGAGCGAGAAAGTAAAACACACAGGGGAAATTGGAAGCCAGACTGGAAGTAGGGCGTTGGCTACTTGGAAAGTAGCTATGTCTGCCAGAAAAATCGGATGTGGATCTCAATTTGAAGAAACACACACACGGAGCCACATCTCCTCCACAGAACGTAGATTTTTTTTTTATTTAAAAGCAGCCGAGCCGCGTTGTAAATTCCTGATATTAAGGAATATTGCTCTAATTGCATATGCAATTAGAAGGATTAGTACCATATTCCTGGATATAATAAAGAAAAGGTAAGAAAAATAAATTTATCCCTACTTGGAGCAATCCCGAGCAGATTTTGCCGTAAGGCATTTTGGAAATCTGTCGCGACACATGGTTGAGGTAACTAATGAGTAATTGTCTCATCTTGTTAGGAGCACCATATAGAGGATACGCCAACGAGGAGTACACGTTGCACCAGCAGGGACGGGACACCATATTCCTGAAAAGAAAAAGAAGAAATTTCTCCGCCAGCCCAGCAGATGCTGAGAATGTGATTTTTTTGCCATTCACGTGGCGGATCAGAATTTTTGTGCCATTATGTATATAGACACTATGTACGCAGTCCATTAAAGATATTTATGTGTGCCGGCTGCACAGAAGTTGATTCTCCGTAATTCCACGCTTTTTTTTGTATGGCGTCATCATTTTTACGCACGAAGCCAGGAAGACACTCATCAGGATCCTAGTCGCTCGACGTCGATCCAATTGGCCCGTCGACGGCTACGATTCAGTGCGGTGGCAATTTACGCCGCCCAGGAAATTCATTCGTGGCAAATCCTTGCCACATCAGCACTATATTTGTGGCCAACCTACGCCACCAAATCTTTCTTATTCGTGGCAACTCATCGCCACCATAATCCTTCTTATTTGTGGCCCATTTACGCCACCCAAATCCTTTTTACTCGTGGCCAACCTACGCCACCACATGCATCTTTACTCGTGGCAACTCATCGCCACCAAATTTTTGTTTGTTACTTGTGGCTTGCGACAAATCCACGATACAACTGCATTCTTTTACGAGGCATCCCACCTATACACGTCCTCAACAGGATCTAATACACACCAGAGGAAGTATCTGCAGCAGAGGTGAACTCGCATGTACTTAGCCGAGGCAGACGAAAGCGATCGTCGTCCATCAAGAAGCATAAGTTCCTGAGAATTCACCTAGATGTCTGGCGTATGCTTAAGCATAGATGCCGATCCATCAACAAGCGATTTACTACATATTCAACGCGGGATCCTTTCATCAGAAATATCAGTCATCAGTTCCAGATAGTGATTCAACTGTGAACGCATCAGATCCAGGGATATATCCACCTATAATCACCAGCTCCAGCAATTATATATATGTAAATTGTAAAATATTTTACCCAAAAAGAGAACTACAATAACATCATTGATACCAGGTAACAATTTAGAATTTCTTTTTGTGTATATTGTGAATTCTGTGGGAGCATTGCGGCTCGTACCACATATCTTAAAAATCAGTACGCCCAATTTTGGTGCTGCTATAAGCGGTATACGCTGACGAACAGCGTCTTCAACCACGGTCGGTGGTACAGACAATTTTGCTTTGGTTACATACGGAAGGCAGGACCTAACGCCTCCTCCTCCGTCCTTGTAAGAGAAACTCTGTGTACATTTATATTTAGTTTCCTAGGTATTTAGGTATATATTTTTGTACAAAGTGTAGTGTGTTAGACATCTTTACATGGTGCTCTCTAATAAAGCAAGATAGCTAACGCTTGTCGCGAAGTGAAATTACTATAGCTCGCATAAATAATTTTTTTTTTCGGTCATGAAGTAAATCCATTTGAATGTCATGTTCCGTAAAGCGATATGAAGATTCGTAATTTTTGAATTTCGGAATGAAATCCGTTGGAGCAAAATCGATATTGCTCTTATTACCATATCGTCGCGCTAATAACAGTGTAATATACGTACTCACTTATCACTTCTTTTTATTTTTATCATTTTTCCTTCACGGACTTCTTCTGATAAGTCACTTTCCTTCGTTTTATTTTTTTTTTATCACTCGGTCTCAGAGCCAACCCCAGTATTGTGTCGGTAGCGACCACGCAACCCTGCGTATTAACGCCGCGGTAGCAATTTTTTTTTTTGGGAGTTGTTCCTTACGTTTTCACGGGTAAATAAATACTTACAGATACCGCTTTCGGGTTGATTTTATACAGTCGTTGAGCAAACATATTTAAAGCCGCGATCTAGATTCAGTATAACATCGTTCTGATACATAAATCTTTGTTCTGTAGGAACTATACTCAATCACTACCACATAGTGAGTCGGTGATACCGGTAACGAAACACGGTCTTCAAGAAAACGCGATTTAGTTTCTTTTTTCCTTTTTGCTTGTACCTATTTGTACCTCAGAACCTTATATTCAGTAAAGGATATGCTAATCAATTATATATATGCTTCAATTACTTCACGAAGAATTAAGTGCTTCTAAAATTTCTAATATGCATGATTGCTCTAACATTGAAGATGCAGTTACTCAATTTTACGAAATTTTCAATAGCTGCTTGATTAATTCAATTCCTCTTAAGTTATCTAAAAATATAAACTCTAGCCATCCGTGGTACACAAAAGAACTCAAATCTCTACGTAATAGACGAAATAAGGCTTGGAAGTCTTATATTAAAAATCTCTCAATTTCTGATCTTAATGTGTTTCGTGCACTTTTAAGAGTTTAATTTACTTTCCAGAAACCTATATGCTGAATATGTGAAGGAAATGGAAATTTCGTTGAAGATTGATCCAAAGAGATTTTGGAAGTTTGTAAATTTAAAGAAGAAGTCTGATGGGTACCCAGTGAACTTTGTTTACAAAGATTTCGCTTTGTCAAGCTCACCTGAGATATGCAATACGTTTGCAAAGCATTTCAGTAAGTCTTTTATTGAAAATCCTGTCAATATAGACTATGATTTCTTTGACTACTCCCGTGATTTCCCCCAAGCCACTTTTAATAACATCCACATTGATAATGATAAGGTTTTGCATTATCTTTCATTGCTGAAAGATGATTACTCTCCCGGTCCTGATGGCATTCCTCCTATAATATTAAAAAAATGTTCCTCCATTTTAGCTTCTCCCTTGCAATTTCTTTTCAAGCTATCCCTTCAGTCCGGTAAATTTCCTCAAGTATGGAAAGATTCATTCATTACTCCCGCCTTCAAAAAGGGTAATAAGTCGGATATCACCAACTACAGACCGATTTCTAAACTGTCTTCTATTCCAAAGCTTTTCGAACAAGTAGTTTGTGATAGCATAACGTTTTTCTGCAAACATTTAATCTGCCATCAACAACACGGTTTCATGCAGAAGCGGTCTACTGTCACAAACTTATTAACCTTTATGAACAAGTGCTCAAGGGCTTTAGAGAGTGGACATGAGCTGGATTGTATCTACACAGATTTCTCAAAAGCTTTTGACCAACTCTCACATGAAATCATCATTTTTAAATTGAAAGCTTTAGGTTTCCCTGTAGGATTTGTTAATTGGATATAAGTTCAGAAATTCGTTTTCTAACCCTTTCCCAGCAAAATCAGGAGTCCCACAAGGCAGCCATCTTGGTCCGTTACTGTTTATACTAGCTATAAATGACGTAACTTCGTGTATTCTTTCTGGTGAGATCCTTGTTTTCGCTGATGATATGAAAATTTTCAAATCTATTAACTCAGCTAATGACCGCGTAGAATTGCAAGCCGACATCGACAGATTTGCTATCTGGTGTAGCAAGAATTGTTTAAGCCTGAATCCAGCGAAATGTCAGACAATGACATTTTCAAGGAAACGGGTACCAAGTACACACGGCTATTACATTTCACAACAAGTTTTGCATCGCGTTTTTAGTTTTAAAGATCTGGGAGTAAACTTTAGCCCAGACTTGAGCTTCACGGAACACATCAACTTTATTGTTAAGAAAGCTGATTCCATGTTGGGATTTGTTAAAAGATGGTCGAAGGAATTTCAAAATCCTTATGTAACCCTAGCTTTATATAACTGTCATGTTCGCCCCCATCTAGAATATGCATCACAGGTTTGGTCTCCTTTCTACGAAGTTCATATATCTAGGATAGAGGCAGTTCAGCGTAATTTTATTCGATTTGCTTTAAAAGGTCTCTCCTGGGCAGATCCATACAACCTCCCACCTTACGAACACCGGATTCAACTTCTACAGATTCAAACTTTGTCACAAAGGCGTATTAACAATGATGTTATTTTTATTCACCAACTTTTAACGGGATCTTTGGACTCACCTGATCTTCTATCGTGTGTAGGTTTTAATTATCGCGGAGGGGCTCATCATCTTCGTAGATTAGAGCTATTGCATTGTCCCCAACACCGTACTAATTATAGCATGAATGAACCTCTTACCCGCACCTGCAAACTTTTCAACTCTAATAAAAGTATTGTTGATTTTAATATTAGTAAATCCTCTCTAAAAAAAACATTTAAAACCAGTGCACCACGCTCATAGTTTATGTTTTGTATGTTCTCAATGTTTTTATATCTATTTTGTATAAATGTATTTGTTTATTTATTTTTTTTATCTTTGTGCTTGTGTTATGCTATTTGTATATTTTGCTTACTAACAACTAACACCTGCACTAAATGATGTAGCCAGTGAGCACATAATATGTGTTGGCTAATCTCTGATTGTAAGTTAATGCTTGATATAAGCTTCTTACTCTCGAGAACTGATAGTGTAAAAAAAGAAATCATAAAGTAAGGTACATCAGAGCATATTGAGACAACACACAGCTAGAGTCAAATACAACGTAGCTTTAAATATCATCTTAATCCATAAACATTTTTTAGAGGAAGGTATCCAGAAGTGCACTCCCGGATCTCTACTGTAAGAAAGATACTGAGATAAACATCTCTTGGTATCCATTGATTGAATTGACTATTTGATATTTTTGCTTTATATATATTTTTTTTATTTTAAATCATATTGATATAAATTTTAGTATCGAATATATGTTGGACACAAACTGTGATCCCACGTATATGGTTCTTATTGAATTTGACTACCTTTTTGCTGTAATGAGGAATCATTCCCTCATTCAGGTCCCTGATGCCTGCTCGTTTTGCCTTTTGCTTTTGAATAGTCGATATAATATTCTGAGATAGTGTCGTTATATTTTCGTGTTTAGTTTTAATTACTTTGAGAATCTATTATCCGGCGGCATTAATAAATTTTTTTTTTTTTTTGAATCACGCCTATATCTGAGAGGGCGTTTAGATCCTACTGTCGCGTCAAATGAGTGTCGTTAACTTTCTTGAATAACTTAATTTTTGATACGCACCATTTTTAATAGATTTTTTTTTGTTATATTAAGTTTTGTAAAGAGATTAATTTTAATAATTCATTGGATGAATTACTCATCAACGAAGCTAATAAGAAATATAAATATCAAGATAGTTTTGCTTTGAATAGACATTGATCTATTAACGAATGTTAAGTTTAAAGTTTTCTTTCGTGTTTTCAAGTGAAACTTTTCCAATTAGCATAATAATTAGCTATCTTTTAGAATAAGTTTGTGAGTTTCATATATAAAATCAGAAATAAATTTGACATATACTATTAATTGATAAGGTTAGTTTTAAGAGAAGATTTTAGGAATTTCCTATTAAGGTATCATACTGTTAGATGTTAAGATTTAAATGGAATAAATCATTCAGTAATTTTATAACGATTTAAAAAGAAAATATGTTGTTGAGTCTGGGGACTCATAAGGTCCGTGGATAGCCACAGGTCAATAGTAGGAGAGATGATTTTTACTATTGTTTTGGGCGGGTTGAGAGACCTGGGGGATCACCTTGACACCTTTGATCCTCCCTCCCCTATGAGTTAGACACCTCATCCTCCATATTCTGCAGAGCTACGTGGTAGCAGAATGGATGGAAGGTTCTATAAGCCACGGCGAACATGACCACCTGTGTTTCGCTAATTTAGAATTATTTACGTGTGCCGTTCAACTGATTGAATTAACTTTCTAAACGCGAATTCTTACTTTATCCCAACGTTCACTCATACTTTCCTTCCTGAGGTGCATCCTAGGATCGAAATTTCGTTTCAATCAATTCTATCAGGTCTTTTCTGTGTGGATTCTGAGGGCCAATAAGCATTTTCAATACTTTTATTCGAGCTCACCCATCTTGAGCTCAACGGTCGGCAGGATAATAAGAGGTAACACCGGTTGTGTAGATCCCGGAGCAAGTGCCTACGGCCTGGCTGAGCTAGTCGAGACATGGGTGCTGCCGGCCACCGCGACAGTCGATCTCGACCATGGTTCTGCGTTGTCGCATGCCGTTCCTGTGGGTTGTTTTATCGAACAATACACAGGAAAGGGGGCGTTGCCGGCAAAGGATCAATACCATCCCTTCAAAGATAGAGGTAGATAGTCATAGCTAGGGTGATAGGTGTAACCTGGAGTGAATCCTCTGGGGGAGAACGGATACACTAATTAAGCTACATTACGATCCTAGTTATGAGTATGAGGTACAGTAGAATCCCTGGTTTTTTGGTGTGAACTTACAACATGATATGGCTACGGGGAGAACATCTATTACTCGTAGTGGATAGGCGCAGGCATGCTGGCAGATATACCTTAGGCTGTTCTGCGGTGTTTTGCGTTCAGTACCCAGGTTGGGCTGCCAGATGGCTTGCGCTTCTGTGATGGGGATGGTGATGGAATTAAAGGATTAATAAGTTGGAGGAAGGGGGAGAGGAGTAGGGAGAGCGAGTGATAGTGTTAGCGAAGTGTAAGTATGTCTTTTAGGAGGAGTATACGATACACCGATACACGGGTAAGAGGCGATGGAGATACCAGTCCTTGGTATAGGAGTCAAGGAGGTATGAGCGCTTCTCTCTTCCTGCTTCCTCTCTGGTTTACGTTGTTGGTAGACATCGGGGTAGAGTCTTGGGTATCCATAGGATATTTGGGGTGAAGTCGGGTGTTCATCAGCAATAACAAAGGGAGTCGTGGGTTCGTATGAGATCCCGAGATTCTAAGGGAGTTTTCGAGCTTCGCTTATAATTGCCAAACTCTGTTTCCAATTTAGAAATTCTTCTGAAATTTCCATCTCAATAATTTTTACGTTACATACAAATGTATATAGGTAGGTACCTGTGCCCTCGTGATTCAATAATTTTATAAATATTAAACCAAAATATTAAAGATCCTTTAATATTTATCTATAATCGAATTCAAAATCAGCAATATGTTGATAAAGGTGAAAATTGTAGGTATACCTACCTAAATAATAGTGAAGTATATAGGTAATTAAAGAAACTTTCATACCAACTTACTCGTAAGCCATTACCATAACTCATACAAAAATCATTATCATCCGAAATCGCAATCAAACACCAGCATTCTCATAGATACAAACAACCTTATTTAGTCAATAACCTGTGTTGAGCTTGTTGACCTCCACACTTTCTCAGATATTACCGTTGCCGTCACACACTCGGACCAATAAGATACAGACCGCCAACTCACTATATGGTCTCTCTTTTTGTCTACAAGCTAAAAATCAGCTGATATGCAATTTATTTTGAGAGTGGGACGCTCTCCCTTGCTTTTAAAACCCATTTAGCAAACACACCTAAAAAATAAATGGCATACGCAGGTATAGTTGCCATTACAAAATGCACAGAGAGAGATATACACAGTACACAGACAGGAAAAAATATTTCGAGGGTGTTTCAGGCAAGAGGAGTACGAGTTGGCGGTCTGTATATTGGTCTGTGGTCATGGTCACACAGTCAAAGAGGATATATATAAAGAGTCCCATCTTGTGCCTTGTTTTGATTTTGCCTACAAGCTACAGCTGTCATATTGTTCTTTTTGTTAAACATGTGTGTGTGCTACAGCCGTCATATTGTTCTTTTTGTTAAACATGTGTGCGTTCACACCTTACAACTTACCTCATCGTTTCTTGCTGTTGTTTCACACGGACAATGAATACAATAGAAAAGAGACCACGAAAATTTTAGCAGAGGAGGATGGAACGTAGGAAAGATTGGACTCTATATATACACTGCCGATCAATCAAATAGACTCAAAAGGATCTTTCAGAGAATATTGTATTTTTTAAATAAAAAACAGACAAAGTTTGCAAAAATATATTTTTTTATTATTTGGTATTCAATTTTCAATCAAAATAAACAAAACTGAGCTTTCTAAATCAAAAGGTAATTTTTTTATATATTTTTTTGTGGGTGAACCTCTAAACATGGGTACTTTTTATCGATCAATCAAATAGACTCAAGAACTTAATATTAATATAAATAAAAACGTCGTCAAAAAACTTTGTGTCAAATTGTATTTTTATTGTTTTGAGCTTAATTAATAATGTGTGTAGCCACCCTTATTCGAAATTACTTCGTAAATTCGGTTAGGCATTGAATCGTAAAGAGACTTTAAAAGATCCAATGATAATTCGCTCCAGGCGCTTTTAATGGCATGTTTTAATGAATCGATGTCTTCAAATTGTCTGCCAGATTGATAAACCTTACGCGAGAGCCATCCACACACGTTCTCAATAATGTTGAGGTCAGGAGAGTACGGAGGCCACTCCATTAATGTTGCATTTTGGTCCTTAATCCAATTTTTTACCACTCTAGCGGTATGTATTGGGGCATTATCATGTTGAAATGTCCAAGTACAATGTCCAAAAATGTTAGAAAAGTGGGGAAATGCTTTTTGAAGCAGCTCCTTGTAGCGTGTGGCATTCATCTTAGATGAAACGAATTGGAGTTCGAATGCCCCATAGTAACAGATGGCACCCCACACCATTATACCCCCTCACGGCTATGGTGACGGGTTAAATAGTATTCTTCCTTTCTTATGTCATGAAAATAGTAGTTGAAACCATCTGTTCCATCCAAATTAAAGCGTTTTTCATCAGAAAAAACGATTTGATACCACTCCCTATTCCATGACATGTGACTTCGAGCAAACAGAGAGCGAGCATGCTTACGAACGTCGGTAAGCGGTGGTTTTTTTTTTAGTTTTAATCGTTTTAGATGTTTTGCTCTCCTTATAACTCGCCGTACGGTAGCTACACTTGCATTTACTCCCAAATTTAAGCGAATTTTCGCTGCAGAGCACATAGAGTTTGAGGCTTCTCGTAGAATTCTTCGCTCTTCGTAAGCCGTAAGTGCTTTCCTAGCGGGCCTTTTCATATTTTGTCCATAGTTTGATGGATTTTTTAGAAAATGACAGACAACAGTCTGACTTCTAGAGATTTTTTCTGCTATCTGCCGGGTTGTTAGATTGCTGTCTCGATAGGCCAATATTTTGCCTTTTTCCACCGACGATAGGGCTGCACCACGACCCATTTTGTGTATATTTAATCAAAAATTACAAGATACAACAAAATTCACCTTTTAACTCGCACAACTTAACGGAAACTAAAATTACATCCTCTGAGTCTATTCTGGTGACCGCCTAAAAAGCATTGTTTTTTGGCATTGGCAAAGCAAAATAGGAATAAATGGTAACTGTACAATTCTGCAGCCTACTCTTATCACTTAAATTTACCTAATGTTCTCCTCTAAGAAAAAACAACAAAGGTTGTGGCAATAGCTTTCTACATGAAAGAGAAAATCAAAGTATAAGAGACAACATTATGTTGAGTTTATTTGATTGATCGGCAGTGTATATCTCTTTTGACACAGTTCAACAAAAATCAAAACGGTATTCTGTTCATTGTTGTTGCTTTCTTCCTTCTAATGCAATCGCAATTATCCATGATACAACTAATAAAGATATGGCATTGCGCATGGTGCCAAAAAAAACGTCAAACTATTGTCAAAGTCCCGGGTGTTCTTATGACGTAGGCGCATAGGGTAGAGCGAAACAAAAAAGTTAAACGGGAAGGCGAAAACGAGAAGGCAGGTGTTCTTAAGGTGTTCTTATGACGAGATGCGCAGAACAAATCAAAAATGAAAATTGGAATGCGTTATCTCTAGTAGTTGTATCATGGCAATTATCCCTTTTTCTTCTTAGGACGGTCGACCATATTGATTGCAAAAAAAAATCCTTAAAGGAACAAATTAAATGGTTGTTGTATTCGATGAGCGACACTAGTGACCTATGGAAGCTCTAGTGGCCGTTTTCCCCGGTGTCCTTTCTATTTGTAATTATTCAATGATGGAACGTAGGAAAGATTGGACTCTATGTATATATCCTCTTTGGCACATAACACTTCCCCCTTCAAAAAAGTTCACATTTTTGTTTTGGAGAGACCAAAAATGGTTGTGGATGTGTCGGTTGTGTGCTTTCTCATATTTCTTCGGATGCATGTATGGTTTGTTGGATGGGCGATGAACCGTGTATGTCGTTGATGAAAAAATCTGTATCTCGTCGAGTTGTCTTCTTCTGGTATGGTCTGATCTGCTTTTTGGAGCTTAGACCTTTTGTAAGGCGTGGTGCAACATTTCTTAAGGATTCATGATACCTTGGATATTAGTGGTTTCTAATTTTGAATGAATTTTAATTTAATTTATTTAACATATTTTATTTACAAAATTTTTAATCGGTATATATTTTTTATTATTTTTTAGTTACATTATTTTTATGGTTTCATTGTTCTATGTAGGTATTTTAATTTTTTTTTTTTTAATAATTGAAAGTATTCAAAAATCACATTATTAAAATTTTCATAAAATTTCATTTTATGTTTTTACTATTTAAGTTTTATTTTAATTTTTTATTATAGTATTAATATTCGGAGTAACAATTTCTAAAATCTTTCTGTTTAACAAATTGGTCTTTTCTTCATATTTTATATTTTTATCTTTATTAAAACTAGTATATATATATTTTTTGCTATTAATATTTGAAATAACAATTTCAGATCAATCAAAAAAGAACTTTATATAAAAGACTGTTCTTAAAAATGAATGCTTCGTAAACTAATCTTTATTTTTATTAATTAATATTTTTAAAACTTTTTTTTTATGTTTATGAAGATGTGAAAGATCAGATTACAACACTTATTATAAAAAAAATTTGAATCAAATAATAGTCAGAATTTTTTCTTTTTTTTTCAATAAGGGACATTATCAAAACTTCTTATTATTCTATACATATGTACTTATTTTCTAAAATATAAGTGACACCTAAATTTTTTTTTCCAATAATTATTTGGAAGATATATAATCAAAATTAATGAGGTGGTGAGATGTTTTTTGTGAAGTGTGTGTTTATTTGTACGAAATGTATTTTTTTTAAACTTTAAGTGTGTTTTGTGTATGCATGTACTGTTGTTGTGTTATGTATTTTACTTTTTTAAGAACTGTTTTTGTGTGATGTTTTTGGGGAACTTTTTGCATTTAAGTTTTTTCATGTCCCTCTTTTTTTTTTTTTTTGATTTTTATATATTTTTGTTTTATGTGTGGGGATTTATTATTGTTTTATAATTGGGGATTTATTTCTATCTATTCGTTTTATACTTTTTTTGTATGATTGCTTTGCTTTTTTCTTAATCATTCTTATTTATTATTTTATGCTAAAGATTTGATTGGTTTGGTACTTTCGTATGATTAGTGAATAAATTTCAAGTACCATGACCGTTGTTTCGAACATTAATTGCTTAGTTTCTTTACCCGAAATTCTGTTTACATATCTAAACCAAATATCGCTATAATTTATTATACTAGGTTTTCATGCCCGAAATTATCGTATTTGCTAAAAAAGTTGTTTTCATTCGGGAATTCATAAATTTGGAAGTATAGAAATTAAAGTACGAGTATCTACACATTCATTTATTGAACTCAATTATTTCAATTTCTCAAACAAAATTTTTGTGTTTAATACTTGTTGTGTTGTACTTTGCTAATTAAGTATCCTCCTATATTTCGTTGGCTCAACAATTTTCGCTTGCCCGGTGTTGAATTCTTTTTGTATATTTTTTTTAATCGCCTCTCAAAAAAAAATCGTAATATGATACTACTCTGTACTTGAATTGGTTATTGAGGTAGGTAATGTCTTCGTAAATGAATATAAATGTCGTTTTTATTTTGGGTAATATTTGGTTCAGTTTTTAAAATGCGGTTATAAAAATTAATTGCAAGGTCAAGGTGTGTGATACTTGGCTTACATGTGTTGATATGAAGTTGAAATTCGATGATTTGTTTAAAATGTAGGTAACTTGATTTAATGTGTTCTACTAATTGTTAAATAGGAAATTCGATAAAAAAATTGTATTGTGTTGGAATTGTTATCGGAAATGTTTGATATTCGAGTCAATGAATTTTAAGCTTGTGATTATTTGCAAATCTATTAAGTGTGTGAATTTATTTGTGTTAGTAAGAGGTAATAAATAGTGATTGTTGATGTTTAAGAAATGTGAAGGGTTTAGTTACTCAAAGTAATGTTTGAGACGATTATTATGTATGGTAATGTTTGAGACGATTATTATGTATGGTTACACGATTTTTCTTTATTTGAATTACGCTATTTTCGGTGTTTGGTATCTGTACTATCGTAAATGGCCCTGTCCATACTTCTGGCAATTTGTGTTGTCTATTTTCGTTCTTAATCAATACCTTATCCCCAACCTGGAAAGTGTTTGGTTTAACCCCTTAGTCATAATAATTTTTTGAATTCTTTTTACTACTTATTAATTTTTTTCTGGCTATAGCATGGGTCTCCTGGAGTTTGTGTCTTAACACGTAGTAGTAATTTTTGTTATCGTATATTGGTTCTGGTTCCCTTTGTAAATTTGATGGTATGTCTGCGGTGAAACCGAAGAGACAATCCATTGGAGTAAATTTCACGGTGGCCGGCAGTACCATAGCCATGGCTAGCTCAGCCAGGCCGTGGGCACTTGCTCCGGGATCTACTTAACCGGTGTTACCTCTTATTTTTCCCTGCCGACCGTTGAACTAAGATGTTCAAGTTCGAATATTAATTTTATAATGCTTAAGGGCCCTCATAATCGATGTCGAAAAGATTTGCAAGAATTGTATGAAAAGCGAAGTTTGAATTAATGTCCGCACCTCCTGTGAATCACAGAGTGAAACATAAGAACGGAAGAAAAGATTCAAAGTTGAAATATTATTCTGTCACGCAGAACGCTACACGTAAGTATTTGGTAAAAGCAAACTATAGAATAACGGTGGTTGCGATGGCTCAATATTACCATCCAAACATTCCTCTGCCACAACGATATGCCGAACGTTGGTAAAGAGGTGTCTAACTTTGAGGGGAGGGAGGATCAAAGGTGTTATGTGATCCCCCTGGTCTCTCAACCCACCCAATTCAACTACCGAAATCAACTCTCCAGTAGTGACCTTGGCTACCTTTGGACCTACAAGTCCCCACGACTTGTAATAATGTTATGGGCAGCCCCATACATGAAAAAGCAAGCAATAAGATTGCTTGCCTACTTTTTCTCACCAACTAACACATAGTCTCTAAACAGGGTACTATGCCTAAACCTCCGAATATTTCATCTAAAAGAAACACTCTAACTACACACTACCATGTTCCAACTCAAGAAGCTCGAGGGTTACCACCCTCCCTATAAATGTCTTACTCAACCATTATGATGTTCTTATAGAACCATCTAAATAATTTCCAACTTCAAAAGAAACAGACTGAAACCAAAAGTTATTTTCGAAATCGTTATAAGAATAACTAATAACTACCAAATTTGTTAAAATATATCTTAAAAACTAACAAAATTGAGATATTTAAATCTTATCCGACTATAAGAGATAATCTAAAATAATTCTGTTCTCAAAGCTTATTATTCTTTAATCCAATAAACTGAATCATAAACAAAACTGTTATACAAAATTATTGATTTATAAATAGCGAAAGGCTTTACTTCTTGGATACTATAATCTAATATTCGATATAATATTCAGTATCATTTAATTCTCAAAATTCAAAAACTTATTGATAATCAACTATAATGAGGCATGTGAGAGACTCTCAAGTAAAAGAAAAAGAGAATTCTCTAACTATAGGCGTAATTCAATCGCCAACCGAGGTTATAAAATGTAAAAGTAGAGTCTTAACGCGGCATAGTTACTATCGTAGCTTGTTATCAAAGTAAAAATTTCGATAATAAAAGCTGAATTCAAATGTCACCTAAAACGAATCAGCGATACCGCCTACAAGGAATTGATTTGCGTACTAACTAAGTCAATTACGTATACGAACAAAAAAAAACTTGCA
Source organism: Platycheirus albimanus (assembly GCA_916050605.2). Taxonomy (NCBI): domain Eukaryota; kingdom Metazoa; phylum Arthropoda; class Insecta; order Diptera; family Syrphidae; genus Platycheirus; species Platycheirus albimanus. The sequence continues at coordinate 91,762,224 of OU696696.1, forward strand.
CAAAAAAAAGGGGAATTAAAACAATCTTCCGAGATCGTATTATTATTACGTCCGGTCAAAAAGAAAAAGGATACATCAGATAGTATGGATCTGCACTAGGTAAAATTACCTAATACAACAAAAAGGTATTCAATATAGTTAATGGTACCACATATATAGGGAATACAGTTCGCATCCCGCTGTATGATCGAATGTAAAACAGTAAATAGCAATATGGTATCAAATATAATATTTCAAAAGCAAATATAATTAAATAAATGTCCACCTCTACCAATGGGGTAGGAAAATGGAATCGTTATCCACTTTTAGTTGTTCCGGAAGTGCACTCCTTTAACAGCTGAAAAGGTTATTTAAAATACAGTGGCGATTCCTGGTCTCCAATATTAGGTTGGCTACACCAAGGATCCAAAAGTAAAGCAAAAAGAAGCAAATTTACGTTTAAAAACGAATTTTTAATTTTGTTCATTTGTATGAAAAACTTTTATACTATATTTGAACGCGATCGTAAAAGCATATTTTTCTCAAAAACGGCACTAACAATTTTAATTTTAAAAAAATCACTGTTGCTTTTTAAGTACGACCAATCATATGGCTGAAAATTTTTTTTAAAAATTTTCTAAAAACGGTACTTTCCATAGGATGGTTTTTGTTTTGGATATCTCAAAACTGGCTCAACAAATACTTTCAAAATTTCGTTATATTAGTTGTAGGTAGCTTAATTTATATACTGCAAGAAGGCATATACCTATATTTTTAAAAGATGTTTTATTGTAGGTATTTTAAAAAGCATTTTTTTTTATTTAAAAAATTAATACGTATTTTGAAAACTGCTTATTAAATTTTGTTCAAAAATTTTAAATAAATGTATTTCCTGAATACCTATATCCTAGCCTTTTTGATTTTTTTTAAAATGTTTTCAAAAAGTTCTTCAAAAAAAACTTTTTTTTTCTCAAAAACAGCTCCATAGATTTTAATAAATTTATTCTAATCAATTCAAATTCATCCAAGAAATAAAAAGGCGTACTTATTTCAGCTCAAATTACTTAAAATATTAATTTAAGAATTTTGAAAAATTTATTTTTATCAAAATCTCAATCCCCTAGAGCCTAGACCACTGAAGAATTGCAAGAATTGTATGAAAAGCGAAGTTTGAATTAATGTCCGCACCTCCTGTGAATCACAGAGTGAAACATAAGAACGGAAGAAAAGATTCAAGGTTGAAATATTATTCTGACCCGCAGAACGCTACACGTAAGTATTTGGTAAAAGCAAACCATAGAATAACGGTGGTTGCGATGGCTCAATATTACCATCAAAACATTCGGCTGCCACAAAGATATGCCGAACGTTGGTAAAGAGGTGTCTAACTTTGAGGGGAGGGAGGATCAAAGGTGTTATGTGATTCCCCTGGTCTCTCAACCCACCCAATTCAACTACCGAAATCAACTCTCCAGTAGTGACCTTGGCTACCTTTGGACCTACAAGTCCCCACGACTTGTAATAATGTTATGGGCAGCCCCATACATGAAAAAGCAAGCAATAAGATTGCTTGCCTACTTTTTCTCACCAACTAACACATAGTCTCTAAACAGGGTACTATGCCTAAACCTCCGAATATTTCATCTAAAAGAAACACTCTAACTACACACTACCATGTTCCAACTCAAGAAGCTCGAGGGTTACCACCCTCCCTATAAATGTCTTACTCAACCATTATGATGTTCTTATAGAACCGTCTAAATAATTTCCAACTTCAAAATAAACAGACTGAAACCAAAAGTTATTTTCGAATTCGTTATAAGAATAACTAATAACTTGTAGGGAAGACTTTCTCGCCAGTACAAACATTCATGTACGCAACTGGTGCCACCTAGGTGAGAAACCTCACATTTACTCATCCTGTGCTAAACGCACCCATTACCATCCACCAGAGTAGGATTCCAAAATTAAAATCCACTTTCATAAATGGAATCCATTTCCAGGAAGGAATCCACTTACTTCGAAACCTTAAATGGCCTTCCAACGCATGCGCAATCCGCCATATTAATGGAAGTGAGGTAAAGCAACATAGTACTGCATACACACTAGTTTCGAAATAATGCCCTGCTAGCACTAAAGCTACAGAAGAGTTGCTCACACCGATAGGTAAAAATTATTCACATCCACGAGTAACTTAGGGAATTCTTAGACCAACAGAAGAACTGTCAGTTGACTAACGTTCGAATCCGAGTGAAAAATAAAGACCTCGATAATCATTCTTAGGTAACGTAATTTAGTCATGATTCATAGTTTCACCTTCAATGTGGTCGATCTAATACAATAGCAACTGCAATCGTACAGCCACGGTGCCTAATGACATTCGTTAACAGTTGGCATGTGATTGGACGAAAATATGCACGAAGTGAGAGAGAATACATTTACACTTTGCTGTCGCCCGAGAGTGAGATTATAGATTCATTCATAGTCAGTAGTAGTAGCACGTGCTTGTGGTCCCACATGACGTCACAAGACGAGTAGACCCTAGACCTACGGATCTAGACACGTCTGAGTATTTCTTTAGATGTCATACATCCAAAGAAACTAACATCTACTCCTACTCTACAGGACAACCAGTATAATGTCATATTGACACTCCACAACACGGTCCTGAAGTATGTGTTTGCGTTACTTACACTGATAAATACTATTAAAGTTTATTTTATATTACTGAGATCATGCAGACATAACATTCCGAACAACTAATGGGAAATAAATATTCACCAGTAGTAATAACTCATATTACGTATTTCAACATCACTCGGTGCAACTAGACCCTTAGTTCAGAAATCTCCAACTATTTGTGTGAAATAAAATACCTGTCAAGCGACAGAAATTCCAAGTCAGCGAAAAGTGGTGCAGTGCGCACTACTCCTTAACGACACTTTACTTACGCCACCTAACGAGTCGCAAAGAAGCAGAACGAGTAATGTAGTTTGGAAAGTGACTGGAAAACAGGGCGTTGCCTTCTTGGAAAGTAGGAAGGCGAGATAGGAAGTTGAGTGTGGATTTGATTTCATTCTGAAGAATCAACCCGACAAGATAACAACGTCAGTGCGGAACAAAAGTTCTTAAACATTTTTTTTTTGAACACCGTGTGCGGCCATTTTAAGACCTCGGCTGAGGCAAATACTTCCCAATTGCATCTGCAATAAAGGGAGTAAGATTAAAGAGTGGATGTACACCTATAATCGAGGTTTGTGCATTCCCTGGATTTAACAGGCAGATATTACCCATCCTGGGCATAATTAGCAAGGCTACATGAGGTTCATGCCTCAAGGAGAATTTCAACGCCACACGCGGCAATTCCTCCGCTAACACTCATTCTTTCGTTAAGAGACACCTATTTTCCCCCATACTCAGACGCACGACGCGCCAACGTCCTCGCCGCATACATTTGGCGACGTCTTAACACGTATTATACCAAGGTGGATGGGTGATAGATATTTGTCCAGGTTATATGTGTTAAATATGACCGTACTTGCCCGAAATACATTTGTCCATGGGCCAACCAAGCTCGGTCATTGAGTGACTCACGTAGTACCCCTACCCCACTCAATTGTCCCAAACGCCCTGTCGGCAAATTTAAGAAGATCGTACTCTAGAACCAAAGAAAAGTCAGCAGACGTGTTGAAGAAGCGGGACGAAGAAGCAACAATATACACCACTTCATCATACCAACAAGCAGCTGTATTTATATGTAAAATTAAAAGCAAAGTATAAGGTTATAAACCAGAATAACCAGGTAAAGAATTTTAAATATTTCTTATTATTGGTAAAATTACTTGGGAGCTTAAGCTCACACTCCACGAGAGATTCGTTAGCGATCTATAGACGCTACATACAGCGCGTCAACGCAGCGCTGTGACGTCAGAAACCACGGACGGTGGTAGTTTTTTTATCATAGTTTACATTCTTTTTATGTGTATATATCTAGCGATGTCAGGACCTAACGCCTCCATCGAACATAAATGATAAAAAATTACTTCCTTTTTACTATTGATTATAAACCAATTTTTTTTCTTGGATTTAAACGTGACGATATCTTTTAAAGAAGAACGGTATGAGAAGTTATTTGTGTGTCAAGTGAATCTATTTAAATCCTCGTGTCGGAAATTTTCCATCTAGTTATCGAGCGAGATCGGTTTCTAGAAGCTATTTAGCTCTAGACAATAAAATAGAGCGCACGTTTTCCAGGGAGTCCGTACTCCAACCGTAATCTCGGTTAATCGAATTACCAGTGAGTGTGTCATCCTTTAATCTCGGATTTTTTTTTTCGGTAGCGTTAGGCATCAATCTTATATCCAGCCGGCTGTTACTCTTTGAATCCGGATTGGACGATTAGCAGTGGTTAATTTACTCACCCGTCTTTTTACTTTCTTTTGTTTTCGCTTTTGTATATCACTCACTCGGTCTTATAGACTCAATACTCTTCGCGTCGGTAGCGACCAAAATTTTCACCTGTGTACATTTCGATAACGCCGTTTTTCGTGCTTAAAGTTTCTTAACTTTACCTTCCACTCACTTATCTTATACCATCGGGTACCAAAATACGTTCGCTTTTGTGTATAGTATACCGCTCAATACTTCGTGTATTAGTCTAATTCCATGTTTCTCTTTTTTTTTACATCGCATCTTGATTGTGTCGGTCACATCTCGGGCATAGAAAGCTTAAGCCATGAGCCAATAATAAGCCACCTAAGGTATTGTGTATGAGAATTTGTCACAGGTACCTAGGGTGTCTAGAAACCTTATAAGAGTAGCAGGACCACATTGCAATCACAGTAGTAGCTTTAACATTCAGAATATATACCATTTATCTAACCCCCTTTTTAGCGTTCCTGGAGTGCACTCCCGCAACAGCGTATAGCGGGCATATAGTATCTTCCTACCCCATTGGTGGCGAAGAGTCTTGAAATAATATCTTTAGTATTCATGCGTATGGGGTATTTGATTTTCATTACATCTAACATTTGAGTAACTATTGATATATTGCCTACTGATGACTTTGATATATGTGTTTGTACATTTTGTTCTCGTCTGGGGTATTTGTTCAACCATACTCCAATAGTCTTCATAAATAGTTTTAGTCCACTTACGTAAACGAAACTTCGCGTGTCAACGACAACTTTGAAATCCCTTAAAAATTACTTAATTTAAGAAACCCTTAGCAAGCGGGTCAACGTTAAGATTTCACAGCCGCGTTAGAAATCAAACAACATTATTTCCTTTTTTTTTCTCTTGCATTCTAATTTTAAAAGTCGTTACAGTTATCAATCTCGGTTGATGCTTTGCATTTGCCTTACCTTTTTTTTTAAGATATCGAAACTTAATATTAGACTCACAAAAAAAATAACATTCCGCTTGAATTACATAATTCAACTTTATTGTAGATTTTTGAGTAACAATTACTTAGAAAGCATTAGAATCCAAATAAGATTTACAGGTATTCGAATTTTTTTGTTGCTATTAAAGAAGTTGAAATCAAGTTTTCTTATGACCTTTTAAATTCATTTTTTTTTTGACTTATAGAATATTAAACAATATTATGAAACGATAATAATTATACGTTAATAATGTATTTTGAATCAGTTTAAATAAGATATTTAAACATATTACCTATGTTAGTTTTAAGACCTTATTCAATAAATTAAATCTAGTGATTTTATAACGTTTGAGAAATTTTGTGGTCTCTTTTATTTTCTTGGAGTTCACTTATTCTTGAAGAATTGCAGATTATAATTATGATGGAGTAAACTTATTATAGGGAGGGTGGTAACCCTCGCTGCTTTATAGAATGGAACTTGGTTGTGTATGACTTTAGGAAAACTTTTCTTTTAGATGCAAAGTTGAGGATGTAGAGTATGGTTTCCGGTTTTAGGTACTTTACTGTAGATGTAGTAAGGAAATAAGCAAGCAGTTTTGCTTGCCTTTTTCATATTAAGGGGCTGCCCGATAAAATTCAGTGAGTCATGGGGACTCACAGGTCCAATGGACAGCCAAGGTAGATGCCAAGAGAGTTGGTTTTTGGCATCGAATTGGGTGGGTTGTGAGACCAGGGGGATCAATCACCATCATAGATCCTCCCTCCCCTCTAAGTTAGACACCTCCTCATCCACGTTCAGCACATCATCGTGGCAGCTCAACGTTTAGATAGTAATTATGCGCCATAGCTGCCATGAAAACCTATGGTACGCTTTTTCTTATGATACTTACGTGTCGCATTCTTTGGGTGGCGTGATAACTCGAACAGAATTCCTTTCCTTCGGCCTGTAATCACTCACGATACGTTATGAGGTGCATCGACGGATCACTTCTCTTATCTAACAATTCACTTTAGTCTATTCTTCGAAGGTTATGAGGGCCCTTAAGCACTTTAACATAACTATTCGAACTCGAACACCAGAGTTCAACGGTCGGCAGGAAAAAAAGAGGTAACACCGGTTGTGCAGATCCCGGAGCAAGAGCCCACGGCCTGGCTGAGCTGGTTGAGGCTAGGGTACTGCCGGCCACCGTGACGGTCGATCTCGACCACGACCCTGCGTTGTCGCATGCCGTTCCCGACGACCATTCTTATGGGGTGGATGACGAGAAAGGGGGCGTTGCCGGCATAGGGTTGCTTCCATCCCATTCACTCGGAGACAGATGAACTTAGCTAGATGTAGGAATGCGTACTGGAGTAGACTCTCTGGAAGTTCAATTAAAGGATTTTTAAGATAGCAATTACAAGTTTAGTTATGGTTGAGGGGATTTAAGTAGGGTCTTTGGTTTTCAGGTGTAGGCTACATTATACGGAAGCTACAAGCAGAATAACTAGTACTTGCAGCGGATAGGCGATGACATGCTACTTGCTACCCTCTAGGCTGTTCTACAGGACTTTGTAGTCAGTACCTATGGTAGGCTGGTGGATGGTTATCGCTTCTGTGATGGGGATGGATGGGGAATCTGAAGAATGGGAAGAGCAGTAGGAAGAGCAGGAGGCCGTGTTAGCGACGTGTAAGTATAACTAATATAGGGATGCTGAATACATCGATACGCGGATGGATGAAGATGAGGTTGCTGTTCCTTAGTATAGGAGTCAAGGATGTAACGGGGGGGTGCTTGTCTCTTCCTGCTTCCTCTTCGGTTTGTGTTGTTGATGGACACTGGTTTGGAGCTTGGGTATCCATAGGGTATTTGGGTGACAGGGCTGGGTGTCTATGGCAATTATAAATGTTTCTTCAGTTTATTATTAATCTCCCAAAAAATATAACGTTACAAACTATCAAATTTATTAAAATATATCTTAAAAACTAACAAAATTGAGATAATTATATCTTATCCGACTATAAGAGATAATCTAAAATAATTCTGTTCTCAAAGCTTATTATTCTTTAATCCAATAAACTGAATCATAAACAAAACTGTTATACAAAATTATTGATTTATAAATAGCGAAAGGCTTTACTTCTTGGATACTATAATCTAATATTCGATATAATATTCAGTATCATTTAATTCTCAAAATTCAAAAACTTATTGATAATCTACTATAATGAGGCATTTGAGAGACTCTCAAGTAAAAGAAAAAGAGAATTCTCTAACTATAGGCGTAATTCAATCGCCAACCGAGGTTATAAAATGTAAAAGTAGAGTCTTAACGCGGCATAGTTACTATCGTAGCTTGTTATCAAAGTAAAAATTTCGATAATAAAGGCTGAATTCAAATGTCACCTAAAACGAATCAGCGATACCGCCTACAAGGAATTGATTTGCGTACTAACTAATTCAATTACGTATACGAACAAAAAAAAACTTGCACAAAAAAAAAGGGGAATTAAAACAATCTTCCGAGATCGTATTATTATTACGTCTGGTCAAAAAGAAAAAGGATATATCAGATCAGATAGTATGGATCTGCACTAGGTAAAATTACCCAATACAACAAAAAGGTATTCAATCTACTTAATGGTACCACATATATAGGGAATACAGTTCGCATCCCGCTGTATGATCGAATGTAAAACAGTAAATAGCAATATGGTATCAAATATAATATTTCAAAAGCAAATATAATTAAATAAATGTCCACCTCTACCAATGGGGTAGGAAAATGGAATCGTTATCCACTTTTAGTTGTTCCGGAAGTGCACTCCTTTAACAGCTGAAAAGGTTATTTAAAATACAGTGGCGATTCCTGGTCTCCAATATAAGGTTGGCTACACCAAGGATCCAAAAGTAAAGCAAAAAGAAGCAAATTTACGTTTAAAAACGAATTTTTAATTTTGTTCATTTGTATGAAAAACTTTTATACTATATTTGAACGCGATCGTAAAAGCATATTTTTCTCAAAAACGGCACTAACAATTTTAATTTTAAAAAAATCACTGTTGCTTTTTAAGTACGACCAATCATATGGCTGAAAATTTTTTGTAAAAATTTTCTAAAAACGGTACTTTCCATAGGACGGTTTTTGTTTTGGATATCTCAAAACTGGCTCAACAAATACTTTCAAAATTTCGTTATATTAGTTGTAGGTAGCTTAATTTATAAACTGCAAGAAGGCATATACCTATATTTTTAAAAGATGTTTTATTGTAGGCATTTTAAAAAGCATTTTTTTTATTTAAAAAATTAATACGTATTTTGAAAACTGCTTATTAAATTTTGTTCAAAAATTTTAAATAAATGTATTTCCTGAATACCTATATCCTAGCCTTTTTGATTTTTTTTAAAATGTTTTCAAAAAGTTCTTCAAAAAAAACTTTTTTTTTTCTCAAAAACAGCTCCATAGATTTTCATAAATTTATTCTAATCAATTCAAATTCATCCAAGAAATAAAAAGGCGTACTTATTTCAGCTCAAATTACTTAAAATATTAATTTAAGAATTTTGAAAAATTTATTTTTATCAAAATCTCAATCCCCTAGAGCCTAGACCACTGTCACACATTAGAGCAAGTTGGTGCTACCCAGTCGTGCATTTATTTCTAATTTGCTCAAAAAAGGCTTGAACGATTGTAATTTTGTTACATAGAAAAAAAAACTTCATTTTGTTAGTTTTCGGCTACAAATGATATTTACGGAAAACAGGTTTCAAAGGTTTTATTAAAGTGGACAACCACATTAACTTTCTAAAGTATATATTTTTCATAGCACCCACAAGATCGCATCTATGTTTAAAGGAGTAACGGTTGCTTAATTGTAGCTAGCACATATCGAACCTTTGAGTTTTAGAAAAAAAATTAAAATGTTTACCAAATTTCTTAAAAATGGTTTAAACAATTGTTATGTACTTTGTGGGCGGGATCACGACGACGTTATCCAGAGTGTCAGAATTTAGAAAGGACAACATCTATAAAAAAAATATAGAAAGATAAAATCTAGAAAAGATGGAGTCTAGAATCTAGAAAAAAAGTATTCTAGACTTTTTTTAATTTAGAAGGATTCTAAATCAAGTATTAATATTAATAATTCTAGATTTTGTCCATTCTAGATTTCTTTTTCTAGATTTTGGATTTTCGAAATTAAGTATTCTAGATTTTCGGTTTTCTGGATTTTCCCAATTCTAATTTTTTTTTTTTCTAGATTTTGTTGCTCTAATTTTTTTTTCTAGATATAGTGTTAAGCCCTTTGTGTGTATTTGTTGGAAGAATTTTCTTGATTTCTTAACTGTTCTTATGTTTGGGCTTTATTCAAGTAACGGACATCTGATGTATAGAAGCAAATTAATTCAATTACTCGTCTTCGTATAACCCTGCGTGTGCGTTGCCAATGATGCGATTGCTGGCTAAGTTTTATTTTGTTTTCCTTTGACTCGCCATTCGCTGTATTTCTATTATTTTGAGCATCGATTTTATGCATTAAAGGTGGAATAAAACAGCACACGATGGGAAAGGGAAGTTTGGATACGATTTGAATTAGAATGTGAATGCGCTATTTCCAATGCCATTCTAGATCGTAAACAGAAAGCTGTAGGGAAAAATCCTTGGGCCACGGTATTTAAAATACCGAACGCCACTGCTGCCACCTATCGTCAAAAAATTTTCATGCATCAGAGCATGAGTAATCTCTCACAAGAATTTATGAGACATGGCGATCCACTAATTATCTCCGATTATCATTCTCTGTAGCTACCCGTGACGTCACTGGTACCCAAGGAGAAATATTGTATTTATTCTGACAAGTATTATCGTTCGTGACATGACGTCACAGACACCCAGCTAGTAGAGAGAGTAGTTGTGCTACACGCACCTATCTTCCAATTCCTATTTGTCCGTATTCCAGATGTCGCCACAGTACATCCCATAGAACAACCAAGTTCACTTTCCGTCTGATCATCGAGACTGTTATACATAATTTGTACTGTCATAAAACATGACATCTGAATACAGTCCGTAGTCCGTCGAATACAAGTTATTCCTTCGTCCGGATTTTTATTTTCGAATTACCTTAAGCGTTAGTATCATTCAGGTTTATAGTATATTTGTGGCATAACAGCAGATCCTGAAAATTAGACTTATGATTCGCAGGGATAAAGAGTAACCAAGTCTTGTATAAATCTCTAATATAGTCATTACATCTAAAGTCACACGACATCTGTCAATCCAGACCATAATATACAAAGACTGATACGACACTGCAGGAAGTCTTGCGTGTAGTGCTACAACACGCGTCAGAATGTTACATCTGCACTACAAGGAAACTGCAGGTAGTGTCCTTTCCAACTTCGCGGTTTGGTTACGGCACATATTTAGACGCGCTATAACACTTGATGCACAGGCATCTCTACATCAAAATGTTTCCTTTTCTTTTGATGTAAGTGTCAGATACTAAAATATACTGATTTTCCATAGGATACACTTTTGTGACAACTCACGCTATGATGTAGCGACGCCAAGTCCGAAGTGAGATTTCGTCACGGAGAGCTGTTTTTACGATAAAATTCATAGAATATGCCTCCACGGCAGTTATATCATTCTTTTTAGTCCTTTCGAATATGTTTCTTTAACATAATTCCTCTGTCCGAAGTAATTGAAATAGTCATCATTCTGAGTTTCATTAGTTGTTGACACACAGATACGCAGCTACAAGGCGCAGCTGAAACGACATGGAATTTCCATACGTCGGTACAGTAGATTACGTCAATCTCCTATCATAAGTAGCAAATCGGAAACGAGCTTCCATGCTCTGCCGCAGCTACTTGCTCAAATGTGGCAGTAGTTGTATGTCTGGACGAACTTCATTTTGAAACGAGACATTATACGACGAACACCACAGCAGCAGGACTCATAGAAAAAAAAAGAAGACTAAACTGGGCCCACCATCTTACCTTCCTCATAAAATTGTTGAGGAGAAATACAATTATATTGTAAAACAAAGAGTGCATCATCTCATAATATTCTACGACAATAATTATCAGGTAAGATTAATAAATTTTTGGCTGATTCTTGGGACGATGGCATGTACCATCATCGCCAAGAAACCATATTTTTTTTTTGTGTCACGACATATGGACGGCGCCATATTAAAGTCTTTTTTGGATATTACCAGGAACTCCAGCACACAGGAACAGCACAGGGAAGCGTCCTACTCGACAGGCCCTGGCCGCACGGTGGATTATTGGCAAATTTCATCCTTGGTACCACTAGATTGCAGTGGATTGCCAATCAAACCTGGACACGTGCCGATGCACGCGGGCGCATTCATTCATTATATTTGTGCCCGTGTACTCACGATTAGGAAACAATAATTACAAGGAGCATATGCTACCTCCTTAAAAGAAACGCACGAATTTGCATTTTTTTTCTTTGGTGTTCTATGGACATTTGTGCTTTATTTCTTGGCCACACCAAATCGGCCGCCAAGCCACATTGTTGTTGCGGCGAAGCTACCGCAAGTCTTTTGTTGAGCTGTGGAGAAGAAGGGTGGATATTTGTCGGCGTTGATCCGCTAGTCGGCTCGTCGACAACCACACCTTCAACCATAGCAGAATCGCCTATCAAGAAGCGCACCGTTTAAGGCATTTATACCTGAACCAACTACCCAGTCACGACAGGCTGAGGATCTGCACAGAGGATTTCGATTGTTCAACGGGACGTCTGGCGGATGATGGTACATCGATGCCGGTCCATTAAGTTCATCACTCCGTACAAGAGCATCAGCGGAGCAACGTGGGAGCAACTTTAAAAATACCTTATGTACGTCCTATTGAATTAGTTACAACGTAAGAGCAGCTTTAATCATACCATACGCACGTGAATTATTTACTTCGTGGGAGCAGCTTTATTCACCATTTATATACTACTTGTGATTGTGTAACACCAAAGGAGCAGCTTTAAAACGCGATAATTTCATCAAACAGCAACCTTGAGATTATATTCAATAAAGTAAATTATAAAGAAGGGTTCCAGTACCGATATATACTCGGATATCCAGGTAATCTTTTAAATTTATTTGAAGTTAAGAAGCATATAAGAGCCATATTGCTCACCGGTCTCAATCGTGGACCATTGGAGATATATTCTGACGCCGCACGCTTTGCGTACAACGACGGCGATAGAGTCAGCTACCACGGACGGTGGTACCTGTTTTGCTTAAAAGACAACAACCCAGCGGCGGAATGCCGTGTTCTTAAGCACAAATTGTCTTCAGGAGCATATTCATTATCAGTTTCTATAAGCTTATCTATAAATACATATATATTAGTAGTGTTTATTTGCCCAGTGTTTTAGAAGTATACTCATAATATCATGATGAAATCTTCATTAGTTTATCGAACTTAAAATTCAATTTTTTTTTTTGATCGTCGGAAATTTCTTCGAATGTAATCGTGTTGTGATCTCCTTTTCGGTATATACGTATCGTCTACTCTCGATCCATGAGTTTTTAAATTCTTATTACTCGAAATTTAAAGTGAAGTGCGATTGGTAACCATATTCCTCGCATCATTATCCTCAAATTAAATCACATTAATAAATTTTTTTTGTTTTCACTCGGGATATCTTTTTGATTCCTAGATTTTGTTTTTACTTTACTTACTCACTTGGTCTTATAGACCCCATATACTCTTCTCGGCGTCGGTAGCGACCCACTTCACTCGCGTTCGCTGTAAGTGAAGCTATAGCATCACTTTCAGATTTTTCTTTTTAAATTTTTCTTAATACAAACTCTATATACTGCATTGATAAATAAAATAAAATAAAATCAACCAAGTAGAAGACTCAGCACTAATAATGGACTGTTGAATAATTGATTCAAAATAGCTTTTTATGGCCTTTAGTCCAACAAAAAATTGGCGTTTCATCCAGGAATCTCACTTTGGAATCATTTTTCAGATTTTTCACCCGGTGTAGAATTTATCTTTTGTGTAACGTCCTTTCGTGTGAACATACCGTCTTTTTGTAGTTACGGATATTAAGATCGTGTTAACAGCGATTTGCTTCAGCTGTGTTTTTCGTGTCCGCGAACATACAGTACTTACTTAATCCAGCTATAGGGCAATACAACTCGAATGCAACAGCTTTCTTTTTGCTACAAGCCTATGAACCCAAAGCTATTTTGACATAATATTAAGATATTTATAGAATCATTTAGCAATACAGGTCAAAGATTAAATTGTATTTGTATCACTATGGGAGTGCACTTCCGGCCCAGCGATTCTCTCTCTACCCCATTGGTAGAAAAGAGATTATATCTCTTAAATCATATTTTGATAAAATTTTACATTTTTGATTACATTTACTATATTACTTTGACTATCGAACACATTATCAGATACGAATTGTATTTGATGTGTGGGGTATTGAATATATATATATATATATATAATAACATTTTGATAATATTTTGGTTAAATGTTTTAATACTGCTTTGCCTCGAACATATTGTCACCATATCTACGATTTTATCGAAGTACTCGTAAGCTTTGATCGGTACGTTTTTTTTGTCGTCAATTGTCTTCGTGTCTTGTAACATTTTCGTTTGTTTCAAATTATTTAAAAAACACCTTTATTAGGTCAAAGATTTTATTTTCTTTTAGAATTGATAACTAGAGTTATGTGACCAAAGTTGTCATGAATTCAACGCCGCGTTAAATTTTGAATTTTAACTTTTTACTTCGTTACAGTTATCAAATTCGGTTAGCGTTTAAATATTGCTCTTAACCTTATTTACTGATAGGCAGAGCATAGCGCATAAAAAAAAAAAAAAAAAAAAAAAAAAAAAAAAAAAAAAAAAAAGCTACTTGTTGAATTTCGCGTTTCAATATTTACATTCATCCTCATTCAGAGGTATCATTCACGAAAATAAATACTAGCTATTGGAGTCAGTTAAGAATCTCTTAGGTATGATAAGTATTTCCTTGCTTTTAAATGAAACTTTCAGTGGAAAGTAACTATTTCCGTTTGTTTATGAATTAATTGAAATTAACTATCGCTAATATAAAGCGATAAATGTAGTTAAGATTGACTATTATTGAATAGAGTTCAGATTAACTATTAAGATAATAATATTAGCTTATGTTAGTTTTAAGATCCTGTTATTTCTTAATCAAGATTGACTATTATTGAATAGAGTTCAGATTAACTATTAAGATAATAATATTAGCTTATGTTAGTTTTAAGATCCTTTTATTTCTTAATCAACAAATACAGACATATTATAACGTTAAAAGAAAAAGAAAGTTTTTACCGTTTTTCTTTATTTTGCCTTTCTTTTGGAATTTAGATAATTTTAGGAAAGTTATAGATTTCGATCATGATGGAGTAAGTTAATCACAGGGAGGGTGGTGACCCTCACCCTTTTTGGAATGGAACATGGTGTTGCATAGGTTAGAATTTGATTTTGGTTTCTCGTTCTTTCGATCTTGTTGTAAATACATTACTTGAATGACAAGTTGTAGTATCTGATGAAGATACTATGTTAGGTTTAGTAGGTTACAGTACGCTAGCAATCTTATGGATTGCTTATTATGTTAAGGGGCTGCCCAACATTTTCATCGAGTCGTGGGGACTCGAAGGTCCATAGGACAGCCAAGGCTGTCTCCAAAAGAGATGATTTTTGGAAACAGATTGGGTGGGTTGAGAAACCAGGGGGATCGTACGTCATCCTAGATCCTCCCTCCCCTCAGAGTGAGACACCTCCTCACCATCATGCAGCATTACATCGTGCCAGCTGTATGATTAGATGTTAATAAAATCATGTCACCGCATCCTCGGATACCTAAGGTTTGCTAATAGTTTAGATACTTACGTGTAGCGTTCAGTAGGGCAATTTGTATAAACCCATTAGAAATCTTTTTTTTCTTTAACTACGTTATTACTCAATAGAGAAATAAAGAGGTGCTATCTAGAATCGATTCATATTTAACTTCAATGTCGGTAGGTCTTGATTTGGACGACTGTGAGGGCCATCAAGCGATTTAATATTACTTATTCGAACTCATCCATCAGAGTTCAACGGTCGGCAGGATAATAAGAGGTAACACCGGTTGTGCAGATCCCGGAGCAAGTGCCCATGGCCTGGCTGAGCTAGCTGTGGCATGGGTGCTGCCGGCCAACGCGACGGTCGATCTCAACCTCGACTCTACGTTGTCGCATGCCGTTCTTACCAGTCACTCTTCTTGAGTAACTGGCGAGAAAGGGGGCGTTGCCGGCATAGAGTTGCTTCCATCCCATAGACACAGAAACATTTACGATAGCTAGATACTCGGTTGCTAACTGGAGTAAAACCTCTGGTTTTTGGCTGAAATTTCCTTGTACTAAGAAAGCATCATAGATCTAGCTACGTTCGTGGGGATTTAAGTAGGGTCCTTGGTTTTTAGGTGTGTACTAAAACATAATGGAGCTGCAGGGTGAACACCTAGGACATGCGGCGGATAGGCGTGGACATGCTATCGGATATGCTACAGGCTGTTCTACGGGGCTTTGTAGTCAGAACCTGGAGGTATGCTGGTGGATGGTTCACGCTTCTGTGATAGGGATGGAGATGGAAATTAGAAGAATGGGGGAGAGGAGTAGGGAGAATGAGTTACTGTACTAGCGAAGTGTAAGTATGTCTTTTATAGGGGTGCCAGATACACCGATGTACGGGCGAAGGTCTATGGAGTTGCTGATCCTTGGCATAGGGCTCATGGATGATCGGGGTGCTTGTTTCTTCCTGCTTCCTCTCTGGCTTGCGACGTTAATGGGCATGGGTTCGGATCTTAGATATCCATAGGGTGTTTAGGTGAAGGAGTTGGTGTCTATAGGCGGTTGTGAGTAAATTCTTTTAAAATTTCTATATATATTTATATTTACGTTACAAAGCATGCGAAAGACGAGAAATTTTGAATGGGAGTAAAATGTCACGAGATTGCTGCGGTTAGTTCTATTTGAATGAAAAATGTTTTGTTGTAATTAGGTGAACACATGGGTTTTAAGAAAACTCAATCAGGTTTGTATTTTGTACACAAAATATTATTTCATGATACTTTTAATATGAATTGTATTTATTTATTTTTGGGTTGGGGTTAAGTCCATTATAAGTGTAGATGGAACGTAGAGTAATGTTATATGAGCAACAAGTGAGTTTTGTGCGCGAACGCGGCGATAAAAATACGCGAAAGAAATGGTCGCTACCGACACGAAAGTTGAATGTTGTCTTAACGACCAGTGATAAGGAAAATCAAAAAGTGAAATTAAAATCAGTGATAAATAAAAAAAAAAAAGGTAAATCGAAATCGAAATTGAGTTGTATACCGACAGCAGGATAAATTCGGCACTCACTTTTGAATGATTTAATCGAAATTAATCGCAACACGAGAACTTTCGTTTCAAAGTCGCGATACTACTTTTATATACCATTCAGTAGGTAAAAGAAAATTATGTAATAAATGGAATCTCACGCTCTTTAATTCTTAGATGATGATTTAACTCTTCACACTATGCCAACTATGGTCTTAATTCATACTTAATATAACATGCAATAACACATAAACTAATTCAATATATATAGATAAGAATGAGGCGTGGCATCTTGCCATTACATGAATGTTCACAAGATATTAATTCTGATATACCACCGTCCGTGGCATGTGGAGTCGTACTTCGGTGTACGTGGCGATATAAATCTTGCCAACGAATGTACGAAAGAGTGGTTAAGCCTCTAATGCTCCCACTTGAATTTTATACTATCAATAAATCAAAAGATTTCATTAACTGGATTCTAGGTATACCAATACCCTTCTAATTTCACCATTTTTATTGTAAATAACTTTCAGGAACTGCTGCAGAAGCTTTTATAGATGAATGTGATGATCTCAGGAACGTGTAGTCCCGCGTTGCACCGCTATAGGATGCTCGGAGTTGTTGAAATTACAGTTGTGGATATGTTGGATGTAAAAAAGATTACAGTTGAAGGACCGGCATCGGCAATAAAATACCCGCCAGGCGTCCTGTGGTATGCTGCTGCTCCCGTATCAAGTAAGGTGGTATTCAGCCTATCGTGGCTGGGTTCTGTCCGTAAGGGAAAATCGCCGGTAGCCTCGCGGCTAGATGAAACGTTTGCCTCAGCGACTGCTTCGGTCAGTGGGGCGTTATCAACAAATGCCCAGAAGTCTACCAGTAAAGTCTCTGGCCATCCAATTGGATTTCGGATGTGGCGGATACGTCGACAGGACGATAAATAGTGCGTCCTTAATAGGGGCGACTAGACGCCTTGACGATACAAAAACGAAAAAAAATGACGTGCACCTTTGGTGCCACGTGTGTCGGTACCTCTTAGCCTTGGTGGGCGAAGAAAAAGGTTGCGCTACGCGCAATAACAATCAGTTGATGTGGTGCAAGGCGTAATCTACGCTGTTGCGAGTATATTTAAGCACGGTATGGTGTGGATATATATTTGCACATGAGCCAATAAAAAAAAATTCCTGCGTCCGCATGTGTTGGCACGAGGATGTCTGGCTTCTGGTGCAAGACAAATTGCCATGTAATTCCTGCGTTGTCTGCCTCGTCCAGTCCCACGATTCTGATGAATTTGTCCACTTTCACTTCGAGGTGATGAATCCTAAACCAAGAAGAAAGTATAGGTGTTCTTAGATATTTTGTCCGAACGACGCAGTAGATAATCACGTGTGGAAGCAAAAGAAGTTCGAGCTTATTGCTTGGACTGGTGATTAAATGTTTGCACTTACCTTAATTATTAAAATAAATCGGTGCAGCAATTCCTATTTCCTCAATTGTGTAAGCAATTGAGAATTTATTCTCCTAAAAGGAGATCTAATATGACCGCGTCACACCCAGTAAAAAAAAACTTATTTTACCTTTCTTATGGTTCTGCTGCTGCGTTGTTCAATTGTCGGTTGGTTGCTTCAAAATCAAGTCCACAGACTAATTTCCTTACCCATAGACCTATCTTTCCAGATAGCCAACGCCCTACTTTCCAGTCTACTTCCATCGTTTCCAACATTCGTTCTGTGTGTTTGTTAGTACGGTAGGTGGCGTGTCATAGGAAGTACTAAGGGTTCGTGTTCACTGTGCAATTTATCAACGAGAATTCAGAATTTTGTAATTATATATTTCAGGTTGAACAATTGGACGAAATTGACTACGGTAAGGGTCTGGCTGTACTAGATTCCGGAAATAAACATCATTTCTACCACTGAACAGGGCAATTAGAATCTTCGTAGAAATGAGAAATGTTTATGATTTGACTGTCTCAATCAGAAAAGAAAGGTGGGGAACGTCATAAAAGAGTAATGACGTCTGTATCTTTTTCAAGGCTACCATCTGTCATATTTCGTTACGCAGATTCCTACTGTAAATCATAACTCACGATTTGCTCAGATTTGACACTTGTCAGATGTGGATCACTGTGCACTCCGAGTTCACGTTTGTGTCAGCAAGAAGATTTTTCATTCCGGTATGTTTCAACCGGTAGCTGTCACCATCTATTCACCTATTTGGGTATGTGAGGTTTTCGTTAGTATAGAAGTGAGATAGACCCAATTTCTTTTGAGTGACAATAGATGTGACAGGGACCAAATATTTATTCTGAATTCATATTTACAGTATTTTGTTTATCGCGTTTTCGGGTCACCCTGACTTGTATAGGAATTTCTGGAAGTGACATAACAGAAAAACAAACCTTGGTTAACCGCCTGAATACATGGAGTATGGGTTCCGGCTGTCAAGTGTAGAAAAATATTCGGCCGCATCGACTATTCTGTCACTATTCTTTGAGCTATATATTTTCTGTGTCGTGTGTGCCTCCTTATCTTCTTTCTTTTGGCACTCCTACTAGTGTGATCACTATGATTGTCATTATAGTGCGATCGAAGCATAAATTGAACTAGTGCGTGCGATTATTGTTGGAATATTCTTCCCATCGACTTCTGGGAATAAGAATATTCTGGAAAATGGCTTTGCCTGGGGAAATTGTGGATTCCGATTTAGGTGTGGAATCTAATCTTTCCAAAATGGCTTCCGCTTCATGGAACCTGATTTGGTTAGAACTTATTGGGTGCGTTCAGCACATAGCGAGTAAAACTGAAGTCTCGCTGGTAAATGGCAGTAGTAACATTTACTCATTGCCAATGACTGGCGAGAAAGTTTTCCCTACAACATCTGCTCAGACAAATTGAGAATTTTTATTCTAGGCTTTCTGTGCTCTAACACATTCACATTATAATCACTTCCCAGATTCACTTCTATGTTGTCTTTAAACTTTTCCACTGACTGCTCATTATTACACGCCACTATTACAGCTCCACTGCTTAGTTTTTTTATTCCAGAAACCTGGACACCACAATTTGACGGATTTACTTTTGATTTGATTTCACTTTTAGTTAAATGTTAAGTTTTGTTAATAGTTAAATTTTGGTTCTATCATAACCGATGAACTTTTTTTAAAGCATTTGCATATGTATTTTTCTCACTCAAACTACTACCAATAGCTTTTTTGATTTCAGAAATTACTGTTTTTTCGTTTGGCACAGCACTGTTATCACTTTTTTCCACTAATTTTTTAATTTTGACTAAAAGCTCATTTAAATTATCTTTTATTTCTTTCATATCAACTCCAATTGAGATTTGCACTGATATACATTTCTCTCGACAAGTATCGCACATAATTATTAAATATTTTGCTTTTGTTATTGCCGCTGCATCATATCCCGCAAGTCCAATACATTTAGGATGAAATGCACTCCGACAACCACCTTGACACAACACCGTCTCTGTTTGTCTACTTGCTTTCGTACATACAAGGCACTCCAGGATCCGATTTCTCGGTATGGCAGCTTGGTATCGGCGATTTGTTAAGGATTTCAGCACCCTAGCCGCACCCTTGACCGAGACATTGAAAAAGGGAAAAGTATTGAAGCTAGGCCCAGAAGCTATTGAAGCATTCCTGCAAATCAAGCAAGCTTTGACTTCAGCGCCTGTGTTAGTCAATCCAGACTTCCCCAAGGAATTCATCATTCTTTGCGACGCATCCACTACTGGCATCGGATGTGTACTCTGTCAGCGGGACGAATCCGGGGCGGAGCAGCCTATATACTACTTCTCTCGGAAACTGAATGCTGCTCAGAGAAACTATTCGGTGACAGAGCGCGAGTGCTTAGCAGCTTTTGAGGGTATTCAGAAGTTCAGATCGTACGTTGAGGGATACCATTTTCGTGTTATTACGGACCATTCCAGCCTGAAATGATTGATGACTATGAAGGATCCAACTGGAAGCCTAGCGAGGTGGAGTATGCGACTCCAAGGTTTTGATTTTGTGGTGGAGCATCGAAAGGGTACTTTAAATGTCGTGCCAGACGCTCTGTCAAGAGCTTATGAGGACGATGAGTTGACAGTGTCAGCTTTCCTTTCATGTCTACCACAGGTCGTGGCCTCGGAGGTACTCCACATCGATCTCGAGGACCCGTCTTTTAAGTCTGAAGGTTATCTCGATATCATCAGTCATATCAGGAAGGATCAGGAGCGGTTACCGGATCTCAAAGTGTCGGAAGGATACATATACAAGCGCACTAAACATGCGGTTGGCAATCCCTTGGCGGACGATCTAACTTGGAAGTTGTGGGTCCCATCAGAGATGACGGAATCTCTAATATCATTGGCTCACAACCCGCCGCGTGCTTCGCATGGTGGGGTGGTGAAGACAATTTATCGGTTGAAAGATAGGTTTTACTGGCCTGGTATGTTCACTCAGGTTAAGCTTTACGTAAATCGGTGCGAAACATGCAAAACCAGTAAAGCAGCAAATATGACATTACGGGCAAAGATGGGAAACAGTTTTGAAGTTGATAGGCCATTTCAACATTTGTTGACTTTCTCGGGCCGTACCCCAGATCGAAATCCGGAAATGTGTATATCGTAATAGCATTAGATCAGCTAACCAAATTCGTCTTCATCAAACGACTGCGCAAGGCAACAGCCGCGAGCGTGGTCAGATTCCTGAAAGACGAAATATTCTTGATTTACGGAGTGCCAGAGAGTCTTTTTTCTGGTAATGGCACGCAATTCGTTGGTAAGGAGTTTCAAAAATTCTTAGATGTTTTCGGGGTCAAACATTACCTGACGGCAGTGTATGCTCCCCAGTAAAATGCAAGTGAACGTGTCAACCGTTCCATCTTGGCGGCCATACGGTCGTATGTCAACCCTCGACAGACGGATTGGGATGCCCATCTGTCTTTTATCAGTAGTGCGCTACGCACGACGGTACATTCAACTCTTTCGCTGTCCCCATACGAAGCCTTATTCGGACAACGTATGATTGAACACTACGGAGCAGACTATCGTCTTCTGAGAGAGTTGGGTGGGCTGAACTGTTCGGAGATAGATTGGCTTCCCAAGGTCGCGAAGATGAACATCGTTCAGTCGTACCTAAAACAAGCATTGATCAAAACTCATGAAGCTTACGAGAAGAACTACAATCTTAGTAGTAGTAAGGTAATGTTCAAGGTAGGCGACGAAATCTACAAAAGAAATCAAATTTTAAGTGACGCAACTAAGCACTTGAATGCGAAGTTGTGTCCCAAGTTTATAAAAGTTCGAGTCAATTGAGTAATCGGTAATAATCTATACGAAGTAGAAGATAGGCGAGCCCACAAGTCGACTTGCCATACAAAAGACTTGAAGAGGTAGGACTTCGGAACTACAACCACATCCCAGACTTAACAATTTTTTTTTGATTTTTGAGGTCAAAAATATTTTTTTTACCGGACTTTACATATGAGTACCTTGTAGTACTTAATTACTTGGCTTTCGATTTTTAACAGATGCCCGGCTCTCAGCTATGCATGAGACTCTTGGTTGACAATTTCTCATACATTTTTTTTTTATATCTCCAGATAGGCAGTTGAACAACCTGACGTCATCGGAACATGCGGTGTCATGAAACTTTCTTTTGTCTTCGACCGACTAGACAGTAAAGAGTCGCAGTGTTTTTACGGCACGGCGAGCGAAGAGATTCTAGGTGCTGAAACACATTTGCGAGTTCTCCTTTTTCTTAGTAATTAGACCAAGTAGACTTGGCCTAAATACTAAGCTTTGTAGGGAAAACTTGCTTGCCAGTACATTCATTCAGCGTACGCAAGTGGTGCCACCTATTCGAGAAACTTCATAGTTGCTCACCCTGTGCTGAACGCACTACTCACGGTCCACCTGAAAAAAAGAATCCACAATTTAAAATCCAACTTCGTAAACGGAGTCCACTTCCAGAAGGAAGTCCACAATTTCCAAATTTAAAAATAGTTTTCCAAGGCATGCGCAGACCACCATGTTGATGGAAGTGTACTAAGTCAACACTGAACTGGTATTCGTCAGGTTGGGAATTATGCCCCATCACAAAGTGAGAAAGAATACTTCTATACTTCTACGATGTCCATAAGTAATAGCATATATGCTCATTCGACGATAATAGTTGCAGACGAAACCTTACATCGCTGCCGTGAGACGATATTACTCGTAATCACACTTGACGTCCCAAATCAAGAAGTTACTAGACCTGATGGAATTTGATACCTGATAGAACTTTCTTTGTGTGTCGTGAGCCCGACCAAGACAGAACTATCACATCAACGCAGGGCGAATAACATAGTGTCATCGCTGACACCTATCAACATTGTCCTGAAGTACGTGTCTATAATACTCACGCCGCCAAATCTTTCAATTTTTTTTATATCTGCACAACTGGTGACATTCAGAAATGATACTTCGAATTTTTTTTGATGAATAGCAAATTCCATAACGACATGGTGCATCATACTATGTTGAACAACATCATTCAGTGCGACCAGAGCCTTAACATAGGAATTTCCACCTAGCTGCGTGGATAAAAATATTTGTCAAGTGGCAGAAATTCAATGTCAACCGAAGTAGTGCAGTGCGCACTACTCCTTAACACTTGCTGTAATACGCCACCTGACGGGTTACAGAGAAACAAAGTAAATATTGGAAAGAGACTGGAAAACAGGGCGTTGGCTTCCTGGAAAGCAGGAAACTTGAGAAGGAGATACCTTGTGGAATGGATTGCATTTTGAAGTTGAACTTGATCGAGAACACTACTCCTCGACAGAACCTAATTTAAATAAAAGTTTTTTTTTATTATACCGGACTGCGGCCATTTTCTAATCTTCTATAATAAGAAGATTTTCCTTTATTTTGCTCAGGCAAAAATATAATCCATGGAGTGGACGGAACAAAGGAAGTAAAGGTAAGGTGAAATGAATTATCGAAATTTCGATGAAAAAAGAAATGACGAAATTATTCCTCTTTTTGCAAAAAGTGTGACGCTAGTCACAACCACATGGCAATAAGTTTTAACCATTTCGATTTCCTTGATAGGACAATCAATCCTAAGGATTTTGTGGAGCATCCTCCACCCATCCACGAGACAAAGCAGGCAAGGCAGCCCGGAGGCACTTATTTCGAGGATTTTCACATCGCTCCAGCTGCGGCGGTCATATTGTACATGCACGTGTAGAGGCAAAGCCTCCCACACACAAAATATATATATACCGCTCAACGTTACTTCCCCCAAATATACATAAATCTATTAGCACCACTCGTGCTACGCAACAATTAGTGTGTTAATTTTATTTGAGGAATATCTCGTTTGCTCCACGCTCAAGCACATATCGCTACGGAACACACGTCCCCCCCCCCCCACCTGTATATATTTTTTTTAGCGATACCTATTCCCTAGACGGCCCAAACAAAGCGGTTCATCGGCCAGACGAAGCTCGCATGCCGATCTAAAAATTCATGGTGGGATATTCTTATTTGGATCTACCGAAGCGACGGCTAGGAACCACCTCATATCCGGAAATCCCCGTTGGAGAACCAAACCCAGCCACGATAGACTGAAGATAATTACCAAGGACACAGGAGCACCTATAATATTCCTCAATTCATCACTACAGGACGTCTGGCGCGTGCATAGACACGGATGCCGGTCCCCAACAATCTCCTAAATCATACATTTATAGGAGCACCGCAGGACCATTGGCACATTCAACAATTCAATCTTCCCCTGTGGCATGTTCCTGAAAATTTAATTTTATAAAAACGAAAACTCAATAAGATACTAAAAATATTCTCTGGATAATCCAGGTAACAAATGGAAATTTATTGTATTTTGTGTTATATATATTAAGGACGAAGAAACATTCCGTCCCATCGAGGCTCACAGGCGAGCCACGCACATATTGCCTGAGAACGTCCACATCCGTAACGTTCAACGCGCACGACCACGGACGGTGGTGTGCACTGAACATTTGCGTTAATAGTATCTGGGAAGGCAGGACCTAATGCCTCCTCCTACCAACCTACAACTATTTTGAGACTTTTTCTTTTATTTTTTAGTAGGTATTATTAAGGAGTTATTATAACATTTTTTCATTGACAGTGTCATAAATATTTTTAAAGAAAGAAAAGTGGATAAAATTTGAAATTAATTATTACTGAAAATATAGCGTTATATCGTGGTATACCAAAATTTTTCTTTGGAAGTTCCTTTCATTGTTATTGTGTTGAGATCACTTTCTTTGCGCCGCGATTTAAAGCTATCGGTTCGGAGTTTCGTGTTATTTCGTCGAAGCTCTTGCTTACGGTTCGTGACTTATAACGCCGAGGTTGATGAGTATGTCTTGTTACAGAAACCGTTTATCCTCAACGCCTAAGTAAGTTACTTTCGTTCGTTGATATGGTAAGTGGAATTCGGCCTTCATGAAGAGCAGGGGTGGAATCGGCTAATGTGATTTGTGATTGTCACATTTCTGACAATCACATGTGATAAAATAATTTTGTGCGTCTGCATAATGTGATCACCGGAATTTTGTTTATTTTCATTATGTCATTTTCCGTTGGGCAATCGGAGAGAACTCCGAAGACAAATCGTTTCTCTTCGGAGTTGTGTTTTGCGAATCTTACTTCTGCTTTTTATGAAATATGCGGTCCGAAGACACATATATACGAACGTCACAGTTTCTATATATTTTGTATTTCAAATTAAACAATTCGAACAATTTAAAATATAATTTACATTTTGGTTATATTGAAAATTGATACTCTTAAAAGTAGATAGTCTTCAATTTCATATAAAATCATACATACAAAATAATTAATTTTGTTTTTCAACTTTTTGACATTTTGCCCCAGATGCAATAGGCAAATCTAAATAATAATTAATATTTGGATTATGGCGTTTCAGCCCGCTTTCAAACAAAACTTTTAATATTTTGTTTATATTCTAGCCAAAAAGCATTTTAATATAATATATATAGTTTCCGGCAACTTTAAGGGACGTGACAATTATGTATTTATTTAGAAAAGATTAATTTAGTTGTCACTTCACGTGATTGCTCACAACACATACGCGTTTCAGAAAAATATCTCAATTAAAAAAATGTTCATTTCTATTTTTTTTTTTTTTGTAATGTTTTTATTTTTTCTTTAATCATGAGGAGAAACTAATTTCTCCCAATCGAAAACAACATTAGTGTAGATCTTTGACAAATCATTGACAGCAAAAGCAAATTATTTTGTTTTGTTATAAGTCAGCGTCAGAGGTTTATTTATTTATTTATTATTATTTTTGTATGCAAGTGACACCTAAATAGCTGTCACAAGAAAAAGTCACAAAAATGTGATTGTCACATGTGACAATCACCTTAGCCAGACGAAATTTGTAGATTGTGACTATCACATATCACAAATCACCTTAGCCGATTCCACCCCAGGTTTCAATTATCGTTTCTGAAGGTCCACATCGATCAATGAAAACTTTCATGATTTTACTCTCTCGGTCTTTTGAGACACTCAGTTTGTGCGTCGGTAGCGAACAATCGCGTTTTCAATTTAACGCCTCGTATTTAAAAGTTTTTTTTTATTTTTTCACTGCTGGTCAATTGCTGGCTTACATACTAATTTTTTTTTTTTTTTTTCACTTTAGTTAACTACTTAGTTACTCCAATTCTCGAATTGTTTCCAAACAAGCTAGTATCGTTTATCGTTTATCCTCGTCTCTATGATTGTGTCTACTATATTTGGGACATGAACTAAGCAAATTTCTTGAAAATTACAATATCAGCGTCTTATAAGCAGGCACCGCTGGTACCTCACCCAGTTTAACGAATACGTTATAGCTGTGGCTAGTTTGTTGAGCGTCAATAATAGGGATCTTATTTAGCTTTGAAAATATATTTTACTAATCATTTCCAGGTGATGCTGGAGTGCACTTCAGGATTACCGGTAAATGAATGGAGAACAAATCCTACCTTATCCAATTGGTAGAACTTTTTGCTAATACAAATTTTATTGACATATTATATTATTGACATTTAAACTGACTTTATCGAATATACGGTGAAAGCGAATTGTATTCATCCGTATAGGGTATTTGCATGATATATTGATATAAACATTATATTTTACCTTCTGCTTTGAGGGAGTATCTTGAGCAGGTCCCTTCTGTCGTTGGTATAGTTTATCGTCCCCCACTCGTGTGTCGATGTCGAAACATAATTTTTTTTGCATTATAATTATACTCTAATACCATCCCGCGAGATAGGTATAGGTACCTATGATTGGTTGAATATCCTCTAGGATATGATCGAAAGATCTTACTGTACCTTTTTTTTTTTGAATTACGGTACCGAACAAGTAACGCCGCGGTAGAAAGATTATTTTTTTTTTTTTTTAATTTTAGTTTACTTTAGAAACATATCGCGTATAAAGTAGCGTACTTTTGCGATAACACTATTTCTTTTTAATTTGAATAGCCACTTGAAAATTATACTATTATTAATTCTCAGAATATGTAGCATTTAGTATTGAATTTTTAAAGCTTTTGGAGTACTTTCAAATAAGTCAAATGAAACGCATAGATGTGTAATTTAATTAAATTGATTTAGAATTTCTTTTGATAAAAATTCTTATGTTTTTGATTATTATATAAGGACAAAAGTAAAATCAGATCGAGTTAAGGTTTAGTAGGATATTAAGTATCATTAAGTAACGAACACAGGTTGTTCGTCTTTAAGAAATATTCCAATAAAATTAACCGATTTTTATAACGTTTAATGAAAAGATAAATTTTGCAGTTGTTTTTCCTTTATTTGATTTCTGGATGAACTTAAGAATTTCAGGATGTTAGTGTAAAGTAATTATAGGAAGGGTGGTAACCCTCGAACTCCTTTGGAACGGGACAAGGTGGTGAACTGAAGATGTATTGGTAGTAGTTGGTCGTTGTAGTTCTGGTACAACAAGGGAGTTTAGTTTAAATTCCGATGTTAGGTACCGCGGATAGATAGTGAGAGGATGTAAGCAAGCGATTTCTTTTGTTTATTGCTTGCTTTTCATGCTAAGGGGTTGCCCAATAAAATTATTGAGTCGTGGGGACTTATTGGTCCATGGACAACCAAGGTCGATGCCAAGAGAGTTGGTTTTTGGCATCGAATTGGGTGGGTTGAGAGACTAGGGGATCAGACATCATCTTAGATCCTCCCTCCCCTCAAGGTTAGTCACCTCTACATCCACGTTCAGCACATCATCGTGGCAGCTGAACGTGTAGATGATAACTATTTGCCATAGCGACCACGAAGACCTATGGTTAGCTTTTGTCATTATACTTACGTGTCGCGTTCTTCGGGTCAGTACAGTAACCTAAACAGAATTCTTCTCTTTTGATCTACGTTTACTCACAATTCACTAAAAGGTGCATCGATGAGTTCCTTTTTCTTTACAATCAATTCGTTTCAATCTTTTCTTTGAAAGTTATGAGGGCCTTTAAGCATTTAAAAATCTTTATTCGAGCTCGAACATCTTGGGTTCAACGGTCGGCAGGAAAAAATAAGAGGTAACATCGGTTGTGTAGATCCCGGAGCAAGTGCCCACGGCCTGACTGAGCAAACCGTGGCTAGGGTACAGCCGGCCACCGCGACGGTCGATCTCGACCACGACCCTGCGTTGTCGCATGCCGTTCTCGTCGGCTATTCTCTTGGAGTAGTTGGCAAGAAAGGGGGCGTTGCCGGCATAGGGTTGCTTCCATCCCATTCACGAGGAATAGATAACGGTAGCTAGACACATTGGTGCAAACTGGAGTGGAGTCTCCGGAAAGTTGTATGTGGTTTTCTGAGATAGCATTACTGGTCTAGGGCCCATATTTATCGAACAATATCAAACCGCTCGTAACTTCAAGAGCCTCTTAACTTAAGTTCGAAAAGTGCTATTCATCGAACGCTATTAACTCTAATTTGAATATTCGAAAAATGGCGGATTCCTCATTCCGGAACGCACCCAAAAGCTATTTTCAAACTATCCCAAACTCATTCTTCGAAAGCGAATGTCAAAACAAAACAACAACAAAAATCAAAGTGGGCCAGGAAGAACAATACAAATTCAAAGCAGGTCTTTGATTAAATCATTAGAGAGGTAATGCGGCTTAAATCTAAATTATTAACCATTATAAAAGGTGAAAAAATCTTCTTTACTTTTCAGTGTCCCAAAGGGTTTAATTACGTTCCATGGAATGCCACCAATACGGCCCATATCAAAACTCAGTTGCTTGCAACTTCTACCAAATTGAGATGCTAGTCTGTAACGACTCATTGCCCTTGCTGTTGAGAGCTGCGGCTGGACCGGTCAGGGTTACATCTCTCTGATGGTTACCAGCCCTTTGATGGGTGCTTGGGATCATTTAAAGCGCGGTGGTGTCAACGCAAGCAGTAGAAGCTTCACAGCTTCAAATCATTTAACCATTCTACACCTGCTACAAAGATACTCGTTTGTGTGGCATTATCCATTTGAATTCTTCTTCTCGCAGAACATGGAAGAACTTCCTTCACACCAACTTGCTCTTGCAACTGGACACAACCACTCCGATTTGTAAAGATATTGGCCAGATGCTTTGTTACAACCGCCGTATCCCATTGCGAAATGGAACAACGTATTGACTGCCGGACCAACTGAAAACCTGCCCGACAACAACAGGATTCGCTAAAACAGCAGCAGCAATTGAGGTCATTTTCAACCTTACCCCAGTGCATGTACATAGTTAGTTACTTATTAATTACTATTAGAAAAAATAAAACGACACTAACTTGTTTTTTATTTAAATTTAACTGAAAACAACACTATTCCTAAATAATCGGCCTTTATTTCATCTATAGTCCTATCTTCTTCATCTTAAGACTGAGCTTCCGATCTCCACTCTGGTTCCAACTTCGGCATTATCGCAGGTTTCATCATTTTGATTTGATGGCTCACATCCATCGCATCGTGTACTGGTGTACTTAATTTGCATTTTCTTGCACTTGTGCCTGTGCCTCTGATTTGGAACTCTTACTTGTACTTGGTGATGGTACTTTGTCATTGTCTTCAAATTGTTCCAAACACGAAATACCACACAAATTACTGACATTTTTTTCCAAATGTCATATCGATAAAAATGGTAGTCTATTCGTACTCAGCAGTTTTACGATAGTCAACTTATCACAATTATTTTGGCTGTCTGCTTTGCGTGGTAAAGTGAGTTTTACTCAATTTTTCATGGTCATAATCACTGGTTTCTCCACTAGGACTTTATTCAGTAGTCTGGTAGACTCCTAACCAATCCTTCGACACTGCGAATTCAGCATTCAAATGAAACTCGTTACATTGCTGCGTGCGGTTAGACTAATGATTTCGAATATTTTTCGAAGATACCGCTCGTAACTTAGGAGTGGTCCTGACCGCTCATAAGTTTTGCGAGCGCTCGTAAATCTGTAATAATAGTGCTTGATGAATAGACTTACGAAGCTCTTAAGTTGAGAGCGTTCGATAAATACGGGCCTAGGTACGTTTGCGGGGATTTAAGTAGGGTCCTTGGTTTTCAGGTGTAGGCTACAGTGAGAAGCAGCTGCAAGCAGAACATCTAGTACTAGCAGCGGATAGGCGTGAACATGCTATCAAGTACACTCTAGGCTGTTCTACGGGATTTTGTAGTCAGTACCTATGGTAGGTTGGTAGATAGTTTACGCTTCTGTGATGGGGATGGATGGGAAATTTGAAGAATGAAAGGGGAGTAGGAAGAGCAAGAGGCCGTGTTAGCAAAGTGTAAGTATGTCTAACGTAGGGATGCTAGGTACACCGGTGCACGGATAGAAGACGATGGAGTTGCTGTTCCTGGATCTAGGAGTCAAGGATAAGAGGGGTGCTTGTTTCTTCCTGCTGCCTCTCTGGTTTGTGTTGTTGATGGGCATTGGGCTTGGATCTTGGATATCCATAGGGTGTTCGGTGTAGATTCGAATTTCTTTTATTTACGTTACAACATCATGATGTTTACAAACAATGAATTATGGAATAAAAAATAACACATATTATACCTTTATATCCAACAGAAAAGTGTGTATATGTATTTATTTCAGATAGTAATTTTTTGATCTTTACAAATCAACATTTATATCCACTTTATTTTATTAGACATTTAAGTTTAGGTTATTGCAATAACACCACATCCAATTCGAGCGCCAGCTTGGCCAGTTGACTTGCTCAGTTCATGCCCTTCAAGCAAATTGATCCGAATTGGATCCACGCGCGGAGTCAAATTCACATACTAGACTCCGCATACGGACCCAAATAAGGAGCCGTAAAACGACGTTTGTCGGCTCCATTTAGTATGTAAATTAGAATTCCCACGGACTCACTTGTGAGAGAGAAATAGAGAGAGAGAGTGAGAGAGAGAGAGAGAGAGAGAGCGAGCGCGTCCCGCTCAGCGAAATTGCACCCAAAACAAACTTGAAAACAAAAATGTCATAAAAGCAAACGAGTTGGAGTATCGAAAAAAACTTCTGTCGTCCAAGACAAAATATAAATAAAATTTGTTGCCATATTTTTATTTTTTTTTATTCTTTATTCTTTATAAACCAAAAAGTAAACATAGTAGTAGTTGTTGTATAACTTTATTGAGATTTTTTTGCAGGGTACGATTACATTTCATTAATTATAAATTAACACGGTATTAATATATATTTGCCGACTTATAAGTGGCCGGGCTACACAATTTATATTTATTTGTTGTTTAATTATATTAACTCCGAGTTTTAGGCTAATAACTAATTACTTTATAAAATATAAACGTATTTGAAGCACGAGTATTAAGTACGTGTCCACTCAAAAAGACAATGATGTTTACTAAAAACAAAAAGTAAACATATTATACATGAATAAAAGGCTCCTGCTATCTCCCTCTCTCTCTCAATCTATTGAAAAAGAAAAAAAAATGCTCGACTCTCGATTCTCTTTCTTAATTTCGTATGCCATGCATGCAATTTCGTGAGAGGCCTCTTTAAACGCAGACTCAGGTGAGCCAGAATTGAACCGAAAATTCTGAAGTCAGTGATTTTTGCTTGAAGGGTGGCCACCCTTTCCGAAGTCATCGAGGTCAGCATGCACAAAAACAAGTCCATTCTTCAATGGTGATTTTCCCGAACAATGTAATGAGATTGTCATTGATTTCAACTTGCAATATTAAAATTAAGGAAATCATAATTTCAAAAAGAAAACCAAATGTTTGTACGTCTAGTCGGAACCCTACCTTAAGGATTCGTCAGATTTTGGGGATGACACCATTGTATATGAAATCTATAGTAGTCTGTGCAATGAGTAAGAGAAAACGGGGTTTGGAGACACATAGATGTCGCTGATAATTATCACATAATTTAAACCTTTCCACCTACATTTTCTCTCCAAAACGAGATATTTAAAAAAAAAAGGTTTGGAGACTCACAGTGTCGCCACAGCCTGTCCTGCTATCCATATTAATATAGATTTCATATACAATGATGACAACAATAATCTGGGGAATTCTGTGATCGTGAGAGAGAGAGAGAGAGAGAGAGAGAGAGAGAGAGAGAGAGAGAGAGAGAGAGAGAGAGAGAGAGAGAGAGAGAGAGAGAGAGAGAGAGAGAGAAAGTATTACAGGATTCGTCAAGTTTTGGAATGGCACCATTGTATATGGAACCTATAGTAGTCTGTTGAACGAATAAGAGATAACGGGGCTTGGAGACACATAGATATCGCTGATAATTATCACATATTTAAACCTTTCCACCTACATTTCTCTCCAAAACGAGCAATTTGGAAAAAAAGGTTTGGAGACTCACGGTGTCGCCACAGTCGATCCTGCTATCCATATTACTATAGATTTCATATACAATGATGGCACCAACAAACTTGAGGAAATCTGAGAATGTGTGTGTTATGAGAGAAAAGAGAGTTCCGTAGGTAGTCGACAACGGAGGTTCATGGAAGCATTCACCAAGTGGCCCGTGTCTGAATGCCCCGGAAAATGTATGGCTGAATGTATGAATGTGTGGGTGGAAGCTCGGACTGGAAAATAATTAAGCTTAGCTTGTGTGACACTTCTTGTTTGACCAGCATAGCTGACAGAAAAGATTCTAAAAGAAAAAAAAAATTGAATTGGAAAAAAGAGAAAAGGAAAAGTTTTTAGGAGGAAAGAAGAAAAGTTGAGAAGAATGGTTTTTTTTGAATATTGTGTAAGAAAGATTAAGTTGTACGAAAAGAAAAAGTAGTGGAAATTAGTGGAAGAAAAATATTGTGTTTTTTTTTCTTGAATTGCTTGAACGGGACGATTTGAAAAAAAAAACCAATAAAGTTCGAAAGGAAGGAAGAGAAAACCAAATAAAAAAATTGCGCGATTTCTCAAATTCTCAAATACTAAATTTTCTGAAGTTTCTGACTCATCAGCAAGTGATAACGAAGAAAATGATTCGAACGACCTTGGACAACAACAAAATAACGAAACCATAACCTGCGGTATTTGTTTCGAAAATCCAAGGAACGTATTACTTCAACCCTGCAACCGTTGCAAGATGTGTAGTAGCTGTTTTGCGAAGATAAACTATTGAAAATTGTTCTTAAACTAAGTGAAAGATTATAATTTTAAAAACTTAGTGAGGAAATTCTCTATGCTTATACACAAAAAATTTATTCGGTGGGATATAAGTCCCAACTTTTATTTTTGGGACTTATGTCCCACTTAAGTGGGACATAAGTCTTCTTTGCCGATGCTTGGGACATAAGTCCCAAAAATTAAATTTTTGACTTATGTCCCTGGGACTTATGTCCCTGCGCCGTGAAATAGCAATCTAAAGAATAAACATCGATCACTTTTCCATTGAGATTACTCGCCTTCTAGTGCATTCCTTCCTTAAATAAAATGCACGACTGGGTCGCACGAACTTGCTCTTATGATAAGCAATTGCGTAGTGGCTGCATATATGGATATTAAAAAAAAATTAAATAATTTCGAAAATTCTTTTATTTTTTAAATTAGTTTAAGAGTTTTCTCGGAAAAACTAAGTATGCAATAAAATTTCAAAGCTATACGTCAATCTAGAAAAAAAAAAATATTGAAAATCGTTGGACCAGTTTTTTTTTAAAAAGGTTATTTTTGAAAAACTTTTTCAAAAAATATTTTGAAATTTATTTGAGTATGCAAATATATGGCAATCCGTAGTTTACATTTGAAAAATAATTTTAAAAAAAATCAATGTACCCGTTTCCAACATATTTCGAAAACCAAAAATGTTTTTGAAAAAATTATAAAAAATCAAAAAAAAAAAGTTTTTGAAAATTTTGAAGTGCCATATTAATAAAATTATGAATAACTTCCTGTGGTAAAAATTTTATTGAAATCGAATGTATAGTTTACGAAAAAATTTGATTTGAAAATACTGGTTCTATGAGAGGTACCGTCATTAGACAAATTTTGAAAAAAAATTTCAAACCAAAAGATAGATTTTTTTGCAAAAATAGCATTCTGAAAGTTTTATCAAAATCGTTAGAGCCGTTTTTGAGAAAATCATTTTTTGTCTTCAAGATTGTATGGCAGGTGCCGTTATTTTTGGACCTAGAGCAAAAATAAAAAATTCGTTCCGAGGGACGGCCAAATAAATCCTAAATACCAAATTTGAAGCAAATCGGCCCACCCGTTGAGCCTCCAGAGGCGCGAACAGACATACAGACAGACAGACAGACAGACAGACAGACAGACAGACGGACGGAATTCCCAGACCCACTTTTTTCGACTTCTCCATCATCGTAATGTCATGTGTGATTGTTATCTCAAATTTTTTTGTCTGCACGAATCCATAACTTGCCTTATAGTACCTATAATCGCAAGTAAAAATGTTAATTGTGTCTTCTCCATTAAGTAGCCTCTTCAAACACGATATCTGAATTATTATTTTTGTTGCCCCTTCATTTTCAGAAGATGTGCATCGAGAAATCCGACTCATTGTTGTTTCACACGGACAATGAATACAATACAAAAGAGACCACGAAAATCGAGGCTAGTGGAGGATGGAACGTAGGAATGATTGGACTCTTTATATACATCCTCTTTGCCGAT
This sequence comes from Platycheirus albimanus, assembly GCA_916050605.2. Taxonomy (NCBI): domain Eukaryota; kingdom Metazoa; phylum Arthropoda; class Insecta; order Diptera; family Syrphidae; genus Platycheirus; species Platycheirus albimanus. The sequence goes on from OU696696.1 coordinate 91,797,134, forward strand.
GCACACAACGAGCGCAATGCACTGCACCTAGTGGAAAAACTATTCGAGACAAGGAGTGCATAACAGATGCAGGAGACAGCACTTCACTTGTAATCCATTCGCTTTGTCACGCATTTCCTACCAAAAATGATCTAACTGTCATTTTTCATTCATTATCAGTGAAGTTGCCACCACTACAAAATTTTAATATACCTGCACTCTACTCGCGCGCTTATTCATAATGCAACACTATTTAGAGGTGAGTAAATCCTCTAAAACATTTCAAATGTCAATGACAGATTATGTTGACAGATTAGCTGTCAATCAAAATACTACACGTATTTTTTCAAATGTCATATCCAAATGCCAATTTCGAGATCAGTCGCAAAAATCCACACGGAGACCTTTCTGACGGATAGAATATTAATTCCACTACTGAATTCCTCATGTGGGAATATAAACCCAAAACATAGTATATGAAATGGGAGACGTACGAATGGTCGACAAGAAAATGTCGACTGGATAAATACAACTTTCATCGACTATCAAAATGGCGACTGAAAATTGATCGACACAAAAAAGTTGACAGTTTAAAATCCAGACTCGATTAAAAAAGTGTCTGTAAAAAATGTCGACTTTCATCCTGATAAAAAATATAATTCTTTTGATTGCATCGACAGTTTAAATTTTTAAATTATTTTTAAATCATAGTAGTAGGGCCGCAACACTGATAGATAGTGACAAAGTGAATGATGTTCACATGCATGCGGCGCCGCAATCGTAGTTTTAAATCAAGCTTTCTTAATAATGCTAAAATTATTTTTCCATAATCATATACATATATTAACTTTAACAATTGCTTAATATACAAATTAGGAATGTGCGGAAAATATCCTGTTATGTTTAACCAGATAATAACACCAATTTCAATTTGTTTGCATACAGCATTATTCCATACAATTTCGTCATTATTACCATTTGGAAAAAAAATATTTCAGTTTTATTTCAATATGTTTTTATGTTATTACCAATTACAAATTGCTCACCAAAACACATATTAGACAAATATCAGTCGCTTTTATTGCCTACTTTTCCATTCGACATTATTTCCTTCGGTTTACGACAAAGTAAATTCGGTCTTATTTATAAGGTCGATTTAGTCTTAAGCTACCATTAGACGGTCCTTGTAATGGTCCTTGCAAGGACAGCCTGACGTCATTATGACGTATTTATCTGTCCTAAAATCGACATGTCGTGTAATGGACATTGTAAAATGCTGTCCTTGCAAGGACAACCACAATGTCCACCACAATGTCACAATGTCATGTGTCCTTGCAAAGACAAATTACAAGGACCGTGTAATGGTCCTTCCATTGTTGATGGGACACAAGGACAGATTTGTTTGACATCTTGTCCTTGCAAAGACCATGTCCCAACAATGCAACAGCACGAATTTCTGCCGGGACATTGTTGCTTGGAATGTCCACTTTTCAGGGTGGCTTTGTTGTTGTTAAATTTCAATGAGCTGAAAAATTCAATTCAATTCAAAAAGTGACAACAGATTTTGACAACCTTGCGTGCATTTGCTCTGTTCCCACTCTGAACTTTCTTTTGGACCACACAGAACGAACTCTTCGTGTTGGCCCTTGGTTGTTTTCGTCGTCGTCGCTGCTCTCCAATATATGTGCTGCGAGAATCGCCACCTGCCACTTTCGATTGTAGTACGACATACCTACCTGTTATAACTATAATTTTATTATATTATATTTAATTGAAATTATTTTATCGAAAAACTTCACACACATACCTCTCGTGAATATTTTCTAGAGAAAAAAAAAAAATACGATAGTCACTCAATTTATAAATGTCCCCGAAACGTCAAATTTACTTTTTACAAGGACCAATTTATAAATGTCGTGTAATGGTCACGGCAAAATATTGCATTCTTCAGCGCAGTTTCATTCACCACCAACTGTCAAAATTGTCATGTCGTGTAATGGACATTGTTATGCTTGTCCTTGCAAGGACACCGAAATGCAAAAGTAACAATGTCCACTTTGGTGGACATTGTACTTTGGGACAAGAATGCCAAATTTGTTTCATTCGTGTAATGGACTTTTTTACTAGCAAGGACACGGTGAAGAATGTCCGTTCACTGACAGCACAAGGACACATTTTCTGTGACGTCAGACTGTCCTTGCAAGGACCATTTACAAGGACCGTCTAATGGTAGCTTTAATCTTACAGAAGACTCAACAACCAAACCGTGAAAATAAATTTTCCTCTTCAAAATATTGACGAACATGTAGGGTTATTGGGAGATTGTCAGTTATTCATTGTCCTTAACCTTGCCCAAAGATATTTGCAAATACCAATTCATCCAGACGACAGGCATAAGACCGCTTTTATTACACCGGACGAGACAGGAGAGTTTACGAGGATGATATTTGGCCTAACAAATGGACCGTTCTATTTTTCAAAACTAATGCAAAAAGTTTTGGGTCCTCTTAGAAACAAAGTTGTTTTGTACTATCTTGACGATATTCTTATACCTGGGAAGAACTGGACGGACTTAAAAGAAAGGCTTATTTTAGTTTGCGAAGCCCTTCGGAAGGCAGGTCTTACAATTAAATTAAGCAAGTGCGAGTTTTTTTAAAAAAAAGTAGCATATTTGGATTTCGAAATTTCAGACAAAGGCATTGAACCAGGCAAAAGAAAAGTACAAGCGATTTCAGATTTTCCAACACCAAGAAATGTACATGAAGTTTGACGACTTTTAGGTTTAGCTGGCTTTTTCAGGCGTTTCGTTGAAAAATTCGCACTACGAGCAGCTCCTATGTACGAATTGCCAATAAAGCTTTTGAATGGACAGAAGCAGTTGACGAATCTTTCAAGGAACTCAAAACGAAACTAACGAGCAAACCGATATTGAAACTTTTTGACCCAAACAAACACACCGAACTACACTCAGATGCAAGTAGCAAGGGGTTAGCAGCCATGTTGTTACAAAAAGACGAAAACAATCAACTACATCTTGCTTATGCAATCAGTCGAAGGACCACGGAACCCGAAATGTCATACCATTCAAGTAAACTAGAGTTGTTGTCCATTGTCTGGGCTTGTAACCGGTTAAGATTTCTGTTAATAAACATTAAGTTTAAAATAATAACAGACTGCCAGGCCCTCATATACTTAAACGCAAAAAAGACTAGAAATCCGCAAGTTTGCCGCTGGTACAATCTACTCAGTGAATTCGATTTTTGTATTGAGCATCGAGCTGGAGAGAAGTTACAACATGTCGACGCCCTTAGTCGAGCACCAACTGAAGAACCAACAGGATTTGAGAACATGGAAGAGAGAGCCCAAATGTTTGCTGTAACCACATACGACGACGAAATAGTACCAATATCATGACGAAGACTTGAGAGCCAAAATAGAAATCCTACGAAAAATTATCCCGCAGAAGCAGACCTTGTTCGAAAAAGGATTGGTTAAGGATTTTGTTCTCGAAAATGGAATCCTGTATAAGTTGCTTCAACCTTCGAACAATTTTGTGAAAGACACGGTACTCAACACCATCTGAATTCACCGAGACAGGCTCAAGCTAACGGTCAGGTTGAACGGGTAAACCGAACGGTAATTCCTACTATTATGGCCACTCTTAATATGAACAAGGAAGGTAGAGATTGGGACGACAAACTAAATCAAGTAGCGCGCGATCTTAACAACAGCGGAAACAAGTCAACCGGAAAAACACCATTTGAATTCGTACAGTACGATGCCGGCGATATTGTTTTTCATGAAGACGGTGCCTCCTGCAACAGGAGATTCTACCAAACTGTATCCGAAAAGAAGTGGTCCTTTGGTGATTACCAAGGTCTTGCCAAATGACACGTATGGAGTAGCAGATCTTGAAGAAGACGTATCTGGACGAAGATATGCCTCAACTGCGCACGTAAGCCAACTCAGAATCTGGAAACCAAATCCCAATGACGATGATGAAGAAGAAAATGTTTTGAATACACCTCAGGACACATCAAAGAACAATGAAAACACCATTCAAATTGGTTCTGATGAGGATAACGAACAATCAGCAATAATTCTTCAAGACCTCGAAAGCGACCGTCAACCAGAACTACCACACCCAACGGAAGTAGATGTTTCCAAACAATCGAGACCTAGGCGAAATCGTAAGCTCCCAGAAAAGTTTTCCGATTATGTTTCATAAGAAATTTCATTTTTTTTTGTTATTCCTCTTGTATCTTTTTGTCCCTATTGAAAAGGATTTTTTTTTTTCAATTCAAGAGATTATCGATGTAAAGTGAAACTACAAACCAATTTTCAAATATTGTTCTATTTTCCCAGCTGTAAATTTTAAAATTTGTTTGTTTGTTCAGTACAATCTACAATTTCAATTCCAATGAACTGACTGATGTTTAGTTCAATGAAAACGTTTCAGAGAAAAATTTAAAGGGTGCCACTTTATATGAAAGTACAAGGCTACCACTTTGTCAAAATTAAGAATACTTTTCCGTAGTACATATATTTTTATAAAGTTATGTTTGTAAGTGAATTAATGTTTTATCATTTTGTTATTATAATTATTATTATGTATTCGAGGACGAATAAAGAGTAAAGGATGGCCGAATGTTAGCATCCTAAAACGCATTCGTATTATTCAGCAAACAGAAAGAGAAAAGAACACTTCTGTCGCAGAAGGGATTCAGCAAAATAAACATTTATATAATTATATGTGTTGTTTTTAATTAAAGAAGGAAAAGACTAACTTATTTAGTACCCAGTTTAGGTTCTAACATACCCAATTTTTATATTCATTAAGTAGTTCACTGTAGTCAGCCACTTATCTTAATGTTAAATCTTACCTATATATTCTTGAACATGTCCATTGGACTTCATTTTTATGTTTCAATAAACTTACCACTCTTCTTGTAAAAGTTGTTTTTTTTAAACGTGTGGTTTTCAGTCTGGCAATACTTTTTTTTTTTGAGTTCAGTGCCACACTCGTGTACCTATACCTACTGCTTGGTGAGCTAAATTCCTTTGACACTTTTTTCACTTTTTTCAATTTTGAAAGGCTTCAGCCCTGGTCTTATAAAGGTTTCGCTGCCCTCATTAACTTTTAAGCTTAGAAAAGAGTGTTACCTTGAAATATATGTACATAAATATGTATATTATGACTTAGGTTCAAACAAGAAAGCATTCATATGAAATGGAAAGTACGTGTGAGTTACAAGATTGTGTGTTTCGTAGAAATAATGAAAAGTAGCATTAATGTTAATTTAATTAGTGTTTTGGTGCAGCGTCGGAGCTAGGAGCTGGCAAGTGGGGTACAGTTTTCAGAGCCACTACAGAATCTAAACATAACAGAGCAAGGGCATCGAAAAATAAAAAATTGTGCATTACTGGACCTAGAACAAATCAAGATGCCAATTTTGATAAGCCAAGATGCATTGTGCATGGATTATAATGACTGTACATAGATCATGGTGCAAGATACATAGATGACAAGGTTAGGTGTTGCCTCATTGAACATGGACTAGAGCAATTAAAAGACTGCGATTTTTGACTTTCAATAAATGATAATGACAGAACTTTTTTTTCTGATTGTTTTCAGAAGATCTTGTCAAATAACGAAAAAAAAAATAGAAAGAAAGTTGCTCATTTACAGTGAAAACGTCAAATCTAATTTTCGGTATGAAAGAACAAATTTTTCAAAAGCTTTCCATGATTGGAAACATTTAAATCCAAATAGGAGAGTATGAGATTGAGAACACTTTGAACACCGTAAATGCAATGTAATATGTCTTATGTATATGTATAAAGGTAACAATTTAGACAACGCTTTGAAAAGTAGTATCTATATCTACAAAAAAAAAAAAAAAAAGTTCTTAAGGTAGTAAAAGACGCAGTATTGTTTTGTGCCAAAAACAATTTGGCTCTGAGAGGAGGAGCTGAACAAATTGGGGATCGAAAATCTGGACATTTTCGAGTACTATAGAACTCCTGGCCAAACACTATCCACATAATAAAAGAGCTCCTATCCTCTATTACAAAAGGTAGCCTTTCATACTTCTCACCTATCTACTATATGAAATAAAATAAGTACTGCACTAGGATCATCAAAATAAAATTGTAACGCAAATTGTGAAGGCAAAATATTACAGTTTTTCCTTCAATTGTACTCCAGATATCAGCCACAAGGAACAAATGTCAGATATTGTGCGCTATGTTAATATAAATAATGGCAAATGTACGGTTGAAAAAAGTTTCTTAGCTTTTAGGTATAGAAACTGATCAAAAAACCGGAAGTGGGCTTACAGACGGAATTGGAAATACATTAAGCAAAGATGGTTTCATACTTTAAGAATGCAGTATGACAATAACGCTAACATGGCAGGAAAAAATAAATCTGGTCATTGAATCTTACAACTGTACGAACATGCCATATTTGTACCTTTATAGTGCTCACTCACTAAACTTAGTTGGAGCTCATGCGTCGCCGTCGTGTGTAACATCAGAAATGACTACGTTCTTCTGTACAGTTCAAAATATTTTTAATTAATCCGCATCGACTGAAGGTGGGCAATTTAAAAAAAATTAAAAAAAAATTAAAGGGCCATTCTGCATGATTTAAATGACCATCTTTGGTCATCTAAATATAATTAAATTCACGCATTACATACCCAATTCCCGCAAGCAATGAAAACATTACATAAAATTGCTGAAGGATACGATGCAAGGGAAACTTAATAGGTACAACTGATTCTGTGTCTTCAGCTAAGGCCATTTTAAAACTGATTAGGATATTTCGAATTCGTTTTTGTTTATTGGTCGTATGGGATCATCTTCTTAGAAATATAAAAAACGTCAACAGCATTTAATGGGAAACTGTTCATATTAAGGTTGCATAAAAACGCTTAGAGGGGCTTGTTGATTTTTTTGATGTTTTCAGAAAAAATCAAATAGAGTTGTGTATTGATTCAGCAAAAAGTCTAGCAAACTATATTTTGATAGAACCGACATTTTCTGAAAAGCGCGTAAATGAAAGATTAACACAAATTTGGACGAAAGGGATAATGATGCGTCCACCATAACTCCACTTCCAAAGTTTAAAATTTAGCTTTGCTGTGCATTAGACACACTTATTCAGCAAATCTGCTGTCGATTTCAGAGCTTAGCTGCCTTAGCTTCCGATTTTGGTTTCCTTTCAGAAATTTTGCTGTCAAGAACGTTTAAGCAATCTCGATATTCTATCAATTCAACATGGCATTGCAGAAAGTGTTGGTGTATATCATATTATTGACAAAAAGCCATAAAAGTTAACTTTTAAGAGATTTTATGTACATACTAGCTGACCCGGCGGACTTTGTACCGCCTCAAAATCAATAAATATTGTGTCAAATTGTTAGCTCCAACTAATTCAGTCTTCTTATATTAAGATAAAATGAATAAATACTCAAAATGATATAAGTTTAACAAATATACAAATGAAACTTAAATGTAGCGACCCGACCCGGCTTCGCCCGGGTAGCAGTAATTATCTATAGCCAGATGACTTCTGGTGGATGGATAAGGTGGTCATGTAACGATGAAGAAGCAGTGCCTTGCTACACCATTAAAAAAACACATATATTTAAAGTAAATGGGAAATTGTGTCTCTTTTATTGATTCATCTTAAGGCCAGCGGATATAATTTTTTGTTTTATGATTTGGTGTGAAAACGTATAAATTTTTCGGTGTGACAACTCGGGAGGAAGCCACATACATTTGGCCTCGTGAAAAACATGAATTTACCAAATTCAAGCCAGCAATAGTCAACTATTGGCCTTAAGCTTTGTTGATGGTAATAGCAAAGGCAAAACACAAAGGGAATTGGGGCCGCCTGAATTCAAATTCTAAATCGTTGGAAATCATCGGTATGCGTGGAATCAGTACGTCTCGTCTACGCATTTGAATTTTCCACCGATGATTGTTGCCTCGATTAAATCTGCTGACAATTTTTGTATGGTCAATCTGGTTCCGTTGCACAACTTTGGCTTGTTGATATCGTCATTTGTCGGAGCCAAAATTGCACGTTCGCATAACCAATCCGGATTTTTGTAGTTACTTGTTAGATTTGGGAATACATTGTCAACGACGGCTTGAATATTGAGTTCCATTTTCCAAATTCGGCGGGAACAAAATCTCATAATTGGCGCGATCAACTGGAATTTTGCCATTTCCGATATCCAAAAGTTCTTTCGAAAATGTTTGGGCAGACGGATCTTGCAGCAAATGCACACGCATTTTCGTCGATAGCGTGATTTTCTCGACTCTTTTCCACAGGCATTGATCGTGGAATAACAGGCAAAGTTTGGCGGAAATCACCAGCAAGGAGAATAAGAGCCCCTCCAATCGGTTGGTTGTTTTCTCGAAAATCACTCAAAGTCCGGTCAAGCGCTTCGAGTGGTTTCTTATGGAATTTTTGCTGATGTTACAAGTTGGTGTTTCTATGTGGTTTAAATTCAATGGAAGCTTAAGTGCTGAGCGCGCAGTGTGTCCACCGTCCAATAGCGTTGATGCTGTTCCCAATGATGCCGCTGCTGACGCCAATATCAGATTGATGAGGAATGTTTTGCCTGATCCTCCTGGTGCATCGAAGAAAAAAGTCCACCATATTCGTTTGTTACACTTTGCATGAATTTGTCTTAATTTTTTTTTGATCAGCAACCAACCGTCTTGTTTTAGTTTCTACATATTTTTATCGCTGGTTCACATCGAAGTGCTGTTCTCTCACCAGGTCTCTATCTTGGACAATGTTTCTGTCTCGTATTGAAGCCATTCCAAGTTGGATAAGGACTTTGTTGTTGATGGATATGCACTGCACATGTCCTCAATCAGCAGTAGAAATTTATTGAAAAACTCGTACGAATACTCTTGGTTAGGATTAGTTATGGGTGATTGGTTGGGAATGTCTTTGATGAGGTTTTCGCGATGCATTTCCCAAAATTAAAAATTTAGTGGATATGGATTTGTATTCGGCAGTTTTGCTGGGCATTTTCAATTGAATTTGGTCATTGAGCTTTTTTTACATCGTAATTTTTTGGTGCCAAAATTGCACGTTCGCATAGCCAATATGGATTTTTGTGTTAAGTTGTTAGACTCTGAATATATTGTCGACAACGGCTTGAATATTGAGTTACATTTGAAAGAAGTTCGGCGGATATGAAATCGCATTATTGTTGATCACTCCACCTCGAATTTTGCCATTCCCGAATCCTGATATCCAAAAGATATTTTGAGAATGTTTGGGTTGACGGGTCTTGCAGCGAATGAACACGCATGTTCTTCGATACCGTTATTTTATCGACTGAAGGCCAATGGCTGACAATTTTTTAGATTTGTTAGTAATTTGGCAAAGTAAACTAAAAATTAATTTGTTGCAAACTACTTCGCCTAATTTTGAGCAAATCCAATTACATTTATTATGAGTTAAAACTTTACAGTCCAGTGGCTGACAATTTTTAAAATTTTATTTTTGTTATTTGACAAAGTGCACTATAAATGCATTTGTTGCAAACCATTTCAAACATACGTAAGCGTACTCAAAAGATCCTACTAAAGTTTGATCACACTCTCAAGCCAATACACTTGGGTTAACATTTAAGATATTAGCGATTTCATCAGTTTTTCTTCTTATCTTATTATGATAAAATTTTTATTTTGTTATCATCATATTTCATTTCTCATGTGCTTAAACTTTGCAGTCCAATCGCTGATGATATTTCACATTTGGTAGTAATTTGACACAGTGCACTTTAAATGCATTTGTTGCAAACCGCAATTTTGAGCAAACTCCAGATAACCCGTCAAATATATACCCAAGATAAGTAATTCCTTTCATTGTTTTAAGATTTTTATTTTTGTTGGTTAAAACTTTGCTCAACCAAAACCAAACTTACTGAATATTAACCAAGTTTCCCATAAACCTTTGAAGGTGTCCTCAGAAGACCCTACCAAACTTTTCACAATATGATGAATGGCTTGAAGCGTGCTTTATTGAAGATATGAAAACTTAACAAAAATCGAAAAAAATATATAAACAACCCAAATTTTAATTAATTTGTAGGGAAAATGACACATAAATGTCAACAAAATTTTGTTAATCCGATCGCTACCAAACTTCACAGGATTACCCCCTGGGGTAGTCTTAAGAATACCTGAAAATTCCCTTAAAATCCGCCAGCTGTTTTGGAGTCCATAGGTAACATACAAACACACATCCGCTTTTATGTACATGTATGTACATATGTATATGTATATGTACATAGATTACACAGGTCTGCAATGGTTTTCCCCTTTCAGTTTTGATGATTGATTTAGATAGATTTTGGGGCGCTGATTACGGGAAAAATATTTAAAAAATTCCATCACGTCAGGATATTTAGATATATAGCATCGTTTATTTTTACCCAAATTACTTAGGCCTTCCCAATTATAACTTGATATTTTCTCTTAATCGTTTCTTATTGAACAAAAAATACACTGAATGGTTGCAGAAGACAATAATGAGTAATTTCTCATAAATAAATTGCTTAAATATATTTTATTAACTAAGTGACATACCCTTATTATCAAAAAAATGGTAGATTTTTAAGTCATTTGCTAAAGACCTCATATCTTGGTCTTAATATTTTTATAGAAGAAATTGAACCGTTAGGAGAGAGTTAATGAAGGTAAATAAATATTTTTTTGTTTTAAAAATACCATCATCATTGTTTTTACAAAATCAGTACCCTCGTGCAACTCGTAACGGTCACTTGAAAAATGACATCGCGAAAGTGTCTAAATTCTTGACAATTTTTGTTACCACAAAAGTATTTAATATTTTTAGTTTATTTATTAATGTATTTTAAATGTATTTTTAATGTTTTAAAGTCGTGCAATTATTTCTCAATCGTAATAAAAAAAAATACTAAATAAGGTTGGCTTTTTTTTGCGAATTCACACAAAGGGATTTTCCAAAAAAAAAACTGAGGGTGAAAGTAAAAATCCAAGTTCATTTCGAAATCAGCGCACCAAAATACCCCAAGGTCAGCATTCTAATCCAAAAGGGGGAAACAAAAGTTGAAATTTGAAGACCTGGTGTTATCTAATTTTATCTTTTCTATAGCTTCCCTTCCTAGATAATAGTAAGTAAGAACTATTTTATGCTTTAATATACATGTGAATACCTAATTTAAATAACCTTACAAAATTACTGAGTTTCAGTTAATTCACTTCCTTGTAATAAGTATGGTGGGGCGGAAAATTACAATCTTGCCAGGTATGCAGATGACCCAAGCTACTACGCTGTTTTGATTATTAAAGACGTAATTTTTAATTGCTTTTCTAAAAGAGCTTTTGTAAACTGTCAGCTTATTGGGACTTGGTTAATAGCTTATTTTTTTTTGCATTTATGTAATAGTAAATAAAAGTGGTGTCTTGATACTGAGATTTTTTCAAATATTTGAACCTGCTAGCAGCTAAGACTTAATTTAGATGATTGCACCTGATAAAAGTTATCGTTCCCCAATAGTATTTTTTTTTTTCTTTAAACAAGGTTTTACCAATTAAAGCAAAAAAAAAAATCTCTATGTTCTTTATTAATTGATTAAGACTAAGAATTTACAAAGATCAGAGAGCAACCATATATTAAATACATACATTTGATTCTTAAATTCTTCAAAATATAGTATAATATAATTTGTTGAACAAAACCAGTTCAAGATATTTAGACAGTTGTTAAGGTCATTCAATATAATATTGTTAAGTTCAGGTTCGCATACAATTTTGTCTCATTAGATACCTAACCGAATCAAATTGTTTAATCTGTTTTCGGCATCGTATGCGAAAACATCTTTTATCTGAGAGATACATTCGCAATGAAAGAACTTTTATTTGTACTAATTGTTGGTGGTTTGACCAAGGGCGCAGTAAGTTTGGATTATCTTACTAAGAAGCGTAAGTTAAGACATGACCATTGGTCAAGTATAGGGACTAAGCAGTAAATACAAATTAATTTAAGTTCGCCGATTTTATCTAATAATGTGATTGTATTTAACATATGTATGTATATGTATTGTATGTATTATGTATTGTATTTACATAAACTTATGAAAATTTAATTGTGAAATAGAATCAATTTCCGTAGAAAACGGCAGAGAATTATTTCAAATCAGTCTCATATTGGTTTTTATTTTGCAGCTGATTACCTTGGTGACGCATGCAGTATAAAAGATCCGGATTTTAATAAGTGCTCTACACGGAATCTGCAAAGTGTTTTTAACCAAATGCGAGAAGGTATTTAATATGGACGACTTTAATTATTGTTGCAAAAATAGCATTTTTGAAATCTCAGGCATTCCTGGACTTAAAACGCTTCAGAAAACTGATCCTTATTATATCAAAAAGGTCAAACTCCTGCAAAACAATGATGCGGCAAAGTTTGACATTGAATTGGCAAATCTAACTGCTGTAGGTTTTGGTCATGTTGATATAAAAGAAAATCAGTAAGTTAGCTAAATTTTAGAAACAGAATTTGCCAACAAAACTCTTTTCCACTCTTTAAGTGTTGATGAAAAAGACTACAGCTGGAAAACTAGGTTTTTCCTCCCCAAGCTTCGAATCGATGGTGACTATAAGATGAACGGAAGATTACTAGCACTAACATTAAAAGGAGTAGGAACGTTCTTCATTGAAATGGGTAACTTTTGAACATTCATCGCATCGATAAAAACTTAAGTTCCAAAACTATCATTATTTTTTCCGAACAGAAAATACAGATTTCAAAATGCTGTCAAAAGTCAAGCTATATGAAAAAGGTGACAACACTTTTGGAAATGTTAGTGAAGTCAAAGTGGATTTCAAAATCGGAGGTCTTAAGTTGAAGCTTAACAATTTGTTTAACGGCCAAGTTGAATTGGAAGACAGTTTAAATACTTTGTTAAATGAAAATTGGATGGAATTCGTTGAAGCTATGCGACCTGCCTTGAGTCAAATGGTTGAAAGCATTTTGTTAGATAATATGAAGAAAGTATTCAATTACATTCCGGCGAAATTTTTTATATCTGACATACCAACATCAGAGGAATTGTATGGATAATTTAAGTTTGATGTCAAATATATTTTTTTCAAAATTTGGTATTCTTGTTTTGTAAATAGACTTCATCGTTTTTATAAAAAATGCCAGATGTCAAGAAAATGTTTTAATCAAGACATCACGATGATAGAGAAGTCTAAAAAAATAGTTCTCGCAATGCTGTCCGTCGCATCGGTCTGTCAGTGGATCTTTGCATCTGTGTGACTTTTAAGTTCAAGTTACAGCCTAAACGCGTTGACATATTTTCTTCAAACTTCATAAATAGCTGTTTAAAAAAAGCGTTGTCGATTTTTACTTGCGATAATAGGTACTATAAGGCAAGTTATGCATTCGTCGAAAAAAAAAGTTTTGAGATAACAATCAAACATGACATTACGATGATAGCGAAGACGAAAAGAGATGGTCTAAAAATTCTGTCCGTCTGTATGTCTGTCTGTCTGTCTGTCTGTCTGTCTGTCTGTCTGTATGAAGACCTACAGCCCAAACGGGTGGGCCGAATTGCTTCAAACTTGGTATATAGACTTTTTTAGGTATTGTGCAGAAAGGAAATTGAAATTTTTTTTTTAGCTCAAAAAATAACGGTACCTGCCATACAACCGTTATTTTAAAGCTTATTTTTCTCAAAAACGGCTCTAACGATTTTTATTTAAAAAAATCAGTGTTGTTTTTTAGGTACGACCAATCATATGGCTGAAAAAAAAATTTTAAAAAATGGCTAAGAACGGTACTTTCCATAGGACCGTTTTTTTTGCTTTCGACTAACTCGAAAACGACTTAACCGATTCTTTCAAAATTTCACACACATATAGTTGTAGGTAGCTCAATTTGTATGGCATACCAATATTTTTGAAAAATATTTTTTTGGATTTTTAAAAGCATTTTTTAAAAAAAAATTTAAAAAATTAATATTTTGAAAACTGCTTATTAAATTTTTTTCTAAAAATTTTAAATAAATGTATTTGCTGAATACCTATGAACTGGCGTTTTTGAATTTTTTTTGAAAATTTTTTTCAAAAAGTTTTTCAAAAAAAACTTTTTCTCAAAAACCGCTCCACAGATTTTTATAAATTTATTCTCATAAATTAAAATTTATAAAAGAAATAAAATGGCGTACTTTTTTTTCAGCTCAAATTAGTTTAAGTATTTATTTAAGAATTGTGAAAAATTTATTTTTATCAAAATCTCAAGCCCCAATACCACTGTCACACATTAGAGCAAGTTCGTACGACCCAGTCGTGCATTTTATTTTACTTGCGATTATAGGTACTATAAGGCAAGTTATGCATTCGTTGAAAAAAAAGTTTTGAGATAACAATCAAACATGACATTACGATGATAGCGAAGACGAAAAAAGATGGTCTAAAAATTCTGTCCGTCTGTATGTCTGTCTGTCTGTATGTAGACCTACAGCCCAAACGGGTGCGCCGAATTGCTTCAAACTTGGTATATAGACTTTTTTAGGTATTGTTCAGAGGGGAAATTGAAATTTTTTTTTTTAGCTCAAAAAATAACGGTACCTGCCATACAACCGTTATTTTGAAGCTTATTTTTATCAAAAACGGCTGTAACGATTTTTATTTAAAAAAATCAATGTTGCTTTTTACGTACGACCAATCATATGGCTGAAAAAAAAGTTTTATAAAATGGCTAAGAACGGTACTTTCCATAGGACCGTTTTTTTTTGCTTTCGACTAACTCGAAAACGACTAAACCGATTCTTTCGAAATTTTACACACATATAGCTGTAGGTAGCTCAATTTGTATTGCATACCAATATTTTTGAAAAATATTTTTTTGTATTTTTAAAAGCATTTTTCTAAAAAAAAAATTAAAAAATTAATATTTTGAAAACTGCTTATTAAATTTTTTTCTAAAAATTTTAAATAAATGTATTTGCTGAATACCTATGAACTGGCGTTTTTGAATTTTTTTTGAAAAATTTTTTCAAAAAGTTTTTCAAAAAAAACTTTTTTTCTAAAAAACCGCTCCACAGATTTTTATAAATTTATTTTCATAAATTTAAATTTATAAAAGAAATAAAATGGCGTACTTTTTTTCAGCTCAAATTAGTTTAAGTATTTATTTAAGAATTTTGAAAAAAATTATTTTTATCAAAATCTCAAGCCCCAAGACCACTGTCACACATTAGAGCAAGTTCGTGCGACCCAGTCGTGCATTTTATTTAATTCGCTTAAGCCCGGCTCGAACTTTTTTGGATTTGCTCAAAAATGGCTCTAACGATTTTGATGAAACTTTCTTTAATAAAACTTCCGACAATTTTGATAAAAATATATTTTTAGTTTTTGTTATCTTGAAAGCTTCTTAAGAAAGTCATGTTTTAACGGCTTTTTCGATTGGGGATAAGTTGGAAACGACTTGGTCAAATTCACTCTAACTTTGTTTGGCTTCTTTGGTGTTTTTTGCAGCCGTTGCAATGGTAGCTCCCATACAACGAGATACTCAGTTTTAGCGATTTTTGTTTTGGTTTGTCTAATTTGCTCAAAAACGGATCTAACGATTTTAATTAAACTTTGACTTTACTTTTAAGAAGGCAAAATATCATCGTTATCTCCACGCGGTACCCACTGGAAGGCGGAAAAGTGAACTAACGACGAGCGTTGGATCCATCGGATAAAATTGGTTGTAGATTCACGACCTACACGTCATGCATTGGCCACACAAGCCATTCAGGAAAGTGAAAGCTAAATATGCCTTGAATAACCAAACCAAAAATGTTGACGACAAGGCGGCCATAGCACGCCGGGATCTTCAATGAACCAATCTGCACTGTAACTTACTCTGTTGGACAGACCAACTATTGATTAAATCAATTATTGAAAACCCCTTTTGAAAACGTGAGCTTTTTATTGTTTCATACAATTTTTAAGAGCTCAATTTTCCTAAATTAATATTTAATTAGTGGGATCGTTACGTTTTACCGAAAATCGTTTGACCGAATTTTTCGATGAAATTTCAAACACTTAGTGCAGAAAAGATAATTGAATGAGTAACGTTTGACCGAATGGTTTTTTTTGGGATGACACTACTTTTTGAAAAAAGTATTGTTCGTACTAAGAATTTTTATTTGGTATTTTTGGTCAAATTATGGAAAGTTTTTGTTTGGCTGGCTATCCTTTTTGAATGAATTTGAAAAATTGAAAAAATTGGAAAATCAAGATATCGTTGGAAAGGGGCATTCATTACCTATCAGAAAATGCATAAATTATCATAGGTCCTTTATTTCAAAAGTTATTGACAAAAAACGGAGTAAAAATCGACCCTCTAGGACCGTCTATTAACGAAGTTACAGCCAAAAAACAAAATGACTAAATTATGAGAATTTTAATCTTTTTTAATCGTTTTAAAACCAATATATTTAGCATAATATGCATAATAATAATAAAACATTATATATCATTGGAAAGGTACATTTATTACCTTTAATAATATGAATTAGAACGGAAGCTCACACATTTCAAAAGTTTTTGAGGAAAACATGAGCGAGAAGACCAAAATCCAAAAAAAATATTGAAACACAAAAAATTTATTTTTTCTTCTTTTGATTAATTTATATTCTTCGGGACTTACAGGTACTATTGATTACGAAAACTGTTTGACATAGGCGCCTGCCTGACAAATTTACATACCCTTAGCGGAGCAGCGCAGCTGCGTAAGCGCGGTGTGCCCCCGAAAAAGGAGGAGAAAATCAAAAGATCCCGCGAAGCTGGCCAGCCAGGTCAAATTAATTACAAATGTTACAGACACAGGCGCCTGCCTGACAAATTTACATACCCTTAGCGGAGCAGCGAAGCTGCGTGAGCGCGGTGAATCCCCGAAAAAGGAGGAGAAAATCAAAAGAACCCGCGAAGCGGGCCACCCAGGTCCTATTGCTTACAAAAACTGTTTGAAATATAGAAAGAAATATGTGAGATATCAAATAATTAAAAGCAATCTTTAGTTTTTGAGCATAAGAATACATAAAAGTAAGAAATTCGCGCGAATTTCTTGCTTTTACCTACTCTTATGTTCAAAAACTAAAGATTGCTTTTAATTATTTGATATCTCGCAAAATTGTTTACTAACGTAATATCAAAAATAGAAAATGGATTTAATTTTGTTTACATATTAATACATTGAAATTGGAAAAATATCTCTTCAAGAAATAATTCGAGTCCTGAGAAGAACCGCCTTAGTACAACCTCAACGTATAAGTTATACTAACAAAAAATCGCTCAACACACTTCCTTAAATACTTACCTCTTGTATTGGTATTTATACTAAAAAATAATAGTAGTGAAACAATTTAAATTTAGTACGAAATTTCGTTCTTGGTGATTCTCATCATTTGACCCCCTGATTCATATGGAAATAAATAGTATCATTTAGTATTAAGAAAATAGTACGAATTTCGGTCAAACGTGATTCGGGAAAATATTTTTCGGCTAAACGTAATTTCGATGAAACGTTTTTCGGTCAAACGTTATTCGGTCAAACGTGATACGGCTAAACGTTTTTCGGCAAAACGTACCCAACCCTTAATTAGTATATAAGTATGTATATTTATAGAATATTTTCAATAGTTCTTATGATTTAGTTCAGTTTTGTTAAGTTTATTATACAAATTTTAGGTCAAATCTATAATTTTTGTTGGTTGGGATTGTACCTGATATTCTTGACGTCGCCAGACAAAGAAAAAGACACAAAGAAAGAAAATGTCTGATGGGAAATAAAATTTGCTACCATATGATAAATATATCACGCCAGCTTTAAGTCAGAGTGTGTTTCACTATAATTTTCTACGTTTGTAGAGGTGCTGCGAAGTTTCGCAACACTCCCCCTATTAAGCTGGTCCCAAGGTCCTGGTTACCATCTTCTGCAAACTTATTTTGTGTAAAGTACAGTTACCGTTCTTATCACTGCACTTTGAATCTCACCATCTGCGCCAGGTAGCACCTTGATAACTATTAGGTCACTAACAACTTGGATTATTTGCATCGCATCATACTACACTACAACATCGGCCTGTTTTATCGATTCTGAAAAGTGAAACCATTTCGTTTGCCTGGTAAAGTCAGGTAAATATTCGCGGACCCATCGCTTCCCAAATTGATCGCATATCTCTCACTTGTGAGCCAGTTTCTTCTAAGGACGTGGATATTGTTTATATAAATAGTTCTCAGCCCTTCGATTTTCATTTATTGTAAATGTATGATCTTCTTTCTCTTCCCCTAGCTTTGCAAGTATGTCCAGAAAGCGAAAAACGAACATTGTGGTTCTTAAAAGCCGATTCCAATTTGAAAAACTGAGATATTCAACAACGCATTTTGATTAAACTGACAGATTCATAATACATTCTTTCACGTGGTCTTCTTTGGACAAATCGCAAGGCTCAAGATTTTCTTTTGGCCAATCATCTTCTGGGCCATTAAGGAAACTCGGTCCTTTGTACCACCTACTCTGGGAATGGAAATCTTAAGTCCTTTTTCGCAATCAGCGATGCTCAGATCTGTAAGTGATTTGTTTAAAGTTGTTGCTTTATCACTTAATGCCTTAAGTACCTTTTCAGAATAAGACATGAAGTTTCAAATTTCAAACCCGCCTTGTTGATGTATAAATATAACGTCTTTGTGAAGATTGTTTTTGTGGACTTTATTGAAGTAAATTCAATTTAAAAGATTTTGTGACCTTTAGTCCAAATAAACTTCGCCCAGGTACAACAGTTGGGCTCATCAGTTAGATGCTGTTGTACCCTTCTAAGACGCAAAATTTTGGTCGATGATTACCGACACTTGTAAAAATTACAGCGTTAATACACTGTCTTTGGCCAACACTGTCGCTTCATCCTCACTGTCCACACTATGGAGAAAGCCATCAACAAAATGATATTTTGTTATGGCCCTGTATGCTCTTTGAAACTTATCTGCGAATCTATGACCATTTTTGTTTTTGATGAACTGTGTACAAAAGGGTCATGATTTTGAACGAAATATCAGAACTAGCTTTTTAAAAACTTCTATCTCTTTTGTAATTGTGTTTCGCCAGAGAAACCTTCAAAAATGTTTATCCTCTGAAATGTTTCACCAGATTAAGGTGCTGGACCTACCAACTAATAAACAACGGCCATTTCTCAGGATTTCCATAGAAGTTTACCTGCTCCTTTGACATTATTTGCCGCTCCGCAATTTCATGCTTGGTAAGTAATGTACTCTCATCTTGTTGTTGTTGATGTACTTTTGTTGTATTGGCGTGTGGTTGTTGCTCTGGTTGTAAAGTCTTAAGCAGCCCACAGAAACCACATTTGTGCGCGCGCATGTGCAGTGCACTGACACTGGTGCGTGATTCCGCCACACAAATCGTACGAACTTTAGTTGTGAAAGAGATTTCAAAGAAAGAAGGTCACAATGAGTGATGATGATAAAGTGTGTGCACTGATTGCAATCGTTTCCTGCATAGATAGAAATAAAAAATAAACAAAAAAAAAAAAAAAGAGTTTGGTCGAAAGATTGGTTTTTAAAAAGAAGCAAGTTTTCGCATTCTGGCCTTCTAAGAGAACTCGAAGAAAATTCGCCGGGAGATTTTAAAAATTTTCTTAGATTGGATACGAAAACTTATAAAAAACTTTTAAATAAAGTTGAACCAGTTATTAAAAAAAGAGACACACACATGCGTGATGCAATATCTACAATCGAAAGGCTTTCCATCACATTGCGATTCCTCGCATCCGGGAAAAGCTTTGAAGATTTAAAATTTCTCTCCGCAATTTCACCACAGAGTTTGGGACAGATAACCATAGAAACCTGTGAAGCAATCATCAAGGTCCTGAAAGGATATATTCAAGTAAGTAAGCCGTATTTTTGTATATGCTATTTAATTTTTTCATCTTTATTTTCATTAAAAAAAAAATAACAATAATAAACAAATAAAAAAAAATAAAAATAATAAATAAAAAATTAACAAAAAACAAAAACATTTCATTTGTCATAACATAAATAAACTTCAATTATAACACGTATACTTAATAAATTAGTGGTATTGGGCATCATCTAAAAGCTCTTGAAACCTCTGAGAACATTCTTGAGATACAATTATTTGCTCTTCGGTTGTTGTCAAACATACGTTTACGTATGATGGTTGAACACTGCTTGGGGATGGAACAGATAGTTAGGAATAAGGTGTGTAGCAAGAGTTTCTTGATGATGATTGGGATTGATATGGTTGCACATAATGTGAAGTTCTTGGTCTTTCATATCGATGGGAATAATAAGAAAGTGGATGTATTTGCTGACTTTCCAAATGGTGGTTTCTTACATTTTGAATGAAATTTAAATCCAGCTCATTTAATTGCCCTTGCAAAAATATTTCATCAATAGCTTGTTTTGCATAAATTTGTTGCTCGCTATTAAGTTTTTTGTAAACAATTGCCCATCCTTCAGAAAAAAACATCAGCTTCATCCTTCTCCCGTCTTTTTTTTTGCTTGGTCTAAATGCTCAACAGCCCGTTGCAAAAATGTATTTTGTTGCGAATGAGTTTTCTTTTTTTTAGCCCGCGTTGTTGGTACATCATTCTAAAAAGATGAAACAAATATATGAATAAATAAAATAACCCAATGTATCTTAAACATTAGGTCTGTAAATTTAATTATGTTATTTTTTTCTAGATTCCAAAAACAGAAAGGGACTGGAAAAATGTTGCTGAAGATTTTGGAAAGCAGTGGAATTTTCCCAATTGCATCGGTGCCATTGATGGAAAACATGTTAATATAAAAAAGCCAGCAGGATCGGGTTCTTACTATTTCAATTATAAAAAAACTTTTAGCATTGTAATGATGGCAATGGTAAATGCTTATTATGAATTTATAATGGTTGAAGTAGGAGCAAATGGTAGAGTCTCAGATGGTGGTGTTTTCGCTCAAACAAAATTTAAGCAGAAATTGTTGGACGAAGAACTGAATTTGCCAACCCACGAAAAACTACCTTTGAGTGAAGAGGCTTTTCCATAGGTCATCGTTGGCAACGATGCGTTGCCAAAACGATTGTTCTTGCTACTTGCTATCTGTACAATTTTTTAAAAAAACGCAACCACACCATTTATCTCAGAAATTCTGTGGATGATGAAAATATTTGCACAGGAGAAGTAACCAATGCACCCTGGCGTTCGGATGCCCAATTTCTAGACTTGCAACCTTTACGAGGTAGAAATGCAACTGATTTAAGTAAAAAAATGCGCAACAAATTCTGCAATTACTTTAATTCTGTTGGGGCAATTTCATGGCAAAACCAAGCAATAAATATGGAAATAACATTGAAGCATATCTTTTGGATAATAAAAATACATATTCATAAAATTGCGTTGTTTTAAACTATTTTTCTTTCAGGAATTGATGTAGGAAATTTAATAAAAAAAATTTTCCAGGTTTTTGAAACTTTTCTGTTTACTGTACATGTACAGGGAGCGTTACATTAGGCGGCAAAACGAAATCCCGCGTAACGTTTTCCCGCAGATTTTGATTCGATTTCAAACACTTAGTGCAAAAAAATAAATGTCCTCGTAACGTTTTCCCGCGGTAATCCCGCATAAGAAACCTACTACTATTTGGCGGGATTAGCACTACTTTTCAAAAAATAATGTGCGTACTAAGAATTTTTTTAGTACTTTTGGTCAAATTTCGGAAAAAATCTGAAAAATTATTTTTTTTTTATATACATTTCCTTAAATTTTGCATCTTTTTGGTGATTTTTCAGTGATTTTTCATGAAAAATTCGAATGTTTTTACCTCTTAGAGATTTTTTTAAAGTTCTGAAAAGAACCGGCTTAGTATAACGTATAAGTTATACTAAGAAAAAATCGCTCAGCACACCTCCTTATATACCCATTCTCATTCCCAATTGAAACGATTTCAATTGGGATTTCTTTCCGATTCTCATGATTTGGATACCCTCTTTGAAATTTGATTATTGGAACACTTTTTTCAATTGGGAATCTGCTCTTCGTTTGGTTTTCTTATTGTTTGCTAAGTTGACTAGGCATTTTTTAAACAGAAAATAAATTTTTTTTAGTAATTTTGAAAAATATGAATATTTAAAAATAAAATATTTATTGTTGCATAATTTTACTCTGAATCTGAATACAGAGTTTTTGCAAGTTTTTTAGTATTTAGGTTGGTTCTTGGTGATTCTCATAATCTGGCTACCCTTTTTGAATGAATTTTTTGATTTTTCCCTTGAAAAAATTGAAAAAATCGATAAATCCAGAAATTTTTATTTTTTTGAAAAAAAAAAAAAAAAAAAATTGTTGGAAAGGGGGCGATAAATCCAGAAATTTTTATTTTTTTGAAAAAAAAAAAAAAAAATATTGTTGGAAAGGGGCATTCATTAGCTATCAGAAAATGCAAAAATTATCATAATAGGTCCTATATTTTAAACGTTATTGACAAAAAACGGAGTAAAAATCGACCCTCTAGCTTTGCTATATATTCTATAGTACAACCGAAAAGAGGGAAATTTGTAGCGACATCTATCAGGGAATCTCGCAACACTGAAAATTTCTCCAGGTTGGAGATTTGGAGAGTTGCAAATGCTGCAAATATGTTTGACTTTGCAGATTGAAAGAAAGAGAATGCTGTATACAATTTAATTAGGGGTTCGAGGAAGACAAGACACACTTATTTTTGAATAGAATGCTATAGGAGGCAACATGATATAAATTGTTAATAAGTAGAGTGGGGGATTATGACGGGTAATGAATAAGGTGGATAATGAAATAAAAACAATTTTCGTATGGAATGAAAGAATGAGAATATATTTTGATTGTATTGGATGTGGGCGGAAAGCGGTGTTTTTGTTAAAATAATTTCGTTGAGCATTTTTGGCAATTCATAAACATTTGAAAATTCAAACTTGCCAGGATTGCCACCTACAATGAAAAAAGAAAAACTTTCAATTTGAATAATATACGAATTACCTACATATTAGATATACTTTTTATAGGAAGATGTTTTAATGCAGGTTGGTTGGTTGGAGCTTTTTGAGTAGGTATCTACGAAACATCATTGAAAACTTAAAATTTTATAGGTAGGTAGGTATACATACAGCACCCCCGGTGTAATAATAGCTGACTATTCAGTCGATTTGACCACATAGGTATATTAAACTTGCAATTGTGTCGATATTACACCGGAGGTGCGATATGTATGTACCTGTAACTAAGTAATTATAAAAAAAATTACAAATAAATGTCACCACAATTGAAAATGAATTTTTTTTGTGATAGAAATACTTCAATTTTGATGAAAATTAAAGCTATACCTATGTATATTCGGCATAACTAAAGATTAAGTCACTTTTTTCCGTAAAATTTGTCATTCGTGAGATATACATACCTACTTACCTAAGTGAGATTGAGTTCTTCTAACAAAGAAATTTACAATATATGTAGGTATTTCTTCAAAACACAAAAAAGAAATTTTTTTTAACTTCGCTTATGAAAATAACAACTTCAATGCAAACTGAAGCTTCTTTATATGTATATTCTTTAAAAAAAGAGTTTTAATTTTGTTGATAGAAGTTATCATAAATTTAATAACAAGGATTTTTGAAATGGAAAAAATCCAATGGTAACTCTGAAAACCGCTAATGAATAAAAAAATTTGCGTTTTGGCTGGATTTGTTAACTTTGCCTATTTTGTGTTTCATATCATAGGTGTTTGATATATAGGTGTTTAAGTGAAACAAAACACATTCTATTTTACGTGTTTCGCGCTTTTTAAATAAAGCCATTATTGTTCTGCAATATTTCATCTGTGCGTGTTGTGCTTAAAAATAATTCAATACCTACCTACCTAATTGCAATTATTTATCAAAAATAGTTTTTTTGAAAACTAGTTACCTATTATTTGAGTGTTTTGGAATAATTTTAACCCCAAACAAATACAAAATTTGTCGGTGTTTAGTGCCTACCCAACCTTTTTCAAACTTTTTACTTTTTTAATTTATATATTTTAATTTGAATTTTTATATAATAATATAATAATAATATTTATAAAATACAATTTATTTCTATTTAATCACGGTTCCCTTTAAGTTCTAAAAATAAACACCTTTTTCCCTTCGCGTAAAAAAAATTAAGTTCCGGAAGTTCCTCCCTACCTACCGAATAGAAAATAGAATTTTCAAGTTCCGGGTGTAAATAAATTAAGTAATTGCGTGAAATTGTGCCTTCGGGAAAAAACTAAAAAGTGAAATTGTGAAAAATAATAAGAAAAAGTAAAGGTGTCTAAAGCAGGCATAAAAAAATAAAAAAAAATTATAAATATCTGTTTAGTATATTGTGCCGTCGGAAAAAAATTCATACAAATCAAGAAAAAGGAAGTGAGTTTTTTTTTAAATATATTCATAAATATTAATAAATTATATACAAATTTTTTCTTAAATTTTTTTATTTTTCAAATAAATTTTATTCTGTTTATTCTTTTTTACTTTTTAAATTTTTATTTTTCAAATAAATCACATTTTTTTTAAATAATAATGGTATTTTGTTGCTACGTTAACTGCGAAGAGAGCCAAAAGTCAGAAGGATTTTTGTCTTTCTTCCAGGTGCCGACTGACGAAAGAAGGGCAGTGTGGATTAAACATGGAAGGCTTTCACACATTAAGGACCCGCCAACTAGGTCCTTTATGTGTGAAAAGCACTTCTATGAGAAAGACCTTATACCAAGATCAACGAGGAAAGTTCTAAAAGCAAATGCACTGCCTGTAGTTGCTGATAGCTCTATATGTAGTTGCAATGAAAACGTCATTGACAACTCATGTCATCGGGAGATGCATGCAAGGATTCGACCTACCGCCACCGTTACATCGCAAATTTTAAGCTTTCCATTTCCAGTTCCACGCCCTCCTAAACTGCTAAAGCGTGCCCACTCACCACAACCAACACCCTCTCTCATACCGTGCAGCCCAAATTTGCCTCTGAAAAATTTGGCACCAAAATGCACGAAGACGTATATAAGAGATTTGTCTCTGCCAGCTGTGCCTTCAACTAGTCAGGCTTCTCCGTCCCAATTTCCGTCTCCGCAATTGTATACATACAAAGCGGCCCCAATCCCAAGGACAAGACGTCCCAGCTTTATTCCCATTGCCGCACGTTACTGGAGCACCCCGAAAAGGGTCCAGAAAGACCCCTTCTATAGGCTTCGAGAAACTTTGGAAGCGAAAATGGATGCAGAAAAATTTTCAACAGAGACTCGCACTTTTATTTTAGCACAGCTTTTCCACAAGCCGAATACCATGTACGAACCCAACGAGAAGGACATATTTTTAAAATTTTATTTCAAGTCCCCAGCGTGCTACAATTACATGCTAAGCGCAGGTTTTAAACTGCCATCTCAAAGTACCATATACCGATGGCATGCAGAAATAAGGCTACCAACCGGCTTCTCTGATAGGATTAAGTTTTTGCTGACGGAAAAAGCAGAAGAAATGACAAAAATGGAAAAAAAATGCGTACTAGTGTTTGACGAGATGGGGATACAAAAGGAATTGGAGTACAACATTAAAGATGATATGATTTACGGCTTAACGGATTTTGCCGAGTTTGGGAAGAAATCAATTATAGCCTCTTAGTTAATCGCTTTTACACTTAGAGGGTTGAATAAAAATTGGAAGCAGACCATTGCTTACTACGTCGGCTCACCAAATGGCCTGGAGTTGTCAAAAATGTTGACTTCTATTATTACAGAAGTAATAAAGTGTGGCTTAACCTTGGTTGCAACAAGCTGCGACCAAGGAGCTTCTAATATTTCAGCATACAAAAATCTTCAACCACATATAGCGGAACAACCCTATGTGGACGTAGATGGACAAAGAGTTTTTCTAATGTTCGACTATCCACATCTCTTCAAGAGTGTGAGAAACAATTTGTTGAAATACAAATTGTCGATTGGAAATGATGTCGTGGATTGGGGTATAATAAAGAAGCTGTATGAAGCAGACGTGAGAGGCATGACTTTCCAACTTGTTTTAAACTAAGGAAAGCCCACGTTGAGCCAGGACCATTTGATAAATTGTCAGTAAAACTCGCTACCCAGGTGTTCAGCGCTAATGTGTACACGGGGATTAAGTACGCATTAAGTATTGACTTCTTTAAAACGGAAGAAGATAGAAAAAATGCTGCTTCAACAGCAGAATTCATTAAAAGAATGAACGCTTTGTTTGACAATTTCAACACTGGTGAGCTATTCTCAAGAAATCCGAATAAGCAACCAATATCAGAAACCTCAGAGACCATGAATGCCTTAATAAGCGCAAGGGACTGGATTTTAACATGGAATTTCGTGGGTACAAGCAGACGCACCCCTTGTGTGGTTGGACTAAAGCAAACAATCTTGGCAATTCAACAGATGTGGGAATACCTCAAAAGCGAAGAGCAGAGGTATCTCCTACCAGCACATTTAAACACAGATGTTGCTGAAAATCTGTTTTCCATGTTGCGTACCAGTAAAGGGTCGTATGAGTCTAATCCATCGGCTTTAAGATTGATACGCAATCTAAAGCAGATAATTTTTCAACATATGACCCCAGCCCAACATTCCGGATACCAGGACGCTCAAGCAAAACCTCTACTGCAGGGAGTTGAAGTGAAGGAAATCGGGAACAATGATGTTGATGACGATGACGACTTTAAATTTAAAATACCCATCGAGGAGAATATAATAGAGGGTAAAATGGTATGTGTCTCAGATAAAGACAATGACCCCGATGAAGAGGATTGCTGTGAAGATGACGCAGAAGAGGACCTGAATTGCCAAGAAAAGGACACTTTAGTGATAGAACCTGACGCAAACAATGAAAAGCTACAAAAGGCAGCTGCTGCATACTATGCCGGATTTGCAGCGGAGAAGCTGAGACAAAAGCTCAAATGCGAGACCTGCTCTCAGTTCATGATAGACAATATTGACACAGTTAGGGAGGCAACTTTGTTGATAGAACTGAGAGCATATAAAACAAAAACCTCAACATCGACATTTGGAAAACTAACAGTTCCTTCGATACTTTTCGAAAGAACTGTTAGGAATTTACAAGCAATTTTTGAAGCAGGCTTCTCGATAAACCAAATAAGGCAAAAGATAGGAGAAACCTGGTTATTGGATATCATGAGGGAAAATCCACAAATCTTACAACTTGACTGCAAGACGGAACACCGCAAGGATATAGCAAAATTCTTACTGATCGGGCTGATCATTCTTACAATTAAAAAAATAAACTACAAATTAAAGGAAGTGAAAGAAAGAAAGGAAATAAAAAAAAAATTATAAAACTTAGTTCTTAAAACTTAAAATGTAATTAATATTAAAATCAAATAAATGTATACTTATCCAAAAATATTAACTAGTCTATTTTTTCTATTTAAAAAAAACACCAATTTATACTCTAACTTCTCTAACTACATAGCATACCTATCCAATACTAATATTATTATTATTAAATATAGTCACAATTTACAAGTCTCATTTTTCTATTATTACCATTACAATCACCAATTTACTTAAATTATTTTTAATTAATTACATAAATGTAAATATAGCCACAATTTACAAATCAAATGTTTTTAATTAGTTACATAAATGTAAATAGATTCACGAGGAATAGGCCTACTGGGGAAACCTCAAAAAAAAAAAACGCATTTAGTATTCTACCCCACTGGGTGATGTGGAAATGAATACAGCTTAAGAAAAGAACTTTGAAAAGTAAGTATTTCCAGTAAGTATTTTTCTTCATTATATGTTTAATTTTGTTCAACCCCCTTGTAAAACCTAAAAAAAATTAAATTAAAAAAAAAATACTCATACGCCACAGTGTTCCGAAATTAATAAAAATTAAATAATTCGTTGTTAGAACACAATCCAAAGCAAAACAACAAAGGATTGATAGCAAACTATTTCTTAAATGTGGTTCCCTTACTGGCAAAGCACGTCCGCAATGTCCTAGGCCATCAAAGTTTCCCAGCGACCCCAGGGTGACTTCAAATCTCAACAAACAAAGCTTTTAACTCTGTTTGTTGAACCTGACAATCCTAAAAGAATTGAAATAAATATGTTTTCGTAGTGGCGCTTGACTGTGGATGCCATAATCCCTTTCGTACCCGTTTTAATAAATAGAATACACAATGTCACTAAAAAGTTCTTAGAAATGGGTGTTTCGTAAATGGGTGCTTTGGATCGCAATTGTATCATCTTCAACCCAACGATCTCTAAATGCATCCGATCTCAATACTGCAACCAGAACCAAAAACATCAACACGCAAACTCCAATGGCGATGCCTACCCACATTAGTATTTGCGATCTGGTATCTGGCCACTTTTCTCAAATTCTGAACGACTGAGGACAAGCTATTTCAGCTTTCGAAAATCATGGATCAATTTCATCAGTCCACTTCCACCACTGCCACCTGCGGAGATTCATAAAGTTCAAACCGATTGGGGTAGTGACGGGCCTTCTTTGATCACCTCGTCTTCAACAAAGAAGAAGCACAGAAGTCGCAAGCAAACAAAACAAACACAAAGAACTAACAAGGACAGTGCACAACAACTACCAATGGACGCTGGAGTGATTGTTAGTGATTCCCTTCCCATCTCAAATACATAGTTTTACGGGCAACTGTATGCTTTTATGTATGTATATAGCTTTCCGATTTTATTTTCGTAAGAACATTTATGTCAGCGTAGCAGTGCCGAATGTCCAAATGTAAAATAAAACAAAACTGCTTACTTTTTTTATTCAATTATAATTTTTTTGTTTTCTTTAATTATTTATTTAAGATTTGAAGAACGATCTCATTTGCAACGTCATCAAAAATATCATGTCGAACAAAATAAAACAGTAACGACAACAACATCACAGCTGCCACCTCCATCACCAGTCTTCTCAATCACCGCCCTCCGTCCAGCTTATAAAGAAAATAAAAGTGGAAGTCGACCAGGAACCTGTTGAAGTTCGCGCCAATAGCAATTTCACGGACTTACACTGTCTGAGCATCACTAGTGCCGAGGAATTGATCATGGAACAATCCCTCGAAATGGAAGAGTTTTGTTTCTGTAAATCGTTTGATCAGTTTTGTATACAAACGGACTTTGCTGTAAAGAAGCAATTCGGTAAGTTTTTTGTGTGTTTTGTTTTTGATTTTAGATTAATTTTAATTTTTTTGTTTAAAGAAACCAAAGCGTTGTGCCCTGTAGACTCGTCACCGTTTTCTTCGCCAGCTTTTGTTGAACTCCCCATCATGTACAATATCCAGTCCATTCCATCGACCACAATATCAACAGCAGCAAGAACTGCTTCATCTGAATCTGCAAACTCCAACATGACGCGCGTACAAGTCTTTAAAAACCAAACACTTCCGTTCGTCGATACATTAATAAATGCTTGCTTCTTCGAAAGTGAGAATCAAAATGTGTAAAGTTTAGTTTTTGTGCAACCTTAATAAAACCATTGTGTTGTTCATAGACAAAATGATACAGCTTTAGATGCCAATACTAAGTACATAATAATATATCTTTTTTATAGTTGAATTTAACGGTGCGTCTCCCATTGTGCTCAATAGTCCTTTGTTTGCACTTCAAATAATCTGGAAATTGTGCGATCGAATACTAAGAGCTCTTCTTCTCCTGTGAAGACACTTGTTTGTGAGTCAGTCTGAAAAAAATGCAAACAAATCATGATCTCTCCCACTCTTGTTGATAGAAACTTTTCAATTTCAAACTCACCGAACCATGTTCTATCTTCAAATCATCCATCAATACACGATGTTCATCCAGCACCTCTGTATTTGGATTATGGTTCAAGTTGAAAAAGTTATCCACGGGCACATCAGCTGAGATAACAACACGAACTAGATTGTCATAGAGCATGTCTAAGATTAATAAAACGGCGTGTTTAACAGCAAATGAAGCTGGGAAACATCTCTTATCATGACTGTGTAGAAAAATTATGAAATTTGCAGGTAATCACTTCCAGTGAGGGGCTGTAGTTGGAGGAGATAAATTTTTATTAAATGTTTCACAATGGTTGAGCACTAAAATCCTTACCCACAGCTCTTCAAACGTACTGTATAGAACTTGTCTCCAAGTTTTGATGTCATTCTCCTGTCTGCATAATAATTTGAAAACAGCGTTAACCTCTGCATTGGCGTCCGTTGAACTTTTTCTAAAATAAACAAGGTCAAGGCATTTCAGGTTGCAAAGTGAA
The DNA here is from genome assembly GCA_916050605.2 of Platycheirus albimanus. Lineage (NCBI taxonomy): Eukaryota > Metazoa > Arthropoda > Insecta > Diptera > Syrphidae > Platycheirus > Platycheirus albimanus. The sequence goes on from OU696696.1 coordinate 91,827,492, forward strand.
CTCAACTTACACTTAATAATGTCTATCGCTCTTCTGCCTAAGTCCTTTATAGTCAATGCCGCTGTCCAGTCGAATGACCTGGCACTTTTCCTTCAAGAACCCAATAAAAGGCACAAAATTACTCCGTTGCAGTCTGTTTTTATGTTTTTAGCAAGAGTGTGGAGATAAATATAGTAGAGATAAAATTTAGTTTAGCGCGATCTGAGTACTAGGCTTAAACAAACAAAATCAATATTTAAGGATTTGCTCATGATTAAACACTTGACTGAAATTCTTTAAAATGCAATGTTGACAAATATCGATATAGAGAACACAACTAACACATCCAACAAATTATATTTTTCAACACATACAAACACAATATTTTCTTATTTCTCTTTGTCTTGTTTTCCTCGTTGACAACTTTGCAGCCTTTGCTTTATAATGGTTGACATGACAATAAGAAATCAGTAGCTAACTCCCTCATTCTGCTATTTGTGTTTCCAAAACAAATAATATATACCTCTCTATCGCGCTCCCAGTACATCATCCCTTCTTCTGTCAGTCTGCAAACTCTCCAAAGCTATAAATGACATTTACCACGCCATCGGTGGGGAATCTCGCAACACAATATGATGTTTCATAGTCTTACTATAGTTTATATAGCAAAGCCTCTAGGACGTCTATTAACGAAGTTACAGCCAAAAAACAAAATGACTAAAAAATGAGAATTTTTTTTCGTTTTTAATCGTTTTAAAACCAATATATATAGCATAATATGAGTAAAAATAATAAAACATTATGTATCATTGGAAAGGTACATTCATTACCTTTAATATGTATGAATTAGAACGAAAGCTCAAACATTTCAAAAGTTATTGACGAAAACATGAGCGAGAAACCAAAATCCAAAAAAATATTAAAACACAAAAAATGTATTTTTTCTTCTTTTGATTAATTTATATCCTTCAGGTTCTATTTATTACGAAAACTGTTTGAAATAGGCGCCTGTCTGACAAATTTACATACCCTTAGTGGAGCAGCGAAGCTGGGTGAGCACGGTGTGCCCCCGAAAAAGGAAGAGAAAATCAAAATATCCCGCGAAGCGGGCCACCCAGGTCAAATGAATTACAAATGTTACAGACACAGGCGCCTGCCTGACAAATGTATATACCCTTAGTGGAGCAGCGAAGCTGCGTGAGCGCGGTGTGCCCCCGAAAAAGGAGGAGAAAATCAAAAGTTCCCGCGAAGCGGGCCACCCAGGTCAAATTAATTACAAATGTTACAGACACAGGCGCCTGCCTGACAAATTTACATACCCTTAGTGGAGCAGCGAAGCTGCGTGAGCGCGGTGTGCCCCGAAAAAGGAGGAGAAAATCAAAAGATCCCGCGAAACGGGCCACCCAGGTCAAATTAATTACAAATGTTACAGACACAGGCGCCTGCCTGACAAATTTACATACCCTTAGTGGAGCAGCGAAGCTGCGTGAGCGCGGTGTGCCCCCGAAAAAGGAGGAGAAAATCAAAATATCCTGCGAAGCGGGCCACCCAGGTCAAATGAATTACAAATGTTACAGACACAGGCGCCTGCCTGACAAATTTATATACCCTTAGTGGAGCAGCGAAGCTGCGTGAGCGCGGTGTGCCCCCGAAAAAGGAGGAGAAAATCAAAAGATCCCGCGAAGCGGGCCACCCAGGTCAAATTAATTACAAATGTTACAGACACAGGCGCCTGCCTGACAAATTTACATACCCTTAGTAGAGCAGCGAAGCTGCGTGAGCGCGGTGTGCCCCCGAAAAAGGAGGAGAAAATCAAAAGATCCCGCGAAGCGCGCCACCCAGGTCAAATTAATTACAAATGTTACAGACACAGGCGCCTGCCTGACAAATTTACATACCCTTAGTGGAGCAGCGAAGCTGCGTGAGCGCGGTGTGCCCCCGAAAAAGGAGAAGAAAATCAAGAGATCCCGCGAAGCGGGCCACCCACCCAATTGATCACGAAAACTGTTTGAAATATAGAAAGAAATGTGCGAGATATCAAATTATTAAAAGCAATCTTTAGTTTTTGAGCATAAGAGTAGGTAAAGCAAGAAATTCGCGCGAATTTCTTGCTTTTACCTACTCTTATGCTCAAAAACTAAAGATTGCTTTTAATAATTTGATAACTCGCATATTTTTTAAAATTTCATTAACTTATGCTAGCGCAATGTCATAAATGGAAAATCGATTTAATTTTGTTTACATAATTATGCAATAATGCATTGAAATTGAAAAAATATCTCCTCAAGAAATAATTCGAGTCCTAAGAACCTTTTTTTTTTTTTTTTTGCTCCGGAGTACAACCGCATTAGTACAACTAGTAAGTTATACTAAGAAAAAATCGCTCAACACACTTCCTTATATACTCTTTAACATTTCCAATTGAAAAAAATTTAAATTTCAATTCTCATTTTTCATTGGTGCAGAATTTTTTTCAATTGGGATTTCTTCCCGATTCTCATGATTTGGATACCCTCTTTACAATTTGATTGGTCGGACACTTTTTTCAATTGCGAATCTCATCATAGTAGCGAAAAGTACTGAAAAATAGTACGAAATTTTGTTCTTGTTGATTCTCATCATTTGTTCCACCGATTCATATGGAAATGAATATTTTCACATAGTACTAAGAAAAGTAGTATGTTATGCGGGAAAACGTTACGCGAGCAACCGAAACGCGGTCAATCGTTGTCACGGGATAATGTTTTGCGGGAAAACGTTTGGCGGGCAAACGTGCGCGGAAAACGTTATGCGGGAAAACGTTACGCGGGAAAACATAGCCAACCCCGATAGTCATGCAACAATTGACGTTGTTAAGCGAAAAATTATATCAATGCTTGGGTTGGCTATGTTTTCCCGCGTAACGTTTTCCCGCATAACGTTTTCCCGCGCACGTTTGCCCGCCAAACGTTTTCCCGCAAAACATTCGCGCGAATTTCTTGCTTTTACCTACTCTTATGCTCAAAAACTAAAGATTGCTTTTAATAATTTGATATCTCGCACATTTCTTTCTATATTTCAAACAGTTTTCGTGATCAATTGGGTGGGTGGCCCGCTTCGCGGGATCTCTTGATTTTCTCCTTCTTTTTCGGGGGCACACCGCACTCACGCAGCTTCGCTGCTCCACTAAGGGTATGTAAATTTGTCAGGCAGGCGCCTGTGTCTGTAACATTTGTAATTAATTTGACCTGGGTGGCCCGCTTCGCAGGATCTTTTGATTTTCTCCTCCTTTTTCGGGGGCACACCGCGCTCACGCAGCTTCGCTGCTCTACTAAGGGTATGTAAATTTGTCAGGCAGGCGCCTGTGTCTGTAACATTTGTAATTAATTTGACCTGGGTGGCCCGCTTCGCGGGATCTTTTGATTTTCTCCTCCTTTTTCGGGGGCACACCGCGCTCACGCAGCTTCGCTGCTCCACTAAGGGTATATAAATTTGTCAGGCAGGCGCCTGTGTCTGTAACATTTGTAATTCATTTGACCTGGGTGGCCCGCTTCGCGGGATATTTTGATTTTCTCCTCCTTTTTCGGGGGCACACCGCGCTCACGCAGCTTCGCTGCTCCACTAAGGGTATGTAAATTTGTCAGGCAGGCGCCTGTGTCTGTAACATTTGTAATCAATTTGACCTGGGTGGCCCGCTTCGCGGGATCTTTTGATTTTCTCCTCCTTTTTCGGGGGTACACCGCGCTCACGCAGCTTCGCTGCTCCACTAAGGGTATATAAATTTCTCAGGCAGGCGCCTGTGTCTGTAACATTTGTAATTAATTTGACCTGGGTGGCCCGCTTCGCGGGAACTTTTGATTTTCTCCTCCTTTTTCGGGGGCACACCGCGCTCACGCAGCTTCGCTGCTCCACAAAGGGTATATAAATTTGTCATGCAGGCGCCTGTGTCTGTAACATTTGTAATTCATTTGACCTGGGTGGCCCGCTTCGCGGGATATTTTGATTTTCTCCTCCTTTTTCGGGGGCACACCGCGCTCACGCAGCTTCGCTGCTCCACTAAGGGTATGTAAAGAACCACGCACTAAATGTATGGAAAAAAATTCCCGGTCAAATTGACTGAAATTTTAGTATGATACACTAGACGTTATTCTAATCAAAAGTCTGTATGGGCAAAAACCTCTACAATCAACGGATTTTAAGTTACAGGGCCTTTAATCATTAAAAACTAAAAAATAACAGGCTGATTTTTCATACTTTTTTTTGCTTATTTCGACTAGTATGCGGTTTTTCGAAAGTAAGAACTGTATTAAATGGTTTCTCAATAAGGATCTGATTAGAAAAATAATTGTTATTTTGGTCCTGAGTTGACCTATCTATTAAATATAAGCCGGTTATTGTATTGTAACGCACCCGATTTGTCAAATTGATATATGATCAACAAGTTTTGAGATCATTTGATTTTGTATCCATAAAGTTTTTAAGTGAATACCGTCGGCGTTAGCATAACCCAATGTACACCACGTGGAGGTCGCACGATCGGGTTTGTACATCTTGGTTTTGGCCCTGAAAAGGGCCGCTTGATTGTCTGGAGCAGAAATAATTTAAAATATAAATCATTTAACGCTGCTGTCCGGAACGGTTTCTTGCGTCTTGTATAGTTTCGTTAAGTATAGTTGAAGGGTAATGTACATCAACTTCATGACGTGCATACCCTTAGAACCAAAGGACACTGGTGATATGAGCACAAGTTCCAATAGTTCGGGCGCCAGATTGGCAAGTGCAGTAATAGCCGAGTATGGGTTCTTCTTCTTCGTCTTGATTTTCTTGTTGTTTTTCTTCCTCAATCTCATCATTTGGTTTATAAGCAATCCAAAGCTGATGTTTGGTGGCATTTCTAAATCGGGAATAAACTCTGACTCTCATTAGACCACGCTCAGGAACATTATTATTAGCCCTCGGTATTTCAACCTAAAACTCATCGTGCGGATCTCTTCACAGTGCATCCTGGACATACGATGGTGCAAGTCTTACCTGGAATACTCCAATAGTCAGGTCCTTTAGATATTCTAAAGTTAAGCTTGGAAAGTCCATTAACTGTCCAGCATCCATCCGAACCCACCTTCTCACATTCCTAGAATCGAGGTTTTCAACTTCCACCAGTGCTTGTACAACTTTGGGATCTCTTTTTTTTTCAACTAATCGTTGTGCCATGGCAGCATCAGCCCCTTCCATTTGAATAGTGGGCCGATATTTATTTATTATTGCACCAGCGATTCGATAGAAGTCTCCAATATTTGGAACATGATGCATCTGAATGGTTTGCTGCAGAAACTTAAAAATAGTCTTAATATGACCATTCCTTACTTCAACAATCCATCTTGATTTAGTTATTATTCGGGAATTGTTGGCATCTTCAGCGCTTAATTGACGTCTTCTCGGTTGAAGAAGTGAATGCATTTTATATACTATCCCTAAACGGCTTAATAACTCCGTGTAATCTCGGTATGCTCGATTAACTAGGATAATATCATTTTCTTGAAACCATCTTCGCATTACTTCACCATCACTTTCAAATTCAACTTCCAGTATAGCAGCATCATTGTTATAATAATCCGAGAAGTAAGGACCTTGGATGTCCAGTATATAACCATCAGGAGCAACAATAAGCACGGGTTTTATCAAATGACGGTGTTTGTGAGTGGAATATGATTTACGAAGAGCTTGAAAATTACTACTTTTGTGCATGAAGCTGTATGTCCCATCAATACAGGCAATCGCTCTGGGGATGTCAGGCTGTTGATTATATAATTGGTTGGAAAATTCCGTAACATGTCTTTCAATATAAGTTTCTCTATCAATTGCATCAAATCCAATGTTGGCAGGAACGAAACGTTGCATTAAAGATTGCCTAACAGTACTGATAGCTAAGCTTGTTTGCTGCCGACTTGAATGTTGAAACATGGCACAAAGAAAGTCATCGGAAAGTCCCTGACGCATTTTGCATAAAAACAAAAGTAAGTCCCTTCTTGTAACGTTCCTGTAACCACCTTCTTGAGGTACTCTGTCACAAAAAGTATATAAATCTTGGAACTGCTGTTTTTTTATCACTCAAACTATTTTCGTCATCTATTCTCGTCATACTTCTTGCGACGTTTCTAATACCTTGCAAAAATATTTGGAGATGTGATCCTTTAATAACATATGGTCTGTTAATATAGCGTAGTCCAAGGCATAAGGGTGGTATTATGAATCCTCTAATATCTAAATGATGTCTGCAAGATTTGACATTTGCAGGGTTATATATATTTCTTTGTATAAAAATATTAGCTTTACACTCGGTGGATAAAATATGTAGGTCATCAACTGCATTGCAGATGAGACATGAGTTATTTTTGGTCTGAGTGAGGACATTTAGTCTCAAACAGGTTGGATTTTGTTCTATTGCAGCTATTTCTTCGTTAATTGACCGGTTACAGTTAATGCATAATCTTGTTAGATTATTTACTGCCAAAGGAGTTCTATCAAAATGATAACGCCTTTGTTTTGCGGTTTCTCGCCTAATGTTGTTTTCTTTTCCATCAATACGGGCCATTGATCTAGGAGGAAACCTATTCATACAAACAAAACAATTCAGATAATTTCGATTTGCCATATTTTATTTAAAGCATAGGATTTCAATTCTTGGACCTTCACAAAGGGATCTAATAATAATAAATAATTTACGTTTTCAACACAAAAATGCTTAGCATGTAGAACTCCGTAAATAAATACGAAAAAATGTCAGAGGGACATACGAAGCAATGAACTGAACGTATGAGGGAACGAACGATCTACACCTAAACAAAAACTCAGACGTCTGCCATGGATTCTAACTGGAAGGATCTAAGAACTTTGTTTTTATAAAATGACTACACAAACCGTTTGCATTACTTCATTTAGTTGGAAATATCAAAATCTCGATAGATCGGTGAAGATAGGGCCAAAATATTAACTTTTAATTCATGAGTAGCTTGAGAAAATATTCAATCATGTAATACTTTCTTTAACCGTACAACAGTCAAAATAATTCAAAAAGGCGAAAAATCGGCCCCTTATTTATTTTTATTTTTAAATGAATCAAAGCCCTGTAGCTTAAAATCCATTGATTGTAGAGGTTTTTGCCCATACAGACTTTTGATTAGAATAACGTCTAGTGTATCATACTAAAATTTCAGGCAATTTGACCGGGAATTTTTTTCCATACATTTAGTGCGTGGTTCTTTGACACATATTATTAGGTGCAGGCAGTTGAGTTTATACTGCATACCAATATTTAAAAAAAAAATATTTGTTTGTATTTTTAAAAGCATTTAAAAAAAAAGTTTAAAAAATTAATATTTTGAAAACTACTTTTTTAAATTTTTTTCAAAAATTATAAATAAATGCACTTGCTGAATACCTATGAACTGGCATTTTTGAATGTTTTTTGAAAAACGTTTTCAAAATGTTTTTCAAAAAAAACTTGTTTTCTCAAAAACCATACATTTTTGTAAACTTATTCTCATGAATTAAAATTTATCCAAGAATTAAAATGGCTTTTTTTTCTCAGCTCAAATTATTTTAAGTATTTATTTAAGAATTTTGAAAAATTTATTTTTATCAAAATCTCAATCCCCTACACTACTGTCACACATTAGAGCAAGTTCGTGCGACAAAGTCGTGAATTTTATTTTATTTCGTTTTAGCCCGGCTCAAACTGGTACCTTTTAAGTAACGGTTTTTCATTTTGGATTTGCTCGAAAACGGCTCAAACGATTATGATTAAACTCAAAATTTAACTTGCCTAAGATGAATCTAACGAAATTGAGTTTTTTTGTTTTTGGCTTAAATGGTCGTAACGTAAATCAGGTTTAAACAGTTTTTTTTCAAATGGCCATCAGTTCACAACGGCTTGATTGAATTGACTGAAATTTCGTTTGACATAGATCGGTGCCGTGAAATAACGCCGAATGCGATAACGCCGAATTTCAAAATTCGGCTTTATTGCACTTTACGAAAGTGAAGTAACGCCGAATTTTGACGTTCGGCCTTATTTCACTATACTAAAGTGAAATAACGCCGATTCGGCGTTATTTCACTTTCTAAATATTATTTTTATGACTTTTCATGTGTCTATCATATTCTCTAAATAAGGTACCATCCTGAGAGCTTTGGAATCATTAAACAAATGTTTAAGTACCCTTTGTATATTTATTTAATGAAATTAAAATTTTTTAATGAAAAAAAAAATGATTTTTAATAATTCTTTTTTGTTGAAAAATACATACTTAATAAACATAACCAGATTTACATTTCGATATTTAAAATTTTAATTATTAAGTTTACGAAATGCATACTTCATTATATTTTTAAAACCTAGTGCTGTTAAGAGAAGTCTTTTGAAGTAAAAGTTTCAGTTTTTATTGAACTTAAAATGTATATGTAGATACCTAGGTTCTATATCTATATTAAGCTAAATAAAATGTCAAACTTTTATTCGAAACCGTTGATATAAGTGCAACATATAAAATCCAAGCTTTGCGGAATTTGAGAGAAAAATTTTTCAGATCCAAGTTTTTTTGAGAAATTCATCAAATAAAAATAAAAAATCCGGCGATTTTTTGAGAAATTCATCAAATAAAAATAAAAAATCGGGCGATTCTGTCCGTCTGTCTGTCTGTCTGTATGTCTGTCTGAATGTCCGTCTGTCTGTCTGTATCGGCACCTACAGCCTAAAGGGCTGGACCGATTCGCTTCAAACTTGGAACATAGTATTATTATGATGTCCTACAAAGTATGTTCTGGAATTAGCAATCTAGCTCCAAAACTAACGGTACCTGCCATATGAATGTTTATGAAAAACTCATTTATCTCAAAAACGGCTTCTACGGTTTTGATAAAACTTTCTGAATAGTTTTTTTTTTGAGTAAACTTTATGTTTTAGTTGGAACAGATTTTATAGAAAAAGTCTTACAACGGTACTTCCCATAGAACCAGGTTTTTTTAAATCAGATTTTCTCGTAAACGACTTCACGGGTTTCGATGGAAATCCTAATATGAAATCTCTTTTATAAACAAAATAATACAAAATCTTTAATTTTTCAAAAAAAGTTTCTTTTTGAGTTTTTTTAAAAAAAGTTAAATTTTTTTTTAACTTTTTGTTTTTTTAAAAACGGTTTGTTCAAAATTTTGAAATTTTTTGATTTCTGATAAGAACTTTAAACCGCTAGATGTTGACATAGGTACTCAAAAATAAAATACACCACTGGGTCGCACGAACTTGCTCTTATGATAAGCAATTGCGTAGTGGCTGCATTATATGGATATTAAAAAAAAATTAAATAATTTCGAAAATTCTTTTATTTTTTAAATTAGCTTAAGAGTTTTCTCGGAAAAACTAAGTATGCAATAAAATTTCAAAGCTATACGGCAATCTAGGAAAAAAAAATATTGAAAATCGTTGGAAGAGTTTTTTTTTAAAAGGTTATTTTTGAAAAACTTTTTCAAAAAATATTTTGAAATTTATTTGAGTATGCAAATTTACGGCAATCTGTAGTTTACATTTGAAAAATAATTTAAAAAAAAAATCAATGTACCCGTTTCCAACATATTTCGAAAACCAAAAATTTTTTTGAAAAAATTATAAAAAATCAAAAAAAAAAAGGTTTTGAAAATTTTGAAATGCCATATTAATAAAATTATGAATGACTTCCTGTGGCCAAAATTTTATTGAAATCGAATGTATAGTTTACGAGAAAATTTGATTTGAAAATATTGGTTCTATGAGAGGTACCGTTATTAGACAAATTTTGAAAAAAAAATTTCGAACCAAAAGATAGATTTTCTTGCAAAAATAGCATTCTGAAAGTTTTATCAAAATCGTTAGAGCCGTTTTTGAGAAAATCAATTTTTGTCTTCAAGATTGTATGGCAGGTGCCGTTATTTTTGGACCTAGAGCAAAAATAAAAAATACGTTCCGAGGGACGGCCAAATAAATCCTAAATACCAAATTTGAAGCAAATCGGCCCACCCGTTCAGCCTCCAGAGGCGCGAACAGACATACAGACAGACAGACAGACAGACAGACAGACGGACGGAATTTCCAGACCCACTTTTTTCGACTTCTCCATCATCGTAATGTCATGTGTGATTGTTATCTCAAATTTTTTTTTCTGCACGAATCCATAACTTGCCTTATAGTACCTATAATCGCAAGTAAAAATTGGAATGTTTTCGAAAAGTTTTTCAAAAAAATCGGTGCAACGATTTTGAAAAAAAAAATCCTTAATATTCAGAAAAGTAAAAGAAATCTGACGGCTTACTTAATTTTCTCCAAAAATCGTTTTAACTATTGATTTTTAAATGATTAATAAAATTTCATATGATTTTTTCATTGCTTTTTTTCCAAAATCTCAAGCCCCAAGACCACAAGACATTAGAGCAAGTTCGTACGACCTAGTCGCGCACTTTATTTTTAGTGTTCTTAAGAGAACTGCGTTTTAAGTTTTTAGCTAAAAATGCAAATGACGGAGATATGCATTTTTTCAAATCTCCATAAGTTGTCGACGGTTGTATCGAATTCACTCAAACTTTATTTGATAAAGTTCCTTACAGCTTCATATCAGACAGCATTCCATTTGTTCCAGTTTCTCTTTTTTAAATGATAGCGCCCACACAAAGAGCCACTAGGTTTTGGTATTTTTGTTTGTTTTTGCTAATTTACTCTAAAAACGCTCTCCAGATTTTAATGAAACTCTGTGTGTATAATATATATATATATACGCTTCAAAGAAAACTGAATTTTTAGTTTTTGGCTACACATAATAATAGCGGAAATAGGAGGGGTGGGTTCGAAGAGATTAACGCGATAAAATCGATATTAAAGAAAAAAAATATGTGGAAGACAATAAAAAAAAATGTTTATTTGAATTAAATCAGAGTACAGGGTGTACTCGGTTTTAAGTGGGCGCCAGGAAACTTTAATGGTAGTTTGCCTTACCAATATAAATCTGAAAAATGTCTTCAATTGTAATGAATTGAACTACAGAATTATTATTCCCAATGGGAAGTTGAATTATTTTATTGATTGGTAGTTATTGGTCTGGGAAACCGTGGCAAATGCCGGGATAAAAACCCAGAGTCTTTTCAACAAAAAGAAAAAGCAAGAACAATAGTTTTTCGAGATTAGCAGAAGGCTAATTCTCGAAAATAAAATAGAAGCAAATAATAAAAAGAAGCAAACAAGGGTTTGTGTCAAATCGACACAAAGAAAGGTCACAATGGTAATGAAAAGTTATAAGGTCAAAACAAAGGTCACGGGTCCCACAATCTTGGGAGAAAAACGAACATTCAGCGAAGGTCTACTTTACGAGTATATAAATTTGTTTGCCCCACATAGGGTCACAAACAAAAACGAATTTAACAAAAGAAACAAATCAAACAAACAATTAACAAGCTAAAATTTCTGGAAACCACCAGACAAAGAAATACTTAGCTTTATCAATATTTTCCAACAAGAATATCCTTCTTCAACTCTTGACGCCTCCAAGATTTTAATCAACAGTCTTTCTTCTACAACTTTAAACTTCTATTTTTTTTCCGGTTTCGCTTTCTAGTTTTTCACTTTTTTTCAAAATCTTTTTCTTAAATCTCAAAAATTGCTTCTTTTTTCTATCAAATCCAAAATTGAATCGTTATCCAAAATGGAGGCTTGGCTTGTCCACTTCGCCCCGACCATATAGCCATCCTCTTCGGATCTTTTGCGTGGTGGTGTTCTTGTCTCAGTCATGCAGCAGCATCTCGCCCATCTATGCAGAGACGTGCGACTGAGAGCGGAGATACAACCATTGCACGCGATCCTATGCGTTGAGGATGCGATCCTCGTAGGCTCAGTGGACGTGTTTAGCCGTAAAATGTCAATTATATTTTATTTTAAAAAGGCAAGTGAAAAACTACGACACAACGCGCAAAGTCCCCAGCCCAAACCGGCCCAAACTAATTACTTTGAGAATAATATTTTTGTTGGAGAGAACCCTAACCATTTTCCAACTAAAATGGTGGGAATTATAAACAAGAATAATCTAAATTCCATAGACCTTCGCGCAGATAATATTTACAGAGAAAAACACATCATTGCTATCTTTCTTTGATATCAGACACTTTACGGTGGGCACTCGGCCATTCTACATTTACGGTGGTGTGACTATAATTCACACTTTCTTGTGTTGTGGGCTCCTCTTTCGAACTCGTTGGAAAGCTTCATCACTTTCTTTACTATGCGTGCGAGTCTCCAGCCCGTCCGCTGGCTCAACACGATAGACTGATGCGTGTGAGTCTCCAGCTCATCCGCTGGCTCAGCACGATTAAATTAGAATACGTTGCGGGCAAGTCTCCAGCTCGTCCGCTGGCTCAACCCGATGGAAAATAACCTGCTTTGTTATCCTCTCTGAGTCACTCTCAAAACTCCCAGAGGACAACGGACTCAAAATGTGGGTAAAAAAAAAGGAATGGTTGGGATGGAGCGGAAACAAATATCGAGAGTTGAACCGTGCCAAAAGCGCACGATTTGACCAGGTTTTAAGAACCAAAAGAATGATTTTTGTTGCGGTAAATCTTACCGTAACAAATTCCACCCTTACCTACCAAAGAAGAAAATTGGCTTTCAGATAAGAAAGCGAAGTAAAAAGGATAAAAAGAGAGGTAAGCAACACAACCAAATGGAATACACTACAGCACAACACATCTACATCTCAATCGCTCTGGGCGAGAGTTAATGCACATCACAGAGCTGTGAAGCTCTCAGTAACTCTTAGCGCAGCTAGTCCTTGCTACGCGACTAAGTATCGGAGTTTTCCGAGGAATCGTTGTAGTACGGCTTCAGATCTTTGACGTTCCAGGTTCCTCGAAAGGTACCTTTTTCGTCCTTGAGCTCGTACGTCCATGGAGACACGCGTTTCTTAATAAGAAACGGACCTAAAAATTTAAACGCTAATTTTACCGTGTAGTAGTTTGCTGCATCAGACAAACTGAAATTACGTCGCCAAACCAATTCGTTTGGAAGATACTTTACATCCCTTCGTCTAAGGTTGTACCTTTTCGCCGCCATCTTGGATGCTGACTCTAACTTTTTCCCTATCTCTTCCCTAAGCAACCTAAACCGTTCTCTTGTGTCATCCGTACTATCACTCCTAACATCCGGAATGGTGGTTAAGGGTTTTCCAAAAGTCACCATTCCTCGACCAAAATTCGCGTAGTAAGGCGACACGCCTAAAACTTCATGATGCGACGTGCGTATACAACACGCCACTTTTGCTAACTGTGCATCCCAAGACCTATGGTTTTCCGAAACGTACGCCCTAAGAGTATACTTGATAATTTGATTAATCCGTTCTGACGGATTAGCCTGAGGATGGTAATTCGCCGTAAACCTAATTGTAGAACCATAGCTATCACACAAAGACTTCAGTTCCTTGCTTTTGAACTGCGGACCGTTATCACAAACAACACATTTTGGAACGCCAAACAACAAGAAGACATTGTCTTCCAACTCCTTACAAACAGACTTCACTGTTGCAGACCTCAACGGGAACAACAATGGAAATTTGGTAAAGTAATCGACGACCGTTAGAATGTAGACAAAACCCCTACTCGATTTCGGAAGTGGACCTACCAAATCAATGCAAATCATCTCCCACGGATCGGTTACCCCTTTCCTCTCCGTCATCAACCCAGCTGGTTTTTCATTAATAGGTTTCACACTTTGGCATGTCTTGCAATTCCTAACGTACCTAGTTATATCTGACCTCATTTTTGGCCAGTAAAATTTTTCTCCTATCCTACAAAAAGTTTTCTTAACCCCCATATGCCCTGCTAATTGATGGTCGTGATTTTCTTCTAAGATCTTTTTCCTATCATATTTCGCTACTACTAACTTCCACTCACTATTACTATCATGAACTACTACATGATTTGCCTTAACATATTTAAACAATTTTGCCTGTTCTACTCTCCAGGCTGGAAAAGACAATGGTTTCTTTTCCACCTCTCCTATCATCTTTTCTATCCAAGGAGCTTTTGTAGGCTCTGAAATCCCAGATAAAACTGGTACGCTCCTGGAGAGCATATCCGGCACTACATGATCCTTCCCTTTGCGGTGAACAATGTTGAAATCGAACTGCTGCATACGTACAGCCCATCGAGCCAGCCGACCTGCTGGGTCTTTCAACTTGCTCAACCATATCAGAGAGTAGTGATCGGTAATAACCATGAATTTCACACCCTCTAAATATGGCCGTAACTTTTCTATCGCCCACAGAACAGCCAGGCACTCTTTTTCTGTGGTCGAATAGTTACGCTCGCAACGATTAAGTGATCTGCTCAAATAGCAAATCACTTTCTCGCCATCGTCAAAATTTTGACTAAGAACCGCACCAATTCCAAAGTCCGAAGCATCCGTCTGAACGACAAATGGCTTCGTGAAATCCGGGCACGTTAGAATAGGTGCCGCTACCAAACATTCTTTAGCTTTTCTAAAGCTTTCCTCACATTAAGTACTCCAGACAAACTTCCTATTTTTCTTCGTCAATTCCGACAATGGTTTCACCAAACTAGCAAAGTTTGGAATGAATCTCCTATACTAGGATACCGTGCCGATGAAGCTCCTAACTTCCTTCACATTTTTAGGTGATGGAATTCCTAACATACTCTCTATCTTTTCTGGGTCCATGTGGAGACTGTTTCTGTCAACAACATAGCCCAAAAATTTTAGAGAAGGCCTAACAAAATGACATTTTTCCCTACCTACTTTTAAACCTGCCTTTATTAGTGTGCCGCTTGAACATCAGCTTATATTTTAATATTTTCCGGATAAACCCTTCAATAAAAGAACCAGTAGTGTATTCTATTTTTTACTTCTAAATAAATTCTTTATTTAAAAACTGTCCGAAGTGATTCGAGGTTTTACAGCAATTAAAAATTACATCATCATAGCTTTGAATAGAAACCTCTCATTTGTCCAAGGCAATGATCTCCTCGGTCGTTGCACCTTACGGGTTTCAGTTTTCAGCTATGTCCCATCCAGCAAGAGGGGATTATCTCCTAATCCCTCCAATGTACTAAAACGGCACGAACAATTCGTTAGTATCCATCATATAGGTATGTATAATGTTTACTCGGTGAACCAGATCAGTGTGAGATAATGATGAAGAAGATGATGATGATGACGATGACAGTTTTGGACATTATTTTTTATTATTAAGTTAGTGGCTGCCCTCAGTGTAATATATTCTTGGGTTTTTAATTAGGTACACTTGAATTTTAAAAATAACGTAGTTTGAGCCTGTTGCCCTGCAACATCCTGCCGCGCCACAGAAAAAAACCAATCTAAATTTGTTCCCAGTAAGTTCGTTGATAAAATGTATGTTGAGTGGTAACATGTTCTGCTGCTTTCAATATTCTCAATGTTTACATGAAAAGAAGGAAAATCTGGTGAATGGTGTGTGGCAAGTTAGAAATTAAAAAGTAATTGAGTTTAATAATGCATTACAATAAATAGTTATTCTATGTTGAATATGATCGATTATGTATGTGTGTTTGTGTGTATCTGTGTGCATATGTATGTGTGTGTGTATGTGTTAATTAAGCATTGGTATGAGGCAAATTTTAGCGATGGGACGCTTTAAGATCGTGGTTGCTGTTTTTATAGTAACAACTCGAATTCGTTCATCAGTTCCAGCGTGTGTTGATTCAACTCTGCCAATTCGCCAAAGAGTAGGAGGAGTGTGTTCATCAGGCAAGAGAACTAAACTACCAACCTTGATTTCTGTATTTGAATTTAGCCATTTTGGCCTCTGCTGGAGTCGCCCTAGGTATTCAGACTTCCATTTTTTCCAGAAGTCTTGTTGAATTCTTTGCATAAGTTGCCAACGATCCAAGTAATTTGACTTGATGCTGGTAAGATCCTTTTCTGGTGCTGTATTTAACGATGACCCTATGAGAAAATGCCCTGGTGTCAGAATAGATAGGTCAGGATCTTCGCTCATTGGGCAAAGTGGTCGAGAATTGAGACACGCCTCGACCTGAGTTAGTACAGTTGCATATTCTTCAAACGTAAGTGTATGATGGCCGATGATTCGCCTTAAGTGGTGCTTCATGGACTTCACTCCCGCTTCCCACAGCCCACCAAAATGCGGAGCAGCTGGAGGGTTAAAATGCCAAGTTGGTTTACAATTTCTTCAGCCCATTCATTTGATAGCTGTTGTTTTTCAGTGTTGATGACTCTGGCTGCTCCTTGAAAATTCGTTCCACAATCACTGAAGATATCTCAACAGATCCCACGGCGTGCAGTAAAGCGTTTGAACGGTGCGAGGAAGGCTGAAGTGCTGTTATCACTTACAAGTTCAAGATGAACTGCCTTTGTAGTAAAGCAAACAAAAATTGCTATATATGCCTTTGATATTTTGGTGCATCGTCCCGTCCATGCTTTAAGATGAACTGGACCGGCATAGTCCACTCCACAAGATTCAAAAGGACGAGATTGGTTAACCCTCAGTGCTGGCAAATTGCCAATTTTTTGTTGCATTGGTGTTGCCTTAAATCTATAACATTTAAGGCAGTGATGGATACATTTTTTGACATTTGATTTAAGCTGCAATATCCAATATTCAGTTCGGAGTGTTGCCATCATGAGCTGCTGACCACCATGTAGAGATTTCATGTGAACGTCATGGATGATAAGACTGGTAAGAATGTTTTGCGAAGGCAATATAATGGGATGACGTTGGGAGTAAGGAAGGTTTGCATTTTCTAAACGGCCTCCAACTCGCATTATACCGGTTTCATCAATGATAGGTGAAAGTCTTGCCAGTTTACTTTGCTTTTGCACCGCTTCATTTTTGTTTAATCTTGAAATTTCTTCGGTGAAGAACTCTTGTTGAACGATGGTGATTAATCGCATTTGGGCCTTTGAGATTTCGTCGACCGAGAGCGGTCCAGAAAGCAAAGCTTCTTGTTTTCTTTTTCTTCGATGATTGTTAAAAAAACGAAGCCAATATGCCGTAGTTCGCACTAAACGTCTTAACCTGGTAAAAAGATCATTGTGTTCAAAGGATGTGAAATGAGTGCAGAGCTGAAAAAAGTTGTTAATGTGGTACCCAGATGCAAATAGCTCATTTTTATCTTTTCGATTTCGGAAGATTTGGTTTCTAAATCAGTATATTTCATTACCCATAGCGGATGTTGATTTTCGTCATAGGTTTGAAGGAATTCAGGACCATGCCACCAAAGTTTGTTACTTAGTAAATCCTTTGGAGCGATCCCTCTTGAAGCAATGTCGGCTGGATTATCTTTAGACGAGACGTGATTCCAGCAGTTGATATCAGTGAGCTCCTGAATTTCCGCTACTCTGTTGGCGACGAATGTGTTGCGTAAGTATGGAGCGGTCTTAATCCATGCAAGAGTAATCTCTGAGTCACACCAAGCAATTATTTTATAGTTCTGATGAAATTCCATTGTCTCTATGACGTGAACTAATAATTTCGCTAGCAAAAGGGCTCCGCATAACTCTAATCGAGCCAAGGATTTACTCTTTAATGGTGCCACCCTAGTTTTAGAGACCAAGAGTGATGTTTGTACTGAGTTTCCGTTGATGGCTCGTAGGTATACAGTTGCGGCGTATGCCTTTTCGGAGGCGTCGCAGAATCCGTGGATTTCGATTGATGAGTTCTTCGTTACATTAATCCAACGTGGAATGTTGATTTCACTGATGGAATTGAGTTCAATTTTCAGTTTATGCCATTTAGATATGATGGCAGGTTGGAGTTCGCCGTCCCATGTTTCTTGCTGTTTCCAAATGTCTTGCATTATGATTTTTCCTATAATGACGCAGGGGGCAATCCAACCCATTGGATCATATAGACGAGCGATATCAGACAATATTGTACGTTTGGTCGTCGTTTCCATATTGGAAAGTTTAAGTTTGAATGAAAACATATCAGTTCCAGGATTCCATTGGATCCCTAGGGTTTTAACTGCACTGCTCTCATCGAATGAAAAAGGTAGTTTGACCTCTCGATTTTCATCTGAAAAAGCTGCTAACAGTCTCTCACTGTTACTGGCCCACTTACGCAGTGGAAAACCTCCTCGATTCAACATCGTTATGAGTTGGCTTTGCATTTTAAGAGCTTCGTCAACTGAATCCGCGCCATGGATGACATCGTCTACGTAGAAGTTTTCCATAGTGATTTTCGAAGCCAAAGGATAGTCTTCCCGTTCATCTCGTGCAAGTTGTTGTAAGGTGCGAAACGCCAAAAACGGTGCTGCGGACGTGCCAAAAGTGACAGTATTGAGCCGGTAAGTCTTGACCTCTTCTTCCTTTTTATCTCTCCAGAGAATGAGTTGATAGATGCTATCTTCTGGAATGACCCAGATCTGCCTATACATTTTGGTTATGTCTGCAACAAAACCGATTTTGTATTTCCTAAAACGTGCTATATGATCGAAAATATCCTTTTGTAACCTGGGACCAACAAAAAGATGATCATTTAGGGATGTTCCGTCAGATGTTTTGCAGGATGCATCAAAGACGATGCGTAGTTTTGTTGTAGAGCTGGATTCTTTTATCACAGCGTGGTGAGGAACATAATAGTGATTTTGATTTTCCTTTATTAATACAGAATCCAATTCAGTCATATGTCCTAGAATTCTATAGTCATCGATGACCTTTCTATATTCTGAATGGAATGACACATTTGATTGGAATTTCCTTTCTAGTTGGAGATACCTTAGAAGGGCTGATTTATGAGAAAAACCTAATCTAGGATGAGTTCCGTCTTTAAAAGGAAGTTGAACTGTATATCTTCCATCTGACTGTCGCTGGTGTGTTCTGCAAAAGTGCATCTCGCACGATTCTTCCTCTGCTGAAAACAATTTCCTGGTAGCTACTTCCTCTATTTCCCAAAATTTGAGAAGTGTATTTTGCAGATCAATTTCAGATCTTTTAGTTGTAATATGAAGGGATGTAATTGAGGTTCGATTGTGAGAATCTATGCACCCAGAAAGTACCCATCCAAGTTCAGTTCTTTGAGCCATTGGAGAACCTGGCTCACCCTTAACAATGCCTTCAAGAAGAATGAACGGATAAACGTCACTGCCAAGTAAAATGTCAATTTTGTTTGGTTTGCTGAATGCCGGATCTGCAAGCTTAAGATCTTGGATGTGACTCCAGTTCGCACAGCAAATTGTGTGCATTGGGAGAACAGCTGTTAGCTTGGGTAGAACTAATGCCGTTAGATTTAATTGAAAATTTTCGTTGAAATATGAAAATATAGTTAACGATAGTTTGTGTTTAGAGACACCGGTGTTCGTTTCTCCAACCCCTAGTATATTAACGTGGCTCCTTTCCTTACGAAGATTTAAACGTTGCGCAGCAGACTCAGAAATGAAGGAAGCCTCCGACCCAGGATCCAGTAATGCTCGTAGCAGCAATGGTTCACCAGCTGATCTGACAACTTTCAGGAGTGCAGTGGCCAGAAGAACAGATCGGGTTTGACTGTTTTCGGCTATGTAAGTATTAAGTGCTGAAGCTGTTTTGTTGGTGGATGATGAAGTTTCTGATGGTTCTGACTGTGAAATTTGATTGGAAGAGGAGGTTTGTGGAGCAGTTTCTTGGCCAGCTCCTGTAAAGATTGGTTCTTTTGCATGCATCGAATTTGGTAGCTCATTAGCATGCAGAAGTGAATGATGTTTTTGCTTGCATATAAAACAAGTGAATGTGCTAGTACAGTTTTGAGTCGAATGGTTATTTGATAAGCACTTGTAGCATAGTTTAACCTTCTTAACAATTTCCTGTCGTTTTTTTAAATTTAAGGCCTTAAACTTAAAACAATTTCTAATTGAATGCAAACCGTGGCACATTGAGCATTTGGAAATTGAAGAATTATGTGAACGAACTGTACCTAATGCATATTTTTTTGTTTTAGATTGGATTGAACTTGATGACGATTGTCCTAAAATGTCCAAGGTTCTAGATCTCATAAGGAGGAATTCTTCAAGAACGCTGAATGTTGGATAATCGGCATGAGTAGAAATATGTGATTCCCATAACCCTCTAGTTGTAGATGGTAACCTTTGAACGGTGTGGAAGATGAGGACATCTTCCCATGAAGAAACTAAAACACCTAGATTCTCTAACGAATGTCTTGCTTCATTTGTAGTATCTAAAAGCAACCTTATATCCAGCGAGGATTCCTGTAATACCTTTGGTTGTTCAAAGAGTAATTTAAACTGATTATCCTTAAGGAATCGTAAATTTTGGTACCGCTTAACCAATGTCGACCAAGCTGAATTAAAATTGCCATCAGCGATTGCGGTATTTCTCAATAAGCGTTCAGCTTCACCGCTTAAATGAGTTTTTGAGTAATGAAGCTTTTGAACATCTGATATTAACGAATTTTTATTGACAAGACTCTCGAATAAGCTTCAGAATTCTGGCCACATTTGCAATGACCCAGAAAAGGTTGGAATTTGAATAGGTGGGAGTTTTAATTCCACAGATGGAGCTTTTGATCCTACTGCAGATTTGTTAAGAACACCTTGGGATTGGTTTTGAGTTTCTGTCAGCACCAAATGTGCTTTTAGCTGTGAGGAATACTTATAATAAAGCTCCTTTATTTTGTGAAAAACCAATTCATCCATATATTTGGTTTTCACGTCTTCTGTAGGAGCAGCAACAATTTTCTGATGCAGTCCTCGAGCATCGTCGAATGATTTTTCCAAGTTTTTCAAACGAGTTTCGTTCATGTGGACACATTTACTACTCATTTCTTCTAACGCTTGATATGCTGTATATTCGGCTTCTAATTCTAAGGATATGAATTGAACTGCATCAATATAATTTCCTATTTTGCTCTTAGTCATATTATCTTCTTTGAGTTAATAACACAACACAACAACACACGATATGATGCAAATTGTATATTAAGTTTATTAAGTTATTCAATGTTATTTATATGATACAAAAAATAATACATATTTGCCACACACCTGTAGAAATGGTTGCTCCCTCGCTGCACCAGATTTTCTCAAATTCAGGAACAATAAACGAATGCCGACAATTAAATCTTCACTCAATGGAACTCCAGTTTAATTTATCAATTAATGTGTTTTATTTATAGAAAGGATCCGGCTCTAAGGACCATTATGTGCCGCTTGAACACCAGCTTATATTTTAATATTTTCCGGATAAACCCTTCAATAAAAGAACCAGTAGTGTATTCTATTTTTACTTCTATATAAATTCTTTATTTTAAAACTGTCCGAAGTGATTCGAGGTTTTACAGCAATTAAAAATTACATCATCATAGCTTTGAATAGGAACCTCTCATTTGTCCAAGGCCATGATCTCCTCGGTCGTTCAACCTTACGGGTTTCAGTTTTCAGCTATGTCCCATCCAGCAAGAGGGGATTATCTCCTAATCCCTCCAATGTACTAAAACGGCACGAACAATTTGTTAGTATCCATCATATAGGTATGTATAATGTATACTCGGTGAACCAGATCAGTGTGAGATAATGATGAAGAAGATGATGATGATGACGATGACAGTTTTGGACATTATTTTTTTATTATTAAGTTAGTGGCTGCCCTCAGTGTAATATATTCTTGGGTTTTTAATTAGGTACACTTGAATTTTAAAAATAACGTAGTTTGAGCCTGTTGCCCTGCAACATTAGTCTATCAAAAACCTCATTCAAAATTTCCATATGCTTCTCAAAAGTGTCTGTCACGATGATGATGTCATCGAGATAGACGAAGACATATGGTTCTAACTCAGGTCCAAGGACCGTATCTATAAAACGTTGCCAAGTTGCGGGTGCATTATGCAAACCGAACGGCATTCTCAAAAAATGAAATAGTCCCCGACCTGGAACTGTAAATGCAGTATACTTCTGCGAATCCTTCTCAACTGAAATCTGCCAATAAGCAGACTTAATGTCCAGTGAACTTAAAAACCTTGCATTGTTTAACTTATCTAAGATGGCCGTAATATATGGGAGGGGGTACGCGTCCCTATCTGTTACCTCATTCAACTTCCTATAATCTACACAAAACCTATACGTGCCATCTTTCTTCTTAATCATGACAATGGGTGAAGCCCATGGACTGTCAGATTTTTCAATGACTCCGTCTTGGAGCATCTCTTCTAATTCCCTATCTATAAACTTCTGAATAGCTGGCGACACCGGATAGTACCGCTGTTTAATCGGCTCAGCTTTTGTTCTGATTTTGTGCGACACCATCTGTGTGCACCTTAATCCCTCTGGCATTTCTTTAAAAAGTTTTTCTAAACAACTATCTAACTCTTTTTGTTGGGTCTCTGTCAATTCCGTTAAATGTTCCGCCACGGACATCGAAGCCAAAGAAAACGTGCATTCCCTCGATTTTAAATCCGGGACCACACCCGATAGAGCCCAAAAATCTGCTCCTAAAATTAATCTATGAAGAAGGCGGGGAATGACGAGACACTCTACTAAAACTATTTTCTCTTTTACCCTAATTGGAAATGATATAACTCCCTCTACTCCTATACCTGCACCATCCGCTAAAGTTACTTTATCGATGCTAGTTTTGCCTAACTCTAAACCTAAATCTTTCAAAATTTCCCATCCTTCCCTACAAATTATTGTGCGTGAAGCACCCGAATCTAAAAGACCTAGCATTTTGATGCCAAAAATTTCAACGCCTAAATATGGCCGTTGATCTCTACCACTCCGCTCTAGTGTGAAACCCAAATGAATTGGCGACTGGTTACCAGTAGGCAACCTAAAAGAATTTAACGACGCTCTCGTCCTACTGACCCGAGAGTGCGTCTCACATTTCCCGACTGGTTAATCGAAACCATGTTTCTCGACTGGTGATTATTTTGAAAGAAGTTTCTAGAACAACTAGGGCAGTTACTTCGAGTAACTCCCTGCCTACCACAACCATAACAACGCCTAGGAGCGGAACACCTATTTGCGAAATGGCCTGATCCATTGCAATTAAAACATCTCATAGTTGGTCTCCCATCACCTACTTGAGAATTTCGAATAGGTGGGCTCGATGATTGAGCCTGAAAGCGAACCTGACGACTGGTTTCGTTGTTATGGTTTTAATCAACAGTCTTTCTTCTACAACTTTAAACTTCTATTTTTTTCCGGTTTCGCTTCCTTGTTTTTCACTTTTTTTTCAAAATCTTTTTCTTAAATCTCAAAAATTGATTCTTTTTTCTATCAAATCCAAAATTGAATCGTCATCCAAAATGGAGGCTTGGCTTGTCCACTTCGCCCCGACCATATAGCCATCCTCTTCGGATCTTTTGCGTGGTGGTGTTCTTGTCTCAGTCATGCAGCAGCATCTCGCCCATCTATGCAGAGACGTGCGACTGAGAGCGGTGATACAACCATTGCACGCGATCCTATGCGTTGAGGATGCGATCCTCGTAGGCTCAGTGGACGTGTTCAGCCGTAAAATGTCAATTATATTTTATTTTAAAAAGGCAAGTGAAAAACTACGACACAACGCGCAAAGTCCCCAGCCCAAACCGGCCCAAACTAATTACTTTGAGAAGAATATTTTTGTTGGAGAGAATCCTAACCATTTTCCAACTAAAATGGTGGGAATTATAAACAAGAATAATCTAAATTCCATAGACCTTCGCGCAGATAATATTTACAGAGAAAAACACATCATTGCTATCTTTCTTTGATATCAGACACTTTACGGTGGGCACTCGGCCATTCTACATTTACGGTGGTGTGACTATAATTCACACTTTGTTGTGTTGTTGTGGGCTCCTCTTTCGAACTCGTTGGAAAGCTTCATCACTTTCTTTACTATGCGTGCGAGTCTCCAGCCCGTCCGCTGGCTCAACACGATAGACTGATGCGTGTGAGTCTCCAGCTCATCCGCTGGCTCAGCACGATTAAATTAGAATACGTTGCGGGCAAGTCTCCAGCTCGTCCGCTGGCTCAACCCGATGGAAAATAACCTGCTTTGTTATCCTCTCTGAGTCACTCTCAAAACTCCCAGAGGACAACGGACTCAAAATGTGGGTAAAAAAAATAAAATGCACGACTGGGTCACACGAACTTGCTCTAATGTGTGACAGTGGTCTAGGGGCTTGAGATTTTGATAAAAATAAATTTTTCAAAATTCTTAAATAAATACTTAAACTAATTTGAGCTGAAAAAGGAGTACGCCATTTTATTTCTTGGATAAATCTCAATTTATGAGAATAAATTTTTAAAAATCTGTGGAGCCGTTTTTGAGAAAAAAAGTTTTTTTTGAAAAACTTTTTGAAAAAGAAATTCAAAAAAAAAATCAAAAACGCCAGTTCCTAGGTATTCAGCAAATACATTTATTTATAATTTTTAGAAAAAAATTTAATGGGCAGTTTTCAAAATATATATTTTTTAAATTTTTTTCTTAAAAATGCTTTTAAAAATACAAAAAAATATTTTTTTGAAATATTGGTATGCAGTACAAATTGAGCTACCTAAAACTATATATGTGTGAAATTTCGAAAGAATCGGTTGAGTCGTTTTCGAGATAGTCGAAAGCAAAAAAAACGGTCCTATGGAGAGTACCGTTCTTAGCCATTTTTTAAAACTTTTTTTTCAGCCATATAATTGGTCGTACTTAAAAAGTAACACTGATTTTTTTAAATCAAAATCGTTAGAGCCGTTTTTGAGAAAAATAAGCTTTAAAGTAACGGTTGTATGGCAGGTACCGTTATTTTTTGAGCTAAAAAAAAAATTTCAATTTCCCCTCTGTACAATACCTAAAAAAGTCTATATACCAAGTTTGAAGCAATTCGGCCCACCCGTTTGGGCTGTAGGTCTCTATACATACAGACAGACAGACAGACAGCCAGACAGACAGACAGACAGACAGACATACAGACGGACAGAATTGTTAGACCATCTTTTTTCGTCTTCGCTATCATCGTAATGTCATGTTTGATTGTTATCTCAAAATTTTTTTTTTCGACGAATGCATAACTTGCCTTATAGTAACTATAATCGCAAGTAAAAAAGGAATGGTTGGGATGGAGCGGAAACAAATATCGAGAGTTGAACCGTGCCAAAAGCGCACGATTTGACCAGGTTTTAAGAACCAAAAGAATGATTTTTGTTGCGGTAAATCTTACCGTAACAATAGGTTTGAACAGTCTTATTAAATTGGATATAAGCGTACATTTGTATCATTTATAGCACCCAAAAGACTACATCAAAATTTGATTTTTAAAAGGTTTCTTGAGGTTAGCTCCGTATATCGGTCTTTCCAGTTTTTGTTTTTACCAAATTTTTCAAAAATGAGTTGTTCTTATTAAACAAAAATTTTGTTTTCATCGTACTATTGCACCCACAGAGCAAGTACGTGCGACCCAGTCTTGCATTTTATTTATTTTTGAATTGGTATAAATTTAAGTACTTTTTCCTTAATTTGGTCACGTCTAGAACTACAAAATTAATTCAGCAGCATTTGTATGCCAATACTGGCGTCACACGTTACCTTGTCGATATTCGAATCACGCAATATTGCTCCAAAAAACATATTATTTCAATTCAAATGTTTATTCTTAAACTTGTTCTGCAAGTAATTAGCATGCTTTGTTATAAAAAAAAAAAAAAAAAAAAAAACAAATTCAACAAATTCTAATCATTTTCTTCTATAATATCGGAAACTTTACGTGATCACAACAAAAAATAGATACAAAAATTATAATGCACGACTTGGTCGCACGTTCTTGCTCGGTGGGTGCAATAGCATGATAATACTCGTAGCAAAATTTTCAAGAAATAACAACTATACTCTTTGCTGTATAAAATAAGGGAATTCAAATTCTTTGTTTAAGAAGTGCTTACATACCGCATTTTTAGCATAATTGACAATTTTATAAGATACGTCAATATATCCCGTTATTTCGTTATAATAACACCTTAAATGAAATAAAGATGAAAAGTAGGTATGTGTAAAGATTTTCGTTACCTACTTGTATTTCTAGCCATTAACTAAGAACACAATTAGGTATCTTTGAAATACTGCCAAACAAATACCCACAAAGTAAATCAAAATTGTTTTTTAGCGTCTATGGAGGAAGGAGTATGGGCAGTTTTGGTCGCTCGCAGCCATTGACAAAATTAGTCTCAAATTCAAGTTTTGTTATTCAGGAACAAGTTTTTCTATGGACATAATAAGAAAAAAAGATATTTAAATGGCAATATTATGTTTTATTGTATGGAATCAATATAGTCCAGTCAAAGCGTAGTTAAAATCGCCCTCATGTAAAAAAAAATATACAAATTTATTTATTTTTTAATTTTTCTAACAAAATTTCCTGGTGCGTTTTGAGATACCTGCGAAAAACTGGAACTTTTTTCGAGTTTTTGCTTATATCTCGGAAGCTATGCGTCTTAACTGAATTTCACCCCCAACAAAATTAAATTTTGGACTTATAGGCTTGCCCAAGCTTCTTCGTCGCTTCTATAAAGATATGTATTTTACTTGACTTTGTTTTAACAATGATACAAATTATGCAAATGCAGAATACTGAGTGAAGTTTTATGAAGCATTCAAAAACTAAAATGCATATTTTAAATTTTAGAATTACGCCACAGTCATAAAATAAATTATTTTTGAATTGGTATAAATTTAAGTACTTTTTCCTTAATTTGGTCACGTCTAGAACTACGAAATTAATTCAGCAGCATTTTTGTGCCAATACTGGCGTCACACGTTATCTTGTCGATATTCGAATCACGCAATATTGCTCCAAAAAACATATTATTTCAATTCAAATGTTTATTCTTAAACTTGTTCTGCAAGTAATTAGCATGCTTTGTTATTAAAAAAAAAAAAAACAGAAATTCAACAAATAATTCTAATCATTTTCTTCTATAATATCGGAAACTTTACGTGATCACAACAAAAAATAGATACAAAAATTATAATGCACGACTTGGTCGCACGTTCTTGCTCGGTGGGTGCAATAGCATGATAATACTCGTAGCAAAATTTTCAAGAAATAACAACTATACTCTTTGCTGTATAAAATAAGGGAATTCAAATTCTTTGTTTAAGAAGTGCTTACATACCGCATTTTTAGCATAATTGACAATTTTATAAGATACGTCAATATATCCCGTTATTTCGTTATAATAACACCTTAAATGAAATAAAGATGAAAAGTAGGTATGTGTAAAGATTTTCGTTACCTACTTGTATTTCTAGCCATTAACTAAGAACACAATTAGGTATCTTTGAAATACTGCCAAACAAATACCCACAAAGTAAATCAAAATTGTTTTTTAGCGTCTATGGAGGAAGGAGTATGGGCAGTTTTGGTCGCTCGCAGCCATTGACAAAATTAGTCTCAAATTCAAGTTTTGTTATTCAGGAACAAGTTTTTCTATGGACATAATAAGAAAAAAAGATATTTAAATGGCAATATTATGTTTTATTGTATGGAATCAATATAGTCCAGTCAAAGCGTAGTTAAAATCGCCCTCATGTAAAAAAAAATATACAAATTTATTTATTTTTTAATTTTTCTAACAAAATTTCCTGGTGCGTTTTGAGATACCTGCGAAAAACTGGAACTTTTTTCGAGTTTTTGCTTATATCTCGGAAGCTATGCGTCTTAACTGAATTTCACCCCCAACAAAATTAAATTTTGGACTTATAGGCTTGCCCAAGCTTCTTCGTCGCTTCTATAAAGATATGTATTTTACTTGACTTTGTTTTAACAATGATACAAATTATGCAAATGCAGAATACTGAGTGAAGTTTTATGAAGCATTCAAAAACTAAAATGCATATTTTAAATTTTAGAATTACGCCACAGTCATAAAATAAATTATTTTTGAATTGGTATAAATTTAAGTACTTTTTCCTTAATTTGGTCACGTCTAGAACTACGAAATTAATTCAGCAGCATTTTTGTGCCAATACTGGCGTCACACGTTATCTTGTCGATATTCGAATCACGCAATATTGCTCCAAAAAACATATTATTTCAATTCAAATGTTTATTCTTAAACTTGTTCTGCAAGTAATTAGCATGCTTTGTTATTAAAAAAAAAAAAAAAACAGAAATTCAACAAATAATTCTAATCATTTTCTTCTATAATATCGGAAACTTTACGTGATCACAACAAAAAATAGATACAAAAATTATAATGCACGACTTGGTCGCACGTTCTTGCTCGGTGGGTGCAATAGCATGATAATACTCGTAGCAAAATTTTCAAGAAATAACAACTATACTCTTTGCTGTATAAAATAAGGGAATTCAAATTCTTTGTTTAAGAAGTGCTAACATACCGCATTTTTAGCATAATTGACAATTTTATAAGATACGTCAATATATCCCGTTATTTCGTTATAATAACACCTAAAATGAAATAAAGATGAAAAGTAGGTATGTGTAAAGATTTTCGTTACCTACTTATATTTCTAGCCATTAACTAAGAACACAATTAGATATCTTTGAAATACTGCCAAACAAATACCCACAAAGTAAATCAAAATTGTTTTTTAGCGTCTATGGAGGAAGGAGCATGGGTATGGCGTATGGGCAGTTTTGGTCGCTCGCAGCCATTGACAAAATTAGTCTCAAATTCAAGTTTTGTTATTCAGGAACAAGTTTTTCTATGGACATAATAAGAAAAAAAGATATTTAAATGGCAATATTATGTTTTATTGTATGGAATCAATATAGTTCAGTCAAAGCGTATAGTTAAAATCGCACTCATGTAAAAAAAATATACAAATTTATTTATTTTTTAATTTTTCCAACAAAATTTCCTCGTGCGTTTTGAGATACCCGCGAAAAACCGGCACTTTTTTCGAGTTTTTGCTTATATCTCGGAAGCTATGCGTCTAAAGTGAATTTCACCCCCAACAAAATTAAATTTTGGACTTATAGGCTTGCCCAAGCTTCTTCCACGTTTCTATACAGATATGTATTTTACTTGACTTTGTTTTTACAATGATACAAATTATGCAAATGCAGAATACTAAGTGAAGTTTTATGAAGCATTCAAAAACTAAAATGCATATTTTAAATTTTAGAATTACGCCACAGTCATAAAACTTCTAAAAAGTAATAGTAGAACTAATTAAAACCAAAAAACTAACAATATCATTCTTGGCCGCCCACGATACATACAAAATTGCACATAATACTTTGGTAAAAACTCAAAAGTATTTTAGCTAAAAATGAAAGGTTCCATTAATGGGAGCTACCATTAAGAAAACTTTAATATTTTAAATGAAGCTGCCATATTGAAGGTGCTATGAAAGATTTATACCTTAGGAAGTCTGAACCAATTCGTTAATAACGTTTCTCTTTTATTACCAATTTCATAAAACTATTATAACTAAAGGAGATGGCCCATTTTTGGGCCCAGTGCGTCCACTAATGAATCTAGTATCAAATGAAAGGTGATATTAAGGACATTATGTGGGTGAAATATTTTTAAAATCGTTCATGGGGTTTTTGAGATATTTAAACTGGAAGTTGACTAATTCAGAAGCAGAATTTCACTAATTTTTCCGTCAAAACTGCTTATATTTTCCGATGTAAGATACATAGGGAAATAAATCTGGTATCAATAAAATCATCGTAATAAAAATTATTTTTTTACATATCCTATATTCTCCAATATTTCGTTTTAAGTTATTAGAAATCAAGTTTTTTGTACTAACTTTTTAAACGTCAATACCTTAAAAAGATCGGCAGTAATTCCTAATTTTTTAACATCATTTTAAAGACTATTTATTTACCTTTAATTTGATATATAATTTAGTGCCTTTTATTAAATACAAACTTAGTTTTGCATTAACTTACAAATGGACTTTTTGGCAACACACAGTTAAATGAAAATGACCAACCAGCCATAATCATATGTGACGGAACTTATGTTTACCTCCAAAAAGTTCAAATTATAGTTTCCAAAAAGCAACATATAGTCTGCATAAGTTACAGAATTTAGTTAAACCCTTTATGATGACATGCTGTGACGGCTATATAATAGACGTATACGGACCTTATGCAGCAATTGATTCTGATGCAACAATTATTAAAAAATTTTTTAGAGATGAATATGGGAACATGAGGCGTTTTGTTAAAGAAAATGATGTTTTATCCTAGACAGAGGTTTCAGGGATGCTATTTCAAGCCTAGAATCCTACGGGTACAAAGCTCACATGCCTGAAACTGTTTTGGAAGGGAATAATCAGGTGACAACAGCTCAAACTAACAAGACAAGATGTGTTACAATGGTAAGATGGGTTGTGGAAGTTGTCAATGGACGCTTTAAGAGAGATTTTAAACTATTCCGCCAAAACTTTTTTAATTTAACTACTCGTCACTTAATGGATGATTTAAAAATTGCAGCTGCAATCCTTAATAAGTTCCATCCTCTGTTAGAAGACAATACAGATGCCAGCGTTTTACTGGAGTTGGCTTTGAGTAGATTAAATGCTCCTAACCATTTAGGCGATTTTGTTAAGGAAATAACTTAAATAGAACTAGGGCAGTGTATCGTAGAATTAACGGACACATTCCAAGCTTAAATAACTTTCCTTTGCTTGATTTGACAGAGATTCGTAAAATATCATTGGGAAATTATCAAATCAAACAAGCTCGCTCTTATTGTGGGGAACATCTTAAAAGCAAAAGAAGTTATATAATAGAAGTTTGTGAAAATGTAATAAGAATCAATTCTACACATCAAAGCCTGGTTGGAAACAATTATTTACTTAGAGGTCGCATTAAATCTCGACACATCAGTGGGAAAATATAATTTACATACATCCTTGTCAGTAATGAATCTGATGTAGCAAATAGTTGCAACGCAATAGAAGCGTACTATTGCAATTGTCTTGTAGGAATGAGAACTGTTGGTTGCTGCGCTCATGTTATGAGTATTTTGTGGTACTTAGGATTTGCTCGTCACCAACAAAATATGAACATAGCTGCAGCTTTATTTTTAAATACTATTTTAATAGACAATGAAGTTGAAGGTGAATAAATCTGAAATAATACTTAATATTATAATTAATGTAGGACGTAGGTTATTATGTGTGTAATTAAACCAAAATGAGTTATAAAAATCTATTATTTCAATGCAATAACTCCATTTCGCATTTAATATAAGTTAAAAGATATGTCTCATATTAATAAAAATCATTTAGTTTTAAATCTTTTTGTACATATCAATATTGAAAAAATAAAGACTATAAGTTATTACATCTACATAATTATGTGTCTTTTATAAGCTTCTTATGAAAATAAAAAGAAAACGGTAAGTTTTTTACATGGACTATATTTTCGAAGTATAGCATGATGCATGTTTTCTTATAACATCACCTAGATTGTCATCAATATAAATGTTGTTTATCGGGCTTAAAGTAGGTAATAAATAATACATGTTTTGCTAATTTTGGTTAAGAAATTATAAAAAATAACGCTAAACGAAAAAGTGCATAGCACATAGTGTATGTAAATATGCTTTTTAGTGTAATTTAATTCTAAACTAAGTTTGTATTTATTAAAAGGCACTAAATTATATATCAAATTAAAGGTAAATAAATAGTCTTTAAAATGATGTTAAAAAATTAGGAATCACTGCTGATTTTTTTAAGGTATTGACGTTTAAAAAGTTAGTACAAAAAACTTGATTTCTAATAACTTAAAACGAAATATTGGAGAATATAGGATATGTAAAAAAATAATTTTTATTACGATGAAAAGGTGGACAAAATACCTTTCATTTGATGTCAGATTTATTTCCCTATGTATCTTACATCGGAAAATATAAGCAGTTTTGACGGAAAAATAAGTGAAATTCTGCTTCTGAATTAGTCAACTTCAAGCTCAAATATCTCAAAAACCCCACGAACGATTTTAAAAATATTTCACCCACATAATGTGCTTAATATCACCTTTCATTTGATACTAGATTCATTAGTGGACGCACTGGGCCCAGGTTCCCTAGGAAAATGGGCCATCTCCTTTCCTTTATTATCATTTGTAGCCAAAAATTAAAATTAATTTTTTGAGAAAATTAGAAAAAAAAACCAAAAAAATTTGTCTAATACCTAGTGGCTCATTGTATGGGAGCCACCATTTAAAAAAGGGTAACTGAAAAATTGAAATGCCATTCTATAGAAAACTATGAGGAACTAAACAAACATAGTTTGAACGAATTCGATACAACATGGAAAGATGGCCATCTTAAATAAAACCGTTAAGATAAGATCTCCATTATTTGCATTTTTAGCAAAAACTAAAAACACAGTTTCCTTAAGATCATTCAAGAAATATTACACACAAAGTTTCATCAAAATTGTTGGAACCGTTTTTGAGCAAATCAGAAAAATCCAAAAAAAAGTTGGCTAAAACTGAACTGTATGTAAGCCACCGTTCAAAAAGGTTTTACTTAAGAAATTGCAATGCCATCCTATAGAAAACTATGAGGAACTATGTCAATCAAAGTTTGATTCAATTCAATAATGCCGTTGTAAACTTATGGCCATTTGAAAAAAGCTGTTTAAACCTTAATTTCTTTGTGACCATTTAAGCCAAAAATAAAAAACCCAGTATTATTAAAGATGCCCTAGGTTTGCTATATTTTGAGTTTAATCAAAATCGTTAGAGCCGTTTTCGAGCAAATCATAAACAAAAAAACGGGCTAAAACAAAATAAAAAAAAACTTGACAACCAATTTTCTTTAAACTGCTATATATGAAGTTTAAAAAAAATCCGATAAACGGTTTAGGCTGTAGCTTGACGTGAAGAAGCGCACAGACGCACAAACAGCCACCGGGACGACATTGCGAAACCACTTTTTTGGGCTTCTCTATCATCGTAATGTCATGTTTGATTAAAACCCTGATTTTTTTGCACGAAACCCATACTTGGCCTATAAAGCACGTTAAAAGCTAAAGCAACAAAATCATACCGCTAATTTTTTCTTCGCTCATTTCTAACACTGAATCGATTTGATCACACACTTTTTGATAGAAAGTGCTACCAGTCTTCTTTCGAAAGCCAAAAAATATGGTGAACGGTCTTGAGTATCTTATCATAAATATAGCAATGAATTTTTGTATGTAACAGTGTAAATTTAAAGCGGTTGTATTTTTCATAAAGCGTTAATAATCGAAATAAAGTATTTCTTGCAAAAAACAATGTTTTATCTATCGACAAAAATATTTGTTAAGTGTATACTTATTACACAGGTTATTTTGCTATCATTAAGCAAAGGTAAATAAATCATAGGTATACTCTAATTAAAGCTAACAGTGATTCAACAGACAATTTGAATGACACTTCCAGTCAAATGTCATGTTTGTTTAAATTATAACGATCATATGGGGAAGTGGAAAAAAATTAACCGTACAATTCTGTCTGTTTGTCTGAAATTTATTTGCTTCAAACTTTGTACAATCTTTGGGCATTCTACAAAGGAGTTTTTTAAACCGGCAATCATTTAAGCTAATGTATATTGGTATCTCCTATAGCGCGCATGAATTATAAAAAGAATATTTACATACATAACATATATACATATATTCGTTCAATCCCGTCTTTGCAGCTGGTAAGTACCACCCATATAACAGTTTTAGGTTTTGAAAGTTTCCTCGAAAGTGGCTGGTGTCAATTTTAATGAAAATGATGGAAATAAGATACAAATCAAACATAACAATACGATTATGGAGAAGTCGAAAAAAGTGGGCCTGTGAATTCCGTCCGTCTCGTCTGTCTGTCTGTTCGCACCTCTACACGGTGCCTAAACTGATGGGCCGATTTGCTTCAAACCTGGTATGTACTTTGTAATTATTTAGTTGTATCTGGATAGTGTTTTTATTTTTGTTCTTGGCCGAAAAGTTATTTAATAATCATTGACAAAAATTTGGATTTTCTCGAAAACAGCTCGAACGATTTTAATAAAAAATGTCAGGTTCTAATTTTTTGCACAAAAACTATCTTTTTGTAAGAATTGATTTTTCAAATTTGGTACACAATATTCTTACAACGTCTTACATAGGGGTTTTTGGAATTGGAATTCCAGCTCTTATGGTTATGGACTAATGGTTCCATATGACTTTCAATGAAAAGCCTATTTTGCTGAAAAACAATGCTGGTTTCGTGCAGACTGAAAATTCGAGGTTTTAATCATGCATGACTTTACGATGAAAGAGATGGTTACGATGGTTTTCGTCACACTGTTCGCCGGGCGGATGTGGGGATGTGCGATTTTCCACGTCATGTTCCAGCCTAAACTCATAGACTACTTGTCTAGGTTGTTAAAGTTCCTCTTCAGAATGTTTTGTATTTCAATCTCTGCACTTTATTAGATGTTCAGCCACCGAAACTCAAAAGCATTTTTCATCTAAAACCAAAGAGCAACACTTGTCCACCACCGATTATACTAAAAATTTAGCACCGCACGAGAGTGGTCTACTCTTACGATCGATCGCCGAATACTGAAAAACAAATAAACGTTAGCCTCATCGTCATGATCTGGCTTAAATGAATGCGAGTTAAACTTATTTCTATTAATTTTCTTAAAAAAAAAAAACATTTAAGTTTTTTATACCCTAGTCGATAAAATGGGTATATTTATACGATATAACATAGAATGGGTATATTGAATTTGATGTAGAGTTTGTAAAATAGAGAAATAATACCGTTAGGTATAGAAAAGTTTATACACATGTATATTCTGACTCAGAATCAAAAACCTAGACGATTTAGCCATGTCCGTCCGTCCGTATGTACTCTAAAGATCGCAATTTTTGAGCTAGAAAACTGAAATTCGGTATATATAATTTTTGGTTCAAGAGCAAGTCTCAGTTCTTGAACCGGTAAAATCGCCCACAATCGTCATTTTTGTTGAACAATCTCAATTTGATAAAATTAAATTATGTTTTTTGTACAATTACGATAAAAGCATAACATTAAAATTTCGTACACGTAAGGTTTAAGTTAACGTTCTTCTAATTAAATAACAATATTTCAGTTTGGGTGTGGCTGACGCCCATTTTTCATACAAAACCATCAATATTGTTTTTATAAAATAACAATTGTTATATTAAAGCATAAACATCTTGTGCATGAAATCAAAAAACTTGATTTTGGGCGTGGCCGATGTCCACTTTTCACTAGAAACTATACAAAATTTTTTTTACAAATAAACGGTATTTATAATGAATACACGAGCCCAAATTTCTGCGTCTCTTAGTCAAATAAAGAAGCTTGTGTACGAAAAGAAATTTTTTGAATTTTGGGAGTGTTTTACGCCCACTTTTCATGAATAAACGAAAAATGTATTTTAAAAAATTTAAGGTACATACTACGAATATTCAATTCTAACCATTTTTTCGTTCGGTTTTTGAAAAATATATCCCAACGTTTTTTTAATTTTTTCAATACGCCCGCTTTTAAGGGCGTGGTTTTTATAAAATACATTTGTTCAGGTACGATCGTTTAAAAACTTTTCGAGTCAGCTGTATTCTTACACAAACGCCTAAAAATTGACTAATAATCAAAGTTCATTTAGTTTTTAAAATTTGTATTTACAAATTTTTAGGACACGTCCACTTTTAAGGGGCGTATCAGTCAGAGATCGTAGTATGTATTAATTTGTTTGATGTTTTTTAACTATGGGTCGCAGTTTTGAAGTAAGAAGGTGCACACTTCGGTTTGTATTCCTTGGTTACGAGGCAGAGTGTGGTTTAAGAATTAATTGTTAGATACACCCATAATTGCTATTTCCATTCAAAATCAAATTGTTAAAATTAAAGTTATGTCTTTTTTTTGTTCAAATCGATCTACAAGCTAAAAATCGAATGTCACTGAGCTCATAGTAATTGCTCTGGCAGTAAAAAGTCTCAACTTTGGGCGTGGCATACGCCTTTTTTGTTGCACCTAAGGTTATTGAACATCGGCCACACAAAATTAATTTTATTGAACTTTTCCTGTCTGCGGAAGGCGAACGCATACACCCAAAAAAATAAAGGGATAGGGTATCCAACAGTTCGTTGAAAACCTACTGTAGTGCTCGCTTATGTTTTTTTTTTTTTGTATTGTTTTCTTTATTAATTCTATTGAGTTTATCGATTGATACATTATAATCGTTACCGAAAGCACTTCTGTTTTTCTTAACCTATTTCGCTGACGCAGTACGCTGTTGTTATCGCTGTCACTGACCGACGACGTCGAGGTTTAAACTATTGAAATCCGATATCGCACGAGTGCACGGAAGGTGCACTGACCGAATTCGAGTATGGAAATGAATACATCTTTTCTTGCGGTGTCTGCATTTTTGTATGCTCTTGTTGAACATATTTGGGTGATTTGAGCAGAGCATCAACATTAAACAGCAGAAATATTTACAGAAATTTAAATCACCAACAGTCAACAGAATCCGAATTCTTTCGAAAAGAACTCTCGGCAGAAGCTATAAGTACCATCTTTAGAGCAAGAGTTGAAATTTTAAACCTAACTTTGTTCCTCATAGAAGTGATGGGCCGCAAATATGTCATCTCTGTAATCGAAGAGATATTGAAGATACTCGTAGTCATCACTTCATAGCAGTTTGCCCATTGTTACAGGAAATACGTCGCCTTCATTTCCAAGAGAGCTTTTTGTCTTTAAATCAGTGTTATGACGTGTTACATGGATCATTAGGATGGCAATATTTGTTTAATTTTTACAAGCATGCTCTTAGTTACCGCAATAGCTTTTAAAATCATCTCCAGTTAGTGCTTTTTAGCCCTTTTTTGCTTCAAACCATTTAAAAAAAGTGAATTTTATGTTTCAAATCGTTTTAAAATTGTACATTTTATGTTTCAAATCATTAAAATTGATCAAAAAATGTTTTGCATCTATTGAGAATGTGCATGTTTGTATATTGTATTATACTAAAATTGTCATCCTATCTTTACTGTTTCACAAATGTAATGAAGTAAAGAATTGTATCTATCTTGTATCTATCTAATTTGGGTTATCCATTTCCACGTTGTGTCTACAAAGTCCATTGACCGTTTTGGCTTTTCTTTAATTTTAAGTCAGCTTAAGTAATTTTTGAATCGTTGGATTTCGAAATGAAGGATGGGATACAAAGGATAATGGGTTTTAACGTTGGAAATAATGGCATTTTCTAATTGTTCTATGAATTTTTACATTTCAATACCGATGAAGTGGTGATTTTGAAGGATCCATTTTGAATCTTTGAACTTCATGTGCTACTTTTTATTAGACTTTTATTATTTTACTACAGGGTGGGCCAAAATAAGTCATAAATCCGATGTTGTTTGGCTCTCTTTTTTTTCTTAATGAAAAACTTCGATTCTGTTTTTTGATTATGATTATTTGAACCCTAAGAATTGTATTGGTCAAGTCGAGAAGATGATATCGGCCAAGTGGGCGCCGTCACAATTGATTTTTTTCTTCTGACAAGTCTTTAGAGAAACATTTATTTAAAAAACATTGAATAAGGAAGATATAAGCAATGAAGAATGTTTGCATGATCAAAATGTGTGGAAAATTTGGGTGAATATTCTAGTTTAGTTAGTTAGTTTAGTTTATTTCATCAAACAAAGTACATGATTGCCTTTTCATGATTACTAGATTATACCAAAAAATAAATAAAATAACAATATAAAGAAAACTTAAATCAGAACACAGATAAAATAACATATAATTATACAATAATTATAATTATAAACCATTACTTAGAATCAAAAGCAAATTATTTTTAAAAGAAGATCTATTTAAACTGAAATCCATCACATCGCAAACTGTGTTACTGTCTTTTAGACATCTAGAAAACGGCTCATTTGCCCCATAATTTGTTTTGTGTTGTTGAACTTTAAATAACGTATGATTTCTAAGCATCCTCGCAGGAACATTGAAGTCAATCAGAGCCAAAATATCTGAGCAATCAATATGATTGGCCAAAATGTCACGAATAAATACGATCCCAAATTTCTTTCTTTGGAGATTCAGTGGCAAGATTCCAAATAACTTGCATCTAGTTTCATAAGAACGCATTTCTGTTCCCTAGTGAAGCTTTTTAAATACAACTCTTGTAAAACGTTTTTGAATTTTTTCAATTCGAAAAGAGTGTGTTTCATAAGCAGGGCACCAAATAATTTTGCAATATTCCAAAGTTGATCTAACAAATGTATAAAAAAGACATTTCGAAGTGAACGGTTTCTTGAATTCTTTAGAATTTCGCAAAATAAAACGTAACATTGAATTACCTTTGGCTACTAAAAAGTCTATCCCTAGATCTTTTTTTAAATATACTTTAGAAAGAGACATATTGTTAATACTATAGCAATAGTTGATCGGCATTCGAATTCTACAAAATGCTAAACTTTGGCATTTAGATATATTACGATTCAAGGAATTAATCAAACACCAAGTAGATAATCTGTCTAGATCTTCTTGCAAAAACGTACAGTCACTTATGGTACGAACACTTCGAAAAACTTTTAAATCATCCGCAAACATAAGGCATTTCAAATTAACAAACACATTAGGGATGTCATTAACGAATAGCAAGAAAAAAAGAGGGCCAAGATTGCTTCCTTGTGGAACACCCGAGGTAACATGCGATTCTTTAGGTATGAATTAATCCATCGAAAAAAGTTTGAGTGGAAACCAATTTCGTGCAACTTATTTAGTAGGATATCATGATTTACACGATCGAAAAACATCTATCTGAAAACCTTTTTCAAGTTCGTTCAATGGGAACTCCATCTTCACCTATCGAATTAGATTTGAGAGAATTTATGCTCATAAATAATTCATACTCAGAAACGACTTCAAAATCAAATTCATTTCAACTAAACATAATATTATTGATGGGCGCAAAGTTAGAAATCTGCAAGTTGTCTGATGTAAAATTATTGTTCAGATCATTTGGGTCAGGAAAATTATCAACAACCTCCTTTCTACCAACACCAATAGAACGCAAACCATTCCAAAGCTTGCGAGAAGTCTGGTTTGTACTTAACTTTGTCATAAAAAATCTATTTTTAGCTCTACGAGTAATGAAAGTAGAAAGTTTACGAGCACGACAGAAAATCTTCCAGTTTAAAGAAGTAGGGTTATGTTTCCATTTAGAATACAGTTTTCGTCGGTTCTTAATTGATGTTAGTACTTCAGAGGTGAACCACGGACAATTTTTATTGCGAATCCAAACAGTCTTCAATGGAACGTGTTTTTCATACATTTCGAGTAGTAGGTATTGAAAAAAATTTACCTTATCATTAACATCATACAAACTGTAGCATAAATCCCA
Organism: Platycheirus albimanus; assembly: GCA_916050605.2. Lineage (NCBI taxonomy): Eukaryota > Metazoa > Arthropoda > Insecta > Diptera > Syrphidae > Platycheirus > Platycheirus albimanus. Next base: position 91,866,834 of record OU696696.1, read on the forward strand.
AGGAAAAGTACAAGCGTCAGATAATAAGGCATTATTGTTGATAGATTTAAAGTCATGGAATTGAAATGAAGACGAGGTAGTGATCCGCGAGAAGTCAATGTTGTAGGTACAAAAGATCAAATCATGATCAGATATGCCTTCGAGTGATAGTTGATCTACTAGAAGTACATTAGATAGGTCGGATACAATCATCAAGTCAAGTAAGCTTGGAGTAGAGTTGGCACAAAAACGAGTGGCATGAGAGTTAGTAACAGCAAGGCCAGTAGCAGCAATCTCATCAAGCAGTTGGTAGGCTCTAGAATCATTGAGAAACAGGTCGGCGTTAAAATCACCACAAATAATAATATTTTCATAATTAGTAGATACTTCCCGAAGGATAGAAAAAAGAGGTTCAGCAGAACAGCTCCTATTAAGGTTGTAAGCAACTCCTAGTAGGCTTTTAACATTACCATCAGTTATTTCCAAAATCAGAAATTCAATGCCAGCACCTTCAGATTTGGCAATTATTTTGCAGTTAAGAGCCGCATTAACATAAACTGCTACCCCTCCTCCAGTAGTAACAGTGATTCTATCATTGCGTATTAACTTATAGTTGTTGAGTTTGTATAGATTATTCGGAGTGTTGGGCCTAAACCATGTCTCAGTTATACATATAACATCAACCCCAGACGAATCAAAGATAAACCTTACAAAATCCAACTTATCAAAGTTTAAGCTACGCGCATTCAAACAGCAAACCTTGAAACCCTGACGCGCATTTGAAAGAATTTTTAAGACTGACTTAGCAGATATACCACCAGAATGAACCGAACCTGAAGACATGATAAAACAAATAATTTGAATAAAAAGCAGATATCTATAACTTACAGAGGCAAAAAACAGCAAGAAGAATTACAATAACAAATTGTGAAAGAAGATGTGAATCAAAATTAAATTAAAATTCAAAAAATAACGAGAAAATTACATATAAAATAATTAAAATAATTATAAAATATCAAAAATAATAAAAATAAAGTATTGTCGATCTACTCTGGTATCATTTAAACAAAAGTAGTAGCAGGAGTAGAAAAAGTACTAGAGTCAATCTTTATTTCGACGTCATCACTGCTCTTTTTCACATGAATAAATCCATTTTTCGTTCTTACTGAGAAGAGAATTCCTTCTAGTGAATGTATGTTTAACGAAAACTTAAAAATAATGATTTGTTAAAGTTTGTTGTTCCCATAATTTGCCTTACCGTTATATGCAGGGAGTTCCATATTCGGATGGCATAAAGAATAAAATGCACGACTGGGTCGCACGTACTTGCTCTGAGAGTGCAATAGTATGATGAAAACAAAGTTTTCGAGCAATATGAAGAACTCATGTTTGGAAAAATGGGGAAAAACCAAAACAGTTTGGCTAAAACTGGAAAACCCGATATACAGAAGCTTACGTTAAGATAGCTTTATTATATCAAATTTAGATGTCATCTGTTGGGTGCTATAAATGATATAAATGTCCGCTTATGGCCAAATTAATAAAATTGTGAAAACAAATTTCCGTTATTAACATTTGTAGCCAAAAACTCAAATGCAGTTTTCTTCAAAACATTTTATATATATTACATACAAAGTTCAATAAAAATCGGTAGAATCTTTTTTGAGTAAATTAAAAAAAAAAATACATAATTTGGCCAAAACCTAGTGGCTTTTTGTATGGGAGCCACCATTTAAAAAAGAGTAACTGAAAAAAAGCAATGCCATCTGATAGAGAGTTATAAGGAACTATACCAAACAAAGTTTGTTTGAATTCGATACAACCGTTGACAACTTATGGCCATTTGAAAAAAGACGTTAACATCAGATCTCAGTTATTAGCATTTTTTGCCAAAAACTAAAACCGCAGTTCTCTTAAGAACACTAAAAGAATATATTACACCAAATTTAATCAAAATCGTTACATCCATTTTTGAGCAAATTAGAAAAAACCTAAAAAAGTTGGCTAAAACTGAACGGCTCGTTGTATGGGAACTACCATTTAAAAAGGCTTCACTGGAAAATTTACAAAGCCATCCTATAGAACGCTATAAAAAACGATGCCAAACGAAATTTGAGTCAATTCAATCAAGCCGTTGCGAACTTACTGCCATTTGAAAAAAAGCCGTTTAAACCTGACTTTCGTTACGACCATTTAAGAAAAAAACAAAAAACGCTATTTTGTTAGAAATATCTTAGGTAAGTTAAATTCTAAGTTTAATAAAAATCGTTAGATGAAAGGTACCAGTTTGAGCCGGGCTAAAACGAAACAAAAAACCCTCGACAATGGTTTTTCTTCAAACTACTATATACCAAGTTTTAAGAAAATCCGTCAAGCCGTTTAGGCTGTAGCATGACGTGAAAAAGCGCACATCCGCACATCCGCACATCCGCACATCCGCACAGACGCACAGACAGACCGACGGACGGTATGGCGAAAACCACTTTTTTGGGATTCACTATCATCGTAATGTCATGTTTGATTAAAACCTCAATTTTTACTTGCTCTATAGGGCAAGTTTTGGTTTCGTGCAGAAAAAAAAAATCGAGGTTTTAATCAAACATGACATTACGATGATAGAGAAGCCCAAAAAAGTGGTTTTCGCCATACCGTCCGTCGGTCTGTCTGTGCGGATGTGCGTATGTGCGGATGTGCGGATGTGCGTATGTGCGTCTGTGCGCTTTTTCACGTCATGCTACAGCCTAAACGGCTTGACGGATTTTCTTCAAACTTGATATATAGCAGTTTCAAGAAAAACGGTTGTCGAGATTTTTTACTTGCTCTATAGGGCAAGTATTGGTTTCGTGCAGAAAAAAAAAATCGAGGTTTTAATCAAACATGACATTACGATGATAGAGAAGCCCAAAAAAGTGGTTTTCGCCATACCGTCCGTCGGTCTGTCTGTGCGTCTGTGCGTCTGTGCGGATGTGCGGATGTGCGGATGTGCGGATGTGCGCTTTTTCACGTCATGCTACAGCCTAAACGGCTTGACGGATTTTCTTCAAACTTGGTATATAGCAGTTTGAAGAAAAACCATTGTCGAGGTTTTTTTTATTTTGTTTTAGCCCGGCTCAAACTGGTACCTTTCAAGTAACGGTTTTTTTCAATTTGGATTTTCTCGAAAACGGCTCTAACGATTTTGATTAAATTTATAATTTAGCTTACTTTAAGCATTTCTAACAAAACTGCGTTTTTTGTTTTTGCCTCAAATGGTCGTAACGAAAATCAGGTTTTGACGGCTTTTTTTCAAATAGCCATAAGTTCACAACGGCTTGATTGAATCAACTAAAACTTTGTTTGACACAGTTTTTAATAGTGTTCTATAGGATGGTTTAGTAAATTTTTCACTGAAGCCTTTCTAAACGGTGGCTTCCATACAACGAGCCGTTGAGTTTTAGCCAACTTTTTTTGGTTTTTTCTAATTTTCTCGAAAATGGCTCTAACGATTTTGATTAAACTTTGTTTGTTATATTCTTTTAGTGTTTTGAAGAGAACTGCGTTTTTAGTTTTTGGCTCAAAATGCAAATAACGGAGATCTGCTCTTAACGGCTTTTTTTCAAATGGCCATAAGTTGTCAACGGTTGCATCGAATTCACTCAAACTTTGTTTAGTATAGTTCCTTACAGCTTCCTATCAGATGGCATTGATTTTTTTTCAGTTTCTCTTTTTTAAATGGTGGCTCCTATACAAAGAGCCACTAGATTTTGGCCAATTTTTTCATTTTTTCTAATTTACTCAAAAAAGGCTCCCCCGATTTGAATGAAACTTTGTATGTAACATACATAGAATACTTCAAACGAAACTGCATTTTTAGTTTTTGGCTATACATGATAATAGTGGAAATTGCTTTTAACAGTGTTATTAACTTGGCCATAAGTGGACATTTGTATCATTTATATCACCCAAAAGATAACGTCTTAATTTTAAATATTAAAGGTTTCTTAACGTTAGCTCCTGTATATCGGTTTTTCTAGTTTCAGTCAAATTTTTTTTAGGTTTTACCAAATTTTTCAAAAATGAGTTGTTCTCATTGATCGAAAAGTTTGTTTTCATCCTACTATTGCACCCACAGAGCAAGTACGTGCGACCCAGTCGTGCAAGTTATTTTATTTCGTCTTAGGCCGGCTCAAACTTGTACCTTTCAAGTAATGGTTTTTTTCAATTTGGATTTTCTCGAAAACGGCTCTAACGATTTTGATTAAACTTAAAATTTAGCTAACTTTAAGCATTTCTAACAAAACTGCGTTTTTCGTTTTTGGCTCAAATGGTCGTAACGAAAATCAGGTTTTAACGGCTTTTTTTCAAATGGCCATAAGTTCGCAACGGCTTTATTGAATTGACTCAAACTTCGTTTGGCATGGTTTTTTATAGCGTTCTATAGGATGGTTTTGTAAATTTTTCAGTGAAGCCTTTCTAAATGGTAGCTCCCATACAACGAGCCGTTCAGTTTTAGCCAACTTTTTTAGGTTTTTTCTAATTCGCTCAAAAATGGCTCTAACGATTTTGATTAAATTTGGTGTAATATATTCTTTTAGTGTTCTTAAGAGAACTGCGTTTTTAGTTTTTGGCAAAAAATGCTAATAACGGAGATCTGATCTTAACGTCTTTTTTTCAAATGGCCATAAGTTACCAACGGTTGTATCGAATTCAAACAAACTTTGTTTGGTATAGTTCCTTACAGCTTTCTATCAGATGGCATTGATTTTTTTTTCAGTCTCTCTTTTTTAAATGGTGGCTCCTATACAAAGATCCACTAGATTTTGGCCAATTTTTTCATTTTTTCTAATTTACTCAAAAAAGGCTCCCCCGATTTTTATGAAACTTTGTATGTAACATACATAGAATACTTCAAACAAAACTGCATTTTTAGTTTTTGGCTATACATGATAATAGTGGAAATTGCTTTCAACAGTATTATTAATTTGGCCATAAGTGGACATTTGTATCATTTATAACACCCACAAGATAACGTCTTAATTGTAAATATTAAAGGTTTCTTAACGTTAGCTCCCGTATATCATTTTTTCCAGTTTCAGTGAAATTTTTTTAGGTTTTACAAAATTTTTCAAAAATGAATTGTTCTTACTGATCAAAAATTTTGTTTTCATCGTACTATTGCACCAACAGAGCAAGTACGTGCGACCCAGTCGTGCATTTTATTTTTTTCTGCACGAAACCAATACTTGCCCTACAGAGCAAGTAAAAAAAAATTTCATAATATCGAAAATAATCAACTGTAATGGAGGTGGAACAAACCCATCCTTAAATTGTTTTTGCAATCAGTGTCACACATGCATAGCTTTTCTTAAACACAAGTGCAGATGGAACAAAACAATTCTCACAAACAATTTTCGAAAAATTATATGAAAAATTTGTTCCAAACGCCAAAGAATGGTTTATGGCACAAAACAATTCAACAAACTGAGATTTTCTTATCAGGCTTCTTTGGTCATGTGTGGTATAATGCAATTAAAATAATTTAGTTCATTAATTCATTGCTGTAGAATAGCTATGATTAAGACGAAAACCCGATTGCACCGGTGACAATAAATTATAGTGCCTAATGTGGCTAGAAATTTGATTCAATAAAAATTTTCAAAGACCTTAGACAAGCAGGGTAGTATACTTATGGGTCGGAAGTCAGCACAAGATGAAGGATGGATCTTTTTTGGTACAGGAATTACTTTGCCAAGTTTGTTATGCAAAAATTAATTACGTGCGTAAAAGTGGACAGGATTTGGGTTAGAATAATTTTTATTAACCTTATGGGAAGACCATCCTCACCTATAGAATAAGACTTAAGAGAATGAATGTTTATTAGCAATTCAAACTCAGAGACGGTTTCAAAATCAAATTTACTAGGATCCTGGTTACCTGGTGTAATAGCATGGTTGAGATCATTTGGTTCAGAAAAATTGTTCCTAACTGCTTCATACCAACACCAATTGAACGCAAACTAATCCAAAGCCTACGAGAGGTCTAGTTGGTGCTTAGCTTAGACATAAAAGATCAAGGAGACTCGGAGCTGAGTTAGTGCCAAAACGAGTAGCTTGAGAGTTTGTCACGGCAAGGCCTGTAACTGGCAATCATATCAGTGTGACTTTTGTATCATTGAGAAAGAGATCGGCTTTAAGATCACCACAAAAAACAACATTTACATAACTTGCCGACAATTCCCGCATATTTGAAAAAATAGGTTCCAGAGAACAGCTCCTGTTAGGATTATAAACAACACGACAATTCTGTCTGTCTGACTGTCTCACTGTCTGTCTGTCTGTCCGTCTGTCTGTATCGGCACCTACAGCCTAAACGGCCTTACCGATTCACTTCAAACTTGATACATAGCATTATTATGAGAGGGTTTTTTGGAATCAGCATTAGCTAATATTAGCTCCAAAACTAACGGTACCTGCCATATGATTTCTTATGAAAAACTCATTTATCTCAAAAACGGCTGCTACGATTTTGATAAAACTTTCTGAATTCTGTTTTTTGAGTAAACTTTGTTTTGGTTGGAACAGATTTTTCAGAAAAAGTAGTAAACCACTTCACGGATTTCGATGAAAATTTTAATGTGAACGCTCTTTTATAAACGAAACAATATTAATTCTTTAATTTTCCAAACAACACTTTTTTCGAGTTTAAAAAAAAAGTGAATTTAAAAAAAAAAAAAGTTTGTTCAAAATTTTTAGAATTTTCGTTTTCTGTGTGGGTGTTGGTGGTGCTGGCGGTGGTATGGGCGGTGATAGTGGTGGTTGACAATGCTGACTGCAGTGGTGCTTTTCATAGTATTGGTTGGGGCAGTTGTGATAGTGGATATTGTTTTCGTGTTGGTGTTCAGTGTTCATTGCGACAATTTAAAAAGTTATGCACAAAAAAAATAAAACAAAGTTAGGATGGCACTCTGTTATAATTGTTATATTTATTGAATTCGGTACTATAATTTATTTCACACAAGAAAATAAGTTATGAAATGCAAAAAAAAACTGTATACCTACTGAATGACTTTCTACTGCAGCACTAATTAAGACGGATTTAAATATTTAATATGTCACAAAGTTAAGAGGAATCAAAAAACACGTCTACCTCATTGTAGGTAGAAGTTGAACCATTCATATAACAATATAAAAACAAAAAAATTATTTGTCTTCATATAAACAGATATTCGCGTTTCAATTTTTTGTTAAAAAAAATTATATAATAAAAAAAATTTAAAGAAAATGTTTCTTTACTTAAAGTAAATCAATTATGTATCTTAAAATTACCTGTGAACTATAGACACTATTACCTTAATTGTAACCAACAAAAAAAAATCCACGAAAAAATATTTACGCAGCAGACACCAAAAAAATAATATGTAAGAAAATAAATGTTTAACTTCTTTTATATCAGCCATAATATAAAACAAATTTATCTAATCTAAGGCCGGGTTTCCATCCATTTGCAAGAAAACTTCTGCAATAAATGTCCGATAGTCTGTCCGACAGTGAATTGCAAGTGGAAACTACCAAGCAAGTTCTATCGCGACAGTACTTTCATAACTTCTTGCGAGTATTTGCAAGTGCAATTAATTGCTAGTTTAAACACTTTTGCATTGACTCGCGACAGTTCTTGCAGCTTATCGAAACAGTTTCGTATATCTCGCGCAAGTAGCTGGTTGACGTCTTTGCTTTATACAAAATGAGTAAAATAAAAGGTCGTGAATGGCCTCGCGAAGAAGTTATGCGTTTAATTGAAGCTTACGAGTGTAATCCATGTTTCCTTCCAAATCAATTGCGGTCATGCGAGTGAAATTGAAGTATTGCTGAGCATCTTCTATATTTAATTCGTTTAATAAATTATAGAAGGCACCAGCTTCCCGTCTTCTCAAAATCCAATCTCGAACCCAAGTTGATCTTTTTTTCTTTTTTAATAATAAAATTATCATCGCAGCTGCTAATCGTTGACGTCTTCTCGCCATGACTTCACAATTTTAAGTAAACAACCAGATTTCTAGCGACATTAATTGCTCTCCTGGTGTAAATACATCTGCAATAAATTGCGACAGTATGATGCGCGAGCTTCTTGCAAGACATTTATTGCAGAAGAAATTGCAAGAATTTACATGACAATGTAAACGCAACTGCAAGAAACTTCTGCAAGACTTCCGCGATTTGACTTGCAAATGGAAACGCGGCCTAAGGATATGATTTGTAATTTATTAAATAAACTCTGTACTTGTCATAATGATAACATTCAAACCTCAGTTATCTTTGCACAATACTGTTTCCGTTTCTTTAATTGTTCCGGAAACCACGAATGACTAAATTTTTTTAAATTGCTGACTGGAATTGCTTCCAATTTTAATGCAAATGTATCTTCACTCCTTTTACGATTATTTTCGGAGCCCCTCACTGATTTGAGTCCAGATCACCATCTCACACAAAGACGCAAACAAAACAAATTTATTCTTATTTAGTTTTCAAAAAAAGTCATCTACTTTTAAACAAAAGACGAAAAAGATATGTATATTTCTTTAAAAGGACCACTGACTTTATAGATTCTCTTTTAGAATACAAAGAATACCTTTTTTCTTACTTAAAACCAGTGTTGGCATGTAAGTTACATGAAGTAAGTTACTCGTTTAGTTACGCGTAACTAATATGAATTAGTTGCGCCCAATATTTGGCGTAACTAATGTAACTAATGTAACTAAATGTAACTAACTGTAATTAAATAAAACTAACTCTAACTTAATAATAAAAAATAAAAAAAATCATATTTCATCCTGAATCCCAATCGACTATTGACAAAATTCTTTTATTAGCAAGGGCAACGGCAACCTGGCAAGGAATACATATTGAAATTACTATATTCCTGATGAAAAGGAAATCTAATAAAATATTATATTCTTGGAGCATACAATAGATTTTTACTTACATTTAAAGTTTTCCCCTCTTTCTTGAGATTCTTGGACATTTCTTTGTTTGTTTTGATTTATTTTTGTATGGTAAATTCAGATTTGATCTCAGATTTGGTCTCAAATTTCAGATTTGGCTCGCCCAAAGGAAATCAAACGAGATCTATTTTGTTTTATTATTTCAAATTTTTTTTTTTTTGGCAGAAATATTGTAATTGAAAAACGTATTCCTTGCCAGGTTGCCGTTGCCACAGCTGGCAGCTGGCCCGACGGCAATATCAATCATCCAGCTTTGCCCTAAAACAGTGTAGTCAAACGTCATTCGATCGGGTTTGTGGACGGAACTTCTAAATTTCAATTTAACATAAAATGTGAGTTTTTGTATTTGAAAAATTCTATAAGTTATAGTTAGTTACATTTAGTTACAATTAGTTACATTTAGTTACATTAGTTACATAAGTTACATAAGGTACATTAGTTACGTGTAACTAATTAAAATATCAAAGTTACGCGTAACTATCCAACACTGTAAAACAAAAAAACGGTTTAAAATCGCGGTGAGCAAACTTTCATTCAACACTTATTCACTTTAATTTCACTAATTTCTCTTATTGCTTCTCAAATTTATCTTTGATCCCAACAACATGTTTGACTCTCTGATTTTGTTTCAGAAATATTTCCCAGACGCTGCGGCGCGGCGTTCTAAATGCTGCTTCACAAGAAAGTAATATACATAAGAAATAAGATGCTACTTAAAGGATGTTTCCTTGTACCTGAACTACCAATAAAGTTATTAAAATAATCTCAAATACAAGTAAAAATTGATCTGGGGTGGAATCGGCTAAGGTGATTTGTGATAAGTGATAGTCACAATCAACAAATTTCGTCTGGCTAGATGATTGTCACATGTGACAATCACATTTTTGTGACTTTTTCTTGTGACAGTTATTTAGGTGTGACAATCACCTTAGCCAGATGAAATTTGTTGATTGTGACTATCACTTATCACAAATCACCTTAGCCGATTCCACCCCTGTTTTGTTATATTTCCTTAACGCCGGATAGCTAGCTACGTAAAATAGTATACAACTTATAGAGCGACAAAATCCCTCAAGTTAGTCTGCCGTAGCCGAACTATCATAATTCATTGATCCGGGCATCAACCCAACCTATCAAATCGCAACTCACCATTTCTCAGCTCATAATTTCGCAACTCACAAGACAACTCACCACATCGCAACTCATAAAAATTCATTCTTTGATTAAAACTTGGAGACGCCCTTTTTTACATGCGTGTGTGTTTGGAAATATAAACTTGACCTTTTAATGGCTGATTACACTGTGCAACAAAAATATGTTTATGTCGATTCTATGTTTGTTTATGCTTTTTTATAATAAGTCCAGCATACCTTGCCTATTAATTTGTTCTAACTGTTAGTTTTACTTTAACGGGACCGCGAAATGTATTTGCAGAGATACAAGCATAGGTCAAACCCATCATTTGATCTTTGAAATATAAACTTATAAAATTTCTCCAGTTGCCGAAGTTATTTATAGTTTTAAAATAAACTAAGAAATAAAAAACAAGACATTTTAGTATTTGCTTATTAATTTTATAAATGTATATCAAATTATTTTCACAACTTACAAACGACGCCATATTTCTTGCCGCTCTTTTGACATTTCTCTTCAGTTGGTTTGCCATTTCACGGTGGAAAGATATACGAGCCAACAACGAGTCGAAATTATTAAAACTTAGTACCGAAATTTGGAGTCAGTGGCCTCAACGTTAAGAGCGCTACGTTCGATTTATGGTCGTCATAATCGTCCTAGCAGATCAACAATTGAGCGTCTAGTGGAAAAATTTGAATCCACAGGCACAGTACAAAATGTGCCCGTGCCAGTGAAACAAAGAAGTGCCCGTAGTGTCGAGAATATTGCTGCCGCTGAGGCTTCAGTTGCAGAAAGCCCAAATGTGTCTCTCACGCGTCGTTCTCAAGCGTTGGGTATTTCTGTGACGTCGTTGTGGCGAATTTTGCGAAAAGATCTTAGCCTACATCCTAACAAGATTAAATTGAAGCAAGAACTGAAGCCGCTTGACCGCCAGAAGCGTCGTATGTTCGTGAATTGGGCTGAGCAACAACTTGAAAATGATTCGGATTTTCATCGAAAAATTATCTTCAGCGATGAGGCTCATTTCTGGCTGAATGGCTTCGTCAATAAACAAAATATGCGGTATTGGTCAGGCAGCAATCCACACGTACTCCATGAGTCATCATTGCATCCTGATGGTCAAGCCCGATGCCGTCCAACGTGGACTCGTCGGCAAGATCATCGAGCGTTTCGAACAGAAGGGCTTCAAATTGGTCGCCATGAAATTCATGTGGGCTTCCAAGGACTTGTTGGAGAAGCACTACTCCGACTTGTCAGCTCGTCCCTTCTTCCCCGGTTTGGTTAATTACATGAGGTCCGGTCCAGTAGTTCCAATGGTGTGGGAAGGTTTGAACGTCGTGAAGACCGGTCGCCAGATGTTGGATGCTACCAACCCAGCTGACTCTCTGCCTGGAACCATCCGTGGTGATTTCTGCATCCAAGTTGGACGCAAGATCCTCCATGATTCCGATGCTGTTGAATCTGCTAACAAGGAAATCACTTTGTGGTTCAATGAAAAGGAATTGGTCTCATGGACTCCAGCCACCGAGAACTGGGTCTACGAATAAGAAGCTGCTCTGCCTGCCTGTTAGGTGGATTCATCGTACTTTGTTTCTTAGTATTAAAGAAAAAAAATATGTAAATCGTCAAGCATTTCCAACTTTGTAACGTAAAAACGAGAAAAAATCGTCAAAATATAAAAAAAAAATGTTAACCGAAAAAAAAAATGTTTTCATTGCATCCTGAAAAAATTACGATTTGGTGTGGTTTATGGGCTGGCGGCGTCATTGGGCCGTACTTCTTCTAAAAAAAACCTCAGCAACCGTTTTTCTTCAAACTGCTATATACCAAGTTTGAAGAAAATCCGTCAAGCCGTTTAGGCTGTAGCATGACGTGAAAAAGCGCACATCCGCACATCCGCACAGACGCACAGACAGACCGACGGACGGTATGGCGAAAACCACTTTTTTGGGCTTCTCTATCAACGTAATGTCATGTTTGATTAAAACCTCGATTTTTTTTTTCTGCACGAAACCAATACTTGCCCTATAGAGCAAGAAAAAAAGTGCAATATACAGCTTGATTAAAGAAGCTGTCACCACGGCTGCTCAGCGGTGGAAGAATTTTGTATTTCTTTTGATAAGCTTGATTGCTTGATTGCCTGCCTGTTAGGTGGATTCATCGTACTTTGTTTCTTAGTATTAAAGAAAAAAAATCTGTAAATCGTCAAGCATTTCCAACTTTGTAACGTAAAAACGAGAAAAAATCGTCAAAATATAAAAAAAAAATGTTAACCGAAAAAAAAAATGTTTTCATTGCATCCTGAAAAAATTACGATTTGGTGTGGTTTATGGGCTGGCGGCGTCATTGGGCCGTACTTCTTCCGTGATGATCAAGACCGGCACGTTACTGTGAATGGTAATCGCTACCGTTCAATGATAACCGAATATTTTGGGCCCCAATTGGATGATATTATTGCACTTTTTCTTCGCGGCACGAACACGATAGGGGGAGGGGAATTTATTTAAGTTTACTTAATAATCGATACTTTAAAATTATTATTAGTGATCGTTTAAATCGCGATCAATTAAATTTCAAAACAAACAAAAAAAAGGAAAAAAAGATTTGAAATGTTTTAAACGCGCACCGACGGCGACACACGACACGAATTTACTAATGATTATGATACCTATCAATAGGCCACACACGAATAACGCGAAAAGAGAATGCGAAATAAAATAAAATGCACGACTGAGTCGCACGTACTTGCTCTGTTGGTGCAATAGTACGATGAAAACAAACTTTTCGATCAATAAGAACAATTCATTTTTGAAAAATTTGGTAAAAACCAAAAAAATTTGGCTAAAACTGGAAAACTCGATATATGGGAGCTTACGTTAAGAAACCTTTAATATTTAAAATAAGACGTTATCTTTTGGGTGTTACAAATGATACAAATGTCCACTTATGGCCAAATTAATAATACTGTTGAAAGCAATTTTTGCTATTATCATGTATAGCAAAAAACTAAAAATGCAGTTTTGTTTGAAGTATTCTATGTATGTTACATAAAAAGTTTCATAAAAATCAGGGCAGCCTTTTTTGAGTAAATTAGAAAAAATGAAAAAAATGCCCAAAATCTAGTGGCTCTTTGTATTGGAGCCACCATTTAAAAAAGAGAAAATTAAAAAAAATCAATGCCATCTGATAGGAAGCTGTAAGGAACTATACCAAACAAAGTTTGAGTGAATTCGATGCAACCGTTGACAACTTATAGCCATTTGAAAAAAAGCCGTTAATAGCAGATCTCCGTTATTTGCATTTTTAGCCAAAAACTAAAAACGCAGTTCTGTTCAAAACACTAAAATAATATAACACACAAAGTTTAATCAAAATCGTTAGAGCCATTTTCGAGAAAAGTAGAAAAAACCAAAAAAAGTTGGCTTAAACTCAACGGCTCGTTGTATGGAAGCCACCGTTTAGAAAGGCTTCAGTGAAAAATTTACTAAAGCATCCTATAGAACACTATGAAAAACTATGTCAAACGAAATTTGAGTCAATTCAATCAAGCCGTTGTGAACTTATGGCTATTTGAAAAAAAGCCGTTAAAACCTGATTTTCGTTACGACCATTTGAGCCAAAAAAAAAAACGCAGTTTTGTTAGCAATGCTTAAAGTAAGCTATATTATAAATTTAATCAAAATCGTTAGAGCCGTTTTCGAGAAAATCCAAATTGAAAAAAACCGTTACTTGAAAGGTACCAGTTTGAGCCGGGCTAAAACAAAATAAAAAAAACCTCAGCAACCGTTTTTCTTCAAACTGCTATATACCAAGTTTGAAGAAAATCCGTCAAGCCGTTGCATGACGTGAAAAAGCGCACATCCGCACATCCGCACATCCGCACAGACGCACAGACAGACCGACGGACGGTATGGCGAAAACCACTTTTTTGGGCTTCTCTATCAATGTAATGTCATGTTTGATTAAAACCTCGATTTTTTTTTTCTGCACGAAACCAATACTTGCAAGTGCAATATACAGCTTGATTAAAGAAGCTGTCACCACGGCTGCTCAGCGGTGGAAGAATTTTGTATTTCTTTTGATAAGCTTGATTGCTTTCGTAATCAAAACAGTTTATCAAAAGAAGAAAGTATATGATTGCAGAGTAGGGTGCAAAAGAAATTAGGCGCCAGGAATTTTTTTCTAAAACCGAATTAGAAAATTCCAAAACTAATTTTAGGATTTGAAGGACTGATATTTTATATAAAAAGAAGGAAGTTATGATTAAAAATGTAATTATTTTATTGTTTTGGGAAACCTAGGGACAGAAGATCCCTGGACTAAAACCCAAAAGTCTTTTCAAATAAAAAAAGTTAAACAATGTAAATATGGCCGTTTGGCTCGAGGCAAAATTAACAAGGTAGAGATTTAAATTAAGTAAAAGTAAAAGCAAATAATATAAAGAAAAAAAAATGCAAAATGAAAATGAGTCTTTAATAAAAAAACTAAGCGCGTCCCGGAAATCTCGTATACCAAATCGATTGAATATAAATATATATATTTGGAATTACAAATATATATATTTACATCTAAAATCGCACACAAACTACTTATCTCTGTTTAATGTCTCCTGTCTCCTTTCTCCTATCTCCTTTTAAAATCCTTCACGACTCGAATCCTAGTTTTTCGTCCCCAATTATCCTCGATCCAAATTTTAAATAAATATATCTCCTCCTCGATTTTTTTTCCTCCTCAAAATTTCTCGATATTTTTCTTTTCCAAATTTTGTATTCACGCTTGTAAGTCTCTCACCAGAGTGCCTTCCAAGCTAATTTTTAACAACAACTTTCTTCCCTCGTCCATTCCAGTCATTCACTCATACATACAACGATACAACACAACCATTCGTTTCGAGATCATCGGTCACGGCTTTCTGGAAGCATGACGCTCTCCTAGAAAACAACCGTGGTGGGATCTAACGAAACATACTCACACGCACACAAACACGGTTTTAACAAGTTGTTGGATGTGTTTCCAAAACTTGCCAAAACTTACTCTCACGCACACAAACAACGTTTCGACAAGTTGTTGGATGTGTTTCCAAAACTTGTCGAAACATTATGGACGAGTTCAGACTATTTTCCAACTAAAACTATTTTCGAGAAAAATTGATAAGAAACAAAATTGAGGAGAAGTCTCAAATAGGCTTTTTCCTACTACTCTACAACTATCGCGCGGGATTCGAAGCGTGAATTATTCAACAAACTATTTTCGGAAATACAGAGAGGAGCGTTACTTTAATCATTTTCAAAATTCTACAGAACTAATCTAATCGCGTTAAAAACCCATTTTGTACATTAAACAAATTTACGTTATTTTAAGTTAATGTTAAAATTACGTTGAAAAGATATTAATAAAAAGATGTTAAGTTGTTGTTGGTCGTTTTAAGTAAGTAAGAGTCCGCCTGACTCGTTACTTCTTCGGCTCATCCGCCGGCTCTCTTCTCGTTTTATCACGTCGTACTCGAACACCTGCTTTTGTTGCTTTTGCAAAATAAGGCTAGGTACACCACTGGTTGATGAGACCATGGTTGCCCTCAACTTCGCCAATATTTTGCAGCCACAACGAGAAAAAGAAAAGGGAAAAAGAACGACCGAAGGGAAGTTTTTGTTGCGGTAAAATTTACCGTAACAAATTCCACCCTTACCTCCCAAGAAATGTGTTTACTTTTCAAGAAAAATAAACCATTTCTTAAGGCTCGGCCAGGATTGGAGGGTAAAAGTACAAGGTGAACAACACAACACAGGGTTACCATCATATTAAAAAAGAAAAATAAAAAAGAAAAAAAAGAATTAGTGGCACGAATTGAAAATATAAAATTGGACAATTTACCAAAAAACAAACAAAATACAAAATTAATTACGATTTAAAAAAAGATTAAGGGACTTTTGACTAAGTGTCAATAACTGGCTTTAAATCCTTTACGTGCCACGTCCCTCGATCCTTCCCTTTATCGTCTATCAGGAGGTATGTCCAAAGTGACTCCCTCCTACTGACCTTAAATGGACCAACAAACTTGGTCGCTAATTTAGAAGCGAAATAATTTGCCGCATCGGACAGAGCATAATTCCTACGCCAAACGAGATCACCAGGTTGAAACTGTATGTCTCTTCTCCTCAAATTATAAGTTTTAGCGGTCTTATTTGCCGCCGCTTCCAACTTCCTAGCTAGCTCCTGTCTCAGTTTCTGAAACTGCCTAACGAACAAAAATTCTGAGAAAGTACGGCCCCGATACCAAAATCTGACGCATCTGTCTGAACAACAAACGGCCGGGAAAAATCCGGACATGTCAAGATCGGTGCCGTAACCAAACACTATTTGGCTTTCCTGAAACACTCCTCACACTCTTGTGTCCATTCGAACTTCTTACCTTTCTTTAAGAGATCGGTAAGAGGTCTAACTAAAATTGCAAAATCTGGCACGAATCTTCGATACCAAGAAATAGTACAAAACTCCTAATTTCCTTCACGTTTTTCGGTGGAGGAATCCTCATCATGCTTTCTACTTTTTCCGGGTCTACATGATGCCCGTTCCTATCAACTACATAACCTAGAAATTTCAAAGAAGGCCTACAGAAATTACACTTTTCCCTACCTACTTTTAAACCCGCTTCTCCTAACCTTTTAAAAACTTCTTTGAGAATTTCTAAGTGCTTCTCAAAAGAATCGGTGACAATAATAATGTCATCTAAGTACACAAAGACAAACGGTTCTAAGTCGGGACCTAGAACGTCGTCAATAAACCTTTGCCATGTCGCTGGTGAATTATGAAGCCCGAATGGCATCCTACAAAATTGAAAAAGACCCCTCCCTGGCACGGTAAAGGCTGTGTACTTTCGCGATTCTTCCTCCATTGGAATCTGCCAATAAGCAGATTTAATATCTAATGAGGACAAGTACTTCGCGTTTCGAAGCTTGTCCAAAATCGCCGAAATAAATGGTAGTGGATAAGCATCCCTATCAGTAACCTCATTTAATTTAATATAGTCAACGCAGAACCGATAACTGCCGTCTTTCTTCTTAACGAGAAGAATCGGCGATGCCCAAGGACTCTTCGACTTCTCGATCACTCCAGCTTCCAACATCTCTTGGAGTTCTTGATCGATATGTTTCTGAATCGCGGGCGAAACAGGGTAATATCGTTGTTTGATTGGTTCTGCGGACGTCCTAATCTTGTGCTCAACTAAGTTGGTGCACCCTAATCCCTCGGTCATTGATTTAAAAAGTTCTCCTAACACGTGTTCTACCTTCTTACTTTCAAAATCGTCCAAATCCGATTTTTCCCTAATCCCTACCATGTCTGTTACCGAGGCCACCATTTCCTGGCTCGAAAAACTCCACATACTAGATCTCAAATCCGGGACTATGCCCGATAGTGCCCAAAAGTCGGCACCTAAGATCAATTGGTGTGGGAGATTGGGTATAACCAGACATTCTATTAAAATGGATCTATTCTCAACCTCCACTGGTAGAGAAATAGACCCAGCTACTCCTACACCTGCCCCATCTGCTAACGCTACTGACCCAACACTACTCTTTTCTAATCTAAGCCCTAAGTCTTTCAAAATTTTGCACCCGTCACCACCCACAATGGTACGAGAGGCTCCTGAATCAAGAAGTCCCAAAAATTTGACTCCATAAACCCTAACTCCTAAATATGATCTAGTGTCCCTACCGCTTGCCGCTAACGTGAAACTCAGATGAACTTGTGGGTCCAGTTGGTCGCCGGCAGACGACCTTACTAACGCCGACGGGTCTCCTGTCCTGCTGACACAAGAGCCCGTTCCCCATTTCCCGAACACCGCCTACAATCCCTACGATAAACACCTAAAGCTCCACAACCAAAACACTTCCTTTGCACAGAACAGTTTTGTGCCAAATGACCATCCCCGTTACAATTGTAACACCTAACTACCTGTCTAAAAGGGTTCTCTGGGACTGGAGCAACAGCCGCAACTCGGTGTTGTCCGAACGAACTCGGTTGGTAACCACATTCAGGTTCCAACAAATGCCTACCTCTACTTGGTGGAGTAAAACTGTCCACGTTTACCTTAAGGGTATCTAGTTCCCTACCTAAGATAGCAAGTTCCTTAACCGTCTTTGGTTTGGCACTCGCTATCTGCACCTGATAAAAGGGGCCTACATTTTTCCTCAAAATAGATAACATTCTTCCCTCTGATAAAGGTTCCGACAATCTTCGGAACAATGTCCTCATAGTTGCAAGATACGCGCCGAAAGTTTCATCCTTTCCCTGCGAACACCGATTAATTTCTTCCAAAAGAAGATCATCGTAATTCGCAGGAAGGAACTCCGCTTTGAGTTCCTTGACGAGCTCTTGCCAATCTCCCAAATCTTTCCTAACCGTCCTATACCACATAAGGGCCCTACCCGACAAAAGCTCCGAAGAGGATTTGAAAAGGTGGGAGTCCGGAACATCGTTAGCCAGATGAAGTTCCTCCACTCTTTCCAGGAATGAATTCACTGATGCTCCATTAGAGTCACCAGTAAATTTCACCCCCCACTTCCCTACACGTTCAGTGCACTTCTGTTGAACGACCATCTGTTCAGCAAAAGTGTCACCCCTATCAACCCTATGTCCCAATGGGACCCTAACACTAATGTCATTGACTGATGGACTACTGCCAACACGCATTGGTTCAGACAATGACCCACCAGCCAATCCTAACGCAGACCGCACACTATTTGGGGTCTGACCAACTTGTACTTGAAGTTGGGTTTGCGTTTTAACGGGAGTCTTTTCCTTCTCAACTTCTTCTTCCCTATCACTATTCTCACTATCACCAGTGAGATCTCCTAATAAACATAAAACTTTATTACGAAGTGAGCTGATAGCATCTTCTTCGTCGTCTGCCTCACAAGGTGTCCTAGCTAACCTACCTATACACCACTCAATCTTTGTTACAATCTTAATGTACTCCGAAGACTTTGGATTCTTCGGAGGTACTTTAAGAAGGCCCTTAATCTCCTCAATTTTCGCTTCTATAGCGTCCTTATCCTCATCATAGGTGAACGGGTACACCATACTAACTTCCATCGAGTTCCTCTTAACGAGTAACCTCGATGACCTCAATGCTTTTCGCATTTCATCTACCGACCCTACTCTCAAACCCCTGACCTTCATCTCATAGGCCAGTTCGTCCTGTGCTTATCTCCCAATATTCATCTTTAGTAAAGAAAACTAATTAATAGCACACACGGAAAAATCAAAAAAAATTTACTAAAACAAAAATAAAAATACTTGGCAACCCTTACAGATTTGTATCTTTATATAAAAAAAAATATTCAGTACAATAAATATTCAAAAAAAAAAAAACAAGAAACTCTATATTTTTGTTTTCCCGATATTTTATGAAAACTCTAATAAATGTTCACCCAGAAAATTCTACACGTAGGTGCCAACCGTAAACAACAATCACTAAACACGATAACTAACAAAAAAAACAACTTCCAGCAATAACCTATAACCCCGAAATATTGATTTCTTCTAAGAACAAAAATTAATATACATCACAAAAAAAAACTCAAGTGAAAGTTACTCGATTTCCCACAACAAAATTAAAATTGCGAAATATCCCACGCGAGAAAAAAAGCAATAAAAAAAAACTCTATCAACTATCGCTGAAAGAACTCCATTTTATTCCACTCAAACACGAAAATAAATGTCACTATATAAAAAGGTATCCCACGAAAGAAAAAAAAACAATATCTAACAAAAAAAACTCTACCCAAGGTACCTATATGAACACACTAAAAAAAATGAATAAAATGCACGACTGAGTCGCACGTACTTGCTCTGTTGGTGCAATAGTACGATGAAAACAAACTTTTCGATCAATAAGAACAATTCATTTTTGAAAAATTTGGTAAAAACCAAAAAAATTTGGCTAAAACTGGAAAACTCGATATATGGGAGCTTACGTTAAGAAACCTTTAATATTTAAAATAAGACGTTATCTTTTGGGTGTTACAAATGATACAAATGTCCACTTATGGCCAAATTAATAATACTGTTAAAAGCAATTTCCGCTATTATCATGTATAGCAAAAAACTAAAAATGCAGTTTTGTTTGAAGTATTCTATGTATGTTACATAAAAAGTTTCATAAAAATCAGGGCAGCCTTTTTTGAGTAAATTAGAAAAAATGAAAAAAATGGCCAAAATCTAGTGGCTCTTTGTATTGGAGCCACCATTTAAAAAAGAGAAAATTAAAAAAAATCAATGCCATCTGATAGGAAGCTGTAAGGAACTATACCAAACAAAGTTTGAGTGAATTCGATGCAACCGTTGACAACTTATAGCCATTTGAAAAAAAGCCGTTAATAGCAGATCTCCGTTATTTGCATTTTTAGCCAAAAACTAAAAACGCAGTTCTGTTCAAAACACTAAAATAATATAACACACAAAGTTTAATCAAAATCGTTAGAGCCATTTTCGAGAAAAGTAGAAAGAACCAAAAAAAGTTGGCTTAAACTCAACGGCTCGTTGTATGGAAGCCACCGTTTAGAAAGGCTTCAGTGAAAAATTTACTAAACCATCCTATAGAACACTATGAAAAACTATGTCAAACGAAATTTGAGTCAATTCAATCAAGCCGTTGTGAACTTATGGCTATTTGAAAAAAAGCCGTTAAAACCTGATTTTCGTTACGACCATTTGAGCAAAAAAAAAAAAAACACAGTTTTGTTAGAAATGCTTAAAGTAAGCTAAATTATAAATTTAATCAAAATCGTTAGAGCCGTTTTCGAGAAAATCCAAATTGAAAAAAACCGTTACTTGAAAGGTACCAGTTTGAGCCGGGCTAAAACAAAATAAAAAAAACCTCAGCAACCGTTTTTCTTCAAACTGCTATATACCAAGTTTGAAGAAAATCCGTCAAGCCGTTTAGGCTGTAGCATGACGTGAAAAAGCGCACATCCGCACATCCGCACATCCGCACAGACTCACAGACAGACCGACGGACGGTATGGCGAAAACCACTTTTTTGGGCTTCTCTATCAACGTAATGTCATGTTTGATTAAAACCTCGATTTTTTTTTTCTGCACGAAACCAATACTTGCCCTATAGAGCAAGTAATAAAATGAAATTGATGAAATTGAGAACACAAAAAAAAATAAATATAAAAACAATATAGACACCACAGAATTAAAAACAAGTTTACAACACTAATAAAGAAAAATATCACCAAAAATCCTTGCTGCACTTTCTGCCTCTTGGATGTATTCCCCGTAGTTGCTCAGCTTGGCAATCAATTTCACAACACTTTTTTTTTATTAAAGCGGAAAAACTACACAAATAGGAAAAAAAATTAATTAGAACTTTTTTTTTCAATCAAAAGATTGATGAGGACAGAAAAAAAAACACAATACAATAAGAAAAAAAACTCTTCCACTTTGGGCCCCACGTTGGGCGCAACTTTATTGCACTTTTTCTTCGCGGCACGAACACGATAGGGGGGAGGGAATTTATTTAAGTTTACTTAATAATCGATACTTTAAAATTATTATTAGTGATCGTTTAAATCGCGATCAATTAAATTTCAAAACAAACAACAAAAAAGGAAAAAAAGATTTGAAATGTTTTAAACGCGCACCGACGGCGACACACAACACAAATTTACTAATGATTGTGATACCTATCAATAGGCCACACACGAATAACGCGAAAAGAGAATGCGAAATAAAAAAAAGTGCAATATACAGCTTGATTAAAGAAGCTGTCACCACGGCTGCTCAGCTGGGGTGGGTTCGGTGGAAGAATTTTGTATTTCTTTTGATAAGCTTGATTGATTTGGTAATCAAAACAGTTTATCAAAAGAAGAAAGTATATGATTGCAGAGTAGGGTGCAAAAGAAATTAGGCGCCAGGAATTTTTTTCTAAAACCGAATTAGAAAATTCCAAAACTAATTTTAGGATTTGAAGGACCGATATTTTAAATAAAAAGAAGGAAGTTATGATTAAAAATGTAATTATTTTATTGTTTTGGGAAACCTTGGGACAGAAGATCCCTGGACTAAAACCCAAAAGTCTTTTCAAATAAAAAAAGTTAAACAATGTAAATATGGCCGTTTGGCTCGAGGCAAAATTAACAAGGTAGAGATTTAAATTAAGTAAAAGTAAAAGCAAATAATATAAAGAAAAAAAAAATGCAAAATGAAAATGAGTCTTTAATAAAAAAACTAAGCGCGTCCCGGAAATCTCGTATACCAAATCGATTGAATACAAATATATATATTTGGAATTACAAATATATATATTTACATCTAAAATCGCACACAAACTACTTATCTCTGTTTAATGTCTCCTGTCTCCTTTCTCCTATCTCCTTTTAAAATCCTTCACGACTCGAATCCTAGTTTTTCGTCCCCAATTATCCTCGATCCAAATTTTAAATAAATATATCTCCTCCTCGATTTTTTTTCCTCCTCAAAATTTCTCGATATTTTTCTTTTCCAAATTTTGTATTCGCGCTTGTAAGTCTCTAACCAGAGTGCCTTCCAAGCTAATTTTTAACAACAACTTTCTTCCCTCGTCCATTCCAGTCATTCACTCATACATACAACGATACAACACAACCATTCGTTTCGAAATCATCGGTCACGGCTTTCTGGAAGCATGACGCTCTCCTAGAAAACAACCGTGGTGGGATCTAACGAAACATACTCACACGCACACAAACACGGTTTTAACAAGTTGTTGGATGTGTTTCCAAAACTTGCCAAAACTTACTCTCACGCACACAAACAACGTTTCGACAAGTTGTTGGATGTGTTTCCAAAACTTGTCGAAACATTATGGACGAGTTCAGACTATTTTCCAACTAAAACTATTTTCGAGAAAAATTGATAAGAAACAAAATTGAGGAGAAGTCTCAAATAGGCTTTTTCCTACTACTCTACAACTATCGCGCGGGATTCGAAGCGTGAATTATTCAACAAACGGAAGACGTGTGGTTCCAACAGGATGGCGCCACAAGCCACACAGCGAATGTCACAATCAATTTATTGGAAACCAAGTTTGGAGAACGTGTTATCTCACGAAATGGTCCAGTCGCTTGGCCGCCTCGGTCGTGCGATTTGACGCCGTTAGACTATTTCCTGTGGGGCTACGTCAAGTATATGGTCTATGCCAACAAGCCAGCGACGATTGATGAACTTTGTACTAATATCGAACGTGAAATTGCAGCAGTATCGCCGATTTATGCTTGAAAACCATCGAACATTGGGTTCAGCGTCTGGACTTCTGCAAGCGTGCCCGTGGTAGCCATGCAAAAGAAATCGAGTTCCATACATAATGGCATCAAACGTACTTTCACAGGAATTAAGAATTTCATTGATATCCAAAACCATTTTTGTTTTATTTAAAAAAAACTTTTCTAGCGCTCTTATTGAAAAAGCCGATAGTTGCAATCTACTTGCTGTGATTCTGAAGCAAAATCTAACAGTTAAGAAGAACTTTTGGTATTTCTGAAGCTGACATTAACCAAACATAAACAATGCAGAAGTGAACATAAACAAAGAACTTTTGAAATTTTTTAACACAGTGTTATTATTATTATTCTGTATGCCAAATCACTTGAGAAGGCATTATTTTTATTAATATTCAAGGTTAGAGAACTGTATATTCTTAAAGTCAAATAGAGAAAGAGGAATTTCAAAGGGGGAATGAATGAGGAGTTCTTCAAATTAAGCGAAATGTAAGAATAATAATATGGTGAATTAAGAACCTTCAACCAAAGAGAGCGGGATAGTATATAAATGTTGATATTGGTTGGAAGAGAAAAAAATACATTTCTCTGGAAGAAGGTAAGAACAAAGATAATGGGCCCTATTCATAGATGTTTACTAAAGTTGTGATTTACTAACCTACAGGTTAAGCTGAATTCTTGAGATAAACACAGCTGCTATTCATTAGCAATTTTCTAGCTGTGTTTAGCTAGTAATAGCTTAATGCAAAAATCTACTACAATTATACTTCAAATTATGCTATTGATAAAGAATCGCTTCCCGATCGATCAACGAAACCAAGCATCACTGCGCGTGGTAATTGAGAAGATGGAGGACCGTACAACAATAAACCACGGAGCTGTTTACTGTTGACATGTTTTTCTCTCTTCTGTTCTGTCTGTCTCTCTTTGTCTTGTGTTTGTCTGCGCTCTGAGCCTTTGGCAAAGAGGATATATACATAGAGTCCAATGTTTCCTACGTTCCATCCTCCTCTGCTAAAATGTTCGTGGTATCTTTCCTATTGTATTCATTGTACGTGTGAAACAACAACAAGAAACGATGAGGTAAGTAGTAAGGTGTGAACGCACACATATATATATATAATATAAACAAGTAAAGATGTCGCACGTAGAACAAATTTCTGTGCCTGAAAATTTCAACCACCACATTTTAGCCATAGTGACATGTATCCAAGAATTAAATTGTTTAGCAACATTTTAAAATTCTTCAACGAATGTAGTAGAAAAGAGAGGGTTGATTTTAATAGATGAATATATCATTAGGGAGAGAGCGAGATAATTATTTAAATGTTGATACCAACAAGGAAGAGAAAAAAAAATACATTTCTCTGAGAGAAGGTAGGTAAGTAAGTATACATAGGTACCTACCTATGAATTAAGTTTTTTTTCTGAATTTATTCACAGAAACTGAAAATGACACATAATAGGTATAGCCACAGACAAGAAATATATACAGATGTCGAATGTGGACTCTATCAAGTTTAGTTCCTCGTTTTAATGAGGATGGCGCCACTAAACACTTTTCTCAGATTTGTGTATAATCATACGGTTTGAGAATTAAGATCTTACTTCATACCGATTCCAGAACGGGAAATTGCCAACTAGAGTCACATTTCAAACATAATTTGTCTTTTTGTTTGTTTTTTTCTGACTCGCGTCTCGCGTGCATGTGACTGGTGCGGTGGCAGCGCGGCGCGCGGCAGGTCGACGACGTGTCTTGTGATTTTGTGATCGAAAAAGGATTAGGGGTTGATGGGTTACTTACGATGTTTTTTTTTGTTGTTTTCTTAGGTGCTTAAGAGGCCTTTTCATGAATGTGGGAACCATTTGTAGAACCCATTCATAATCCAAGGCTCAACCCATTGTGGATTCCAAATAAGGAATCCACAAAACTCAAAAAAAATTACCCTTTTCTTGAAGTGTAGCTGTAGGTATTAGTGTATCGAAGAACTTGTTTTTTGTCGTCTTTCCGTGTATATCCTTTGTTTGGATTTGTGTATATACAAATAATGTATCTCGTTTATTATTGTTGCGTTTGGTATTCGATATGGGTTAAGTGTAGTTGTTGTTGTTGGGTGCAGCCTGCCGCGTGCAGGTACCTAAAGAGATTTATAATGTGAAGATGGAAAAATTTCAGAATAAAAGAATTTTGTACTTTTCGTATTAGACATCTGAAATTGGTTTGGGTGAAAACCAAAATTATTGAAATGTGACAGCGTTTTACTAAAAATTATTTAGTTAAAAAACAATGGTAACAGTAACAATGCCATGTTATATACCTTTTTGTTAAGCAAAACATTTCTTCTTTTATTTTATTTTTAAATAAAGTTGTTTCAGTGAAAAGAAAAAAAAAAATTAAAACTTTTTTGTAAAATGTAACGTAATTAAGTACCTACTTATCTATTTTTTTGTTTCCGAAATTCAATGCTCTTATTATTTTAAAGTTTAAAACAGGAAACCAGCTGTTTTTGTACTTTTTGCGAAAATCAAAAATGACGAATACGAGTTTTTTTTTAAGAAAAACCTTTCTTTAAGTTTTTGTGACAATTTTAAAGAATAAGAGGATTAACCTTCGTTTTATTGTTTTTATATATCCAAGAACTTACAAGTGTATACAACAAAATAACAAAGTACTGGATTAATAATAATGTGTGCTACTTAAAGATATATAATTTTTTTTTTTGTAATGTATTTATCTTTAGGCAACACATATTTTGTATTTAAGTTAAAAAACAGGTAGGAACCGTCGAAGCGGCGCCGTCGAATACAACAGCAAAAAAAATTGATATAGGTCGTCAATTTACAGGTGTTATGAATAAAAAAGGGTAGAATAGGAATCATGGCTACATGAAATTTGGCCCCAATGAAAAATGGCCCCAAAAAGTTGTATGGGAAACAAAAACAACAAAAATCGATGAAATTTTGTGGGATTGGCGTATTTTTTCATTTATTATTATTGGGGCCTTTTTTCATTTAAATTTTTGGGGCCAAATTTCATAATGAAAAATGGCCCCAATATTTTCAAACTTAAAATAATGAAAAATGGCCCCAATTTAAAATTGGAAATATAGCCCCAAACGAAATGAAAAAAAGCCCCAAACAAATCTGTTGAATAAGAAACTCTTAAATTGAAAATGAAAAATTGTCCCAATAATTTGTATGCAAATAGCAACAACAAATTTGGGGCCTTTTTTATTTATTTAAAAAATGAAACGAGTTTCTTGAACGATTTTTAATTAAAAAAATCGCGCGATTTTTTTAATTAATAATCGTTCAAGAAATTCGTTTCATTTTCTAAATAAATAATCGTACAAGAATTTTTAAATTACTAATCGTACGAGAAAATCTCGCTACTTTTGAAATCAATCGCACGATGTTTTTGTACGATTATTTATTTAGAAAATGCGTGTGGATTTTTCTATAAATAATGGTACAGGTGGCAAATACTAATCGAATTGTTTTTTTTTTCATTATTTTTTAGATATTTCCAATTTTTTTTCATTTTGATGGAGAAAAAAACAAAGCAATCGGGTGATTTTTCATAATGAAAAGTCACCCCAAAGTTTGAAAGGAAAAAACGCCCCAATGTATGAAAAATCACCCAAACCGTCGAAATAAAAAACAATTGTTGTTGTTGCTTTGTGTATATATTTTTGGGGCCATTTTTCATTTTCACTTCGATTTTTTTTCAAATTTTGGGGCTTTCTTTCATAAGCTTTGGGGTAATTTTTCCATTTAAAATTGGGGCCACTTTTCATTATGAAAAAAGGCCCCATTTTTGGGGCCATTTTTCATTTTTTGTTTTGGCCATTTTTCATTGGGGCCAAATTTCATGTAGCCAGGAATCATCACCATTTTATTGTAGTTTGAATTCAAAACTCTATATTTCAATGGTTGTTTTGAAATGAACCTAAAATTTTGGAAAAAAGTAGGTGTTATAATTATTTGATTTGTACATACATAAGTAATTTTATGTAGGTACATACTAAAGTAATTTTCTTTGATTATATATTATTTATAATATGGAGTCAATATCTCTTCCAGTAAGAGCACGGTTTATTCTGAAAAAGGTTTTGCAATTCCTGTAGACAGGAATGGTTTTGAGAGTGTAAGTCTGGAGCTGTTGTGTCAAAATATTTTTATTTATTTTTATTATAAGGTTTTTATAACCTACTTTGAATCAATAATTCAATAAGTTCATAATTATTGCTAAGTTGGTTGATTCTACAGGGTGATTCACGAGCGTTGTGCCAAAAAGCTAAAGCGTGTAGGTTGAGTTGAGACAAGAAAAAAATTGTATGGGAGGGGGGTCTATCCCCCCGTTCAGCCTGGAGGGGCAATTTTCTGAAAAATTGTTTTATTTTGTAAAAAAAAATATTTAAAATCAACGGCTTCGTTTACAACACCGTGTTATACCTTTTTGGAAAGCCAAAAACTTTTTCTTTTATTTTGTTTTTAAATTAAATTGATTTAACGAATAGTTTAAAAAATATAAATTTTCAAACTCAAAATTTTGAAAAAAAAATTTGAAAAAATAATTTTAAAACTAATTGTTTTCAAAATTTTACGTAATTAAGTATAATTTTTGTTCTCAGAATTCAATGCTTCCATTAATCTTTAATCCAACACTGAAAATTGTATGGCTCTACGACTTTTTGTTGCCAAGGTTTTCAAAAATAACCGAACCTACTTCTTCACAAAAACAAGAAAATCTAGCCTTACGGGATGGCACAAGTGAACATTTAGCCAATTTTTTTCGTGTTTTTGTGAAGAAGTAGGTTTGGTTATTTTTTAATAGTTTGGCAAAAAATCATAGAACCGAACGGTTTTCAGTGTTGGATTAAGAGTTAATGGGAGCATTTAATTTTGAGAATAAAAATAATACTTAATTACGTAAAATTTTGAAAAAATTAGTTTTAAAATTATTTTTTTTAATTTTTTTTTTCAAAATTTTGAGTTTGAAAATTAATATTTTGAAAACGGTTCAATAGAAGAACTTTGTTTAAAATTACAATAAATAAGTACATTTTTGGCTTTACAAAAAGGTATAGCATGGGTTTGTAAGAGTTACCGTTATTTTTAAATAATTTTTTTTCAAATTAAGGTCATGTTTTTAGAAAATTGCCCCTCCCGGCTAAACGGAGGGGAATAGACCCCCCCTCCCACACGAATTTTTTATATCTCAACCCATCCTACACGCTCTAGCTTTTTGGCACAACGCTCGTGAATCACCCTGTATATAAAAATGCAAAATGCATGCAAAATGTTAAACTCAGGATTTATTCATAAAACTCATAACTCATATTACATTTTCCATACTTCAAATAATAATTTTCAGATTATTTTATTCACATCACCTTTCATTATTTTTCGCATAAATATTCAAGTTCAATGTCTTTATTTTTGCTGAAGTAACAAAACAGAATTATAAAAACCCTTGTAAATTGTTCACAATTGTTCATTGTATAAAATAAAGTATCTTACGCCGAAGCTCTGCCTAAATTTGAAATCCTTTTATTTTGAAACACTATAGGTACTGATTAAAAATTCAAAGAACAAATATTCAATTGAAAAAAAGTTAAAAGAAAAAATAACAACAAAAGTTGTTGCTCCCTAAAAATATATAATTTGCAGTGTAGTTTTGCACTAAAAATTATATATAGTGTCGATTTTATCGAACAAAGTGCGTCTTAGAAGAGTATCTAACTGATGAGCCCACCGTTCATGTTTGAGCGAAACGCACACAGGCCACGGATTTTGTATTTTATATTTTTTATAAACTAAAGGTACTGTTTGGAATTATGTATTGTATTTTTTTTTTACAAAACAGGGCCTTACAGCTTTATTAATTTTTACCTACGTATGAAATGCTTCCACCCATAATATACCAAACTAATACTTATCCTAACAAACCAAATTTAGGGAAAGTAATTTCATTTTACACTTTTTTCGCAAATCTTGAAATCTTATTTCGAATAAGAAAAACCACATTACCACCGAAATCATAAAATAACACAATCAAATAAAATAAACACACACAATTCCTAGAACCAGTTCATAAAAATAACCAAACAAAATAGTCACAAAACACGTACCACACAAACACATGTAAGTAGCCATTTACATACATTTAATATATCTACCACATTGCATGGATTTCGTATACCTATACCTACCGTACTGTCTGCTGCCAAATTGAATCTATCCTATTGATTTTTTTTATTTTCCTCACTCTAGTGGCCACTTTGAGAAAGAATACAATCCACTGATTTGTGTCTGAACTAAAATTGTGAAATATTGTTTTCTGCTGAGTTGTTTAAAATGTATTGTTTTATATAAAATATATGTAAATTGATTTATTCTAGTGATTGAATTTTAATTTGGAAATAACAATTTGTTTTTATGCGTCATTTCAGGAGAGAAATTCAAATAATAAATGTCTGAAAATCCAAATTAAAACTGAGTATTTTTACAGTTTTTCAAATCAATGTAATTTTTAAGTCTTTCAGTATTTTGAAATAATTTTTCCAACAGTTTAAAGATCCTTTTATTAACTTTAAAATAAAATTAAATTTGATCAAATCCAACAAGTGGTTGTTGTAAAAAGTTGCGAACCGATAAGCAGTTTCAGCTAAAATTTGAAAATACATCAATACATTTATTTAATTATTTTGGGTTATATTCCAAATATCAAAAAAAAAAAAATTTCATAGTTTTAAAGATAATAAATAGTACTTACATTTGCCGTTTAAATTTTTTTTAAAACAAGCTCAAATGACTTCACAAAACTGCAAACCATATAGTCATTTTTAAGAATTTTCATCAAATATAGGGAAAGGCCTCTTAAATACTTACTGAGAAAGGCGATGCAAATGCGGTGTGTAGATGTGGATTTATTTATGAAGCAACTCTGATTGTGGGTAAACATATTTTTACATACACACAAACATACCTGCTTCGTGGGGTAGCAGATTTTATTCATAATTAAAAAGACGTTCTTTTGTTTGAAAATTTAGATTTAATGATTTTTTAAGATACACCGAAAAAAAAAAATTGATAATAAATATAATTTAAAATTCATAATTTTTCGTTACAATTTTCAGCTAACATTAAAATTATCAATATTGATGTGATCCTCATATCATTTGTGTTTGAAAAACATCATTTTAATACCTATTAAAAAAGTGTTAAATTTAGAATAAAAACACCCCCTTGTGATATTACATCATATCCATTTAATATTAAATATGTATATCAAATTGATATTTTTTTAATATCAAAATGATATGAAAATAATTGTTTTGATATTTTTTATTTGCTAAAATAGCAAATAGCAATATCAATGTAATATGTAAATAATTTCAAATTGATATTACTAGGCGTTTTCCTTTTTTAGTTCGCAGCAGAACCTGAGTTGTCAAAAAAAAAATAAGTGTTTCTTTTTTCCTTCAGAGTGTGTTCAGAGTGCGCTCTACGAGCTCCAAATCAATAGATGGGGCAGACTGAGCTAAAAGCTGAGCAAAAATATAAGCGTCAAAAGTGAGATGCTTTCAAAACAATTCGATTTATAAAAAGAAGAAATAAATAATAAATAAAATAAAATGGCCGAGAAATGTATTTTAAATTTAAAAACAATTTTTGTTCGGGTTTTTCATTTGGCACGAGAAAGAGAAATAATTGCGTTCTTGAATTCGTTTCATAAATACCTTTTTTTTATAATGCACTCGCACTCAAAGGTATATTAATACCTTAATAATGAATTAACATGTGCGAGCGAGGAGAGAGAAGGAATAGAAAGATAGGAAAGAAAGTTGTCACAGTGGATTGAGATTATAGGTGATAAATATCACGAAAATCCCACGGGTGGCGTCCAGTTGAAACTGGGGGAATAAATAAAAACTGCTGCCCAGGCTGGGTTTGAACTCAGAGCTCTAAGGTTAAGCAACGAAGCACTTCCACTGTACCATTGTTACACGCTCAGAACATAATTGGTTCAGAGGACGTTCGGAGCGAGCTCAATATGCACGAACTCCGTTCAGAGCTTTTTCTGAATGCAAACAGAAAAACCGCCTGATAATATCAAACAACTATTAAACCGTTGGCTTAAGAAAAACCATTAGAAATTGATATGAGAAATACCATTTTGATATTACATATAATGTATGTACCTATACAGGGTGATTGATAGGTATAAGGTGTAACTAAAAGACAGAGCATGAAGCTTGGGCCGAGAAAAAAATCGTATAGGAGGGGGTCTATTTCCCTCCGTTTAGCCGGGAGGGGCAATTTTCGAAAAACCTGCCTTAAATTGAAAAAAAAAGTATTAAAAAATAACGGTAACTCCCACTATGTCATGCTATATTTTTTTGTGAAGCCAAAAACCTATTCTTTTATTGTAATTGTAAATGAAGTTATTTTAGTGAATTGTTTTCAAAATATTAACTTTCAAACTCAAAATTTTGAAAAAAAAATTTAAACTAATTTTTTTTTTCAAAATGTTACGTAATCAATAGATATTTTTGTTCTCAAAATTCAATGCTCCCATTTATTTGAAATCTAACACTGAAAACCGTATGGCTTTATTACTTTTTGTTGCCAAGCTATTGCAAAATAACCGAACCTACTTCTTCACAAAAACACGAAAAAATTGGCTAAATTATCACTTGTGCCATCCCGTAAGGCTAGATTTTCTTGTGCGAAATTATCACCCCTTTCTTTTTATACGCACGAAAATCCGTACAAAAAAAAAAACAAGATACACAACCTACACCAACTCTCAAATACTTCATTATAAAAAATTGGGTTGTTTACATTTTTTGGAATGTACAGAGGTAGTCAAAAGTATTTACACAACGAACTTTTTTTTGCATTGAAATTCAATTCAATTAAGCTCTTTGTGTGTAAATACTTTTGACTACCTCTGTAGATACCTACCAGACATTGTTTTTGTATTCATTGGCAAAAAAAGAGAAGAGGAAAAAGTTTCATAAGTCGAAACCGACACCAACCAAACATCATGCGCTTCCTTTTTAAAAGGATCGCGCAGCGACACGAGGCACGAGGGTTGTTATTTGTATTTCTGTTTGGTATCAGTTTGAGGTATTCTAGATTTTCAATTTGGTATGCTCATTGCTCATGTTCATAGGAACTGGTTTTTTGGTATGGAGGTATGGTATGGTAATGGTATGTTTAATTTTATCGAAGGATGTCAATTTCTCGGACATGTTTGAGTATGAAGTATGCTAGTTTTGAATTTTTTTTTTGAACATGATTTTGTTCTACTATTCTACATCTGTATATTTCTTTTGTCTGTGATAAAGCTTAAAATAATAATTTAAATTGAAACAATAATTTATTTTTTAATTGTGACAAGAAGCATAAGAGCACAATTATGTGAAAATGAATTTCAACCCTCAAATTGTCAATAGGTCCAAAACATAGTAACGCAGAGATGCTTCGCAACATTTAAAAATGTTCTTATCATAGGTGGGAAAGAGAGAGTTATTTTTAATACATTTCTTAAGTGCAAAATGAAAACAAAAAGGATCACTTGGTCATGCGAGTAGGTATAGATTTTTTTTTTCACAACTGGATTGCTTGATTGCTTCAGACAAACAGGCCGACCGGACGCAACGGGATGGCTAGTTTTAATAAAGGGATGAGGAAAAAAATCTAATTTTGTAAGTGGTGCGGGTTGAAAAGTTTATTTTGACTTTTTTATTTTTTTCTTATGAAACTTTCGAAGGTAGGTAGATATTTAGGTATGTACCTACATACATGCATATACATTTATAATTTAATTTGTTTTCCTTTTCTGTAAAAAAGTCATATTAGAATTTGTTTTTTTTTTTTGTCCTATTTGAGTGATCATGAAAAAAGAATCGTTTTGCCAAGCGCATACGAATAGTTTTTTTTTCATTTGAATTGCGTCACATAACAGGTGCCAAGACGGCTAAATAAAAAGTAATGAAAAAAGGACAAAAATAAGTTTTACTGGAGTCTAGGTAGGTTAAGTTCGTACGAGTAGGTATATAAATATTCGATTAAATGAGACGGGGAAGACATTGTTTGCGTTTGAGTGCGATATTTTTCGTTCTTGTATGGATTTATTGGTGTATTTTTTTTTGTTTATTGCGTTTATTGTTCAATAACAATAGATAGGTACAGGTAGCTACATAAAAACGTAGTCTCAAAAATTTAAGGTACTTCCAATATTCAATACCTTTTTCCTTCCGTTCGTTATTTGAAAAATACCTAATACCTAATACCTCTACATTTTCTTGTGTAAATTTTTTCAATACTACTCGATTCAGCTGTAGTTTTACACATATGCATTAAATACTGACACGCCCACTTTTAAGGGGCGTTTACGCCAAAAGTCTTATAATGCATAATTTTTTTTACGTTTCTTAACTATAGGTCGCAGTTTTGAAGTAAAAAGATGAACACTTAGATTTATATTCCTTGGATACGTAGCGGAGTGTGGTCCAAGAATTGATACAAACACCCATAATCGCTATTTCCATTCAAAATCTAATTTTAAAAATTTAAGTTTTGTCTTGTTTTGTTCTTCTTCGAAAGTTTTTCTAAATATGGTTATGTGTGTCCTACAGATATTAAAAAAAACATCTGATGGAGCATATATGGACATGGAGACAAGTGAACGCTTGAAAATCTTCATTTGAAAAAGTTCACTACAATGGGAGTTAATCTGCATATCGCTCATTAAAAAGAACAAAGATCATTAAATTTGAGTTATGGAAACCACCAGACACTTTTCTTTAAAATTTAAGTTAAGTTATCAGAAAATCTGGGAAGTCTACCTACTTAGGTACTCATATTTTTACTTGCAATTATAGGCACTAAGGCAAGTTATGCATTCATCGAAAAAAAAGTGTTGAGATAACAATCAAAATCAAAAAAGACTCTAACGATTTTGATTTAAAAAATCAGAGTTTCTTTTTAGGTACGACCAATCATATATGGCTGAAAAAAGTTTTAAGAAATGTCTAAGAATGGTACTTCCCATAGGACCTTTTTTAGCTTTCGACTATATCTCATAAATTCAAATTTATCCAAGAAATAAAATGGCGTATTTTTTTCAAGTCAAATTAGTTTAGGTGTTTATTTAAGAATTTTGAAAAATTTATTTTTATCAAAATCTCGAGCCCTTAGACCACTGTCACACATTAGAGCAAGTTCGTTTAATTTATTTTATGGATTTATTTATGAAGCAACTCTGATTGTGGGTAAACATATTTTTACATACACACAAACATACCTGCTTCGTGGGGTAGCAGATTTTATTCATAATTAAAAAGACGTTCTTTTGTTTGAAAATTTAGATTTAATGATTTTTTAAGATACACCGAAAAAAAAAAATTGATAATAAATATAATTTAAAATTCATAATTTTTCGTTACAATTTTCAGCTAACATTAAAATTATCAATATTGATGTGGTCCTCATATCATTTGTGTTTGAAAAACATCATTTTAATACCTATTAAAAAAGTGTTAAATTTAGAATAAAAACACCCCCTTGTGATATTACATCATATCCATTTAATATTAAATATGTATATCAAATTGATATTTTTTTAATATCAAAATGATATGAAAATAATTGTTTTGATATTTTTTATTTGCTAAAATAGCAAATAGCAATATCAATGTAATATGTAAATAATTTCAAATTGATATTACTAGGCGTTTTCCTTTTTTAGTTCGCAGCAGAACCTGAGTTGTCAAAAAAAAAATAAGTGTTTCTTTTTTCCTTCAGAGTGTGTTCAGAGTGCGCTCTACGAGCTCCAAATCAATAGATGGGGCAGACTGAGCTAAAAGCTGAGCAAAAATATAAGCGTCAAAAGTGAGATGCTTTCAAAACAATTCGATTTATAAAAAGAAGAAATAAATAATAAATAAAATTAAAATGGCCGAGAAATGTATTTTAAATTTAAAAACAATTTTTGTTCGGGTTTTTCATTTGGCACGAGAAAGAGAAATAATTGCGTTCTTGAATTCGTTTCATAAATACCTTTTTTTTATAATGCACTCGCACTCAAAGGTATATTAATACCTTAATAATGAATTAACATGTGCGAGCGAGGAGAGAGAAGGAATAGAAAGATAGGAAAGAAAGTTGTCACAGTGGATTGAGATTATAGGTGATAAATATCACGAAAATCCCACGGGTGGCGTCCAGTTGAAACTGGGGGAATAAATAAAAACTGCTGCCCAGGCTGGGTTTGAACTCAGAGCTCTAAGGTTAAGCAACGAAGCACTTCCACTGTACCATTGTTACACGCTCAGAACATAATTGGTTCAGAGGACGTTCGGAGCGAGCTCAATATGCACGAACTCCGTTCAGAGCTTTTTCTGAATGCAAACAGAAAAACCGCCTGATAATATCAAACAACTATTAAACCGTTGGCTTAAGAAAAACCATTAGAAATTGATATGAGAAATACCATTTTGATATTACATATAATGTATGTACCTATACAGGGTGATTGATAGGTATAAGGTGTAACTAAAAGACAGAGCATGAAGCTTGGGCCGAGAAAAAAATCGTATAGGAGGGGGTCTATTTCCCTCCGTTTAGCCGGGAGGGGCAATTTTCGAAAAACCTGCCTTAAATTGAAAAAAAAAGTATTAAAAAATAACGGTAACTCCCACTATGTCATGCTATATTTTTTTGTGAAGCCAAAAACCTATTCTTTTATTGTAATTGTAAATGAAGTTATTTTAGTGAATTGTTTTCAAAATATTAACTTTCAAACTCAAAATTTTGAAAAAAAAATTTAAACTAATTTTTTTTTTCAAAATGTTACGTAATCAATAGATATTTTTGTTCTCAAAATTCAATGCTCCCATTTATTTGAAATCTAACACTGAAAACCGTATGGCTTTATTACTTTTTGTTGCCAAGCTATTGCAAAATAACCGAACCTACTTCTTCACAAAAACACGAAAAAATTGGCTAAATTATCACTTGTGCCATCCCGTAAGGCTAGATTTTCTTGTGCGAAATTATCACCCCTTTCTTTTTATACGCACGAAAATCCGTACAAAAAAAAACAAGATACACAACCTACACCAACTCTCAAATACTTCATTATAAAAAATTGGGTTGTTTACATTTTTTGGAATGTACAGAGGTAGTCAAAAGTATTTACACAACGAACTTTTTTTTGCATTGAAATTCAATTCAATTAAGCTCTTTGTGTGTAAATACTTTTGACTACCTCTGTAGATACCTACCAGACATTGTTTTTGTATTCATTGGCAAAAAAAGAGAAGAGGAAAAAGTTTCATAAGTCGAAACCGACACCAACCAAACATCATGCGCTTCCTTTTTAAAAGGATCGCGCAGCGACACGAGGCACGAGGGTTGTTATTTGTATTTCTGTTTGGTATCAGTTTGAGGTATTCTAGATTTTCAATTTGGTATGCTCATTGCTCATGTTCATAGGAACTGGTTTTTTGGTATGGAGGTATGGTATGGTAATGGTATGTTTAATTTTATCGAAGGATGTCAATTTCTCGGACATGTTTGAGTATGAAGTATGCTAGTTTTGAATTTTTTTTTTGAACATGATTTTGTTCTACTATTCTACATCTGTATATTTCTTTTGTCTGTGATAAAGCTTAAAATAATAATTTAAATTGAAACAATAATTTATTTTTTAATTGTGACAAGAAGCATAAGAGCACAATTATGTGAAAATGAATTTCAACCCTCAAATTGTCAATAGGTCCAAAACATAGTAACGCAGAGATGCTTCGCAACATTTAAAAATGTTCTTATCATGAGTGGGAAAGAGAGAGTTATTTTTAATACATTTCTTAAGTGCAAAATGAAAACAAAAAGGATCACTTGGTCATGCGAGTAGGTATAGATTTTTTTTTTTCACAACTGGATTGCTTGATTGCTTCAGACAAACAGGCCGACCGGACGCAACGGGATGGCTAGTTTTAATAAAGGGATGAGGAAAAAAATCTAATTTTGTAAGTGGTGCGGGTTGAAAAGTTTATTTTGACTTTTTTATTTTTTTCTTATGAAACTTTCGAAGGTAGGTAGATATTTAGGTATGTACCTACATACATGCATATACATTTATAATTTAATTTGTTTTCCTTTTCTGTAAAAAAGTCATATTAGAATTTGTTTTTTTTTTTTGTCCTATTTGAGTGATCATGAAAAAAGAATCGTTTTGCCAAGCGCATACGAATAGTTTTTTTTTTCATTTGGATTGCGTCACATAACAGGTGCCAAGACGGCTAAATAAAAAGTAATGAAAAAAGGACAAAAATAAGTTTTACTGGAAAGTTCGTACGAGTAGGTATATAAATATTCGATTAAATGAGACGGGGAAGACATTGTTTGCGTTTGAGTGCGATATTTTTCGTTCTTGTATGGATTTATTGGTGTATTTTTTTTTGTTTATTGCGTTTATTGTTCAATAACAATAGATAGGTACAGGTAGCTACATAAAAACGTAGTCTCAAAAATTTAAGGTACTTCCAATATTCAATACCTTTTTCCTTCCGTTCGTTATTTGAAAAATACCTAATACCTAATACCTCTACATTTTCTTGTGTAAATTTTTTCAATACTACTCGATTCAGCTGTAGTTTTACACATATGCATTAAATACTGACACGCCCACTTTTAAGGGGCGTTTACGCCAAAAGTCTTATAATGCATAATTTTTTTTACGTTTCTTAACTATAGGTCGCAGTTTTGAAGTAAAAAGATGAACACTTAGATTTATATTCCTTGGATACGTAGCAGAGTGTGGTCCAAGAATTGATAAAAACACCCATAATCGCTATTTCCATTCAAAATCTAATTTTAAAAATTTAAGTTTTGTCTTGTTTTGTTCTTCTTCGAAAGTTTTTCTAAATATGGTTATGTGTGTCCTACAGATATTAAAAAAACATCTGATGGAGCATATATGGACATGGAGACAAGTGAACGCTTGAAAATCTTCATTTGAAAAAGTTCACTACAATGGGAGTTAATCTGCATATCGCTCATTAAAAAGAACAAAGATCATTAAATTTGAGTTATGGAAACCACCAGACACTTTTCTTTAAAATTTAAGTTAAGTTATCAGAAAATCTGGGAAGTCTACCTACTTAGGTACTCATATTTTTACTTGCGATTATAGGCACTAAGGCAAGTTATGCATTCATCGAAAAAAAAGTGTTGAGATAACAATCAAAATCAAAAAAGACTCTAACGATTTTGATTTAAAAAAATCAGAGTTTCTTTTTAGGTACGACCAATCATATATGGCTGAAAAAAGTTTTAAGAAATGTCTAAGAATGGTACTTCCCATAGGACCTTTTTTAGCTTTCGACTATATCTCATAAATTCAAATTTATCCAAGAAATAAAATGGCGTATTTTTTTCAAGTCAAATTAGTTTAGGTGTTTATTTAAGAATTTTGAAAAATTTATTTTTATCAAAATCTCGAGCCCTTAGACCACTGTCACACATTAGAGCAAGTTCGTTTAATTTATTTTATGTTGACATCGGTATGTACTTTTAAAATATCAATTTTGATGTTTTTTATATACCTACCTAATTACTTTTTCGAAATAATAATTGACTTGCTTGAGTACAAGCTGAAATCTGAAAATTGTCAAATTTGTAAGAGTGGGGATGACATTTTCCCAAGAACTTGAGAAAATGTTCAAAAGCATGGGAACGGCCATGATCAAAAGTAACTTGCATTTCTTTTTTTTATTTCTATATAATTTACTTTTTTTAGGGGATTGACATTTGAACTGTCAAAGTGCTTAAAAG
The DNA here is from genome assembly GCA_916050605.2 of Platycheirus albimanus. Classification (NCBI taxonomy): domain Eukaryota; kingdom Metazoa; phylum Arthropoda; class Insecta; order Diptera; family Syrphidae; genus Platycheirus; species Platycheirus albimanus. Next base: position 91,906,044 of record OU696696.1, read on the forward strand.
TTTATAAAAGAGCTCCTACAAAAAGTTAAGAAAAAGTTAAGAAAAGTGCATAAAAGATCACGAAAGCTAATCTAGAAAGATTCAAAATCTCCAATTCCAACAAAAATATAAAATTTTTCTGTAAGTCTTAGAATTTAAGGAAAAAAAAGCAGATTTTGTCTAACTGGTAAGTTAACCTCAATAAATGCATAAGAGGGGTTTGATAGATACCTCGCCCGACCAACCTAGAGAAGAAAAGCGCAAAAATTGTGGCTTATCATTATTTTCATCGCCATCTCAAAACCCTACGATGGATACAACCTCCACAAGAACCGTCGAAATTTTAAAAGAAATCCTGGAAGGCAACAACATAAAGCTTGTCAAGGAACTCCCTTCAAAAGCAGATTTTCAAGAGCTTCGCACTGAATTGACTGGTATAAAAATAAAATATGATGAAATTTGCCTTAAAGTGGTTGAACTTGAACGCCGAGATGATGTATTAGAAGAGCAAATGGAGAAATTATTACAAAAAACCTAGAGTCAAATGTTGTGGTTCGCATGCCTGCAGAGAGTAATGTAGACATGAAGGAAAAAGCAATGGCCGTTTGCAATGACCTGTGTGACGCTGTCAACTCAAGTTCCGTGATTGAATATGCCCATCCGGTGTCTTCTCCTGATTCACATACAGCAATGATTGTGGTAAAAATGAAATCACGTAATGATGCGTGGACAGTTCTTCGAAAGGCAAGAAATTTAAAAGGCACTCAAATACACATACATAAGGATCTTCCTTACAACACTCGGCGTAGAAGGAACAATCTACTTCCAATCGTCAAATATCTCCGCGAGAACTTCCCTAGGATTACTTACTTACTTACTTACTTATGTTGGCGCCACTGGAGCGTGGTACTCCAAGGCCTTGCTGAGAATGCCCCTCCAGCCGGCTCGATCTCTAGCCTGCTGTCTCCAATTTCGTACTCCAAGTTGACGGATGTCTCCCTCTACCTGGTCACTCCATCGAAGATGAGGTCTACCTTGGCTTCTGACTCCCTCGAGTTTGGCGTTGAAGACTTTACGAGCTGGAGCGTCGATGTCCATTCGCTCTACATGGCCCAGCCATCTTAGTCTTTGGATTCGAATTTTTCTGGCTAGGCTTATGTCGCTGTACAGCTCGTACAGTTCATTGTTATATCTTCTTCTCCAAACGTTGTTTTCGCGATTTACGCAGACAGGACCATAGATCGTACGCAGAACTTTTCTCTCGAAGACTCCAAGTGAATTTTCATCCGATTGGGAGAGGGTCCATGCTTCCGCACCATAAAGCAGGACCGGGATGATGAGTGTTTTATACAGTGTCACCTTGGTTCTTCTCGATAGGGCTTTACTCCTCAATTGCTTACTCAGCCCAAAGAAACAGCGATTAGCAAGAGTTAGTCTGCGTTTGATTTCAGCGCTGATGTTGTTGCCTGTGTTTACAGCAGTGCCCAGGTAGACAAATTCACTGACTACCTCGAAGTTATACCTATCAATGGTTACGTTCTGACCAAGTCGGTGGTGGGATTGGACTTTTGTTGATGAAAGCATATACTTCGTCTTGTCCTCGTTTATTTTCAGCCCCATTCTGCTTGCTGCTGACTCCATAGTAGTGAAAGCACCGGTTACTGCTCGCTTTGTTCTTCCTATCACGTCTATGTCATCAGCAAACCCAAGTAATTGTGTCGATCTATTGAAAATGGTGCCTGATGTACTGGCATGGGTGCTCCGTATTACATTTTCAAGCACAATATTAAAACAGCTGCATGACAGTGCGTCACCTTGTCTTAGCCCTCTGGTGGTTTCGAAGGTTTCAGTAGAGTCTCTACCAACTTGGACGGAACAGCGAGCATTCTCCAACGTCATCCTGATAAGGCGTATCAGTTTAGCAGGGATTCTAAAGTTAGACATGGCACGATACAGTTCAACTCTATTAACACTGTCGTAGGCGGCTTTAAAATCGACGAACAGGTGGTGGGTGTCGATGTTATACTCTTGGGTTTTCTCCAGGATCTGGCGTAATGTGAATATTTGGTCGGTGGTAGATTTTCCAGGTCTGAAGCCGCATTGGTAAGGACCTATCAGGTCGTCAGCAAACGGCTTGAGACATTCACATAAAACGCTGGACAGGATCTTATAGGCGATGTTTAAAAGGCTTATGCCTCTATAGTTGGCGCAGAGGAGGCGGTCTCCTTTTTTGTGAATCGGGCAGATGGTACTGAGATTCCACTCATCAGGCATACTTTCCTCCGACCATAGTTTGCAGATGAGTTGGTGTATGCTCCTGACCAGGTCATCTCCAGCGTGTTTAAAAAGCTCCGCTTGAAGGCCATCACATCCAGCTGCCTTATTCATCTTTAGTCTGGTGATGGCTACTTTGATTTCATTTTGGTCGGGCGGGTGTAGTTCGTGGTCGTCATCTAGATTAACTGGAACAAGTTGATCTTGGGCGGGATCTTGGCTGTCATCGCCATTTAGCAACCGGTTAAAGTAGTCTCTCCAGATGGCTAACATCGCCTGCGTTTCCACTATGGTATTTCCATCCTAATCTTTGCAGGGCCCAGGGCGGCTTGTGAAACCGGATGTAGACTGTTTCACCTTTTTATAGAAGTTTCGTACCTCTTTTCTGCAAAAACATCTCTGCATCTCCTCGACTTCGCGTTGCTGGTGTTCTTTTTTCTTTCTCCTGAGTAGACGTTTCTCAACTTTCCTTCGCTCAACATAGAGATTTCTGGATGCTCTAGTATCTCTCTGGAGCCACGACTTGTATGCCTCCGTTTTGGCTTTGTTTGCCTGAGCACATTCGGAGTCGAACCAGGGGTTTCTGGGGGGTGGATGTGAGAAGCCCAATACCTCTGACGCAGCACTTCTTATGGCTTGTTGACATAGCTGCCATTGGTCTTCCGGGTTCATGTCATCAGTCGAAGCATTTCTCGCAAGCTCAAGGGATACGCGGTCGGCATAGGCAGCGGCGGTCTCTTCCGATTGAAGACGTCCAACATTGAACTTCCTAGGTGTAGTCGGTGTTCGCACCGACTAGGTAGTGGTCCGAATCGATGTTTGCTCCTCGGAATGTACGGACATTCATAATGCTGGAGGAGTGTCTTCCATCAATCACAACATGGTCGATTTGGTTGCAGGTTCGACCATCTGGGGATCGCCATGTGCCCTTGTGGATGTCGGGACGTGGGAATCGCGTGCTGCTCAGCACCATGTTTTTTCCCGCTGCAAAATCGATGAGCCTGAGTCCGTTGTCGGAGGTGGTGTCGTGCAGGCTGTGTTTTCCGATCGTCATACCAAAGATGTCCTCTCTCCCAATTTTGGCATTGAAGTCTCCCAAGAGTATTTTAATGTCATGTTTTGGGCACTGCTCATATGTTTTGGCGAGGAGCTCGTAGAAACATTCTTTGGTAGCGACGTCTTTCTCTTCTGTAGGGGCATGGGCGCTAATTAGGCTTATGTGGTGGAATTTGGCCTTAATGCGGATCGTTGTCACTCTCTCGCTGACTTCGCGAAAGCTCAAGACCTTTTGCCTAAGTCTTCCTCTGACAGTGAATCCGCACCCAAACAAGCGCGATCTCCCATCAAGGTGGCATTTCCCATAATAGAAATTATAGTCCTCTGTAATTCTCAGGCCCGGTCCATCCCATCGCATCTCCTGCAGGGCTGTTATATCAGCGTTGAGACTGGCGAGGGTCTCGGCTAGCTGCTCGGCTTTACGCGGCCTGTTTAGCGTACGCACATTCCACGTGCATATGCGTAAATCGGTTGTCCGTTTTTCGTTTGCGGGGGGGGTCGTCAACATTTTTGGTTCTTTCATCCGAGGCATTTTCTGCGGTTTTCATCACAATAAAATTTCCCTTTCATGACCGGCTTGTGAGGCCTGTGCATGACATATAGATCTTTGTGGTGGTTGGATCTTCAGAGCGTATCTCTTTCTTCCTGCTCCTAGTTCCTGAGAAGATAACTCAGGTATCTACAACCTATGGATCCGATGGATCCAACGTTCGTCGTTAGTTCACCTTTCGGCTATCCAGCAGGCACCACTTGGAGGTGACGATACGATTTTGCCCACCAGGATAATCCCTAGGATTATAGCCAGGCTAAAAGACGACAAGCTTATCATCGCGAACACGATTTTTACATGGGATTTCTCTCTTGGCTTACAATGTGGCAGAAACGATACATTAGAGGAGCTACGTAAAATTTTCGGCAGCAATTTTATATTTTCGTTTATGCAACATTTTATGAATGAAATTCAGCGTGGTAGCAAAAACGTAAACAACACCAATGTCAAACACAAAACGTCAAGTTTACTACCTGAAGTTGTCAGCATTTCAGCCAATGTTGAAGAGGCAAACAATTTGGGTGCACACACAAGCGCGCGATTGAGTGGAGTAGCAGGCGATCGAGTACGTGATGGAAAGAATTGAGACAAACCCGTCTACCATAAACAAATAAATTATTTAGGTATACAAATATTAGGTTATAATATAGCAGGACTTAAAAATAAGCTTATTGAAATGAATTTTTTTAATTATATAAAAAGATTTGATATATTTTTGCTCTTTGAAACGCATGTTCTAGAACACGAGAAGGAGAAATTTTTAGGAATATTTAAAAACTATGAATTAAAATGGATTCCAGCTGTGAAAACAAATTTATTTGGAAGAGGAAGTGGGGGACAGTTAATAGGATTTCGGAAGTACATGGAAGAACCCTACTTGAATTTCCAAAGAGTAAATCAAATGGATGTGTTGGAGGTTAAAATCAACGGTTCCGTCTTATTCATCGTGCAAGTCTACTTGAACTGTAATCATTGGAATAGGGATTTTGAACAACTTTGTGATGCACTACAAGATTTGGGATCAACGGATTTGCTACTTACTGGAGATTTCAACGCAAGGATTGCGAAGGAGATCTTAATGGAGAATACACTTTTATTCGTGGATCAGCGTGCTCTGTCATCGATTACTGCTTTGCGTCTGGGAATTGGGAAAATATTCTGAGCAACTTCAGCATAGGAGCACAAACATTTTCAGATCACATGCCATTGGAAATTTCATGCTTAGTTGCCGATCCTGAAGAAACGCTCAACACGAAGAAAATGGAACTTCTGCCTAAGCTGATATGGCGGGAAAGATATCTGCCAATGTACCAAATTAATTTAAATCAGGAACTTGGTAAACGAAGCCTAGAGAACATTTCGCTTCATATGGAAGAACTTACTAATATAATACTAGAAGCTGTTCCAGCAAGTCCTACAGAAAGACGGAAAGTTACTTTCAAACAGACCTGGTTTGATTTTGAGTGTCAGAAGGCCAGACAAAAATCATTCGCGTTCCTCAGATTATTGAGGAAATACGATACATATTTTTTCAAAAAAACCTATGCTGCTGCAAATAAAGACTTTAAACAGCTTTGTTTAGAAAAAAAGAAGCAGCAGGAGTACAAAAAAATAGCTGTCTTAAATTCGTCTAAGTCCTCAGCAGAATTTGGAAAGCTGTAAGAAGCATCAATGGGAGAACCAATATAATTGCAACATCCTTACAGCCAGCCGAACTTCGAAGCTATTTTAAGAATCTGCTTAACACCGCGCAATTTTCCCCTTTACCACACTATGCAGCTCCTTTTTTTACAGATGAACTTCTCGATGCTCCATTTACAGTGATAGAAGTACAGAATGTTATTGAAAAGTCTAAAGTTGGAAAATCTCCAGGACACGACCGAGTGCCAGTAGAATTCTACAAAAACTGCTCAATCGAATTTCTTTGTGCACTAACCCAGGAATATAACAGAATCTTTGAATCAGCAAACGTACCTGTAAGTTTTAAAAGAGCAATTATATTCCCTCTTCACAAAAAAGGATCATATGACAACCCTGAAAACTATCGAGGTATTTCTTTCTTGAACACTTCAGTCAAGTTGTTTAGTACCCTAATATTTAATAGACTTACGCAGTGGATTGAAAACAAGAAAATATTAAATGAATTTCAAGCTGGATTTAGGAGATCCTATCCGACTCTAGACCAAATATTCACCCTGACAAACATCGCGGAGAGCTACAAAAAAAGAAGCAAAAAGCTATATGCTTTCTTTGTTGACTTTAGAGCAGCTTTTGACTCCATTACGCGCGAAGCACTGTTTTATAAGTTATACAAGATCGGAGTTTCAAGCAAAATTGTCACGACTTTGAAAGCAATGTACGAAAATAATGTGGCATTTGTATGGAACGGGGATGCCATTTCGGAAGATTTTGCAATGCAAATGGGAGTCAAGCAAGGGTGTGTTTTAATATTAAGATTTGTTTTAGTCTCCATGTTGTGTATATGTATGTAAACGATTTGTTTATTGAATAAATAGTTTAAAATAAAAATAAAAAACACTTATGTTTATTTTATTAATTTATTGAAATTTTTTGAAAAATTTTTTCACAACATTAATTTTTAATTATTTATTTATTTGTAAGCGACGCGTTTCGGTTTTTTATATGCAAACCATCATCGGGCTTCTTCTTTTTGACTGAGTGTTGTTGTTGTGCCAAGTTCTCATTTTCTTTTTATTTTGTTGTTCTTCGTTATGTTTAGTAGGTTGCTGTTTGATTTGACATCTGTTTATCTCGTTCTATTGTTTATATTATTTTGATAATTAATTGCTGTGTTGAATAGGATATTATTTTTGATAGTTAATTTGTCGTTTAGTATTTTGTCTTGTTCGTACTTATAAGCTTTGTATATTTCGTATTCTTCTAGTGTGTCTAGTTTTGTTCCTTTCTTACATATATGTAAAGGTGTTAAGTTAGTTTCGAAGTCGGTGTAATTATGGTTCTTGTCTATTAAGTGCATTGCGTATGTGTATTTTGTGTTCTGTTTCGGTCTATGTTCTAAAAATCTGTCGTAAAACGTCCTTCCAGTCTGTCCTATATAGTAGTTGTCGCAATCATTGCATTTTAATTTATAAACACCGGATGAAGATTTGTTATCTATTGTCGATTTGTTTGATAGGATTTTTTGGATGTTATTGGTCGTTTTGAATGAGATGTTTATGTTTATTTTTTGAAGTTGATTTTGTAGAACTTGTGGTAATAGATTAGTGTAGTTTATTGAGATGTATTTTTTATTTTCTTTAGGTGTGTCATCATTATAGTTGTTGTTATCGTTTTTTAATTGTTTTTTCTTTTTCTTTTGTATTAACTGGTCTATCATGTTGGCACTGAATCCATTTGTTGTTGCTATTTGTTTAATTATGTCTATTTCTTCATCATAATGTTTTTTCGTCATTGGGATGTTTAAAAGACGATTGATAAATGCATGATATGCTGCCATTTTTTGTGAATGTGGGTGGTGTGAATTTTTATGGATTGTGAGGTCGGTTGTTGTTGGCTTTCTATATATTTTGTAATTTAATCTATTGTTGTTTTTGTAAATGTTAAGATCTAAGAAGTTGATGGAGTGATTTGTTTCTATTTCTGCGGTGAATTTGATGTTAGTGTTTATATTATTCATGTATTTTCTTAAGATGTCGATTTGTCTTTGGGTTCCATCGAAAATGATGAAAGTATCATCGACGTATCTGGAGTAATGGATTATTCTATTATTGTGTGGATTTAGATCTGACAATATGTATTTGTTTTCAAAGTGATTAAGGTATATGTCTGCCATTAAACCGCTTAGTGGAGAACCCATTGCTAATCCTTCGTTTTGAGTATAGTATTTGTTATTAAAGGTGAAGTAGTTTTGTTTAAGTGTTATTTGTAAGAGTGTTATGAGTTCGTTTATTTGTTGTTGGTTTAATTTATTTGTTGTTGTAAGGTTTTCTTTTAATATTTTAGTTGTGTGCTGTATTGGGATGTTCGTGTACATGTTTGTGACATCAAACGAAATTAATTTATATTGTGATAATATGTTAATGTTTTTTGTTTTGTTTATGAATTCGGTGAAGTTTTTTATACTATTGTTGTTTTTTATTGTTATGTTGGTTTTGATTAGTTTTTGGAGTTCTTTTGCAATTTTGTAACATGGTGCAGTTTTGTAATTGATTAGTGGTCTTATTGGTATTCCAGGTTTATGTATTTTAGGAAGTCCTGTGAACATTGGTGCCTGTGCTTTTGTTTGTTTGAATTTTAGTTTATTTGTATTTGTTAATATGTGTTTACAGTTGTTTATTGCTGGGTTGTGTGTTTTAAGCACGCTACTTTTCATTTTATTTATAAATGATATCATGGATGCAATTGGGGAAGGAATTCAGTTTGATAATATGCAGATTCCAGGACTCGCGTTCGCAGACGATATAGTTTTCCTATCCGAATCAGTTGAAGGATTGCAGCGAATGATAAACCGACTGGAGAGCTACTGCGACCTTTGGAATTTAGTCGTTAACTTGGATAAATCTAAAATAATGATATTCAGAGGTGGAGGTGGCAGATATTCCCGCAACGAAAAATGGAAGTACAAGGGGGAAGATATTTCAATAGTTCGAGAATATAAGTATTTGGGTTTACTAATTACGTCAAATCTAAATTTGAAAAAACATTTTCAACTCAAACTAGCAGAGGCCAAAAGAGCTGCTTCGTCAGTTTGGAACAGATGCTTTGACAATAAATACATTGAGCATAGCTCTAAGCTTAAATTATTCCGAGCATCAGCAGTCTCCATATTACTGTATGGAGCTCAGGTATGGGGATATTTTCAGTTTGAGGAGGTTGAAAGATTCCTCAGATATTTTCTGAAACGTATTTTCCGGTTACCATCTTGCACCCCAAATTATATGCTACATTTGGAAACAACAGTACCACCATTATTTTTGGACCCACTAAAAATGCATTTTGATTATATCATAAAGGTGTTGGAGATGGAGGAGGAGCGGCTACCCAAAATAGTGCTCAGGCGAATCATGATAACAAGAGGAAACCTTATCAAAAAGTGGGAGGAGTTGGGGGAGAGCTGCGGAGAAGAAGTGAGAATTGCACCAGATACCAGCGTTGTAGACTTCAGGAAGGTTTTTAAAAAATGTTTAGAGAGAGTAAGCTGCACTTTATATGATCGATTTAAAACGGAAGCCGAATCTTCGCAACAAAGAACGATTTACAGCCAACTGAACTATAACCTCCAAGAACATACATATTTTCTTAATCAATTTTCTCTCAATAAGATGAATCTTTTATTTAAAATAAGAGGGGAAATTATAAACTTAAATTACATCCCACATCAACCAGACCGTCCAATTTTATGTGACCTGTGTAACCTGCAGGAAAGAGAAGATGTATATCATTTTATCGCCAGATGTCCTATCTTGACGGAATTTCGTGTGAGATATTTCGGTGTTACTTCAATGGATATGAGTGATGTCTTAAACATATTGAATGGCAACCTGGGCTGGGAAGTATTATATAGTTATGCATCAATCGCACTTAATTACAGAACACGCATAGTTGAAGGAGACTTCTAAAGAGCTAAAATATGAATATAAATTTGTTTTTGTTTAAGAAATGTCAATCTGGTAGACGGCCTTGGGCCAAACCAATTAAACTTAAGATACTAAATTGTAAACAAATTATTTATGCTTTGAAATAAAGTTTATATAACTAACTAACTAATTCACTTTTTTTTACCTAATATGTAGGTACCTAGACCTACATAATAGACATAAAAAAAATGCAATCCAAATGAAAAAAAAAACTATTCGTAGGTATATGCGCTTGGCAAAACGATTCTTTTTTCATGATCACTCAAATAGGGAAAAAAACAAATTCTAACAGATCCTTTAACATTCATGACTTTTTTACAGAAAAGGAAAACAAATTAAATTATAAATGTATATGCATGTATGTAGGTACATACCTAAATATCTACTTACCCTCGAAAGTTTCATAAGAAAAAAATAAAAAAGTCAAAATAAACTTGTCAACCCGCACCACTTACAAAATTAGATTTTTTTTTCTCATCCCTTTATTAAAACTAGCCATCCCGTCGCGTCGCCCTGCTTGTGTGAAGCAATCAAGCAATCCAGTTGTGAAAAAAAATCTATACCTACTCGCATGACCAAACGATTTTTTTGTTTTCATTTCGCACTTAAGAAATGTATTAAAAATAACTCTCTCTTTCCCACTCATGATAAGAACATTTTTAAATGTTGCGAAGCATCTCTGCGTTACTATGTTTTGGACCTATTGACAATTTGAGGGTTGAAATTCATTTTCACATAATACCTCTGTTCGCGTACCCAAATGAAACAGTTTGCATTCGATTTCATACGTTTACATTAACACAAAAAGAGTTCGCGTACTGAGAGATGAACGAAAGATGAACGAAAGAAAATAACAGCTGTTTTATTCTTTCGTTCATTTATTTGCAAGTTTGTAGCCACTGAAATTTCATCTGGTAAAAACTTGAACTCTGTCGAAATCGAATGACGTAAAAATTTGTTGTTGCAGATGACCCTTACCGCGAAGAGCTACCCAATCAAAAAATTCGAATTTGACGTTTTTCAAGTTTTTTACACAAAAAGTGTTCGTGTACTTTTCGGTAAGTGAGAAATTTTGACAGTTTTCATTTTTTGGCACAAAAAGTACGCGAACAAACAAAATTTTGCTCTTATACTTCTTGTCACAATTAAAAAATAAAATAATTATTGTTTCTATTTAAATTATTATTTCAAGCTATACCTATTATGTGTCATTATCAGTTTCTGTGAATAAATTCAGAAAAAAAACTTAATTCATAGGTACCTATACCTATGTATACTTACTTACCTACCTTCTCTCAGAGAAATGTATTTTTTTCTCTTCCTTGTTGGTATCAAGCAACATTTAAATAATTATCTCGCTCTCTCCCTTATGATATATTATTCTATTAAAATCAACCCTCTCTTTTCTACTACATTCGTTGAAGAATTTTAAAATGTTGCTAAACAATTTAATTCTTGGATACATGTTAGGACCTATGGCTAAAATCTGGTGGTTGAAATTTTCAGGCACAGAAATTTGTTCTACGTGCGACATCTTTACTTGTTATAATTATCTTTGATATAATCTTCGACGAAGGGATGTCCAATTCCTACCCAACGAATTGGTTTGGCGACGAAACTTCATCTTATCTGATGCAGCGAATCACTACACCGCGAAACTAGCGCCTAAGTTCGTAGGCCCGTTTCGAATCAAGAAAAGAGTATCTGCGTGGACCTATAAACTCGAGGATGACGATGGCAAAAATAGAGGTACCTGGAACGTTAAGGACCTCAAACCTTATAGCGATGACCCCAAAGAAAAATCTTAAATTTAGTCGCGTAGCATGGACGAGTTGCGCTAAGAGATACTGAGAGCTTAACAGCTCTATGATGGTTATTAGCTCTCGCCTAGAGCGATTGAGATTTAGTTGTATTGTTTGGTGGTATTTGTTTTACAAAATTGTGTTGTTTAACCTTTTCTTACTCCTTTTACTTCGCTTTCAATTCTGAAAGCCTCTTTTCTTTCTTGGTAGGTAAGGGTGGAATTTGTTACGGTAAGATTTACCGCAACAGAAGCTATTCCCTTGTGGTTCTTAAAACCTCTTTCTGATCGTGTTGTTTTGGTCACGGTCTGACTCTTAAAACCTGTTTTCCGCTTTATCCTATCCATTCCTATTTTCGACCCACATTTTGAGTCCGTTGTCCTCTAAGAGTTTTGAGAGTAACTCAGAGAGAATAACAAAAGGTTCTTATCTTTCGTGTTGATCCAGCGTGTTGAGCCACCGGATGAGCTGGATACTCACTCGCAACAGTCTTTCGTGGTGAGCCAGCAGATGAGCTGGAGACTCACACGCATCCGTCTATCGTGTCGAGCCAGGGGACGGGCTGGAGACTCGCACGCATAGTAAAGAAAGCGATTAAGCCAACAATCAAGCTTTCCAACGAGAACGAAAGAGGAGTCCACCACAACACAACAATGTGTGAATTATAATCACACCAACGTAAATTTAGAATGGCCGCGTGCCCACCGTAAAGTGTCTGAAAGCAAAGAAAGATCGCAATGATGTGATTTCCCCTTTTTAAATATTATCTGCGCGGAGGTCTACGGAATGAAGATTATTCATGTTTATAAATCCCACCATTTAAGTTGGAAAATGGTTAGGATTCTTTCCAACAAGAATATTCTTCTCAAAGCAATTAGTTTGGGCCGGTTTGGGCCGGTTTGGGCTGGGGACTTTGAGCGTTGTGTCGTAGTTTTTCACTTGCCTTTTAAAATAAAATATAATTGACGTTATACGGCTGAACACGTCCACTGAGCCAATGAAGATCGCATCTTCAACGCATAGGATCGCGTGCAATGGTTGTATCACTGCTCTCGGTCGCACTTCTCAGCCTATATAGGCAAGATGCTGCTGTATGACCGAGACAAGAACACCACCACGCAAAAGATCCGAAGAGGAGGGCTATATGGCCGTGGTGAAGTGGACAAGCCAAGCCTCGATTTTGAATGACAATTCAATTTTGGATATTATAAAAGAAGGAAGAAATTTTTGAGAGAAAAAAAGAGAAGTGAAAAATTACTGTGGATTTAAACGGAAATTAAAAGAACACGTTCGGAATAAAGAGGAAAATCGATTGAGAAAATCGAGAGTTACAATTTGGAAACAGTGTTGGCAAGTAAGTTACACGAAGTAAGTTACTCGTTTAGTTACGCGTAACTAATATGAATTAGTTACGCCCAATATTTGGCGTAACTAATGTAACTAATGTAACTAAATGTAACTAACTGTAACTAAATAAAACTAACTCTAACTTAATAATAAAAAATAAAATAAAATCACATTTCATCCTGAATCCCAATCGACTATTGACGGAATTCTTTTATTAGCAAGGCAACGGCAACCTGGCAAGGAATACATATTGAAATTACTATATTCCTTATGAAAAGGATATCTAATAAAATATTATATTCTTGGAGCATACAAAAGATTTTTACTTACATTTAAAGTTTTCCCCTCTTTCTTGAGATTCTTGGACGTTTCTTTGTTTATTTTGATTTATTTTTGTATGGTTAATTCAGATTTGATCTCAGATTTTTTCTCAAATTTCAGATTTGGCTCGCCCAAAGGAAATCAAACGAGATCTATTTTGTTTTATTATTTTGAAATTTTTTTTTGCAGAAATATAGTAATTTAAAAATGTATTACTTGCTAGGTTGGCGTTGCCACAGCTGGCAGCTGGCCCAGCTTTGCCCTAAATCAGTGTAGTCAATCGTCATTCGATCGGGTTTGTGGACGGAACTTCTAAATTTCAATTTAACATAAAATGTGAGTTTTTGTATTTGAAAAATTCTATTAGTTATAGTTAGTTACATTTAGTTACAATAAGTTACATTAGTTATATTAGTTACATTAGTTACATAAGTTACATTAGTTACGTGTAACTAATTAAAATTTCAAAGTTACGCGTAACTATCCTACACTGTTTGGAAAGCATTTGAGAAGAATATTCTAGTTGGAGGATTTGCAAAGCTAAGTATTTTGTGTCTGATTGTGACCAGAATTTGAGCTAGTCTTTTTGTTATTTAAATTGTGTTAACTCGTTTTGTTTGTGACCCTGTGTAGGGCAAATAAATTGTTGTTAAAGTAGGACATCGCTGAATATTCGTTTCCCTCCCAAGATTGTGGGACCGTGACCTTTGTTTTTGATCTTATAACACAATGGTAAAGATTGTGATCTTTTTTTGTGAAAAATGTATTATTGACCAATTTAGACTGTATTATATGGTTGGAAAGGATATAAATCTGTTTTCCGTCGGCTTGTTTGGTCACAATAAATGTAGTAATGAAAAACAAAAGTTTACATTAATTTATCCCAACGTTTCGGCAAGGGTTGTTGCCTTCTTCAGGGGAACTTTATTTTACATGAAAAAACAAAATTATAAAAACAATTGTATAACAACTTAGGAACAATACAACAATAAACTTACGTTATGCAAAGAGACAATATAAAATTATTTTTTGGATTGCATTTTTAAAACAAAAAAAAAAAATAAAAAGCACTTCAAAGTGAAGTTTAGTCTTAAGTTATAGACAATTTGTTTATACTTGAAGTTGGATGACGTTTAGTCGGAGACGAGAGAACAGTACACGGCGGATATATTCTGCGTGTCTATTTTCCGGTTCATGTTATTGCTATTTTTGATGATGTGCAGAGTTTCGAGGGTATACCGTTTTGACGTATGTCGCTCAGTCTGAAGCACTTTGACATTGTCAAAGTCTGGAGAGTGGCCGCTTTCAATAGTATGAGCGGCTAAAGCAGTTTTGCCAGGATTTTTTGACTTTATGTCGGACTTGTGGTTGGATATTCTTTGACGAAGAAACTGTTTTGTAGTACCAACGTAGCATAGGTTACAAGGGTCGTCAGATTTTCCCTTACAGTTGATTTTGTAAATAACGTCAGTTGTTTTGTCCTTATCCGGTTTAGCCTTGAGTTTGGTGAAAAGATGTACCAATGTTTTGTTAGACTTGTAAGCTAAATTGACATCCTTGGATTTGTTGGCGATGGTCTTTTTAAAGTTTTCTGTCAGGCTGGGCACATAAACGACACTTTTATAGTACCCAGTGTTTTGATTGGTATTGGAATTTTGGTTTAATACCTCGTTCTTATGTTTTTGAATGAGGCCACGAATTACGTGACAAGGAAAACTGTTGTCCTTAAGGATTTTTGTTAATTTCCTTTCATTGGTTAAATGGAACCTATTGTCACTTATTGTGAAGACTTTTCTTATGAGATTTGATGCCGTGTTGATAATGATGTGTTTGGCCTGATTAGAGTGGAAATTTATCAATCTTCCCGATGCTGTGATTTTTTGATACCAGTCAAATGAAAGATGATCATTTTCACGTATAATATTCACATCGAGGAATGCAATTTGTCGATTATTTTCTAACTCAAATGTGAATTGGATCTTAGGATGAAATTCGTTGAAAATTCGGAGAACATTTTCTATCTGTTGTTTATCTATAACGACAAAAATGTCATCAACATACTTTGAGATAAATGTAGGTCTTATTTCCATTTTCTTAAAACATTCATCGAGCAAATAATCCAGGACGAGGTCAGCAATAGTTGGTGAAAGCGGGTTGCCCATGGGAATACCATAGATTTGTTTATAAGTGCCCTCTTTGAACTGTAGGTAGTTATTTTCTTTTAAACAAAAATCTAGAATTTCCATGAATTTGTTTTGATTCAACCTCGTATTTTCACTTATTATTGCCCATCTTTTTTTCACTATCGTCACCGCTAGTTCTATGGGGATGTTAGTAAAAAGCGAAACGACATCGTATGATACTTAAACTTCGTTTTCTTTCAGTTTTATATTTTTGGCTTTTTCGATAAATTCGAAAGAGTTTTTTGTGGAGTAGCTTGGTTTATTTGTCGCGTACTGTAGTATTTTACCTACAAATTTGGAAAGCTCATAACAGGGCAATTTCATAGACGACGTGATGGGACGCAAAGGGAGGTTGGACTTATGAACTTTAGGTAAGCCGTAGATCGATGGAAGCTGTGCCGTATATGTGGTCATCTTTGCTTTTGTTCGATCGTCTATGTAATTGTTGTTGTTTAGCCACTTAACCAAATCGTTGTTGCGGGATTGGAGTGTTGTTGTCGGATTATTCCTCACCCGTCGGTACGTACTACGGTCTGATAAAAGATCACACATTTTATTATCATATTCTTCTCTTTCCATCGCCACTGTGACGTTGCCCTTGTCGGCTGCGACAATTATTATGTTGTTGTGTTTTTTGAGAAATTGTACTGCTTGTTTGTTTACGTTCAACACGTACTTGGAAAATTGGTCGTTGCGTTGGTGGCGTTGGAAAGAGCTGAGCATATGGCTATATTGGGCTCTTGTCGTCTCTTGTTCTCTCTCGTCCTGTATGTTGCGAATAATTTCTTCGCCATCAGCAATGAGTTGGAAGAGTGGGAAGGCTTTTTTGTCAATCGGCAATGCGAATTTTTTTCCCAACGATAATAACCATTTTATTTCCAAAGGGAATTCAATGTTAGTACGATTATCAAACCATTTTTCATGCATTTCGATGTTGAATGCCTTCCAAAGTGATGATTTGAGTTGGCTAATTTTGTGTTCGTTTTGTTCATGTTTTTTCTTATAAGTGTCTTTAAATACTTGTTTTTGTTTATCTGTGAACTGTCTATGTTCATTAGGTTGCAAGTCGTTTTTTATGCGTTGGTCAAGGAGGCGGAGAAGATTGTTGGTACGTTTGATTTTGTGATGGAGTTCTGAGATTTCGATGTTGAGAACTTTTTGATGGAACTTAAGTTCAACTTTCGAATAATTATTTAAGGATTCCATGTTGGAAAGTAGTTTTTTTGTGTTGATCGTGGAATGCGTTAAGTGATTGGGAATAAGACCTGATTGTCGGCAAATTAAAAGGAATTTGAGGTTCTGCTTTTGTGAAGCTAAAGTTCTTTGAGAGTTACTGTATTGTTTTAAGTTGTCACACACCTGTAATCCATATTTGTATTTGATGTGTAGATAGTAGTTCTTCATTATGGTGGTGGGTTCTGCTAGGCTGGCCGTCCTATGATTTTACGAAAAATGTATTATTGACCAATTTAGACTGTATTATATGGTTGCAAAGGATATAAATCTGTTTTCCGTCGGCTTGTTTGGTCACAATAAATGTAGTAATGAAAAACAAAAGTTTACATTAATTTATCCCAACGTTTCGGCAAGGGTTGTTGCCTTCTTCAGGGGAACTTTATTTTACATGAAAAAACAAAATTATAAAAACAATTGTATAACAACTTAGGAACAATACAACAATAAACTTACGTTATGCAAAGAGACAATATAAAATTATTTTTTGGATTGCATTTTTAAAACAAACAAAAAAAATAAAAAGCACTTCAAAGTGAAGTTTAGTCTTAAGTTATAGACAATTTGTTTATACTTGAAGTTGGATGACGTTTAGTCGGAGACGAGAGAACAGTATACGGCGGATATATTCTGCGTGTCTATTTTCCGGTTCATGTTATTGCTATTTTTGATGATGTGCAGAGTTTCGAGGGTATACCGTTTTGACGTATGTCGCTCAGTCTGAAGCACTTTGACATTGTCAAAGTCTGGAGAGTGGCCGCTTTCAATAGTATGAGCGGCTAAAGCAGTTTTGCCAGGATTTTTTGACTTTATGTCGGACTTGTGGTTGGATATTCTTTGACGAAGAAACTGTTTTGTAGTACCAACGTAGCATAGGTTACAAGGGTCGTCAGATTTTCCCTTACAGTTGATTTTGTAAATAACGTCAGTTGTTTTGTCCTTATCCGGTTTAGCCTTGAGTTTGGTGAAAAGATGTACCAATGTTTTGTTAGACTTGTAAGCTAAATTGACATCCTTGGATTTGTTGGCGATGGTCTTTTTAAAGTTTTCTGTCAGGCTGGGCACATAAACGACACTTTTATAGTACCCAGTGTTTTGATTGGTGTTGGAATTTTGGTTTAATACCTCGTTCTTATGTTTTTGAATGAGGCCACGAATTACGTAACAAGGAAAACTGTTGTCCTTAAGGATTTTTGTTAATTTCCTTTCATTGGTTAAATGGAACCTATTGTCACTTATTGTGAAGACTTTTCTTATGAGATTTGATGCCGTGTTGATAATGATGTGTTTGGCCTGATTAGAGTGGAAATTTATCAATCTTCCCGATGCTGTGATTTTTTGATACCAGTCAAATGAAAGATGATCATTTTCACGTATAATATTCACATCGAGGAATGCAATTTGTCGATTATTTTCTAACTCAAATGTGAATTGGATCTTAGGATGAAATTCGTTGAAAATTCGGAGAACATTTTCTATCTGTTGTTTGTCTATAACGACAAAAATGTCATCAACATACTTTGAGATAAATGTAGGTCTTATTTCCATTTTCTTAAAACATTCATCGAGCAAATAATCCAGGACGAGGTCAGCAATAGTTGGTGAAAGCGGGTTGCCCATGGGAATACCATAGATTTGTTTATAAGTGCCCTCTTTGAACTGTAGGTAGTTATTTTCTTTTAAACAAAAATCTAGAATTTCCATGAATTTGTTTTGATTCAACCTCGTATTTTCACTTATTATTGCCCATCTTTTTTTCACTATCGTCACCGCTAGTTCTATGGGGATGTTAGTAAAAAGCGAAACGACATCGTATGATACTAAAACTTCGTTTTCTTTCAGTTTTATATTTTTGGCTTTTTCGATAAATTCGAAAGAGTTTTTTGTGGAGTAGCTTGGTTTATTTGTCGCGTACTGTAGTATTTTACCTACAAAATTTGGAAAGCTCATAACAGGGCAATTTCATAGACGACGTGATGGGACGCAAAGGGAGGTTGGACTTATGAACTTTAGGTAAGCCGTAGATCGATGGAAGCTGTGCCGTATATGTGGTCATCTTTGCTTTTGTTCGATCGTCTATGTAATTGTTGTTGTTTAGCCACTTAACCAAATCGTTGTTGCGGGATTGGAGTGTTGTTGTCGGATTATTCCTCACCCGTCGGTACGTACTACGGTCTGATAAAAGATCACACATTTTATTATCATATTCTTCTCTTTCCATCGCCACTGTGACGTTGCCCTTGTCGGCTGCGACAATTATTATGTTGTTGTGTTTTTTGAGAAATTGTACTGCTTGTTTGTTTACGTTCAACACGTACTTGGAAAATTGGTCGTTGCGTTGGTGGCGTTGGAAAGAGCTGAGCATATGGCTATATTGGGCTCTTGTCGTCTCTTGTTCTCTCTCGTCCTGTATGTTGCGAATAATTTCTTCGCCATCAGCAATGAGTTGGAAGAGTGGGAAGGCTTTTTTGTCAATCGGCAATGCGAATTTTTTTCCCAACGATAATAACCATTTTATTTCCAAAGGGAATTCAATGTTAGTACGATTATCAAACCATTTTTCATGCATTTCGATGTTGAATGCCTTCCAAAGTGATGATTTGAGTTGGCTAATTTTGTGTTCGTTTTGTTCATGTTTTTTCTTATAAGTGTCTTTAAATACTTGTTTTTGTTTATCTGTGAACTGTCTATGTTCATTAGGTTGCAAGTCGTTTTTTATGCGTTGGTCAAGGAGGCGGAGAAGATTGTTGGTACGTTTGATTTTGTGATGGAGTTCTGAGATTTCGATGTTGAGAACTTTTTGATGGAACTTAAGTTCAACTTTCGAATAATTATTTAAGGATTCCATGTTGGAAAGTAGTTTTTTTGTGTTGATCGTGGAATGCGTTAAGTGATTGGGAATAAGACCTGATTGTCGGCAAATTAAAAGGAATTTGAGGTTCTGCTTTTGTGAAGCTAAAGTTCTTTGAGAGTTACTGTATTGTTTTAAGTTGTCACACACCTGTAATCCATATTTGTATTTGATGTGTAGATAGTAGTTCTTCATTATGGTGGTGGGTTCTGCTAGGCTGGCCGTCCTATGATTTTACGAAAAATGTATTATTGACCAATTTAGACTGTATTATATGGTTGGAAAGGATATAAATCTGTTTTCCGTCGGCTTGTTTGGTCACAATAAATGTAGTAATGAAAAACAAAAGTTTACATTAATTTATCCCAACGTTTCGGCAAGGGTTGTTGCCTTCTTCAGGGGAACTTTATTTTACATGAAAAAACAAAATTATAAAAACAATTGTATAACAACTTAGGAACAATACAACAATAAACTTACGTTATGCAAAGAGACAATATAAAATTATTTTTTGGATTGCATTTTTAAAACAAACAAAAAAAATAAAAAGCACTTCAAAGTGAAGTTTAGTCTTAAGTTATAGACAATTTGTTTATACTTGAAGTTGGATGACGTTTAGTCGGAGACGAGAGAACAGTATACGGCGGATATATTCTGCGTGTCTATTTTCCGGTTCATGTTATTGCTATTTTTGATGATGTGCAGAGTTTCGAGGGTATACCGTTTTGACGTATGTCGCTCAGTCTGAAGCACTTTGACATTGTCAAAGTCTGGATAGTGGCCGCTTTCAATAGTATGAGCGGCTAAAGCAGTTTTGCCAGGATTTTTTGACTTTATGTCGGACTTGTGGTTGGATATTCTTTGACGAAGAAACTGTTTTGTAGTACCAACGTAGCATAGGTTACAAGGGTCGTCAGATTTTCCCTTACAGTTGATTTTGTAAATAACGTCAGTTGTTTTGTCCTTATCCGGTTTAGCCTTGAGTTTGGTGAAAAGATGTACCAATGTTTTGTTAGACTTGTAAGCTAAATTGACATCCTTGGATTTGTTGGCGATGGTCTTTTTAAAGTTTTCTGTCAGGCTGGGCACATAAACGACACTTTTATAGTACCCAGTGTTTTGATTGGTGTTGGAATTTTGGTTTAATACCTCGTTCTTATGTTTTTGAATGAGGCCACGAATTACGTAACAAGGAAAACTGTTGTCCTTAAGGATTTTTGTTAATTTCCTTTCATTGGTTAAATGGAACCTATTGTCACTTATTGTGAAGACTTTTCTTATGAGATTTGATGCCGTGTTGATAATGATGTGTTTGGCCTGATTAGAGTGGAAATTTATCAATCTTCCCGATGCTGTGATTTTTTGATACCAGTCAAATGAAAGATGATCATTTTCACGTATAATATTCACATCGAGGAATGCAATTTGTTGATTATTTTCTAACTCAAATGTGAATTGGATCTTAGGATGAAATTCGTTGAAAATTCGGAGAACATTTTCTATCTGTTGTTTATCTATAACGACAAAAATGTCATCAACATACTTTGAGATAAATGTAGGTCTTATTTCCATTTTCTTAAAACATTCATCGAGCAAATAATCCAGGACGAGGTCAGCAATAGTTGGTGAAAGCGGGTTGCCCATGGGAATACCATAGATTTGTTTATAAGTGCCCTCTTTGAACTGTAGGTAGTTATTTTCTTTTAAACAAAAATCTAGAATTTCCATGAATTTGTTTTGATTCAACCTCGTATTTTCACTTATTATTGCCCATCTTTTTTTCACTATCGTCACCGCTAGTTCTATGGGGATGTTAGTAAAAAGCGAAACGACATCGTATGATACTAAAACTTCGTTTTCTTTCAGTTTTATATTTTTGGCTTTTTCGATAAATTCGAAAGAGTTTTTTGTGGAGTAGCTTGGTTTATTTGTCGCGTACTGTAGTATTTTACCTACAAATTTGGAAAGCTCATAACAGGGCAATTTCATAGACTACGTGATGGGACGCAAAGGGAGGTTGGACTTATGAACTTTAGGTAAGCCGTAGATCGATGGAAGCTGTGCCGTATATGTGGTCATCTTTGCTTTTGTTCGATCGTCTATGTAATTGTTGTTGTTTAGCCACTTAACCAAATCGTTGTTGCGGGATTGGAGTGTTGTTGTCGGATTATTCCTCACCCGTCGGTACGTACTACGGTCTGATAAAAGATCACACATTTTATTATCATATTCTTCTCTTTCCATCGCCACTGTGACGTTGCCCTTGTCGGCTGCGACAATTATTATGTTGTTGTGTTTTTTGAGAAATTGTACTGCTTGTTTGTTTACGTTCAACACGTACTTGGAAAATTGGTCGTTGCGTTGGTGGCGTTGGAAAGAGCTGAGCATATGGCTATATTGGGCTCTTGTCGTCTCTTGTTCTCTCTCGTCCTGTATGTTGCGAATAATTTCTTCGCCATCAGCAATGAGTTGGAAGAGTGGGAAGGCTTTTTTGTCAATCGGCAATGCGAATTTTTTTCCCAACGATAATAACCATTTTATTTCCAAAGGGAATTCAATGTTAGTACGATTATCAAACCATTTTTCATGCATTTCGATGTTGAATGCCTTCCAAAGTGATGATTTGAGTTGGCTAATTTTGTGTTCGTTTTGTTCATGTTTTTTCTTATAAGTGTCTTTAAATACTTGTTTTTGTTTATCTGTGAACTGTCTATGTTCATTAGGTTGCAAGTCGTTTTTTATGCGTTGGTCAAGGAGGCGGAGAAGATTGTTGGTACGTTTGATTTTGTGATGGAGTTCTGAGATTTCGATGTTGAGAACTTTTTGATGGAACTTAAGTTCAACTTTCGAATAATTATTTAAGGATTCCATGTTGGAAAGTAGTTTTTTTGTGTTGATCGTGGAATGCGTTAAGTGATTGGGAATAAGACCTGATTGTCGGCAAATTAAAAGGAATTTGAGGTTCTGCTTTTGTGAAGCTAAAGTTCTTTGAGAGTTACTGTATTGTTTTAAGTTGTCACACACCTGTAATCCATATTTGTATTTGATGTGTAGATAGTAGTTCTTCATTATGGTGGTGGGTTCTGCTAGGCTGGCCGTCCTATGATTTTACGAAAAATGTATTATTGACCAATTTAGACTGTATTATATGGTTGGAAAGGATATAAATCTGTTTTCCGTCGGCTTGTTTGGTCACAATAAATGTAGTAATGAAAAACAAAAGTTTACATTAATTTATCCCAACGTTTCGGCAAGGGTTGTTGCCTTCTTCAGGGGAACTTTATTTTACATGAAAAAACAAAATTATAAAAACAATTGTATAACAACTTAGGAACAATACAACAATAAACTTACGTTATGCAAAGAGACAATATAAAATTATTTTTTGGATTGCATTTTTAAAACAAACAAAAAAAATAAAAAGCACTTCAAAGTGAAGTTTAGTCTTAAGTTATAGACAATTTGTTTATACTTGAAGTTGGATGACGTTTAGTCGGAGACGAGAGAACAGTATACGGCGGATATATTCTGCGTGTCTATTTTCCGGTTCATGTTATTGCTATTTTTGATGATGTGCAGAGTTTCGAGGGTATACCGTTTTGACGTATGTCGCTCAGTCTGAAGCACTTTGACATTGTCAAAGTCTGGAGAGTGGCCGCTTTCAATAGTATGAGCGGCTAAAGCAGTTTTGCCAGGATTTTTTGACTTTATGTCGGACTTGTGGTTGGATATTCTTTGACGAAGAAACTGTTTTGTAGTACCAACGTAGCATAGGTTACAAGGGTCGTCAGATTTTCCCTTACAGTTGATTTTGTAAATAACGTCAGTTGTTTTGTCCTTATCCGGTTTAGCCTTGAGTTTGGTGAAAAGATGTACCAATGTTTTGTTAGACTTGTAAGCTAAATTGACATCCTTGGATTTGTTGGCGATGGTCTTTTTAAAGTTTTCTGTCAGGCTGGGCACATAAACGACACTTTTATAGTACCCAGTGTTTTGATTGGTGTTGGAATTTTGGTTTAATACCTCGTTCTTATGTTTTTGAATGAGGCCACGAATTACGTAACAAGGAAAACTGTTGTCCTTAAGGATTTTTGTTAATTTCCTTTCATTGGTTAAATGGAACCTATTGTCACTTATTGTGAAGACTTTTCTTATGAGATTTGATGCCGTGTTGATAATGATGTGTTTGGCCTGATTAGAGTGGAAATTTATCAATCTTCCCGATGCTGTGATTTTTTGATACCAGTCAAATGAAAGATGATCATTTTCACGTATAATATTCACATCGAGGAATGCAATTTGTCGATTATTTTCTAACTCAAATGTGAATTGGATCTTAGGATGAAATTCGTTGAAAATTCGGAGAACATTTTCTATCTGTTGTTTATCTATAACGACAAAAATGTCATCAACATACTTTGAGATAAATGTAGGTCTTATTTCCATTTTCTAAAAACATTCATCGAGCAAATAATCCAGGACGAGGTCAGCAATAGTTGGTGAAAGCGGGTTGCCCATGGGAATACCATAGATTTGTTTATAAGTGCCCTCTTTGAACTGTAGGTAGTTATTTTCTTTTAAACAAAAATCTAGAATTTCCATGAATTTGTTTTGATTCAACCTCGTATTTTCACTTATTATTGCCCATCTTTTTTTCACTATCGTCACCGCTAGTTCTTTGGGGATGTTAGTAAAAAGCGAAACGACATCGTATGATACTAAAACTTCGTTTTCTTTCAGTTTTATATTTTTGGCTTTTTCGATAAATTCGAAAGAGTTTTTTATGGAGTAGCTTGATTTATTTGTCGCGTACTGTAGTATTTTACCTACAAATTTGGAAAGCTCATAACAGGGCAATTTCATAGACGACGTGATGGGACGCAAAGGGAGGTTGGGCTTATGAACTTTAGGTAAGCCGTAGATCGATGGAAGCTGTGCCGTATATGTGGTCATCTTTGCTTTTGTTCGATCGTCTATGTAATTGTTGTTGTTTAGCCACTTAACCAAATCGTTGTTGCGGGATTGGAGTGTTGTTGTCGGATTATTCCTCACCCGTCGGTACGTACTACGGTCTGATAAAAGATCACACATTTTATTATCATATTCTTCTCTTTCCATCGCCACTGTGACGTTGGCTGCGACAATTATTATGTTGTTGTGTTTTTTGAGAAATTGTACTGCTTTTTTGTTTACGTTCAACACGTACTTGGAAAATTGGTCGTTGCGTTGGTGGCGTTGGAAAGAGCTGGGCATATGGCTATATTGGGCTCTTGTCGTCTCTTGTTCTCTCTCGTCCTGTATGTTGCGAATAATTTCTTCGCCATCAGCAATGAGTTGGAAGAGTGGGAAGGCTTTTTTGTCAATCGGCAATGCGAATTTTTTTCCCAACGATAATAACCATTTTATTTCCAAAGGGAATTCAATGTTAGTACGATTATCAAACCATTTTTCATGCATTTCGATGTTGAATGCCTTCCAAAGTGATGATTTGAGTTGGCTAATTTTGTGTTCGTTTTGTTCATGTTTTTTCTTATAAGTGTCTTTAAATACTTGTTTTTGTTTATCTGTGAACTGTCTATGTTCATTAGGTTGCAAGTCGTTTTTTATGCGTTGGTCAAGGAGGCGGAGAAGATTGTTGGTACGTTTGATTTTGTGATGGAGTTCTGAGATTTCGATGTTGAGAACTTTTTGATGGAACTTAAGTTCAACTTTCGAATAATTATTTAAGGATTCCATGTTGGAAAGTAGTTTTTTTGTGTTGATCGTGGAATGCGTTAAGTGATTGGGAATAAGACCTGATTGTCGGCAAATTAAAAGGAATTTGAGGTTCTGCTTTTGTGAAGCTAAAGTTCTTTGAGAGTTACTGTATTGTTTTAAGTTGTCACACACCTGTAATCCATATTTGTATTTGATGTGTAGATAGTAGTTCTTCATTATGGTGGTGGGTTCTGCTAGGCTGGCCGTCCTATGATTTTACGAAAAATGTATTATTGACCAATTTAGACTGTATTATATGGTTGGAAAGGATATAAATCTGTTTTCCGTCGGCTTGTTTGGTCACAATAAATGTAGTAATGAAAAACAAAAGTTTACATTAATTTATCCCAACGTTTCGGCAAGGGTTGTTGCCTTCTTCAGGGGAACTTTATTTTACATGAAAAAACAAAATTATAAAAACAATTGTATAACAACTTAGGAACAATACAACAATAAACTTACGTTATGCAAAGAGACAATATAAAATTATTTTTTGGATTGCATTTTTAAAACAAACAAAAAAAATAAAAAGCACTTCAAAGTGAAGTTTAGTCTTAAGTTATAGACAATTTGTTTATACTTGAAGTTGGATGACGTTTAGTCGGAGACGAGAGAACAGTATACGGCGGATATATTCTGCGTGTCTATTTTCCGGTTCATGTTATTGCTATTTTTGATGATGTGCAGAGTTTCGAGGGTATACCGTTTTGACGTATGTCGCTCAGTCTGAAGCACTTTGACATTGTCAAAGTCTGGAGAGTGGCCGCTTTCAATAGTATGAGCGGCTAAAGCAGTTTTGCCAGGATTTTTTGACTTTATGTCGGACTTGTGGTTGGATATTCTTTGACGAAGAAACTGTTTTGTAGTACCAACGTAGCATAGGTTACAAGGGTCGTCAGATTTTCCCTTACAGTTGATTTTGTAAATAACGTCAGTTGTTTTGTCCTTATCCGGTTTAGCCTTGAGTTTGGTGAAAAGATGTACCAATGTTTTGTTAGACTTGTAAGCTAAATTGACATCCTTGGATTTGTTGGCGATGGTCTTTTTAAAGTTTTCTGTCAGGCTGGGCACATAAACGACACTTTTATAGTACCCAGTGTTTTGATTGGTGTTGGAATTTTGGTTTAATACCTCGTTCTTATGTTTTTGAATGAGGCCACGAATTACGTAACAAGGAAAACTGTTGTCCTTAAGGATTTTTGTTAATTTCCTTTCATTGGTTAAATGGAACCTATTGTCACTTATTGTGAAGACTTTTCTTATGAGATTTGATGCCGTGTTGATAATGATGTGTTTGGCCTGATTAGAGTGGAAATTTATCAATCTTCCCGATGCTGTGATTTTTTGATACCAGTCAAATGAAAGATGATCATTTTCACGTATAATATTCACATCGAGGAATGCAATTTGTCGATTATTTTCTAACTCAAATGTGAATTGGATCTTAGGATGAAATTCGTTGAAAATTCGGAGAACATTTTCTATCTGTTGTTTGTCTATAACGACAAAAATGTCATCAACATACTTTGAGATAAATGTAGGTCTTATTTCCATTTTCTTAAAACATTCATCGAGCAAATAATCCAGGACGAGGTCAGCAATAGTTGGTGAAAGCGGGTTGCCCATGGGAATACCATAGATTTGTTTATAAGTGCCCTCTTTGAACTGTAGGTAGTTATTTTCTTTTAAACAAAAATCTAGAATTTCCATGAATTTGTTTTGATTCAACCTCGTATTTTCACTTATTATTGCCCATCTTTTTTTCACTATCGTCACTGCTAGTTCTATGGGGATGTTAGTAAAAAGCGAAACGACATCGTATGATACTAAAACTTCGTTTTCTTTCAGTTTTATATTTTTGGCTTTTTCGATAAATTCGAAAGAGTTTTTTGTGGAGTAGCTTGGTTTATTTGTCGCGTACTGTAGTATTTTACCTACAAATTTGGAAAGCTCATAACAGGGCAATTTCATAGACGACGTGATGGGACGCAAAGGGAGGTTGGACTTATGAACTTTAGGTAAGCCGTAGATCGATGGAAGCTGTGCCGTATATGTGGTCATCTTTGCTTTTGTTCGATCGTCTATGTAATTGTTGTTGTTTAGCCACTTAACCAAATCGTTGTTGCGGGATTGGAGTGTTGTTGTCGGATTATTCCTCACCCGTCGGTACGTACTACGGTCTGATAAAAGATCACACATTTTATTATCATATTCTTCTCTTTCCATCGCCACTGTGACGTTGCCCTTGTCGGCTGCGACAATTATTATGTTGTTGTGTTTTTTGAGAAATTGTACTGCTTGTTTGTTTACGTTCAACACGTACTTGGAAAATTGGTCGTTGCGTTGGTGGCGTTGGAAAGAGCTGAGCATATGGCTATATTGGGCTCTTGTCGTCTCTTGTTCTCTCTCGTCCTGTATGTTGCGAATAATTTCTTCGCCATCAGCAATGAGTTGGAAGAGTGGGAAGGCTTTTTTGTCAATCGGCAATGCGAATTTTTTTCCCAACGATAATAACCATTTTATTTCCAAAGGGAATTCAATGTTAGTACGATTATCAAACCATTTTTCATGCATTTCGATGTTGAATGCCTTCCAAAGTGATGATTTGAGTTGGCTAATTTTGTGTTCGTTTTGTTCATGTTTTTTCTTATAAGTGTCTTTAAATACTTGTTTTTGTTTATCTGTGAACTGTCTATGTTCATTAGGTTGCAAGTCGTTTTTTATGCGTTGGTCAAGGAGGCGGAGAAGATTGTTGGTACGTTTGATTTTGTGATGGAGTTCTGAGATTTCGATGTTGAGAACTTTTTGATGGAACTTAAGTTCAACTTTCGAATAATTATTTAAGGATTCCATGTTGGAAAGTAGTTTTTTTGTGTTGATCGTGGAATGCGTTAAGTGATTGGGAATAAGACCTGATTGTCGGCAAATTAAAAGGAATTTGAGGTTCTGCTTTTGTGAAGCTAAAGTTCTTTGAGAGTTACTGTATTGTTTTAAGTTGTCACACACCTGTAATCCATATTTGTATTTGATGTGTAGATAGTAGTTCTTCATTATGGTGGTGGGTTCTGCTAGGCTGGCCGTCCTATGATTTTACGAAAAATGTATTATTGACCAATTTAGACTGTATTATATGGTTGGAAAGGATATAAATCTGTTTTCCGTCGGCTTGTTTGGTCACAATAAATGTAGTAATGAAAAACAAAAGTTTACATTAATTTATCCCAACGTTTCGGCAAGGGTTGTTGCCTTCTTCAGGGGAACTTTATTTTACATGAAAAAACAAAATTATAAAAACAATTGTATAACAACTTAGGAACAATACAACAATAAACTTACGTTATGCAAAGAGACAATATAAAATTATTTTTTGGATTGCATTTTTAAAACAAACAAAATAAATAAAAAGCACTTCAAAGTGAAGTTTAGTCTTAAGTTATAGACAATTTGTTTATACTTGAAGTTGGATGACGTTTAGTCGGAGACGAGAGAACAGTATACGGCGGATATATTCTGCGTGTCTATTTTCCGGTTCATGTTATTGCTATTTTTGATGATGTGCAGAGTTTCGAGGGTATACCGTTTTGACGTATGTCGCTCAGTCTGAAGCACTTTGACATTGTCAAAGTCTGGAGAGTGGCCGCTTTCAATAGTATGAGCGGCTAAAGCAGTTTTGCCAGGATTTTTTGACTTTATGTCGGACTTGTGGTTGGATATTCTTTGACGAAGAAACTGTTTTGTAGTACCAACGTAGCATAGGTTACAAGGGTCGTCAGATTTTCCCTTACAGTTGATTTTGTAAATAACGTCAGTTGTTTTGTCCTTATCCGGTTTAGCCTTGAGTTTGGTGAAAAGATGTACCAATGTTTTGTTAGACTTGTAAGCTAAATTGACATCCTTGGATTTGTTGGCGATGGTCTTTTTAAAGTTTTCTGTCAGGCTGGGCACATAAACGACACTTTTATAGTACCCAGTGTTTTGATTGGTGTTGGAATTTTGGTTTAATACCTCGTTCTTATGTTTTTGAATGAGGCCACGAATTACGTAACAAGGAAAACTGTTGTCCTTAAGGATTTTTGTTAATTTCCTTTCATTGGTTAAATGGAACCTATTGTCACTTATTGTGAAGACTTTTCTTATGAGATTTGATGCCGTGTTGATAATGATGTGTTTGGCCTGATTAGAGTGGAAATTTATCAATCTTCCCGATGCTGTGATTTTTTGATACCAGTCAAATGAAAGATGATCATTTTCACGTATAATATTCACATCGAGGAATGCAATTTGTCGATTATTTTCTAACTCAAATGTGAATTGGATCTTAGGATGAAATTCGTTGAAAATTCGGAGAACATTTTCTATCTGTTGTTTGTCTATAACGACAAAAATGTCATCAACATACTTTGAGATAAATGTAGGTCTTATTTCCATTTTCTTAAAACATTCATCGAGCAAATAATCCAGGACGAGGTCAGCAATAGTTGGTGAAAGCGGGTTGCCCATGGGAATACCATAGATTTGTTTATAAGTGCCCTCTTTGAACTGTAGGTAGTTATTTTCTTTTAAACAAAAATCTAGAATTTCCATGAATTTGTTTTGATTCAACCTCGTATTTTCACTTATTATTGCCCATCTTTTTTTCACTATCGTCACCGCTAGTTCTATGGGGATGTTAGTAAAAAGCGAAACGACATCGTATGATACTAAAACTTCGTTTTCTTTCAGTTTTATATTTTTGGCTTTTTCGATAAATTCGAAAGAGTTTTTTGTGGAGTAGCTTGGTTTATTTGTCGCGTACTGTAGTATTTTACCTACAAATTTGGAAAGCTCATAACAGGGCAATTTCATAGACGACGTGATGGGACGCAAAGGGAGGTTGGACTTATGAACTTTAGGTAAGCCGTAGATCGATGGAAGCTGTGCCGTATATGTGGTCATCTTTGCTTTTGTTCGATCGTCTATGTAATTGTTGTTGTTTAGCCACTTAACCAAATCGTTGTTGCGGGATTGGAGTGTTGTTGTCGGATTATTCCTCACCCGTCGGTACGTACTACGGTCTGATAAAAGATCACACATTTTATTATCATATTCTTCTCTTTCCATCGCCACTGTGACGTTGCCCTTGTCGGCTGCGACAATTATTATGTTGTTGTGTTTTTTGAGAAATTGTACTGCTTGTTTGTTTACGTTCAACACGTACTTGGAAAATTGGTCGTTGCGTTGGTGGCGTTGGAAAGAGCTGAGCATATGGCTATATTGGGCTCTTGTCGTCTCTTGTTCTCTCTCGTCCTGTATGTTGCGAATAATTTCTTCGCCATCAGCAATGAGTTGGAAGAGTGGGAAGGCTTTTTTGTCAATCGGCAATGCGAATTTTTTTCCCAACGATAATAACCATTTTATTTCCAAAGGGAATTCAATGTTAGTACGATTATCAAACCATTTTTCATGCATTTCGATGTTGAATGCCTTCCAAAGTGATGATTTGAGTTGGCTAATTTTGTGTTCGTTTTGTTCATGTTTTTTCTTATAAGTGTCTTTAAATACTTGTTTTTGTTTATCTGTGAACTGTCTATGTTCATTAGGTTGCAAGTCGTTTTTTATGCGTTGGTCAAGGAGGCGGAGAAGATTGTTGGTACGTTTGATTTTGTGATGGAGTTCTGAGATTTCGATGTTGAGAACTTTTTGATGGAACTTAAGTTCAACTTTCGAATAATTATTTAAGGATTCCATGTTGGAAAGTAGTTTTTTTGTGTTGATCGTGGAATGCGTTAAGTGATTGGGAATAAGACCTGATTGTCGGCAAATTAAAAGGAATTTGAGGTTCTGCTTTTGTGAAGCTAAAGTTCTTTGAGAGTTACTGTATTGTTTTAAGTTGTCACACACCTGTAATCCATATTTGTATTTGATGTGTAGATAGTAGTTCTTCATTATGGTGGTGGGTTCTGCTAGGCTGGCCGTCCTATGATTTTACGAAAAATGTATTATTGACCAATTTAGACTGTATTATATGGTTGGAAAGGATATAAATCTGTTTTCCGTCGGCTTGTTTGGTCACAATAAATGTAGTAATGAAAAACAAAAGTTTACATTAATTTATCCCAACGTTTCGGCAAGGGTTGTTGCCTTCTTCAGGGGAACTTTATTTTACATGAAAAAACAAAATTATAAAAACAATTGTATAACAACTTAGGAACAATACAACAATAAACTTACGTTATGCAAAGAGACAATATAAAATTATTTTTTGGATTGCATTTTTAAAACAAACAAAAAAAATAAAAAGCACTTCAAAGTGAAGTTTAGTCTTAAGTTATAGACAATTTGTTTATACTTGAAGTTGGATGACGTTTAGTCGGAGACGAGAGAACAGTATACGGCGGATATATTCTGCGTGTCTATTTTCCGGTTCATGTTATTGCTATTTTTGATGATGTGCAGAGTTTCGAGGGTATACCGTTTTGACGTATGTCGCTCAGTCTGAAGCACTTTGACATTGTCAAAGTCTGGAGAGTGGCCGCTTTCAATAGTATGAGCGGCTAAAGCAGTTTTGCCAGGATTTTTTGACTTTATGTCGGACTTGTGGTTGGATATTCTTTGACGAAGAAACTGTTTTGTAGTACCAACGTAGCATAGGTTACAAGGGTCGTCAGATTTTCCCTTACAGTTGATTTTGTAAATAACGTCAGTTGTTTTGTCCTTATCCGGTTTAGCCTTGAGTTTGGTGAAAAGATGTACCAATGTTTTGTTAGACTTGTAAGCTAAATTGACATCCTTGGATTTGTTGGCGATGGTCTTTTTAAAGTTTTCTGTCAGGCTGGGCACATAAACGACACTTTTATAGTACCCAGTGTTTTGATTGGTGTTGGAATTTTGGTTTAATACCTCGTTCTTATGTTTTTGAATGAGGCCACGAATTACGTAACAAGGAAAACTGTTGTCCTTAAGGATTTTTGTTAATTTCCTTTCATTGGTTAAATGGAACCTATTGTCACTTATTGTGAAGACTTTTCTTATGAGATTTGATGCCGTGTTGATAATGATGTGTTTGGCCTGATTAGAGTGGAAATTTATCAATCTTCCCGATGCTGTGATTTTTTGATACCAGTCAAATGAAAGATGATCATTTTCACGTATAATATTCACATCGAGGAATGCAATTTGTTGATTATTTTCTAACTCAAATGTGAATTGGATCTTAGGATGAAATTCGTTGAAAATTCGGAGAACATTTTCTATCTGTTGTTTATCTATAACGACAAAAATGTCATCAACATACTTTGAGATAAATGTAGGTCTTATTTCCATTTTCTTAAAACATTCATCGAGCAAATAATCCAGGACGAGGTCAGCAATAGTTGGTGAAAGCGGGTTGCCCATGGGAATACCATAGATTTGTTTATAAGTGCCCTCTTTGAACTGTAGGTAGTTATTTTCTTTTAAACAAAAATCTAGAATTTCCATGAATTTGTTTTGATTCAACCTCGTATTTTCACTTATTATTGCCCATCTTTTTTTCACTATCGTCACCGCTAGTTCTATGGGGATGTTAGTAAAAAGCGAAACGACATCGTATGATACTTAAACTTCGTTTTCTTTCAGTTTTATATTTTTGGCTTTTTCGATAAATTCGAAAGAGTTTTTTGTGGAGTAGCTTGGTTTATTTGTCGCGTACTGTAGTATTTTACCTACAAATTTGGAAAGCTCATAACAGGGCAATTTCATAGACGACGTGATGGGATGCAAAGGGAGGTTGGACTTATGAACTTTAGGTAAGCCGTAGATCGATGGAAGCTGTGCCGTATATGTGGTCATCTTTGCTTTTGTTCGATCGTCTATGTAATTGTTGTTGTTTAGCCACTTAACCAAATCGTTGTTGCGGGATTGGAGTGTTGTTGTCGGATTATTCCTCACCCGTCGGTACGTACTACGGTCTGATAAAAGATCACACATTTTATTATCATATTCTTCTCTTTCCATCGCCACTGTGACGTTGCCCTTGTCGGCTGCGACAATTATTATGTTGTTGTGTTTTTTGAGAAATTGTACTGCTTGTTTGTTTACGTTCAACACGTACTTGGAAAATTGGTCGTTGCGTTGGTGGCGTTGAAAAGAGCTGAGCATATGGCTATATTGGGCTCTTGTCGTCTCTTGTTCTCTCTCGTCCTGTATGTTGCGAATAATTTCTTCGCCATCAGCAATGAGTTGGAAGAGTGGGAAGGCTTTTTTGTCAATCGGCAATGCGAATTTTTTTCCCAACGATAATAACCATTTTATTTCCAAAGGGAATTCAATGTTAGTACGATTATCAAACCATTTTTCATGCATTTCGATGTTGAATGCCTTCCAAAGTGATGATTTGAGTTGGCTAATTTTGTGTTCGTTTTGTTCATGTTTTTTCTTATAAGTGTCTTTAAATACTTGTTTTTGTTTATCTGTGAACTGTCTATGTTCATTAGGTTGCAAGTCGTTTTTTATGCGTTGGTCAAGGAGGCGGAGAAGATTGTTGGTACGTTTGATTTTGTGATGGAGTTCTGAGATTTCGATGTTGAGAACTTTTTGATGGAACTTAAGTTCAACTTTCGAATAATTATTTAAGGATTCCATGTTGGAAAGTAGTTTTTTTGTGTTGATCGTGGAATGCGTTAAGTGATTGGGAATAAGATTAGCTTACAAGTCTAACAAAACATTGGTACATCTTTTCACCAAACTCAAGGCTAAACCGGATAAGGACAAAACAACTGACGTTATTTACAAAATCAACTGTAAGGGAAAATCTGACGACCCTTGTAACCTATGCTACGTTGGTACTACAAAACAGTTTCTTCGTCATAGAATATCCAACCACAAGTCCGACATAAAGTCAAAAAATTATGGCAAAACTGCTTTAGCCGCTCATACTATTGAAAGCGGCCACTCTCCAGACTTTGACAATGTCAAAGTGCTTCAGACTGAGCGACATACGTCAAAACGGTATACCCTCGAAACTCTGCACATCATCAAAAATAGCAATAACATGAACCGGAAAATAGACACGCAGAATATATCCGCCGCATACTGTTCTCTCGTCTCCGACTAAACGTCATCCAACTTCAAGTATAAACAAATTGTCTATAACTTAAGACTAAACTTCACTTTGAAGTGCTTTTTATTTTTTTTTTTTTGTTTTAAAAATGCAATCCAAAAAATAATTTTATATTGTCTCTTTGCATAACGTAAGTTTATTGTTGTATTGTTCCTAAGTTGTTATACAATTGTTCTTATAATTTTGTTTTTTCATGTAAAATAAAGTTCCCCTGAAGAAGGCAACAACCCTTGCCGAAACGTTGGGATAAATTAATGTAAACT